>JAHLSL010000020.1:16663039-16848005 GCA_025920805.1 Petroica traversi | reverse complement strand
AGCCGGGGCACGGCGGCCGAACCCCGCTGGCCGCCGCTCCGGCCCCGCTGCTGCAGGTGACGGGGAACACATCGCATCCTTTTTTTTTATTTTTTTTTTTTGTTTATTTTCGGCGTTTCTTTCTTCTGTTTTTTTCTCTCTTTCCCTCCCTCTCTGTGTGTTGGGCAATATGCAATTAACTGGGAAAGCGACAAGAAGTGGTTTGAGAAATGTGAATGGGTAGGACCGGGCCACTGGCGGTCATGTGTGACCTTTGCCATGGATTTGGAGGCAGGAGCTGGAGGATGCTGCATGTGCTTTCCAAAATCGCATGGCAAGCTTAAAAAGTGGAGCAGATGGTGATGGTAGTGTTTATTATGGAAGACGTTCATAGAAATCCTGCGTTTCCTCTAGATAGTTTTTGTGCTGCCTCTCCTACCTAAAGAGGTTATCTTTGACTTTTGGCACGGAGAGGATGTCGCTGCAAGTTGTCTTGCAAAAGATTGGAATTATTCTGCTCTTCCACAGAGAAGGGACCCCCCCCCCACCCCCGGCTTTATATCTCGTCTTTCCTTTGGGATTGACAGCAATAAGTGTCTTGGCATAGACAAACTATAGTATGCTTTATTTTCTTATTGCACAGTTTTATAGTTGAATGTAACTAGAAAGGAGACGCAGAATATTCTCTTATCCCTCTTTATGCCAGATGTGTTTTTCTATCTCATGTATATTGCACTTGAAGTGTTAAACTCTCAGGGGGCACAGAGGTGGGGATGTGAGGCTGGGTCTGCTAGTTACTTCAAACAATTCTCCTTGCTCATATTTAAGAAGGAGAGAAAGGAACATGTTGTAAAAGCAGCCAAGGAATATATAAAAGTGAAATATTAATGAACTGAAAAAGCTCAGATAGCAAAGACATTGTGCCTAATCATTCAGGAGGGTTCCTGTCCTCTTTATAACTCTTCATTGTATATGTGCCTGTACTACAAATACAATTGGTATAAAGGATGGTGATGTTTGTATTTAGCTGGAAGTAGTAGTAGTACATCTTGGGGTTTTGGTTTTTTTTTTTGCATTAGCGATCATCTCTGCAGTAGCTTCTTTTAGTTGTGGTTTTTGAGGTTGCTGTAAGAAAAGGAATTATTACAGAAACAGTAAAAAACATTTCAAGAATGTTTTCTTGGAAATGTAAATGGGAAGGGCTGACTCAGACCTGGAAGAACCCAGAGGAACAGCTAGCCTCGGAAAGTCCTCTTAGAGACATCATGATGACGACTGAGATATTATTCATCTCTTGTATCCCAGAGAGCAACATCCCATAAATAGGCAGCACTGTCTCAGGAGAAGGTAATAATACACAGCTGTCCAGGATCTGCTGAGAGCGAGACATTGAAGCAAAGGGTATTTTCTGCACACTGAGATTCCTTTGCCTCTTCGAGTCCAGAGTGCAGTGGTCCCTTGTAGTTTGATTAACCTCCCCAGTTCAGCTTCGAAGGAAACTAAGTGTAGCAGCTTTCTCTGCCACAGTTTGGTGAGGGAATTTAGTTCAGTGAGAAAGTTGTCTGACAGGGTGAGGTCCTGTAGCCCTGGCTGTAATCTCTGGCAGGATTTTTTGGAGTAGCTGGTGGCTTGAGTGAGGTCTGTCTACTGGAGAGCTTGGTGTAGGCCTGAGTAGGGCAGCAAATATGGGGAGCTGTACCAGAAGGATGACCAGGAACAGCACCTAGGGCATATTCCATATCTGACTTAGACGAGTTAGTGTTTAGTTTTTAAGTCTGTTAGTCACAGAAGATGCTGAAAAAGCATCTTGTATTTTCAGGTCTGTGCATGTGGTTATGTGAGAGCATGATGTCTTGTGCTGCATGAAGCTGTGTGTGGTTGGATTTCTTCTTTTTGATTCAAACCTACCCTTGAAATTGACATTGAAGAAGTTAGATTTGGCAGTGTTTTGGAGCTTTTTTTGCTAGTGTGTTTCATAAACTGAAAGAGAGACGTAGAGAAGTTGCTCCATTGGGAAGAATTCTTACTTTCATGGAGAAGTTCATTAAAGATGCTATGGCTTTGTTGGATTAGACCACCTGGAGTACTAGAAAGAGTAATAGCCACTGTATGTTTTTTATGATGCTGGGAATTAAACAGAAATGAGTAAGTTACTGAAAAAAGCATTTTGTAAAATTAAACTCAATGATAGCTTCAAAAAAAGCATAAATTGACATATTCTAAAAACATGGCATTTTCACAGTATTTAATTGGATTGTTTTCAGTGTACTTTTGGAGGCCTCCTAATAAAAGGAGGCTGTGTATTTACCTTTCCTTGAGGCAAGGGAAGAAGTGAATATTGCACAGTGGTTCGTCTGAGTTTGATTGATATTGGTGACAATATACACGACACACAAATGTTATGTTGTGTCATGTATATCGTCACCATATATATTGTGTACCAGTGGAAAAGAAACCTTATGAACACTTAGTCAAATTAAGTAGCTATCAGCTTGTAATGGGGAGAAACTGAACTATATCTTCGATCTTGTAGAAGTTACTCTTGGTTGTAGGACTCAGTGCCTCAGGTTTTCCCCTTGAGAACAGTAATGCTGCAATTGGAGGGGCTCATCCCGGGGGGGAGGGAGGGAAACAAAAGGAAATACACACATAAATAACAGCAAGTAGGGGGTGGATGTGTTTCCTGAGAAATGACTGCACTTTCATCAGGTTTTACTCTCCATATTGCATTTATTTGGCAGTTTTCAGCAGTGAGAGTAAACTGGGTCACCTTGAAAGTAAACATACTTTTGTATTAGACTTTAGCTATTGAATGTACTGGCTGTGTGAGATGCATGTAACATACAGAACTTGCAAACACCTAAAACGCGTATTGTCATTTCATGTGTCTGTGTTCACATGCTTCAGCAAGGGCCTGTAACTTTGAGAAGTGTGGAAGATACAACTGTGTATTTTACAGGCATCAGTATTAAACCTCTCCAGCTATCTGCTAGTTAAATACGTGGTTACTTTTACTTACAGCTTCTTGACTTGTTCTCAGTGCACTATGTTGTGGAGTGTGTTGCTTAAATGATACAAACTCTCTCCGTGACTGCAGTATCATTTCTCTATTGTATGCCAGTGAAATGGTGGTAATAATAATAGTAATAATGCTTTCTGCTGCCTTTACCTGAATTGTGACTTTCCTGTAGAGTATAGCTGGTTTATAATAAGGGAAAAGAAGTTACAGGCAGGCAATAAGTTAAAGTACTAAAGTCCTAGATGTGGAAAAAAGCAAGATTTTATTAAATGTGCATTGTAGCCTGTTGTGTATGTTCTGTGACTCCACAGATGTAAAATGTAAAAACTAAAATGAAAAAGTTTGAGCAGGATTACAAGATCTGAGTGCTGATGGTTTTGTATCCTAACATTATATGTTGCCTATAGATGGTGCTAAGCTTTTCCCCTGTTTATTACTATGAAGTCCCACGTGAGTGTTGGCATCTGGACCTGTGGTTCTTTTCCTCATACATGGGACACTGAAGCAATGGTATGTGGAAGTCACATAGCTGATTTGTGATAAAGACAGTTGAATTGGAATATGCACCCCAAGCCCACAGTCTTATCTTAATGGATTAACTGTGTTTATGTAGTTTGTTTGATAACTTGGCATAGATGTGGAAGTTTCTTATACATCCAATTACAGGATTGTGTGTAAAGTTATGCAGCATTTTCTCAGTGAAGGCTAATTACTACCAGATGATTTCTTTTCAGTCCAGGCAAAAAGCTTTTCCTGGATATCGTGTTGTTAAGTTTGAGAGAAAGCAGTTCTGCACTTGTAGAATGTAATGATGCTTTTACATTATTTAAGGAAATACCACTTAATTTTTTATAATGCTCTAGCATAACAGGAATTTGAGATCCAGCTCAGTCATTAATGCTTCAGAGGATCACAGCTGTTTTTCAGTGAGAAGAAACAGTTGTGACAGACTGGTAGGAAGCTTTTCAAAACACTCCTTTATAAATTCTGGTAGTGCAAATCATTGCTTCTGAAAGTACATTGCTTGGTTCTAGTGCATATCTAGCTCTGGCTTTTTTTTGCTTATTTCGTGCTTGGTTTTGGGTCCCTTTACTGATCCTTGTTTGATGTGACTTCTTTACGCGATCTCTTAAAAAACTTTTAACAGGAAAATAACAGCTCCAAGTGATGTACTGATTTTGTATAGTACAGTGAGATTTAGATTTGGGTGAGAGCACAGGAGTATTCGACAGCTTTCTCAACTGTGTGTTGCTTGTGATGTAGTCGAAACATTGTCATTTAGCTAAGAAGGATTGACATGTTTGGATGTCATCTCCCAGTGATGTTAACCTGCCGCTGTCAGCCAAATCTCACACTGAGAGAAAGATGGAGTCACCCAGTACATCCAGAATGTGGTCAGAGGTGTGTGCTGGGCTGGCAGTCTCTTCCCACTCTGCCAGTATCCAGATACGCCAGTGGTTTGTGCTTTGTGTTTTGTCCTGTGTGCTTGGTACTAATACCAAATTTGACAGTATCTTCTAGCTTTAATTTAGTGCAGCTCCAATTTTTGGGGCTATATTTCAGATCTGTCTGTTCTTATTTATTTATTAGTTTATTGTGTTTTGTCTTCGTTTTTTAATTCTATGACTGGTGAGGAGAAAGGAGAAGATTAAAATTTTGGTGTCTGTTCTTGGAGAAGTTTTGGCCAGTGGCATTTGGAGTATTCAGAGATATTAATAAACGGCCTTGGAAAGCAACTTCTGCAATCATATGTTCATGTTTTTTTCTCTTGATTTTGCTGAAGGGAGGTGAGTGGCAGAAAATGGCAACATGAAAAATGATGTGGCTTTCTCCATGTTTATTTCAAGTAAAGTGATGCTGCAAGATGATGTACATGGTTTCACATTCATTGAGACCTCTCAAATACCTTGAGTGCAAATTATGCCTTCATCTGTGAGTGTAAGCTATCAATTGTACTTAAAGTGTTAAGCTTTTAATGTTTCTTGATGCCTAAATCAAGTATGTTTAAAGTTGGGCCAGTCAGCATCTGCAGGAAATGGCATGTCCAGGTTGATATCACGTACCATATATTAGTTTAAATTTGCATGCAGAAGCACAAACATTGTGGTATAATAGAATCATAGGATCATAAAGGTTGGAAATGACCTCCAAGATGGAGTCCAAATACCACTATCCCCAGTAAACCATATCTCAAAGTGCCATGTCTCATTGTTTTAATGCTTCCAGGGATTGTGCCTCTGCCACTTTCCTGGGCAGACTCTTCCAATGCTTAAACCACTCTTCCAGTGAAGAAGTTTTTCCTAATACCCAGTCTGAACCTCCCTTGGTGCAACTTCAGTCTGTCTCGCTTTGTCCTGCCACTAGTCAGCTGGGAGAAGAGGCTGACCCACAGCCTTGGCGTGCCTTAGCCACAGCCTCATTTCATGTAGTTGTGAAGAGTGATAAGGTCTCACTTGAGACTTTCTCCAGCCTTTAGAAGCCCAGTACCCTCGGCCTCTCCTCATAGGGTTTATGTTCCAGACCCTTTACTTATTGCATGACTACTTGGCTATTTGGAAAACAACCCACCCAGTATGTGGATGCACACAGCTGCGCAGAGGCATTCCTGCAGTAATTTTCTTCTGTTAGATGTTAATGAGCTGTTAGGGATCCTGATCCGGGAGAGCCATGAGGGGTATCTCCTATTCTCTTCTGCTCTTGCTGTTTCCCTATGAAAAGGTAGATGTGATATAAGGAAGGTGACAGCAGGCTCTGCCATCTCTGTGAATAGGAAAATAAAGTGGTTTTGTTTTACATTAATTGAAATTTTAAATTATGTGAAAATGTAGTGTTTTGTAGCTAGTTAGTACAGAGGCTATACTGTGAGTAGGATACTCACGTATCCTAATTTTTTATGGTTTTGAACCCATTTTTTCAATGTAGTGGCTGTGAGCTCCGAGAGAAATGTTGGCCCCATAACCCAGTGGCAAAACTGCTACTGTTTTTAATGAGGCCTTGATTATACTCTTAAATAATATTTTACTGTCTGTTAGTTTCCTTTGTACAACATTTATTTTTTTTCCAAGGACTGAATTTCAAAAGCTACGAGCTTGTACTGTTTTGATGGGTTTTGTTACATCATTAAATTCTTAGTACTTCTAAAAATTAGGTTATAAGAATGTTTCTTACAGTAAATAAGTAAGTCCAGAAGAATAGGAATTTTAGAATGTTAAGACTACAAATACAATTGATGTGAAAAACTTCAGTGTGTCTGAAGATAAACTGCTCGGTACCTTTAGATATTAATGGTGATGATGCAAGGGACAACACAAGGCCTTTAGAGTTTTTATGAAGTCCAGCGGGAGCAGAAATTCAAAAGACCAGGGTAGTAAAAATGATTGCCTAGATTTAAAATTTTCAGAAATAGATGGATAATGGGAAAGTAGAAGGAAGAATATAAGATTTGGGAAAACTGTTTCAAAATAATACTGGCTGGAAGTTCTGAAAAACGTGCATATGGAGTAGATGAGGAGGCAATAAAAGAAATAGAAAGAAATTAGTTTGTCAGGTGATAAGAGCTGACACCAGAAGTGGCTTCTTTTTATCTGCTAATCTTATAGCTAGCAAACTCTGTGGCATTTGCTGAGATGGGAAAGAAAAAGACACAGGTAGAGATGGTGGGGAATGAAGGCAAAATCAGCGGTTCTGTTCTCCCAGCTCTCTGCCTTTGTTCTACTCTACCACAAAAAGGCTGTTAGGAGAAATTTAGGGATTAGTCACCTGAGCCGCAAGGTAATCTCTGTTCTCTTTAAATCCTCATCCCAACATCCTGATCTTGGTGTCTGTCTGTGGTAGCATCTCACAAATTTCACCCTAGTCTTTAGTACTTGCTCATAGCCCTTAATTAGGGGGTAATGTGCGATTATCTGTTAATGGTAGGTTTTGTTACGGATTAACTTTTAACAGGCAGCAATCAGAACCAGAAGCTACACGGCTGTTTTACACTGTTAATTCTGCAGCTCTGCAATGCTTACGTCTATATTTAATAGTTGGTTTTGCTAGTTTATTCTCTTCATTTAGTATTTGGCATGAGCTAAGAACATGCAATTAGCCACCTTTCATGGCTTAGCTAAAGGCCTAATAACTTATGCATCTGAAGCCTCCTTGTCAAGAGACATATACCACTTTTACCTATAACAGTTTCAGTTTCAGAACGGTAGCAGGTGAAGAAGATGAGGATGTTAATGTGACTTGAAGTTTTTAGTTAACCCATTCTGTGAGTTGCTTACAGGGATATATAATATTTCCAAGACCCTCTGGGGATAAATTTTCAGGGGTAAATATGCTTACACGTGTGTGTGTATGTGTGTGAAAGAAGGTAAGCAATGGTGGTTTCAGGTGAAAGCTGCTCTGTTTTTAATGAAATAGTGAATGGTTCAGGAAAAATAAATTTCTTTCATTTATTGCATTAGTAACAATAAAATTGAAACAGAAATCCACTCTCAGATCTTCAAGTAGTGATATAATAACTGGGAGCAGGGATGGGCAGAAAAATATAAAAAGCAAAAAAAAAAATGCTACTTACCCTGTTTTTAAGGAGTTTAATATGTTGTGGGCAAGATGCTTCTCCAAGCTATATATTGCAATACACACATTATTTGTAGCCTTGGTTTGAGCAGGCCTTAGGATGATACTATTTGTTGAAGAAGGTGAACAAGAAATTGCTGTTGGAAAAGGGTGTGAAAATTTTATATTTTTGTTTATTTTCGCATGCCTTCATTTGAATTTTACTGACGTCTTGCATTGTAAATGTTTCATTGTGATTCTCTATGCTTTGAAAATAGTTAAGGTGGGGAAAATGTGTGTATAAAAGAAGCAATTCCCTACTCATAGTAATGATTCTTGAGTATCATTGTCCTGTTGTCATAGGAAAATGCATGTGACTTTCAAAATGCTGAAGATGAGCACCAGAGAAACCATAAAACCCTTAGACAGCACTATATCTTCTGCAGCATTTTCTAAATATAGACTAAATCCTTGTCGTGAAGAGTTTGTGTAGTTAAAACAAAACCAGACTTGACATAACACAGAACGGCTTGAGAGAGGCACGAGACCTATAGGTGAGGAACTGTGAAAAATGGAACAACTGTTTTGAGTGAAGGATTTGTGGAAAGCTTGAAAGGACAGGACCCCCTTCAGTTGAAAAAAAAAAAAAAAGGAGTTTGAACTCCTTTTGTTGCCTAGGTTTTTATTAATAGGTTTTTATTAATAGGTTTTTAGAAAGCATTATTTCTTTCTAATTTAGATAATAAAAACCGTAGCTATATAAAGTCTACAGAAGTGTGGGTTTTGTTTTATTTTTGGTGATAAATAAGGAAGGAATTTAAAGCTGTTCTCAAATGTAGACTTGAGGGTATAGATCTTCAACTAGTGTTACAACTGCTTTCTTCAGAGGAGCCCAACACACGCATTGCTTGTAGCTCCTGTTTATATTTGTTAGGCTGAGCAGTGGCTGCTGATGGCAGTAAAAGAAGGATGGAGTAGGCAGAAAATGCAATAGCTTTTGATCTACAGTGCCTCTAGCACCGCTCCCTTGCTATGTTGTTGGTTCTCCTCTGTTTCTCTTGAAACTGGTTTTCTGTCCTCATAGTTAAAAATGAAGCTTTCAGACCTCTGGTAAATTATGCTGCTTGAACAAAAAATTAAAATACATTATAGAGAAAACAACTTATCCTGATTTTCTATGGAAACAATACTTGCTTGTCCTATCATTTGGGCATCGTACTGTACAAGCTGCACCAGAAGTTTTTGAACTTCTTGGTTGCTTTCAGCAATACTTGACAAAAGATTGGAAGTTTTAAAAATTAATTAAAGTTTTATTAAGTTTTGAGAAATTGGAGGAGAGACACTCATGTAAATTCTCTGGCTGAGAGAAAGGCTGCATTTTATGATCAGTATCAAAGAGTCCACCTAGGAGAGGAGTCTTGTATGTGTCCTGGCTGCCCTGAGCTTCTTAGACATTAAAATGAACCAACCACTGCATGCAAATCTCTAGGTAACTAGGCCTTGTTAGATCTGGCATTCATAATGGCATATGGGGAAAAAAAACCCTAAGTGCTTTTCTTAAGTTGTTGTTTGTTTGGGGCTTGGGGTTTTCTCTTTTAAATCGTCTTCCTCCCTTCCCCTGGGTTATTTTATATCACCTTTTTTGAAAGCGTGGGGTGGAGCACTCATTCAGGGTGTTGGACTGATGCCTGCCTGATGAGAATCGATTTGTTTAAGCCCTTATGCTGTATCCATTTACAACACCTGAAGATTTGCTTCTCCTTTGTTTTTATTACTTACTTACCTGACGTCCTCAAGCAAGCATGTTGCAGGCATAAGCCTTTTATTTAACTCAGCTTTTGACTGGAAAGAAGGGAGATACTGTGTTTTTGTAATTGATCTGTTCACATTGACACTCAGCACATCTGTCAGCAGAAGCAAAAAGGCCTGAATTCTTTTTGTTCTGTGGTGTCGGAAAAGAATGGAAAGCCTGAACAACCCTACTGTGAAGAAGGCGCAGATGAATTGGTTTTGCTTTGAACTAACATGAGTGCTTGGAAGAAGAGAAGCTGTGCCTACTTAGTGAAGTGTGTATTGGGCTGGCTGGCCATGGTGTAATAATTGAAGGAAAGATCCCAGTTACAGATATTCAGCTGAAGGTGGGAAACCAGTAATTTGTGCTTTGTTGCTATTCAGCTTCTCTCTGGTACCTCTGGTTTAAGAAGGTTTGTTAAAAATAGGGAAGTAGGAGAAACTTCAGAGGCATCTGTTTTTCTGTGCAGTAGCAAAACACTTAGCAATTAGTTGTGAATGCAAAATCCAAATATTTGTATTCAAATGGAGTGCATTCCTACCAAAGCATTTTAAGTGGCTTGTTGCTCTAGTAGAAAATGAGCTTAGAAATAAAGCAAGGGAGTCTTTGTGTCAAGAGAAAGTACTTCAGTCTTTATGCTAAGATTTAGAAAGCATATTACTTTTCTGCACTGTACCTGAGCACAAATTATGGTGCAGAACATACAGAAAAAATGTTGAAGAGAATGACTGTGAAAAATAATGACATTGTGCAAGTGTTTGGCACAGTAACAACATCCAAACCCTCCTCATGTGTTTGTTTATTTTGGAAAACCGTTTGGGCAGGGCAGCACTGTGATTATTCAAGTCATGTTTGTATATAAAATGAGCTTGGTTTGCTCTGTCAGGCAGGTGTTGCTGCGTTCCAGTAAAAAACCTTTGCTGTGCTTGTGTGCAAAGAATGCACCTGTTTATTGGAACGACAATTTCAGCTGAGATACACTGGTATGCAGGGTACAGCAAAGTGACTCAAGGGTGAGCCATCCTTGTTTAAGCTGGGATTCTTCCTTTGGCACTGTGATGGTTTTGCTTTTGCCTGTGTTAGTTGCGCTTCAGTCTACTTCAGTGGAGCTCTGGTTACTGTATGTGTGTGCTAGAAAGACCTTTTGTAATTTATCTTTTATGAATGATAGTTATTGAGGAAAGTTATTTCATGGGCTACTTTATTATCTTGAATACAGCAGCTTGTAATACTTAGGGGTTTACCAGAGGGATTTAATGAATCTGTGACAATAGAAACAATTACAGGGGTGGTAGAAAGAATCCTTGAATGTATTATTTTTATTTCCCTGGAGTTAATCTTCACATATCAAAGTAAATTAACCAGAATATGCTGCGTGGATGTCTTCTGGATTCCCAAGTCAAAAGCTATTATGAACAGAATGTGATTCTCTTTATTCCCTGTCCTACAATCCTTTCTCAAAGTGTGCTCCTAGCAAAGTCAATATAAGCGAACCAAGTAATATTCTGCATATGTTCGTGGTATTAAGGGAAAGACACTAGTCAATGGGATATGTAGAGATAAAATTATTTCAGGCGGTATTTTTACTTTTTTTCCTGAATCTTTGGCTCCTGCCACCCTCTCAGTCACCATCCACCGGGCTGGTGTCACCCGTGTTCATGCTCTTTGTTATCCCAAGGGTTGGCAGTTCACAGTCTCTTGTTCCATTTTCCACTGAGAGCACAATCTGCATTTCAATCTGCAGCGTGCAAGCCAAGCTACCTGCACCAGGTGTGTTCCTCAACACTTAAATAGAGAGTTTGCATGCCTCACTTTGTCCCTTTAATGCACTGAGGTATTGCCAGTGTAGTGGCATTTACTGAAGAGGTCAGGTTTGATGGAAACTGAAATCATAACCTGACTGGAGATGAAATAGAATATATTTTGTATTTGCTTGCCTAGGAGTAGATACGTGCAGAGATGAATTTCATTTTAATTCCTAAACCGTTTACTGTGTTGTGTTAATCTCTACAACTACATCTGATTACAAAAGAAAAAAAGGCCACTGGTAGGCTTTAAAAGTTTCTGCCATCTGTCCTGGTACTTACCCTTTCTTCATTGTAAGGATGTATTGCGAGAGGCTAGACAGCCTCCGTGTGTGAGGCTAGCAGCCTCTTGGGCTGCTTTTATCTTCTGTCTCTCTTTTGGACTCTGTTCAAATGCAGCAGATATGGGTCTTCTCTTTTACCAGAACAGTGCAGATTCTCATGTCTTGTGCTTCAGTTGTTTAACCTAGCAGCTTTGGATCTGGGACTTCCTTTTTATTGTGTGCCTCTTCACAACAGCTTGCAGTGGAAGGAGGGAGATCTTCTAGGTCTGTTCCAGGTGTGTGAGTTAGTGGAGTTGAAAGGAAAATGATTACTTGTGATCCTGTGAAGGAACAGACTGATGTCTTCGGGAGAACTGAGGACGGTGCACAATTTACAACAGCGTTGTTCAGACTTCATTAATCTAAATCTTATTTTGTCTATGTACTGAGCGTAATAAACAGTATGTTATTAAAGCTAGTAACAACCACCATGGCTTTAAGGAAAATACTGTCATTACTGAAAAGCTGGGTTAAGCTCTCCCTAAATCCAAAAGTAAGTCAGACTGTTAATGGTGTTTCAGGGGTCTTCCCTAGAAAGCACAAAGCAAGCAAGTGATGGAGATCAGGAAAATAATATACCGATATCAAATTTGAGAGCTAATCCCTGTATTTTTAAATATTCGATGAATAATTTAGCAAAATATTTTAAATATTTAAAGTGTATTTAAAGCACCATTTCAGCAATTCCTGCGTCTTTGCATTTTTCTTTCTAATCGTTTCAGTTCATGACGGAGGTTTCAGGTATGCTGTTATTTCCACCCCTTAGGCTATAATGAAATGAAGTATTAGTTCAAGATATGAAATTGTTGATGTCAGTGCTTGGGCGCAGTTAGGCATGGATGCCTAAAAGATTCTAATTTTATGATGGAAATCCCTTATAGTAAAGTTGTGGTTTTCAGAGAAAAAGCTGGACTCAATTGGAGTTACTCACACAACTTGATAGGAGTAAAGAGTGCTCTTAGATAATATAATGATCAAATTTCGAAGTTTTTTGGCTTAAAGAATTTTTGCCTCTGCATTGTGTACGTTCTCTAGATCACTTGGGGTGTGAAAAATGGTATTGGTAAGGTTTTTTAATGCTTAATATATATTATCTTTGTTTATTGTTTGTCACTGGCTGTGGCAAATGAAAATAGCTGTAGCCAGTTTAAAAAAATAAATTTAACATGCTCTTCATGCAGTGGATGTGTAAACTTGAAGCTTCATGCCAGAGTGTTTGTTGATGGTGAAAAGCCTCTGTTCTCAAGGGAATGCAGGACAAGTGAATGGAAGTAAAGTCCAGTAAGTTTTACCAAGTATGCAGGAAATCTGGCATGAAAATGGTAGGAAGAATATTTGGGGGGGAGGGGATGATATCTCACATTGTTCCTGAGGATAAAATTTTGCTGTGCAAGAGATGGGCATGGGGCCTGACTGCATCATAGGAATGGCTGCACCAGATCAAAATTCTGCATTCACACAGCATCATTAAAAGTGTTTAAAATCGTAGAAATTAAGAACTGAAAGTCTCTGTGAGAACTGATTATGTTCTCAGTACCCAAGGTAATGCAAATTGCATGAGCTGACAATCTTATTCTGTGAGCTAAGGGAATGCTGCTGATCTTCTTTTTGTTTTTTGAACTTTGATAATCCACTGTCCCACGTGGCTAAACAAGGGAGAGAGATCTTGTTTTCTACGTATCTAATGATGGCAGCTATTTCTTGGCAGCTGAATTAATTCCAGATTCTGTAACATGACTTCAGATTAACATTAGATTTCTTATAGCTAATGGTATTTTAACCTCTCAACTCTATTCACAGGATGAAAAAATCCTCTCTCTAGAGATATTTGTGTTTTACATCTGATCTCCCCTACTTTTTTATACAGTATGTGTCGCAATTTGACCCTTTAATAGATAGAGGTGTGAAAAGCACTGTGGTCATGACTGGCATCACTTCTTTTCAAAAATCAGTTCTTAAACTTTGTGATTCTGCACGAACAAAAAGGTTGTTGATGTATACATAATAAGAGGAATTCAATTTCGGAGTGATCTGTGCTGCATAATAAGATGAACTCACTTGTACAGGGTTCATTTTAATAAGCTAAATGGAACATTGCATGAATAGGAAGCGAAGATTTAGGTCACCCTTAAACTACATTAGAAAAACAGTGACTCACTGAAGTAGTGGGTAACCAATCCCCTTGTCATTCAGGGATGAGGCTACAGTGTGTCTCTGTGTGGGGGAGTACTGAACAAAAATAAAGGAGCCGTTTTTTTGCGCTATATATTTTATTAGTCAGGCTTGCTGGATCAAGTCAGTTTGGTGTCTTACATTGAAAAACAGGATGTTGTCCTGTGGAGGATTTAAAGAAAATGAGGGAATCTTATTCAAAACTCAGAAAATGCATTACCCTGAGGGGTTAAAAAAGGTCAGCTTGTTTGATTTAACAGGAAATAAAAAAGGAACTTGATGAATACCGATATTCAAGTGTAAGTGCAGGTAAGAGGAAGTCTCTTGAAATAGAGTGGTGTTTAGTAGTTAGAGGTAGAAAAAGTGCTTCTATAAAACCTGGAATCTGAATATGAAGGAACTAATTTGTGTAGACTGTTATATAGGAAGTTGAAAGCAGTGCTCATCTTGGTTACTTCATCCCTAAAATCTGGGAATAGACTATTCCTGGGATGCACAGAATCAGCTGATATATTTTATTTTAAGACTTGGTAATGGATGGGTTAAAAAGTAATTATTTTGGAAGAGCCCAGGTATTTTCTGTTTAAATTATTTTAAAAATGGAAGCATTTTTCACTGTACATGCTGATTACTCTGTCTGTTAATTTTTTTTTTTTAAAGCTTAGAATAGGAAATTATCTAGCCTCTTCCATCTTCATGTTCTTACACATGAGGACAGACTTAATAGAAAAGCTGATGGAGAGAGGTTAATTAATTTAATTGGTTTCCATGGGACTTATAAAAATAAATATGGATACAGTTCATTTTCTCATAGAAGGCTGTTTTCTATAAGTCTATGGAGTGAGTTAAATTTGGCTTAAAATCTGCTTGGGGGAACTTACTTTGTTGTGGCTTAAGGGATAGGATGGCTTGTGTTTTTGGGGTAAAAGAGGGATCCAGGACTTAACAAGTGCTTTCCTCCATCCTTGGCAGCAAATGTCATCCCCCAGAGCACTGCAGAAGTGGCACCTATGTCGTGTGCCAGACTGTGCTCGGGAGGAGGCGATGAGCTGCCCTGTCTGTGATCACTGAGCAGCTGTTCTGTGTCTCCTGCAGGTGACAGGCCAGATGGAAGTGTCTCCTGGTGCAGCCCACAGGCTGTCCTCTGGATGGTCCACTTGGCTGGCCAGTGCTCATGGTGGCTTCTCCTGCTGGCATAAATGGGTTTTTTAAAAGCTTCCAATGCTGTTGGGTGTGAGAGCGCTTAAAAGCCTTGCTTTCGAGAATGCTGTATGGAGGAGATCAGGCATCTTTCTGACTCGGGAACTGAGTGATTATGGATTTTTCTAACCAGAAACTTGTGTTTCCTCTCTCCCACCCATGACTGCAGCCACTTTCCATGTTATCTGCTGGATTTCTGTCTTTTACATCTGTGGGTACGTGCAGTTAGTCAGTCCTTATCCCACATTAGCATTCTGTGCCAGGAGGAGCCCTCGAGACCATGGCTTAGCTCTGCTTAGGCTTTGCTGTACAAGCCTGTTGTTAGACAAAGCTTCACATTGAATTCACGTTTTCATTATGAAAATGTGCATCTAATTGGTTCTTTCAGCTAACTGAAATGAAAGATGGGTGGCATCTGTTTAATTAAGTCCATTATCATCTGGAGATTAAAGAGGGAAACATTTATACTTTGCTGTATTTCAGTGTATCGACTCTGTTTCTGTAGGAGGTTCAGTGCTGACCTGGGGTTTTATAAGAAACTTCATGCAGTCAGTACATATCTTGAAACTGTTATGTGTCCATATTGATATTTTCTTGGACTGTAGTGGATATCTAAATACGGTACCTGGAAATTTGAACCCATAGAAAATCAAAATGTGCTTTACCTGTCTTTTATCTGAGCTGTCCCATAAACACACCCTAATTTAACCAGGTCTCTCTCATTTTTTCCACCATGATTCACTGTATTTTTAGGAACTTAGCATATAATATTTTTTTTTTTTTATTTTTTGGTACTTCAAAAGAAGCCTTTGTGCTGAGAATTATAGTCAAACACATTGATACAAACTGAAAAGGTACGCAGATACTTGAGTGTGTTGTCCTCAACTTTGCTGCAGCTGGATTCTTTATAAGTTTGTCATGGAAACATTTCATATGGTGAAGTGTATGGAGGATATTTCTTGGCAGACTATAGACTTTTGATGTTCTTGTGTATAAGCACAGACATAAAAAATATAGGTATTGTGTGTGTGTATGAATATATATATATATGTATATGAGAGCTGATTTTATGCTACACTATTGCAGAGTAAGTGTTGTAAGGTATAATTAGACAAGCTATCATTAAACTACTACTGAGTTCTGTAGTTTAGGATTATTCATTATTTCATTTTGGATCGAGGCCATTTCTCTCATGTGGTTTCCATGTCTGTGATTTCTTGTTCTTCAGAATACAATTAAAGACTCAGCAGACATACAGCTAATGACAAAGACAGAAATTCTATATTTTAATGACTTAAAGTGTAAAGCTCCATCCATTGATTTTTTTATTAAAATATTATTTAGTACCTAATCTGTGCTAATAAAGTATGACAAAGATGAAACCACTAAATATGGCATCTGTGGTGAAGCTGAGCCTGAGATGTTCAGGATATTCTAAGTAAAGGGTGTGTTTAAAGGCTGCCCTTTGTGCATCAGCTAAAACTGCTGGGAGCACTGGTTTCTGGTTGAGGGGTTGCTTGTAAGGGTTTTGGTGCCTGAGAGATTTTGGTGGGGTTGCCCTGCTCCAAGAACTGTCCTTGTTTCTGCCCGGTCAGTGATGGTGGATAATTTCCAGGACTAGATTAGATCATCTTCTTCCATACCATGGCTAAGGTTACAGCAGAAGAGGGATTCGCAGGACATTGGTGGTATCTGTTAGAGAAATGAAAATGTGCCTTTATGGAAAAGTGTGGACAATGGGTGTTATAACTTGGGAAGGACAGCATTAAAGGGCCTGTGAGGATGAAATGGAGAAATTTGGCCTCAGGGGAAGAGAGATGCTTTGGGTGTACAAGTAGAGGTTGTATGCTGGGAGCTTGATACTGTCTTTAAGGGATGACATTACAATTGCTGACCTTGAATGATGCTCCTTGTGCCACATGACAGCTGGACAACTGTAGCTCTTAGAAATTCACCACTTCAGCTGGACACTGGAAGAGACTTTCAGAGAAAAGGCAGTGTCACATGGATAGCTGACTGTGAACGTTGCTTCATTTCTCTTTTTATCTGGAAAAAATTCTGAGCAAACATAACTCACGCTGTGTTTGTGCATATATGCTGTGCAAAATGTACATATTTACATAAGCTTCAATCCTTTTGCATGCATGATTTCTATGATAAAGGTATTTATTACTGCCTGGTGAAAATCGTGTGTTCAGTTTGAATAAATGTTTTTGCCAGGATTTCTGCAGTAGTGATCTTAGAAACAGGGTTCATTTTTTCAGATTTGCTTTTCTCTGTGAACTGTGGTGTAGTTCAAGGTGGTTTAAAACTTAAGAACAAATACCCTTCTGCTGTAAGAGTAATTAATACTTTATTAAAACAAAGAGCGTATATTTTTCAGCTACTTAAAACCTTTCCTATCTCCTTACCATAGCAAAACTTTTTAGTGCTTACTCAGTGCTTGACTTTCCCAGAAGCACTTTAAAAATATTAATTGTTTTCCTGTGTTGGAAAAGCTGCAAACGTGTGGGTGGGAGCAGCTGGGGACAGCCAGGCCAGCAGAGCAGTGTGTCTTGCTACACCTTATTATTTCCTGTTGTAAAGATGATTGTCAGAGCTGCCAGCTGCCTTTCATTATCCTTCCCTCTTGATAGCTCCTATCTTGAGGAATCTACCCTGTATATTTCTTAATGAATCCCTTCTCTGAGAATACACCAGGATTTTAGTTTTAGGCCCACTAAGATTTTCTCTGGAAAACAATTAGTACTGCTATATTCTCAGAGTGTGCCTCAAACTAGGAGTCATTAACATTTGTGTGGTGGTTTCCAAATTGTGATCTCAAGGAGTATAATGAAGTTGGCATTTCCCTATTTTCGAGATGTATAAAAAAAATTAAAGTTCAGAGAAAACAGAATTGGAAATGGCATATTGGACTTCTGGCAAATAGCTTCTCTTTAAGTGAATAAAAAAGATTGTCTTAATATGGAAAACAGAAGTGCTTTGAATTATGAAAAAGGGTAAGATTACAGGAGTTAAGAGGTGCAATGTATTTCACATCCCACACTTAAATCAGAGGGAAGGGAAAACCAATATCCATGCATGTTGAATTGGGTTCACATTAACATAGTTAGTGCATACACCTGAGAACTTGTGTAGAAATTAATTGCTAGTTTCCTTAATTGATTAATTAGCAATGACCTGGTCAGTTAACTGAGTAGCAACAAGCAGAAATATTGTCTCAGACCACACCCATCACCACTGCCCCATGCACTGCAGTGGACTTTGTGTTGAGTTTTGGCAGCAGAGGAATTGGTACAAATCTGTTTAAATGCCAGTTTTTTTTACCAAGCACATGAACCCATGTTCCTCCTGAGCTGTTCAGAAGTACCAAAATGCTTTGTTCCCGTGCTCTTTATCCACTGGTACATGAAAACCAGGACTGCTGCTGTTACAGAGTCCTCTCACCTCCAGCTGCCAATTGCAGGCACAGCTTTATTGATGTGCTTCCCTGCATTTGGTGAGATGTGATTATGCTGTGTGCCCTGGGTTCCCTCTGATCTTCTGCATTAGTTACCTGGACTGCATCTTGCAGGTTTGAGAGTCCTTTTTTGTGGTGGATGTTGCCCCATCCTGTCGAAGGAGGACAGGATGTCATTTCCAGTGATCCCACGGGGACTTGGAGTTGAAAGATTAAGTAGACAAGGAAAGAAGTTGTCAAGGAAGGAGGAAATTCAGATGAATTGAGGAAAGGAGAGTAATGTTCTAATCAGTCAGACTTTTTTTTTTTTAATGTGGTATTAGGTTTTTGTAGAACAATGTCTGCTACAGATTCAGGAAATGGTATTGGCATTTAAACAAAAAAAATGCTTGGTCTCCTTTTTTTTTAATATTTTAGAAGCAGAAATTTGATTAGCTGATGATTATGACAAATAATTGAACACAATTTTTGATTTGTTTAAAATTCTGGCTTTTGCTACATGGAGTGGGCCAAGTATCTGCAATTTTTCATAGCCCCAAGAAATGAGAGCTGGGGACATAAAATCCCCCAGTTGTGAAGTACCTGTAAGTGTGCTAAAATCCAGCAGAATTACAGATTTTGATCATTATATGTAGCAAAATGATTACCTTTAAATGACAGTGGGATTTGTTTTTTAAATTGCAAAAGATGACTAGCAGCATAATTAGCACAGATTATCTTCAGTGTTGGTCTGTTTGTGCTTTCATTTCAAGAGGCACTTAAGGATGGATGAAAATTTGTTAGAGGCACCTTGTTGTAGTAAAAACCACAACCAGCTGGAAAGGTAATTTATATATACACAGGCTAGTTGTAGATAAAAGCTCACTTTGCATTTTAGATTTTGGTTTTAGTACTCTTCTTTGCTTAATGGTGCTCTCCAGTTTTTTTCAAGTCCTCTCCATTTTTGTGTGCATAGCTTTCTCTTTGATTGTACATGCTAATATTTAGGATTTTTTTTTCAGAAAAAAAGCTGAAGCAGCTAATAACTTTTCTAAGAAAGATTGGTCTCAATAGGTGTAATTAAACACCCAGTTTGTAGGCAGGAGTTCTACTCTTGTTCTAGTATCTTATTGCTCTGTGTCTGATCACACTTGGTTAACGTGTTACCTGAACATTTTATCTGGTCTGAGCAGTGGTGAAGTTCTTCAGTTGATCTTTGGATTGCTGAGTTCATGAATTGTTTATATGGTTGTAAGCAACGCAGTGTCACACGTAGGGCTATACTTTTAGTCTTCTCTTAAATCAGAGAAATAATTCTGCTTTGTTTTCTATCCACTCATACAGAAGAACTTAGCTTTGGAACGTAGGATTTTCTCTTTTTTTTTTTTTTTTTTTTTTTGGGCAGCTGAGGTTTTTGAAAGAATGGTGAATACTATGATCAGAGAAGGAATTTTGAAGTTTTTTTAAAATGTGAGGTTCTAGTTGCTGCTTACTAAGAGGGTTGAATTTCCATGTTAGCTGGGAGGACTTAAAAAAAAAGTGACATTATGCTGAAATCTCTTATTTGCAATCCTAAGCTTTTTAGTTATCTGCAAATCAGATCTGTTTTGTTTGTACAATTTTTTAGAAAATTATTGGAATAGAGGTTAAAACATCTCTGCAGCCTAAAAATATATATGCCAGGATAGCAGAGTATCAGTTATCTCAAAAAAAAAAAAAAAAGCTTGGGCTGTTGTATGTACACATCATGTTATGATTTCCAGTATCAATGTAGGCACAATGTGGTTGATCAGTGGTCAGTCGAGGGTTGCTTGGAACACCTCAGGTAGTGGGAAGACTGATAATGGGTAAACTTAGTCTGAAATTTAGGCTACTGTGAGCCTTCAGGAGCTCTGCCAAGGACATTAGGGTTACTCTATGATTATGTCCAAATAGATGATTATCTAATTAGTTCGGTAGAAGAAAGACTAGAAACCATTGAACTGAAAGATACTTGGCTTTATCAAGGATGTTGATGTTCATGGTTAAATGCTAAAATATGAATCAATATAGAGAAAAAGAGGGCTAGGAACAGGCTGTTTTTTCTATCCATGTGGATGTTAACTAAGAGCTTAATGGTGAGATAGGTGTTTTGCATCTGCATTGGGACATTGCTTGTGGAAGCATAAACACTGCATACCCAAGCAATTTTTCCAATTTAAATTGGGGGATGTTTTCTATCAGGAAATGTCACTGCACACTGCCTGCTTGAGGTCAGCGAGTTAAATATTGGAGTTGGATTCTAACAGGGCTGGATAATTTAATAATCCATAACAGCATTAGCAGTTATGCATGCAAAGATAAAGGTTATCATGCTTTGCTCTATAAGCTGATTGCAGAGGGGACCTGTGGGGCCTCTTCTCTGCTTACTTTCGAGCAGTGCAGAGCTGCTCTCTTAGAGTAGAATCCCCTTTGTAAAAAGAGCAATAGCAGACTTAGAAGTTCAGTGTTCTCATCTTATACAGTGAATGTTGCATCACTCCATCTGTTCCAGTGAGATGCTTGAAACGCAGAGATGTTACAAGAGGGTTGGGGCAGCACAGGGAGAGATCAAGTGCTCTGCCTGACTATTGCCCAAACATTATTTAGGGTAAAGGAATAGGAGCAGCTTTGTATGAGTTAGAGAATTTACAAGTGGATTAAGAACTCATAATCTCCATGTCAGTACAGATGGATACCTTGATAGAGGGAATCTGGTAAGCTTTTGGGAAAAGAGTGCAGAACTGCCATACTGAGACTATTACAGGAGCTAATCAGAGCTGAACAGCTTTAATCTGTTTGTTTACTACTGAAAAAGTGCATACAAAGAAACATAGATTAAAAATTGGATTTAGAAGTGAGTAAAATGTTTCTTGTTTGTTGATTTTTCATACTTTCTAAATAAAATTTGCAGTCAGTTAATGATGAGTGAGAGGAGGCAGGGTACGCGCACCTGACAGTCAGCTTGGGACAAAAAAAAATTCTGCTTCTTAGGATCTGCTTATTTAGGACTGGCTGCAATTTTTAAGCATGTTCTCTGTTGATCTGGACTTTATGAAAGAATATTGAGCAGAAAGTACTGTGTTCTTTGGAGGTTAATTGCTGAAACACCAGCTGAGTATGTGCTGAAATGTATTATACTTTTATAACCAGTCTGGGTATGTGGAATATTTCATTATAGTTAGCTTTTTAATGCTTAGCAGGGAGCTGTTGGCTTAAAATATAGTTACATTGTCACTCAAAATATTTATTCTCATAGTCTGTTCTTCTCTTTATATTAGATTGCTGATATTTTACCCTTCAATTTTGCTGGAAGTCTATTTTCTTCTTCACGTTTCCTTTTTTCTTCTACATTTCTAGGATGTAGAAGAGATTAACAGGGTGATGAAGGAATATTGGAAGTGTTTATTGTTGTCATCTACTGACCTTGCAGTAAACTGAAAAATATGGGCTCTTTACTAAGCCAAATCAAAACAATAACAAAAAAACTCATCTTTGTTCTGTCTCCAGCCATTTAGAGTTGAACCTTATCCCTCATTGCATATTTAACTGGAAAATTGGAACCTGCCTAGGCTGAGATGCTTTATTGAAGACAAAACCCTGCCATGTGTGGGCTATTGCTCTGCAGCACATCTGTCTTAATCATTTGGTGCACTGGGGCAACAGGCCCATCTAACATTACTCACTGTCCTGATCAACAGATACTTCAAGGAGAATTGGTGTGTGAATAAGGTAAGCTTTAATGCTGTGCACATTTAGTAGATAAGTGAAAAAAAATGCATAGGTTTTTTGTTGAGTTTTACAAAGACTGGTTAAGAGGGTTGCAGAGGGACTTAGGGTACCCCCCCTTTTCCACCTTTTTTTGATCTTGTAGTCACAAAAAAAAAAGAGCTGGGGATATGCAGATGTCTTAAGCTTGCCAGTAACCTTTTCAACCTTAAGCTGCAGAGCAAAAGACAATCTCCTCATCTAATTGAGGATCTAACTCCTTTTTCACGCTGGTGGTTACTGTAATTCTCACGTTCTGAAATTGGTCGGTATGGGACACAGTAAATTATTTCTTATATAGCTGTGATTGATCTCTCAGAGAGTATGTAGTTTGTCTGGTGCCAATGTGAAATGTCAGGAACAATGCACAGAAATCAGCTTTTCAGCAAGGATTTTTACTAAGTCTTTGAAATTGCAGAGATCTGATTGCTTAGATTAGAGGCATAGGAGACAGAAGGAGAGCTTGGGTTTGAGCGTGATTGCGTTGCTACACACCAGTCCTCTGATACTATAAATATTTGCACTTTTATTCTCTTTAATTAGTGAGAACTAGTTAGAAATAATGATTAAAGAAACTTCTTTAAAAATTGAGAAATCTTTCATGCTCCTTATGCCTCCTCAGGAAGGGAGAAACTGATTTATCCAGGAATAGGGAAGTTACTCTAACAAAAGTATAGCGAAGCTTCGGAAAGAGCAAAAGACAGATGTATTTATGTAGTTATGAAGGTGTAACTTGAAAGTGTACGTCTTTTGCTATTGCAAGTGTGGCATTAATGTTGGAAAAATACTAAGTAGAACTCCTGTTAATTATTCAAATGGGCAATGACATTGTTTATGCCAAATCTTCCATAAAGAAGTGTAAGTCCAGTGTCTTAGGTGGAGACTTGTGCAGGAGAAGCCTATCAGCAGTTTATTTAGAATTTGCTGAGGGTGGTTACTTAGCTTCCTAGGCAAATTTTCCCCTGGAAATTGTATTGATGGCACATGGGCTAGAGGGCTCTGAAATGCAGGCGTGGTTGCCTCACTTGGAAGCAGCCAAGTGTGTTTGAACAGTAAAATCTGTAATGATTTTTAAGTTCATTGCCAGGAAGAAAGACTGCTTGCCTTGTAGTGGTTCGTACGATACAGGAATTTAGCATACAGGAATTGCCACTTGTGGAGAAACACTTGTGGCTTCTAAAACTGGTAAAAACTCGATCAGTTGCTAGCTCAGAGTCAACATGTAAATTACAGTATGAACATAGGTTTGAAAAATCTTGGTTAGTTTATGCTTCAGGTGCGATAAAAATAAGACACTAACCCTTTCCTTTCCTTTGCCTCCTAGAGTATCTGTTGTTATGTTTTTTCTTTAAAATAAATTAAAAAAGATCAAGTGAAATTGTTGCTTGAAAATTGGCATGAACTTAGTTGTGTGTGCCATATACACAGAAACAGCCCTGGAATGGAAACTTTACAATTTCCTACCAAGTAATTCTGTTTCCTTGTACTTGTAAAGTTGTTAATTTAAATGTTTTGGCAACAGCAGTGTTTCCTTCTAAAAGCCTTAGTAAAAATACTTTGTGTGGGCATCAATTCCAAACTTTTACGCAATGGACTGTGCTTCATTACCCTTTCACAAACTGGATTTTCCCCCCCCTTTTTTACATTTTAGAGTGTGTTTTAATTTTTCCTATTGATTAAGAACAGATGGTTAGCTTAATGCCAACTAAGCTTAATATGGCCAAACAGGTTAATTTTCTGGGTTTAATCCTCTAATAAGAGTCAGGAAAACTTTGGAGTATTTCCTGCTACACTCAAAATATCATGGGCCATATTTGTAAGATTTCTAATGTAATCTCTGCATAGCATTGCAGATAAAAAAATAAATTGCACAACTTCCTGGAAGTGATGTCTTCTTCATGACCCTTCTTAATCTCCTGTAAGTAAATAGAGGCTTTGAGCTTGCACCTCTCTGGGGCTGTAGTGCTTTATGACAACTACATTGTTACCACAGCCAGGGCAGCAATAGCAGTGAGCCTCCTGATGGTGTTCTAGCTTTATTGAACTAAAATCAAGTGATTTCAGGTAGAAAGTTTGTGGAGAAGAGGAGGCTTCTTGTCATCTCTGCTGCATTCATGTTTGTGTTGGTGTGAAGTGAGGAAGAGTTGAGAGTGGCATTTCTGCTAATATTACTTAGACAGTGAGAGAGGAGTGTGCATAGTATAAAGCTTACCCTGGGTTACCTAGTTGGAGAAGCAGGCAGGGTTTTATGTGACAGCGGCTGTCTTGGCTTCCAAGCCAGCGAGTGAACTGGTCCTGTGAGTTATTACAGTGTTACAGGGTGGAATTGTGTACCTGGGCAATTGCCACAGCTCCCCTTGCCACACCAGTTGGTTTCTTCATCAGGGAAAGTGAGATGTGACATAGGGATTTATGTTTTCAAGGTGTGTCTTCAGCTTTGCGATTCAAGCAGTAAGTAGTCGTATTTCCAAATGTATTTTAATTTTCAGGATGTGCATTTTTGAGGGGAAGAAGCATCCACATCATCTAACTTCAGCCACGTAACTCAGATTCTTATTAGAAGTCTGCTTTTCCTCTAGGGTTAGTGGAGACTGAGAGGCTTCTCTGTAAAGCAATTCAGAACATCTAAATTGGATTACTTCCTTTATTTGATCCCTTATGGAACCCTCTGTTCTTCTCAGAGGAAGCTTAGGGAAGCTAAACTCATTATATCCTGTCTTAAGTCAGGTGTGGTGAAACTCCTCTACTCAACTTCATTAATAATATGTATTTGCATTACATGGTGGAAAACCACCCGAAATTTGGTATCATTCCTTTACATTTCAAACAAACTTTTCCATAAAAGATTGGTGATAATGAGCAAGTATTGCAATTATTTTAAAATGGTACTTTTAAAATATGTTAGTGTATTTATATTGTCTTGGGAAGTAACAAACTCCAGATGCTTTCAAATATCTCATTCAAGGTGGGATAATAAAATAAAGTACTGTGGTAAATGCTTGAAAATATTTATTACAACAAGGATGGATAAAAGGAACTTAGTCCAGTTGCATGCATGTGTGATTATATCTTTGCAAAAATAGTCTTAGTGCTGCCTAGGGTATGTGCATTCAGCTTTGGATGTGTTGCAAATGAGGAGGAATTATTGTTAGAGATACTTTTTGAAGTGTTATATATGAGTGTGAGGGTTTATATAAAGTAATTAGTTGACTGAGTAAAACTTCTGTAGTGTGTGGTACAGGTGTTTGGAGTTGTCTGACTGTTACATTAAAATGGTAACAATTACAATGTACAGAAGTACTGCTTTTGGATCACTATCACTGACCTGCACAATTGGCACACAAGTGCAGGAATAATTGTGAGCAGTCAAGCTTTCTCTGTGGCTGACAGTCAAGGAGATTTTTCAGTGGCTTGGGAGAGCTGCGTAGGATCACTTTGTGTACTTGAAGTTAATCATTGGTGAAGTGCTTTGTTGGATCAGGGTCAGCGGTTCACTTCCTCAAGGGATCCCATCTCTACTTACTGTAATCTGTTTTTCTGACTTTTTGAAATTCTCAGTTCTAGGAGGCCTTGTTTTATTATTTGGTTTGTTTGTTTGTTGTTGTGGGGGTTTTTTTGTTTGTTTGTTTTCAAGAAGAAAAATACGAAGTAAGTTATTAGCAAATGAGGTGACGTCCCTCGTGTCTATGTTCCTTGAAGTATAAGCAGCAAGTTGCTAGTCCTAGGGACTTGCAGCCTGATAGGAGGCCATGGGAAGGCAGTGTTCAGTTGGCCAGGCCTGGAAAGGAGCCCAAAGGTTACTGCAGTGAGATCACAAAGTTGCTCAATTTATGAATGAATATATGCTTCTTGATTCAGTTCCTTTGGTGTAAGAAATGAGTTTCTCACTCAGCGGAAATAAAACATACTGGAATGAAAAAATATGTTCTTGAAGCTTCTTGCTTCAGTGATTTTCATATGAAATAAGAACGGTTAAAAATTAGTCCCAAGTTGACTGTGTTTATCTCTTGCAGTAGCATATTCTTAGTGCTCTTGATCAAACAGGGTTTTTCCGTGCACAAGAAATGTGCCATGGCGAACAGCAAAATGGCCAAAGAGACTTTGGCTGACATTAGAGAACAGTATGAAATGAGAAAATGCTTAGGATGCTGTTGTTGGTGTGAAATACGTATATGTATCACTTTATAATCCCATAATGAAAGTAAAATCAAACATATAAATCTGAGAGTGGAACATTCACTTGACGAGTATGGCTTGTCAGAAAGGATATAAACCAGAAAAATATTTTAATGAACTATAACTCTTTCCTGGGAATATTTGGGTTTACAGTAGAGGCAAACATAAATAAAATAGTCTTGGAATAATTTATATGATGCTAGGCTAGTGAGTGCAGTGGAGTTGCAAGGCTTCATCCCTTTGGAGAATAATACATACATCTATCTGGAGATAAAAATTCAGTGTCTCAATGACTGAATTTAAGAGCTGTTCCATTGTCAGAAGCGCAGGTTTGCAAATTTAGGGAATTCAAACCAAGAAAGCTACTGTCTGACTTAGGAGATGGAGCTAATTACAGACTGCACAGGCTTTGACATTAATCTTTGCATGCTTCCAGTCTATGAAATAACTTGACACCAAAAAAATGAGGAGCATGACACTGGAAAATGGCCTGAGAGCTTAGAGTGCAGCGTGGCAATGACTTGTAGCATCCTCAGAGCTGACAGGAGAGCCCTGCAGTGGGAGTGGGGCTTTACCTGGCTGTCAGTGCTCAGTGAGGCAGCAACACCTTGGCTTGGCTCCGTTTAGGGTTCAGATCCAGCTGCTTCCCACACAGTTATAACAGCAGCTGTTAAAAAGTCACAAAACCATCTTTTTCTTAAAATGCCTTGATAACTTAGTCTGCTATGCTGAAACATGTAACAGGGTACTAGTTTTGGTTGCAGGGGTGTCTTTTTGCAGAATGCTTTGCTGGAATCTGTTTCTTTCCTTTTTTTTTTTTTTTGGGAAAAAATGTATGTATATTTTCATCTGTTACTTGAAAATAAATTACTTTGGGTTAAAATGAAAAACTTGTTTTAATAGAAATGAAGGCAGACTAGCAGTCATCTTGGTCTTCTCGGTTTTCTTGGGAATACCAGAAATGCGATTCTTTTCTGCAAATAATCGCATTTTGACTTAGAGGCTCATTACTTTCAGAATGCTAAGGTAGAAAATTTTATCCCACGTGTGGAATATTTTCTGTTCGTTATTTGCCAACCTAGTCAGTCCATATAAGATTCAATCACATAGACTGGTTCTGCTTTTATGCCAATCTCTGAAGGCAGAACGGGGAGCAACAGGCCTAAGTATAATCTGACATGCTTAGTCATCCACAAACACTTCTGTTTTCAAGGGTAGAAGTCAAACTGGTTTATGTGCATCTCATTGCAGTCAATAAAGATATATTTTCTTGGAAATATTAAGTATGTGCCAGAAATACTTGGGATATTTAAAATAAAATCACAAGTAAGACCAAATTGCAAAATCACTCAAGTTTCTCACTGGTTCTGTGTGTGGCAACTCTAAAAGCAGGAAGCATGGGCTGGCAAGGAGGATGAAAAGAGTACAAGCTTTTTATTGTAGAGTTTTGAAAAGCTGGTGTTTTTTTTCAATTATTTTTTTAAATAATAGCATCACAATTTATAAGAAAGCATAATATTTTTATTGTATTGATTAGCTGTAAATAAGACTTTGGAATGCCCAGTTGACTATTACTATGCACTGGTACAGATATTGCTTGCCTATGAAGTTGATGATTAGCAGAATTACTTAAATCTAATTGGGTGATCATATCCTGGTGCTATGTCTTGAGTTTAACACAGTTTTACCTACTGTTGAACAAGTGTTTGCTCTCTTATGGAAGTTTTTAAATCCTTTTCTTCTCTGTGACTATGCTGGGTAAAGCCTCTGAAATGTACCATGAGAGTCAGGCAGGGAGATGAGTGCAATCTCTACAAGCACATTCTCTATGCAGTGCAGGACCAGCCCTCCAGAGCAATAGCTGGATTCTGATAAAGCATGAATTATACTCAGTGTGAATGTTTGTACCCTGAGGGCATCTGTCCCCTGCTTGAAGTGCCGTATCATATCACATCTGTGAGCATATGTAGCCACTGTTGAGATTGAGAGAATTTAAAATGCAATTGTGAAAGTGTTTTGTAATCCCCTTACTGAAATTATTTCGGAGTTATTTTTCTCATATTAATTTAGTTTAAAACTATGCCTATTAAATTAAGTTGCCTTTTCTTCAAATGCATTTTCTCAGCTTTTCAAGAAAATGCGTGAAAACTGAATGTCACGTTGTGACCTTCTAGATTGCTGTTTAGTGCTCCCAATCAATCACAAAGATGTATACATTATCAAATCCATATTTAACGTGCAGTCTGAACACAGAGATGTGATGGTGAAATGGTGCAGAATCAATAAAAATCTGCTCCAGGCCTTGCTGTTTAGCTGCATTGTATTTTGCCACTGCAGGGAGAGAAAGCTCAGGTCCTACCTTTGGAAGGAGAGGCACTGCTAGCATTGGGATCTGCTAAAACACTCTTCCTGCAGAGACCAGCTTGTGTTAAATAATCTGTTCGTTGTCCTGTAACTCCAAACCCATTCCTTTGTAGGATTTTTCCCCCTCAAGAAGCATTTGCATCAAGTGATGTCAGTTCTGCTTGGCACAACACAGTGAGGTGTGGGGGTTGGTCAAGGGTAGGTAATGATACAAATTTTATAGCCAGTTGTTGGGAGTACAAGGCTTCTCAAACATCACTATAATATTCTTATTTCATTATAATTTCTTGAAAAAAATGAAAGGTGTTTGCTTGAAAGCAGGATCTTGCAATTCTTTGATGAGGTTAAATTGACTCTCAGTTTCCAGCTTCACGAAAAAATGCCATTGTGACACACTTCAGTCATGGAGCTCCTAACCCTCTCTCAGAAAGAGGGTGAATGTTAAAATTAAAGGCACTGTCACAGTAGATGCAGCTTTTCTATGCAAAGAGAGAGTATTAGAGATGGAATACGGTTAACTTGCTATTTAAAACACTAATTTTAATTGATACATATTTTTAGAGGCATTCATGGGCTTTACTTCAGTATTCTGACAATTGGTGCCTTCCTGCATTCCTTGTTCAGAAGGAAATAGCTTCAAGTGTAATAAATTTGTCTTCTTACAGCTAGAAAAAGGAACTTGTAAGTAGGATTGAACTTGCCAAAAGAAAAATCCACAAGAATCTTACCTTTTAATGTAAACCTTGCGTAGATATAGAGGGAAAAAAAATAAGAAAAGAAAGACATGGCAAAAAAAAAGAAAGGCAATGCATTTAGAGAGATGGTCATAGGACTTGGAATTGGCCTTGTTTTGGTTCTGTTGTTCTAATTTATTAAAAGTTGCATGGAAAAAAACTACTCAAACCAGTAAGTGTGAATATAAATAGTAAATAAATTTATTATCCTTAGAGGTTCAGTAAAACTGTAGAGAAGTTTTAGTAGAACAGTACCAATAGAACAGGAAGAGAAAGATGTATCCTCAGGATATTTTCCTGCAGTTTTGGAGCTTTTTTTGCTTTGCTTCTAACAGTAATGGGATAAAAGCTTCCAGAAATCTGTGTGACACAGATTTTTCTTGTGCCATCTTTCTGCCATCCTCAGCACTGGCCAAGGGTAACTGAAGCTCTGATGAGAGCAGGTTTTTATCCCCCCTACTTTCTCTGGCAAATGGCCCTCAAGAAAATAGCCCTCATTTGTGCTTTAGACCCAGAGCCAGCACATAATTCATCAAATGCATCTCTTATCAGTGCAGTGGGAGCTTGAGAAGGAGAGAGTTGTGTTTCAGAATATATGTAAGAAAATGCTGCTTCTCTTTGTGGCACCTCTCTTTCTCTAGAGAGCTGATTTTCATGGAGCACAGTTTTGGAAAACTAAGAGGTATTATGAAATAAACCAGTTTCCTTATGTATTTTGACTAGTAAAAATTACTGTTTCAAGATACAAAAACAAATGCTATGGACAGCTTAAAATTAGAGGCTATAGAGGAATTAATTTACTTAAAAGCTTTCCAGAAATACACTTTTTGTATGAAATGATATCTAGCATTAGACAATGTATATTTATTTCCTTCAAGTCCTGGGAGTGGAACTGCTCTGGACAGTTCCTCAGTCTCTTCCTGTAGAAGAAGCATAAGAAATGAGACACAAAATCAGACTTGGAAGGTGGAAATTTGTCCCGTGTTCAACCCTACAACTTAGAAGGCTGGTAATAATTATTACATAGCCTCATACATTGCTTCTTAACACTGCATCTGGGGGAATCCATACAGTTCTTAGGAGGTAACATGAGCAGATACTCGCCTAAATAAGAAATGATGTGAAAATTTGTGAAGTCTTCCCCTTCCCCCTCCTTGAAACCAGTCAGAGTGCTGTTGAGGATGCAAGGTGAATGTAGGATAAGATTTGACAGCCACTCAGGTTTAGGATGCTTGATAAGTGGGAGGATGTCCTAGGTTTGGCTGGTGCTGGCTGTGCAGTTATTGTACCTGGAACACAATTAATGGTGACAGGGCAGCCTTCCCGTGTGCAGAGTTCTCTTTGCAAACCAGCACAGAATAGCTGGCAAAAGTCTGCTGCAGAATACATGTGAAGGGGAAGAAAGGTCTTTGTGCAGCCTTACTGTTACAGGAAGGAGATGGTGAGGGCAGTGTGAAAGCTTCCTGGGAAAATCTGGAAAGTTGTAAAGGTTAAAATGTTAACCTTTACTCATCTCACAGGAGAACAAATTTTAGCCATTCGCTCTGAAAGGAAGGAAGGAATAATTTGTTTGAAACTCTGAGGAAATGGTAGAGTTCCCTTACACGTACACAGGTGTTTCCTGGCTAGAATGTGATCTATCCATATATTAGCATATAGTTTTGCATATCTTTGGGCATTCTCTGGGGCCAGATAGGAAAATGAGCTTTTCTTGGGCCCCAAGTTGGAGAAGTAGTTGTCACCTTTTCAGCTGTAGTGTACACTGATGATTTTTAACCCTAGCAGTATTCATTTTGTTACAAAACCTTTCTTTGATGCTGGGTTAAGATGGAGCAGGGTGCTTTCTGTAAGGGTAGAAAATGAGAAGCAAAGATTATTGATGGTTAGTGCTTTTGACAAAGCCGTATCTAAGTCAACCCCTAGAGGATCAGGGTGAATAAACCATTTGAGACATGTTTTAAAATTAAACTGTGCAAATGTATAACAAGACAGGGCACTGACACTACATTTTTGACTACTGGACATTATTGCTTGCTGCAGCCATGGTTAGAATTACTTAAATTCCTCAGATGTCCCTGATGCCACCGGAAGAATATTTCTGCTGTTGTATTTTGTCCCTGGCATTAGCATTCATTGTGTGAGTGTTCTTCATCATAGTAGTGTCATAACTAAGCCTGTGGAGAAGTCACTCTGCTTGGGTCTGATTAGATTTCAGCTGTTAAATTCTCTAATTTCATTTGTTTGTGCTCTAACTGCACCCATCCCTGAGAAAAAGGGTGATGGTGCAGTGAGACCCAGCTGAACGGGAGAGGAGGCCAGAGTCTATTTGCAATAGGAAGATGGGTTGAAGTGTCTCTCAGCTCTTTGTGGGATGATTTGACCAGTCTGAAAGCAAACAGAAAGCAAAATAAATTGTGTATTTTGTTTCTGCTTTAAGAAAGGAAGTAATTAAAAAGGACAAAATAAAGAAAAAATATTAATGCATTTCTTTCTATACTGAAGACAAGGATGATGTTGGTAGTCCTAAATTTGGTCTGCAGTTACTATCCTTTTACTTTCTGAATATTGCAGGGGCACACACATTTGTGATAGGGAGCTATCTTAATGGAAAGCAGCATGTCCAGACAGCAGTGTGACGGCCAGAAAGAATTTCCAGGTGCTGCCAAATGTGCAGCTAAATAACACCAGCTAAATAGCATGAATTGCTTAGGATGCAAGTTGCACACCCTGCCCCAGATGTTGTTCTGATTCCCTCTGCAGCTCAGACTCTTCTAAGCTCTTCTAAGTGTTGGTTTTTAAACCCCCTCCCTCAGCCAGCCTTGTGTGAAGGATTGCAGCAGGGGAATGTGAGGCTCCATGGGAATTTCCTGTTTTAACACCTAAGGGCTTGTCTGACCTGTGCTTTTGTGTTTTAAGGCATTACCAAGTGCGTGACTGTTTTGTGTAGCCAGTGCATTGCTGACAGGTAGAATTCCCATTGCTTAGTTTGAGGATTCTTTCCACAACCCAGTGAAGTCGTGTAAAATGTATTTAACACTTGGTAGACAAGTCCTTGAGCTAGCTCTTGTATTTTTCCAGTTAATGTTGTACTTCACAAAGCACAGCTACACAGTCTATCTCTAAATCTGCTATGTATTCTGTGTCTTTTTCTGTCCATAAACGTTTTAAAAGGGTTTTGCTAATTACAGTTCGGTAGTTCAGACCTATTGTATGTTGAGGTAATTCTGATTAAATTTTCAGAATATGCATTAAGCTTGGTGGTGATGCTTATAAATTTTTTTTCATAGAAATTGCTACCTCTCTTCTCATCCGTGGAAATGATTTCTCTCTGAAACAGCTGCATTATGATTTGCTGTGATTAATGTTAATTGATAAATGATAGTTGGAGTCTCTTGTTTGAACCTTATTAGAGATTCCAAATTAAAACTCAGAATGCATTTTCCTGAATGCATGAATGGTACAAGGAATGAGGAAAAATATGTTTTGGAAAACATGTAAAAGATTGCACAAGTGGATAGGCAAAACTCTTAATGTCATTTTTTCAGCGCATGAATGATTCTTACATTAATCACTAAAGCGAACACTAAAGTGACTCCTTTTCTAATAGATTCAAGGTGATACACTTAACAATATGTATTTCCTGTTCATTGATGTATGAAAAAAATCTTTGTTTCCAGCTTTTGTGAATATATCTAGGAAGGAGGTGATTTATGCTCCTGCTGCATGCAGTTTTATTGTAACTGAGAGCTGCAGCTGCCATGCAAATTCAGCAAACAAAATCTCTTAAGGTTAAAAGCAGTTTACATTTTTAGAAATACAGTAGTTCCTGAACTCGGAGAGGTCTGGGTCCTGATTCTGGAGAGCAGATCTCAAAGTCATAACACTTTAGTCAGAAGTGGGATCTCTCTGCAGTAGATTTCTGGTTGTATTCATATAACCATATGAGCTAATAAAACTTCATTTTCTTAGGGTGATGTAGCTGATGACTGTGAGGTCCACCCTGTCTCATGTTAGATCTTTACATGTTCATTTGCCTTAGGAACTTTGTAGTGGGATTACAGTTGCACCATGATCAATTTGAAGACTTACAAAATGATATAGCAGTTCTGGTCTGTCAATCCAACTCATCATTTGTTACCAGTGCGAGGTCTGCCTGATGAATCAGTGTAAAGGTGTGTGTGTGTGCGTGTATGTGTATATATATATATATATATATATATAAACTCTCTTGGTGCCAGACACTTCTGTTGGTTTAACCCACCTTAATGCCATAATTCATTAGAACCAATTTTATGGTTACATGTACAATAAGTGACACTTCATGCTGGGAACTGGAAAAGAGTGAGGATTGTTTTCTATTTCTTTAATATGTGTACAGTACACACAATTTCACTAATCTCAGTATTGATCTATGTGCATGTGTTTAATTTAAGATTACCATTTTTGTTACATGAATACCTATCACTCTGCCTATTGGAGTTTGTTGACTTAACAGTGTAATTGCATATAAAAAAAATCACATGACCTGTTCCCCTTAATTTTATTTGAGATTTTTGCCCCCCTTTTGGAAAACATTCTTGCACTAAAAAGGGAGCTTTATCCCAGCCTGTGTCACAGCAATTCTGTTTTCAGTTTAATAGGACTGCATTTACTACATGTAGAATGTCATTGAGTGTGTTTTTATGTATGTTGACAATATTTCTGTATTGTACAACGAGCATTGTGTATTTTAAAGATTGGATAAGAGGACTGGTAGGTTTTAAGAATGAAGTGGACTGATTTCTGTTACCACTTCATGCAGAAATGTTGCTTATACTGCTTTAGGCTTCTTTGCATCCTTGCATTCTGCCTGTTCTCTTTTCATTTATTATACAATGTCCTTCTTTCAAACATTATTTGATCTTTGGTTTCTAAATGTCTTAATCCTTGAAAGCTGTAGAAGTTGTGTTGAGGTACTAAAAGGCTGAGGTCTGAAATTATTTGATGTTTAGTTTGGAGGCGGAATTACAAAATAAATGTAAAAAAACTAGTCAAGGATTATTGCTTCATTATATGGAAGACTGAAATAAACCAATATTTTTTATGATTCTTGGCCATTAGAAGCAGAAGATTTAAGGTTTCTGGGTTTGCAGGAAAAAATATATGGCTGTTGATACTTTTCTTCTCCTTAAGGAATCCTGATTTGACTTTTGTGAGATAGGTGACTCTGAGATCACCCCCTTCAGTGGGACAGCTTTCTTTCTTTTCTCCTGCTGAGTGCATATGTCTGTATTTGGTACAAAATGGAATTGGTTTGACAGGAGAGACTGTTGCAGAGAGACCCCAGAATCATTACACCTTGTCAGTGAGACACCGCCTGGAAAACAGTCCTTGGTTCACATCTCTGCTTGGAATCACACAGAGAGGGAAACTGGCCATGGTCTTCTCTGTCCCTGGCAGCTGGCCTGGACTCTTGTTCATACAAGGCAATTGTAACCCTGCCAAGGACCAGTTGCTCCTTCACCCTGTGCTTCACCTTTCTGCCTCCCTGCCTCCTTCAGTCACCTGCTGAGGTACGCCTGCAGGATGGCTGCATCCACCAGGGCATACTGTGGGAAAAGCATGAGGAAAGGGGTAGGAAGCTTAACACAGACCGTGAGTGAATTGTATTGAAGAAGGTGGAAAATCTCTGAGGTGAGCAGTGCTTCCTGTTTTCCCTTCAAGGCAGTGGACAAGTTTTTAAAAAAGGAATTTTGATCTGATTTTACTTTAAAGGATTACAGCTGCCACAACAGTGCAGTCGCTGGAAGAAAAAATGTGCCCAGAAGACCACTCAGAATATGGAATTAAAGGACATATAGGAATGAAAGACTAATTAAAATTATTGGGCTGTGAGCTTGCTATGAAGGGGAAGGAATGGGTATATGTGGCAAGTGAACCAGGAGGAGGTGAATGATGTGGAATTATGGAGTAAGGTTACACTGTTTTAATAATGTTTTAATGCAGTTTGAGTAATGCCTTTCATGTCCCTAAAACTGATCGTATTACTGTGTCACTTAGGAAATCAATCAGGCTTCATTTCTTTGGTCTAATCTGCACAGATGTAAAAGTGCAGTGTTCAGGTAAATTAGTGCAATCTCCATGTAAGTGCTGTGTTCTGTGCACAGAGAGCTGAAATGAGGCAGACTGAAGACAGCTGAGCTTCCAAAATAAAATGATGAAACTAAAATTCTGCCTCTGCACTTCTCTTAATAGTAAGGGATTTTTTCTATCTCTCTCAAATGTCTTAGTCTTTGTCTCTTCTAAAGTTCCTCAACTTTTTGTAAGCTCACTTTCATCTACCAAACTTATTTCCCCTTATCTTTTCCATAGTCCTCTTCTTTTCCTCAGGGTTCTTGTAGGATTCTTAGCTGTAACCTTTCTTGCTAACTCTGCTGTTTTTTTTGCCTGCTGACTTGATTGACAACTGTGATTGATGACTGTGCTTCTGATGCTTACACTTCAATTTCTACAAACCTATCAGGCACCACCCAAAAACACCTTTGAATGTCTGGAGCTGAAACCTGGATGAACATTCTTAGCTTGTTTGCCTTAGGGTGGCCTTAAATAGAACACTGCTGGTGGATCTTGTTCAAGAAATGCTGTCTTCCATTGTAAAAAACCTCTAAGAATTGAAGTATGTGAACCAGAAATGCAGTAGCATAATTTTCCATGTCTCGCTTCTTCGTTTATTTATATATTTAAAATGATATTTAAATTTAAAACTGATTCCAGTAATTTTCCCCATGACTATTGGTTAGATTCCAATTTACTTCTTCATCTATTGTGCTGTTCAGCTAAATTTTGTAGTAAATCTTACGACACATAGTCTGCTTAATAGTTAAGGCCATGTAGTTCAAAAGTTATTTCCTTGTCTTACAAGTTTCTTAATTTGAAAGACTATCACATAACAGTATTTACTGTAAAACTTGGAGAGGCTTTACTCTTTCTCTTATTGGAGGTAGAATAAGATTTTGCGGTAGGAAATTGGCTTTTTGGGACAGTTGTGTGGTTACCACATATAGAAGAATGCAGTTTACACATCTGTGCCTTTTCTAAGAAAGAGTGAAGTAGTTTACAAAATCTAGCAGCTGACTAAGGCCAGTTACAGACAACTCGTTCTGCAAATAATTGGTTTATTCTCTTTCAGGCGAAAAAGAAGATGTAGTAATTTTTCACCTGGTTAAATCAACAGGGTATTAACTTTCTTTGCCGCTATGGATTTTCTTTATCAATATTGATTTTGGGAAGATAAACCTCTTACCTTATTTGCTTATGGAAAAGGCAAAGAAGCACATATTGACTCATTCCCTCTTTCAGATTGCAGCTGTAATTTGGTAGTGAGGTTTGTAACAGACTAAATGAGCTGTCTGAACTTTGAGCTCCCTCAATAAGATTCAGCAAACTTTTACCAGTTTTCAGAAGAAAGAAAGTACTTAAAAATGGAGATTTTCATGTATTTTACTGTACAAGGAGTAAATTTATTTGGAGAGCCATACATAGGGACGTATACATACTCTTATTTTTAGCAACAAAAAAAAAATATGCTCAAAATTAGCATATTTCTGTGTTTTGATGTTTGATTGTCAGTGAAAATCTCGTATCCTTTGTCTTTGATTGTCCTTCTGTAATGTCATTGTTTGTAAGATGGCTGTGGCTTAGAGAACACCTACAAACCACCATGGTATTTGGATGAAAAAATTCTGAGAAGTCTTTGAATGGATGAGGATTTTACAATGTACTTCTAAAAATAGCACTTTGAGGTTTGAGTTTTGTGTTTTTGTTGGTTTTGGGTTCTTTTGAGGGTTGTGGTGGGATTTTTTTAAAATTGTATTTGTTGTGGGTTGTTGGGGCTTTTGCTTGAGGTTTTTTGGTGGTTTTGTTTGTTTAACTTGTAAAATTTATCTCTTCCTAAAATGTTCTTTAAAACTGTGATAAAAGGTGTCCTCAGATTCCTCTGACCTTTCACAGTTATTTCTTGGTGTGTTTTCTTGGCAATAGTTTTTACTCTAGCTCTTTGATGCTTGCCAAGTTTATTCTGAATCTGGTTTCAGGTGTAAAACAGGAAATCTCTTTTTGTGGTTGTAAATTGCTGTTTGATTATAAGATGACCTCTAGTCTTTGGTGAACTGTAAGCTAAGTTTGCATTAGAGCAGGTAGAGAGAGATGGGCTTTTGGCACAGGCTCCTTGTGGGCAAGACCTTTGGGAGTTGCTCTTCCTGTTCCTCTTCAGTGGTTGGGTGAAGTGCTGAAGAGGCTCAAACAAGGTAACAGCCGCCCAGGTTCTGCAATACGGTTCGCACAGTCTGCTTCTCTTGATTGAAATGCCAAATGTTTTCATGAAGTCTTCTGACTTCACTACATGATGTCAGCAAGAAATTCTGTTGGTTGTTGGTGGTTTGAAATTGTGTTGGTGGCACTTACTGCAGTAAAACAAGGACTTTTTTTTTTCTTTACTTAGGTTTATTTGATGGAACAATATAATTCTAGTAGTGATACAAAGGCAATTTTAAATGTTTCCTGAAGTTAACACAAATACTGCTAAAATCAAATAGTATATTTTTTTTATCTAAAGAGAGAACATGTGTACATTATAAGTTGTAGTGGTACAATGAAGTGTTAATTTCAACTATTTAACTTGTTCTGATTTTTTTTGTCATTTAGCTCATGCCTTAAGTACCTATGGAGCAGCCTTTTAATGTTTTTAAGGTACTATTACAGTCTTTGAGAAGTAACATTGGAAGTATTAAGTGATTGTGAATGTAGTGTTGGAGGATTAAAGCCTAAAGCTCGTTTCCCCTGAACAGCTATAACAATACTTTATTCTGGTCACTATTATGATGTGGATAGTGATACCACAGTCCTCAATGACTGTGAATCAAATCAAGCAGAGAAAATACAATGTTGAAGAGACTGAAAACTGCAGTATAGCTGTTTGCAAACTGCTTTGAAATTCTATTGATGGTATGCATGACTTGCAGCATTTGACTTCAGGTCTCTTGATGTCAATCCTTCTGTTTAAAAACCCTCAGGAAAGAAGTACACTTAGGCCTGGTAGAGTTAATTTGTCCAGAGTTTATAAAGTAGGGCAGTTCTTCTAATGGTACTGCTTCCAAGAGCTGTTTTGTTGTTGATTTACCTTTCATATATGAGAGCTTCTGCTTTTAGAGCTTAAAAAGATGAAATTTTATAACACAGATTTCTAATCTATATTTCTAATATATAGAGCAATGGCAAAAACTAATACCAGCAGTAGGAACTTTTAATATCTTGGAGTAAGCTAAAGCGTTGTTGTCATTTTTTTCATGATTGATTATATAGCTTAGAAAAAATTTCTGTGTAGAGTTAAGTGGGTGGTTACAAGCAGTTAGGCTATTGTAGAATGTGTGCTAAGATCTCTAGACTCCTGCAATTAAGCCTTCAATATCCAGGTGCAGTCAGGATCTTGAAACTCTGATATGAGCCCTCACTGATTATATGGGACAAGTATATTTATGAAATAGGCATTGAATGTCCGTAGGTGGCCTGACTTGTCGCACGCACAGGATCTGTGTGGATCCACCTGAAGGAAGAGTATGAAGTCTGCAGATGTGCCCGGGTCAGCAGTCATGTATTATATTAAAAAAGACATGTCAGCTACACAGCGTGTTCCTGAGGTTTCAGTGAGTGCATTTCTTCTGTAGATCATTATGTCAATTATCCTCCTTCCAGAGACAGGGAAGGTGAAGCACAGAGACACCTCCTGCCTAAACACACAAGCGAGTCCGCTGGATGGACTCTGTATCTCATAAACCTCTTGTCCGTCTTATGTCCACAGACCAAAACAAAATAAGACATTTTTATTGAATCATGTTCTTAAAAATCTTTGGAAGGGCTTCTGTGTTCTTGTAGGCACTGTATTTCAGAATGCTTTCAAATGTTTTTAGGCATTATAATTGTCAGTATTAAGAGAAAAGTGGAAAGACCAAGACCTCTTCCTTTCATGCAGTGAGAAAGGCATGCACACTTAGATGGAAAATGCCATCCAGAAGCAAATTTTACAGCTCAGTTTTTAACCCCTGGATAAGAATTCATAGTGAAAGTGCTGTCAGTTCTTTAATTACAGTGATTATTATAGAATCTGTAATAATAAGGCAACACCCAAGTTATTGAGCTGCTGTGTCAGCTGTTGAACCCAGGCTCACAAAAATCCCTTTCTGAGTGTAATGCTATTCAAGGGGGACTTGCATCTGCTCTTTCCATTGAGCACATCAGCTAATGTGTGAAACTGTCTTCCTATCATTACAGCTGCACAGAAAGTATTTCTTAGTGCTTTTGCAGTTATCTCTGCCTCTTTAAAAGAAAAAAGCATTTCATTCTTGAACTAGATAAAAGCCACTGATGTTTGTGGCAATTGAGGAAATATGAGCACTGGTAGGAATGGTAGTTACTATTTTTTGTTAAAAATATCTTTAAAGCAAACTTTACTTTGAAGCACTGGAGTTTCATTTATGTATAAGTTATAATGGCAAAGTTTTCATAGCAGTACTTGGCCACACAGAGTGGAGGACCTGATTTATCAAGATCTGCCCATTTTCCATTCTGCTCTGTCAGAACAAAAAGAGTTTCTCAACTTGTTTACTTCGGACTATAGAAAACAGTTCATGAAGTTTAACTTGGTGAGAACAAGGGCCTTGAACTGGTGTTGAATGTCCAGTGCTGACAGATGATCTGAGGAACAAGTCCTTTCCCAGGTGAGCTGCCATCCAGGAGTGAGCACTGGGTTACACCACAGGTAGGTGGACCATAGTTGTTTGCAGTCTCCAGGAGTGGCTCTTATTTGGAGTTTTTTTCTGGCTTATGAGTATGTTACCACTACAATACCTGATAATTAGCATGGATATTTCTGAATTAGGTTTGTTAGCACTTAAAAATGTATTATTGAACAACTATTTTATATGTGATTGCTAGCTATTCTGTTTCTTTGTTTCTAAAATTATTTCATGATGAGCTAGTGATGAAACCTCTATTTTCATTGTCTGTCTCAAAGTTAATTTAATTGTGCTTTAACTGTCAGACTCATCTGCAACAGGACTTTCAGAGTAGGAAAAAGAAAAGATTGCTGCTAAAGACAAAAGTGTTTGATTTTTTTAAAATGTGCTTTCAATATGTTATGAAAAAAATTTTAGATTAATTTTGTGTAGTAAATGAATTTGAGACAAGTCATTATACTGTTTATGTGTCTTCAGAGAGGTAATTCTCTTTAAAATAACAGCTTTTCAGAAGACTGTTCAGCCAGTCATATTGATCACGTTGCTACTGAGACATATACCGTGCTTAGGTCACATGTGGGGTAAATAATCATGAATAAAATTAACGTCAGTTTCATTTTTTAAGTATTGTAGTGTCAGGAAAAATAAATAAGTCTTGACCAGTATTTAAAAAAACAGTTTTATTTATTATTCAGTAATTATAAGGTTTTAATTGGCATTACTTCATTAGGGAAAAAAATAAGCAAAATTCTATTTTCTGAAAGTAAGCAGTTAAGTACTAACTGAAACAATTCCTTTGGCTTTCTTGGAGGGGAAAGGAACTCCTTGCTTTTTTGTGGGTGAATTCATAAACATGGCTCTGATGGCTCACAATGCAAAGTCTCCTTTTCTTTATGTTCTAATAGTGAGAAAAAGGCCACTTTATAATTTTGATGCTACTGGATATCCTCTGCTGTGAATGTTCATTTGGGAGGAATAATGACTGGCAAATGGATAATAAAGCTGCAAGGCCTGAAGTCAGAGGCTGCATTCTCATAGACAGCTGCTTTTTTGGGTCAATTCCTTGAGGAACCCTCTGAAGTATCCACAAGCTGCCTTTGACTTGCACCCATATTTATGCTGTTGTAAAAACCAGTGGAAAAGTGATGCTTACTCCGGAGTCTAGCCCAGGAACACTGCGTGCAGTTCCTTGTTTCTAACCTAAATAACAGTGTTAGTTTTTAGGTGCTAGGGAATGTGTGTGCCTGCACAATTTGATAGCAGTCAGTCACTTTTAGTGCTTTGATACTGATGCCACCAAAATAACAGTTCAGAAAGAGACATCAAAGTGAAAGTTGTGCTGTACCCTACAGACACTTGGAGACAACTGCTGTGCAGTTTTCTTACTGTTTCTATTCAAACTTTCTATTCTATTCAAACTTTCTACTGTTTGTCCTGTATTGATGGTTGTGTTGGGTGCTATTTGCAGCTTGCTGATAAAACCAGCACTAAACGTAGATGTTGCAGAAACCCACTTTTTTTTGTCACCTAATCAGCAGACAGGCCACTGTGGTAATGGATAATGAACATCTGTGTTTCAGATGGAGTTCAGTAAAGCCTGGCTGCAAAACAAAGCTGCTGCAGATTTTGAAGTGGCAGTGATATAATAACACATTAATGTTAAATGATGTGGGTAGATGGGCAAGCAAGATATAATTTGGTATAATCTATCCCTTCTTGTATAACTTGGCATGAGTTGTGCACTCTGTTATTGTGTGACCTGTTGTGCCTTGGGCAGTTCTTACTGTGAGCTGTGTAGTGTGTTTACAGGTGAAGCTTCATAGGACCCTTGTAGCTGAATCCTGTCAGGTTGATGTCGTTTCAGCTGATGTGGGATGTCACCTTCTTGTGACACAGCTGAGGCCCATCCTCTCCTGGGAGCCTTGTAGCTCTTCACATCTTTGTGCCATCACTGTGCCTGGCCTGTTATGCTCAGACATTTGTCAGCACAATGTTTCCTCCTTCCTCATAGTGGGAAGGAGGAAATGTATTCTCAGAAGCATGTATTCTCAGAAGTTGAATTGGCTGTTTATTGACCAAATTAATGATACACTTTTTGTTTGGTTTTCCCATGCAATTTTAAGTGAGGTTATCAGAATAGGAGCTTGTCTTTAGGATTTTCTCTCAAGTATTTCTACCTCCCTTAAATTAAGACACAAAATAGTTCATGTAGTCTAAAAGAGAGCATCAGGGAATTATTTCCAGCTAGTCTTGTGGTTTTTGCCTTGAGAAAGCTTCCTATTAGGTATTGTATTCCTGTGTAGCTCATTCCTAAATGGGGGTATGACTGAAGTAAGTATTCCTGGCCAGCCTTACAAGCCTTTTCCTCTCTCATTCAACATTGCCTTTTAATTATGTCCGTCAACTGTAACTTTTGACACTATTAAATGATCTTGTGTAAAAAGAGAAGATATTTTATAAAATCTGTCACTTGAACTGCTTTATGTGTTTCAGCACTCCTGTTCACAGCATTGAGCTTTGGTATTTTCATAAGCACCAGAGGAACAGTATAAGCATAACTTAATGTTGTGTTACACTGTTGTCATCTGTTCACAGTCCACCTTGCCCTGGAATTTTTGTCTTGAGGCATTGCTTTTGCTTTGGGTACAGCACTTTCTGCAATTACTGCCTTTCCAGAAGCTCACTGTGCTGCCTGGTATTCTCGGTTTCAGACACTGCAGAGGGAAACCTGGGTTTGTGTCCTTTGGCCAGCTCTTCTGTCATTTCTGTTTGTCAGAGCTTGAGGATTATATTTGTCATTTTTGCTATTTGCTTGGGAAGCTTTTGGAGGTCTTTTAGATGTTACAGGCTGAAGCTGGGGAATTTTGGAGCAGGTCTCTGGGCATGGTGTGAGAGAGGTCTGCTGCAGCAATGGGCAGGTGTCATGGCCACACCAGGGGCAGCCATGCAGGTGTGTGCCTTGTGCTGATGTCCCCAGTTTGGGAGCTTTGTGCAACATGAGCTACTATCCTGAAGAGAATAAGGCCAGAGCAGGAGTTGCAGAAATAGGAAAAATAATATGGATTCACATAATCTTTCAAACAAACATGTTTTTCCACAATAGCTGTAGTGATTGCAGATTACACATAGGAAATTGTTGGTCAGAGGCAGGATTAGTACTCAATGATGTGCTATTGCCATGTAATTTCTGCTGGTCTGGATTAAAGAACAAGTTCATGTATTGCAAGTACATATGCGTATAATAGTTTACAATAAGCTGCAGTTAGGCTGGCATTAAGCTTCAGGATTTTTTTTGCCAGTATCTTTGCAGCCCAGCACAAAACTTTCAGCCCACAAAAAACAGAGCATTCCTGGGAATATCCACACCAATGTGTTATCTGTAGTACTTTCTTCTATTAAATAAGTATAATTACCTTTTCAGTAGAATTTGAATTGTCTGTTCATGCCTATCTCCTGTGTATCTTAAGGAGCACTTTGATAGTTTGGCTCCTCCTCCATTTTTAGTTACTGTGTGCCTAAACCTCACTTTCCTTGTGTTTTCAGTTTACAATTCCTATGTATTTTGTTCCTTGTGTTCAAATAGCCATCTTCCTGAGCAAAGTTTAATGTTTGAGTCATTGGCTGCTTTCTCCATTTCATGGGTGTGTCAGCATTTTGTTTGTAACTTTCTTCAGATCTTCCTTCTAAACGGAGACTCTTAAAGCTGCAGTTAGAATCCATTAATATGAGACCATAATGGTTAATGTAACCTATTGGCCTGAGTATTGTAAATATTTCCTTGTATATGGCATCCTCAAACCAGCCAGGAGTGAGTGTGTCAAAGTGCACTGTATGCCTGTGAAGTATTTGTGTAAGAATGCAAATAATGTTAAACAGGCACACCAGCGTTTGAGCTTTGATCTGTTAATGACTTCCTCATTCAATAGTGTGGAATGCCAAATCCCTGTGCTTGGCAAATTCAGGCTGCTAATTTGTCAAAGCTGAATAAGAGGAAAACATGTATTTTGCAATTTGGTGCAAGAATGTGAGGAAAACAGGTTTTAGTAAAAGGAGCAATAAGCTGCTGAATATCCCTTCTATCTGTTGAAAGCAGATGAAAGACAGTAGGACTAATCCACAGTGTCCAATATTTTCACTCTATTTTGTGTCAAATTAGGCAATTAATCTGCTCAAATACAAACTGGAGTGTTTTATGTGGTGAAGAATGGGTGGTGGAACTGAAGTAATAAGTTCAAGTAAATATGAAATTTTTTACACTTACCTATACATTTTAAATTGGTTAATCCAACAGAAATTAGTTAAAAAGTTTTTGCTGGATTTATCTTGCTTATAGAGATTGGTGTAAATTTTCAGAACAGATTGTAAGTCTGATGCTGTCATACAGAGACTCTTGAAAAAAAAATTTATCAAAACAAAGATAATTCTGGACTTTAACTTGACTGAGGAGGAAGTTGTCCTTTACTTAAGAATTATTTGATCTGTTGAGTGACTTTGTGTCCTAGCTATATATTTATTCAGAAAGGAAAAAAAAATATAGATACGTAATATAGAACAGTTCAAAACAGGGCCATGCAAACATTTGCCCAAATCCTGATATGCAGTGAGTGGAGAATGGACTGTGAGCAGCCCTGCTAAGAAAGGTTTTAAGGTGCTGGTGAATCAAAGACTGGGCATGATCTGTCAGTGTGTGCTTGGAACCCAGAATGCCATTTGTGTCCTGGACTTCATCACAAACTGTGTGACCAGCAGGGTGAGATGTGGAATTCTGCCCCACTGGTCTGCTCTGGTGAGATCCCACCTCCAGTGCTGCATCAGCTTGGTGGCCTCAAACATAAGAAAGATCTGTTCCTGTTATAGCATGTCCAAAGGAGGCCACAAAGATGATCATAGGGCTGGAGCACCTCTCCTACTCAGGCTGAGTGAGCTGGGATTGTTCAGCCTGAAGAAGAGAAGGCTCTACTGAGATGGTTCAGCACCTTCCAATATCTTGTAGGGAACCACAAGAAAGCCAGAGATAGACTTTTTACAAGGGCTTGTAGGGGTAGGACAAGGGGTAAAAGGCTTTAAACTGAAAGAGAATAACCTTAGATTAGATATTAGGAGGAAATTCTTCAAGATGAAGGTTGTGAGACACTGCAGCAGGGTGCCTGGAGCAGCTGTGGATGCCCCATCACTGGATGTGTCCAAGGACAGGCTGGGTGTGCTCTGAGCAACCTGGTCTAGTGGAAGGTGTCCCAGTCCACAGCAGAGATTTTGGAGTTAGATGATATTTAAGGTCTCCTTTAACCTATTCTGTGGTTTTTATGATTGACAGAGCAACTTTTTTGGGGTTTGTGAAAGATGATGAACAATGCAAGTGCTTCTCAAATAAAGTACTGTATTCCCTTAGACAGCAGTTCCTGTTACAATTGGACCATATGTTCTCAGCAAGCAGCAGATGTACAGTCTAACATTTAGTGAAGGAACTTTCCCATTTGAACATTTGGGATAATACTAATTTTTGGCATTTCTGAGGCAGTTGCTTTTTGTTGCTCTTTGTCCCTGCTGCTTGCTGTGCCTATTTGTTTCAGAAGGATTTGTCACTTAAAGATTTTGGGACACTTATGTAGGCATTTCCTCGTATCTCTCCAATAAAAAGCATTATCCATTTTAATGCTTGAATGACTATGTGGCTTCCCCAAGATCACACCAGGCACCACAGAAATGCAGGGGGCACCGCTGGTGTCTTTAAGACTGATGCTTCTGTCAAGACAGCCGCAGCTGCAGGGTCGATGGGGAGCTGCCAAGGGCATGGCATCTGGTAAATGACAAAGTGCCACCTTGCAGGCAGCGCTCAAAGACATTGTCTCCTCATTCTCTTTACCCCTTTTGATTACTTTCTATTTCATTGATAAAGGGAATTCCAGGAACTGGATGTTAATTCTAGTATTCTCTACTGATAAAAGGAGCTTGCTTTCTAATACCATGGGAGGTAGGCACAAAGTTGTGTCAGACCAGGGTGCAAGATAATTAAACCAGGGGAAAATGCCAAGTTTCCACTGCAAGTTTTGTTAGATCAGCTTATGCTTGAAGTAGAACATAATCTGAATTAAAAGTTCACTAAAAACAGCTTTGTTTTGGGAAGTAGAAAGGGATTGACTGGCTGTAATAGGATATGATTTTAAAAGTGTCCGTTAAAATTGTTTTTGTCTGGTCATGTTCTTTAAGAGGCATCTTGTATTGTTTGTTGTCAGTAGTATGTTAACCTTTATAGTCCCCTGAGGAATGTATTGATTAACTTCTTTTTTTTCAATTCAGCCTTATGGTTCTATGGGAAAATATCCAATATGAGTATAAGGTGTGGAAATGTGTATAATATTTCCTTCAGTGGAAAACTGATGATCTTGTAACCTTCTTGTACTGCCCTTTGCTAGAGAGACACGTAGTCTTATGGGACTTGGATTCTTAAGTTCTTGAAAATAGCAGCAAAGCTGTAAGAAAAGCAAAACACTTCATTTGTATTGACCGTTTTTTAACTGTAAAAGCTTTTTTAGCAGTTTCGTCAAGTGTAAAACTTGATCTGTTCCCTACAAAGTGTTGTCTCTTTCTACGGTTTATTTACAGTTCATTAGAAGTTCATGACCTATTTTTTCTTTTCCTTTAATTCTGTTTAAGCCGATCAATAATTGTCAGATCTTTTCTCGGTAGTAATTTTGCAGGCTATGGGTGTTTGATCTATATCCTTTATCTAATTGAGGATGAGTCAAGGCTGAATACTCATTTCTTTATTATGCATGAAGCTACAAAGAATGCAGTAAATGGGGACAAATGGCAGGTGTTTTGTACACAGACAAACTTGTAATAGATTTGTTTGTTGCCTTTTGGATTATTTTGCCTTATTGGGCCACTGCATTATTCAGAGTGTCTTCTGAGGGTAAAATGCAAGAAAAAATCCTTACTTTGTTCAGTGATATTTCTTGATGATCTGGAGGAGTGATCAAAACAGAGTGAGTTGGTTGCATTAATATTCTGTACTTTCCTGAGACTGTAATTCTGGTGGTGAAGCCTGGGTATTATTTTCACTAGGAAGACAGTCATTAAGTTCAGCTTTCACCACATCCCATCAATCACACTTGCACTTGCTTTTTCGAATGGAGCTGAATGAGCAGCCACTCAAAGTCACTCTCACTTTGTTTTAGTTCCTAATGCCATTCCAGGTGTTCTCCCAGTCAGATTCAATTCAAAGGAAATGTCACGCTGTTAGCTTTTTTTTTGCCCTGGACCTTCCTGAAGCTGCCTCTAGGCATGTTGACCTCATTTTGGAGTTGTCCAATTATAAGACTCACCAAAATTAGGGGATTTGTTCTTCTACCTCTGTTTTTCTACAGTTGCCTACAGCTGCATTCATAGAATGATAATTTTTTATTTCTTGAGAGGTTGGTTTTTTTTTTCCCCCTGTCCAACTTCTCTGATGTCCCTCAAGGAGTTAAAAGTGCAAGAAATATGCAAGTAGTTTGCTGCTGCTGTAAGGTGAATTTCTGTTAGATCCAAACATGAAATCCTGGCCCTGCAGAGGTTTAACGCTGACCACAGAAAAGAATGAAGGCTCATTTGGTTAAAAATGAAGTTGTTGTGAGGGTGTGAAAGTCATAAACTTTCCTGTCTGCTAAAGACACGTGGTCTTTACTTCGCTTTCCTTATTAACACAATATACTTCCAAAACTCAAAACAGTTTCTCTGGCAGTATTTCTTCATTTGAAGTATAATAGACCTCAGATCCTCTGTGTTCCTGACTCCAAATCCCTGGCTGCTGGCCTCAAGACTCCCCTGGTTCTTTCTGCCAGAGGCTCCGGGAAGGTCAGTTCTCCCTGGCTGTTGTGTGCATATTTTTACATCTTGTCCTGTCTAGACAGGTCTGAGGGCTGCTGCATGAAGTGTCACCGGTTTGATCTGTCTGAAGGCTTGTTGTTGCTCAGAACCCAGTGAAATTGTTCTTCTTCTGGGTCACTTGATAGAGCTGGCAATCAGACAGTCATTTGGAATGTGTATTCTCCAGAAACCTACAATACCTAAGAAAACTTGTGTGTGTTCCTTACTAATTGGTAGGTATACAGGTGTGATTTTGTTGGTCACACCCACTGGGATCTGACCAACTCTGCATTACCATTTTATTCCTGTGCAGGTGTTCTGGAGCTTCTTCTTGCTCCAGTGCAGCCTGGATCGGTCCCTGGCAGATGGTGGAGCTGTGTGCCCCCAGGGGTGGGCAATTCCAGATATTCTGGGCACTCCTCCAAGTGCTAGCGAGCTTTGTTGGCACAGGGATTGAGAAAAATACGTTAGTGGTATCAGTTTTGGCACACCACTGGGCTGCCTTTGACTCCAGTTTGTGTTGAAGTGTATCTGGTATAGCAGCAGGTTTATTTCATTCATGTAACAATAATCTACGGTTAATTGCCATTCTCATTAGACTTTTACACTGGCCATATGAGGCTTTTAAAAGATGAGCAGGTCCTGCTAATGACTCTTTGGTGATCCAGTCAGTGACTCAGTTTATGGATGAGAATCACCATGAGTCTTGGTTGATTTGGCATGGCTGCTGGTGCACTGTTATGGCAGTGATCAGTACCTGTGGTCCTTCAACCTTCAGTAATCCTCTCAGTGAGTGGAGGGTCCTTGAGAGACCAGGCAAGATGGACAGCTGTTTAATTTCCTTTGTCTCCAAGGCACCTATACAGCAAGCCCACTGCACAGTTCAATGCCATTATGGTACCCTTCGTCATGATATCTACTACAACCTAGTTCTTCTGTCTTTCTGATGTTCTAAGCCACTGGATCCACACAGTTCAGTAAATCCAGTTATCCCTCATGTCCTCTTGGCTGGAGACAAGACCCCTCTAATACTCATCATAGGATACTCCACTTATATCTGGTAGAAATGGGTTAGAATTTGTTTCTATAGGATCAAGACTAAAGTCAGCTTTACCTCTCTGCCTGGGAAATTCCCCACTGCAGATGGAGCAGCAGCAGCTTTCCTGAAGTAACCCCCATTTGTGATTGTTTTTCCTGTGTCTCTAGGGTTGACGTAGGTTTTCCATCCCAGTTGCTCACGTCTTCTCCACGGTCTCACAGGTAAAACTGCAGGATACCCCATGGTTCTAACTTCTGTGTTCTCTATCTTGAGCAGAGTTGGATGAGTTTTCCTCCACAGTGGAAAATCTCAGTTGTTAGTGATAGGTTGCCACATCCCTGTATTGATTTGTAGTAATACTTAAATTGGCTTGAAGTTGATCAAAGATGCAATTATGGTACCTGTGACCTCGCCCGCAATGTCTTGCTCCCCACCCCAAGCCTTGCTGAGTGTATGGTCAAGTAGAGAAAGGTGTCTGTTTCTCTTCCAAGTCTTCCCACATTTATTTTGTCTGTGGAGAATGTCTCCCTGCAGATAGCAATGGTGCAGGTGTCTTAGGTACCTCTTCATCAAGTTAGGGTTTTCCTGAAGCCAGTAGAAGCTCATAGTCCTTGCAGGAGCAATCATTCTGGCAGCATGTTCTGGAGAAGCTGAGGGTGTCTGGCCCATTTCATGGAAGGCACGAGGAAGGGAGCACAATGAAAGAGGCAAGGTGGCCTCAAGTAGCTGAGACCTCTCTGTCTGGGCTTGGCCTCTCTTGAAGAAACTCAAGCATGGCTGGGCTGTCCCAGGCAGCAGATGATGTGGAGAGGATCTTAGATAGGCTCTTTCTTGTTCCCCTTTTTGTCAGCCAATCCTTGCTTCCTTTGCAGCAGCTGAGACCCACCTCTGCCTCCTGGAGTTGGGCAAAGGGCTGGGGAGGGGCAGAGGAGTTTTGGTGCCTGCCTGAACTTTTCCTCCACATGGATCTCAGCCCTTGCCCTGCATGTTGTTGGCCCAAGGCCATGGCGGGTCCTGGCTCGCAGCTGCCTGGCACTGTCCCACCTGGCTGAGCCCCATCGCTCCGTGCTCTCGAGTGTCTCCTGGCTATCCTGCAAAGGCAGAGATGAGCCAAACCCAGCTGGGCTGCTCCAGCCACCTGCCAGCACCTCCAGGTGACAGCCAGCTGGGCTCAGGAGAACTGGCTCCCTGTGCCCAGGCCTTGCTGCTCCAGGTCCTGGGGAAGCACATCCTACATGAGTGTGGCCCAGGCAGGACCGCTGAAAAGGCTGAGGCTGCTGGGGAAGAGAGTGGCCATGGAGAGAGCTGTCCATCCTACCTGACTTGTGAATGTCATTCCTGTCCATTTTACCAGACTTTTGTTGAGAAGAACTCGACAAGTTCTGAGTTAAGGATTAAATAGAGCACAAAGGCAGTCAGCTGGAGCCTGGACATGAGAAAAGACTGCTCCATTGGTCTGAATGAGAGATAAATCTAAGAGAGAAAGTGAGCCTGACCATAGGGATCTGAGAGAGTATATATATATATTTACTGTTTTAGCAGGATGAAGTGTGTTTGTGTTTATGCCGTGTATATAATAAGGGCTGCTTGCTGTTGGACTTGGTTGAAGCTCCACCTATTTTTCAGCTGGCTGTGTCTTCTGAAATAGTTTGTGATAGGATCCAAAAAAGAGACTGAAAGAGAATGCATCATAATATTTTACAGAGTGGCCTTTGGCTCACAGCCAAAACATGTTGTAACCCTTGACATAATTATCAGGGCAGTAATAACCTTAAGAGGTAATAGACTATGCAATCTCTGCCCTTCTTGACAGGAATTTAGGACTAAAGCAGAGGTGTTAATTTTATTGATTTCATTAAGGGAAAAGTAATACAGCAGTAGTATAATTTTCCACATGGGATAGGAATTAAAGAACTCCATCCACTTTTCAGCTGGGTTGAAGACAGAAAGAAAGAGGCACAGATATGTATGATAAATGAACTTTCAAAAACATTAATAAAAATTAAAAATTTCCTATGTGTAAAACAACTTCAATCATTTTTAAAATTGATTTGATAATTGGACATTAAATAAGAAGCAATGTAGACAAACCCTTTAGAAGTATGTGTGATGGGACACTTTTGGAATTCCTCAGAGACTGTGATTTGCAAAGTGATTTGGGAGGGAATGGCAAAAGTCTACAAGGAGAAGACACAGAGAATAGTGATATTCCACTTCCTTGTGATGCTCAGTTAGTGTGTATAGGGAAATGAATACTAAGAAGTGTGCTCACCAAGAGATATCTCCTCTGTTTTGTGAAGCCTTTTGCTTGACTGTGGAAGACGTAAGAAATCCTCATTTGAATTATAAATAATGAGTAAAAAAGTAATGTTAGCATGAACGAAGAGGCTGTGGCTAACCAAAAAGGTTGTGAAATACTTAGAGTATATCTAAAGGCAGAGGAGGAACACCAATTTCTTACTGACTTCCATCCAAGGTCTATGGAATGTGTTATCCCTATTTTTAAGACTAATTTAGAACCATACTAGAAAATGCCATACTACCACAAAATAACTCATTCTCTACTATCCTTTAAATTTCATCCTTCACCTTTGCTTGTTAAGTTCAGATCTGTTTCGTATTCGAATTGGAAGCTTATTGAAGTATTGATCATATTTTCTTAAATATGGGTGTGATTAAAAAAATAGGGGGACTGAGAAAAGACCTATAAGCATTGATCTAGTCAAAATACATGGCTTCTGAAATAAGAAGCTCCTTTTTTTTTTGTTTTAATATAGATACTTTTTCAACCAATTGAAGAAGAAATGCTAACTTGAAGCTTCTTGTAGCAGCATGTTCTTTTTAAGAGCAGACTTCATTTCTATTCAGTGTTTTCCTTTACCAAGTTGCACTGTCTGGTCGCTGTCAGATGCTGGAAGATTATTGCCTCGTTTCTTAGACATCTCCTGCATGTGGTACTTGCCTTTGTGACATATGTTCTTGACAGAAGAAAATGAGGGAGATTTGCTCTTGTCATTGTCTGTCATCACTGAACATGAAGACATTGAATGTAACACTCTGGGAAATTATCTCAAGAAGCTTATGCATCTTTTGCTATTGACTGTGTAAGCTGTAGACAGATACAGTAGATTTTTAGGAGTCCTCTTTGTCCCTTTGCACAGTGTGATTTTTCAAAAGATTTCAGCGAGACTGACTAGTTCAAACCGCTGTGTATCAGATGTTTTTTGGCTATCTCATCCAAGCTGGCGGATGGCACAGTGCTGTAACTATTTCAGTTTCTTGGTGACACTTTAAAAGTTCTAGAACTTTGATTCAAAAAATGTCCTGCTCTGCTAAAGCAGAAGATTGGTTTGATGGCTCTGAATCTGGCAGTTTGCTGTCCAGGAACAGAGCTTTCCTTCATTACTTCTGATTACATCCCCTCTGTGGACTTAAATTCCATCTCTCAGTGTCATTTTGTTAGCACTGTTTTTACAATGTGCAGAGAGAGTCTGCTAGCAGAGTGCTTGCTTAAATGTGACATTTACAAGTGCAAAGTGACTGCCTGTTGTCTAACAAGAGCAACTAGATTAAGTATTAATATACTCCCTATCCCGGTGATACTTCTAGACAGTGTGTGCTTGCTCCTAATTCATTCTATCTGTATTTTGGATATCTCTGTGTATTCCCACAAGAATAACAAGTAGGTGTACTCTACCAGGGTTCAGAACACGCTTTATGTTTTCAAAATAAGATTGCTTAATCTTATGGTTGCTGTTGGAATTCAGGTGATGTTGCTCTTTTGATTTTTTTGGTTGAGGTTCTCATCTTCTCACAAGAATTCCCTGTTTATGTGTTTAACAAGTAGAAAAGTGTTTTGGTTACATGATTCTGTCTTTTTTTTTTTCCTAAAGAAGAATAATCAAGGAACACAGTCCATTTTTGGAAAATAAATTCAGGAAAATATAAGGAGAGCTAATATGCAAAGAGATTTGCTGTTGCTCATTCCCTGTAATAACAAGAGTTCTTATTCATAGAAGTTGGTAATATCAGTGCTTAAAAGTCCTGTTCTGGCCCTTAACTTACCTGTTGTTTCAGTTTGAAAGCTTCCCTATGTAACAAATGAAAAAATCAAGGCAGACGTGAGAATTTGAATCTGTGGCAATCAGTAGATGTTTCTGTAGTCAGATGTGAATGGGCTGTGTGTTGGGAATACATTGCCATGTTGTGCTGCAGTGTAGGAGGGCCTGGTTCAGCAGCTGTGTTAAGCGGTTCTAAACGGAAGATGTTTTCCCTCCTGGTGTACAGAATCTGAATTGTGGTGCAGACTTATTTTCATTTCCATGTTGCTCATTAAGGTACTTTTCTGGTGCCATCTATCTCAAAATGAATTCTGAGGTACCTTTGAGGTTCCCCTGGAATTTACTTTTGTCATTAGTATGCAAGGTGTCTTGCTTTATAAAGTTATTTTAGCAGGCTTTATGCAGCTGACAGCTTTTAGGTGCCTTTCAACACTGCTGCTGTGGTAGTTGGGCAGACTCACAGAATGGTCTGGGTTGAAAGGGACCTTTAAATATCACCTTATTCCAATCCCACTGCCATGGGCAGGAATACTTTCCATTAAACCATGTTGCTCAAAGCTCAACCAGTCCTAGTCTTCAGCACTCCAGGGATGGAGCATTCACATCTTTTTTGAGCAATTTCTTCCTGTGTCTCACTAGTCTTATCATACATACTTTCACTTTAGAGCTGTTCTTGGTGTCATACACAGGCTTGTGGAGGGTGCGCTTGCTTTCACTGTCTTTGTTATTGATGAAGGTATTCAGTAACATTGGTCCCAGTAGAGACCTTGAGGTACATGACTGGTTAGTGGTGTCCACGTGGACACTGAGTTATTGACTATAATAAATCATTTGTTGGCTTCACTTTCAGGTGCAATAAAGCTCTCTGACTGGCATTTTTCACTTTGAAGAAGATACTACAGCTAAAATTATTGACTATGTCAAAGCAAGCCTTTAAAATGGGAAAGGCCGGTCTTTGTAAAACCAGCTGCAATAGGAATAATGTTTGATGCCAGGAGTGAGTTCTGTTATCTGATCGTTGAGGGCCATGGAGAAAGATGGGTCTTGAATTACTGCCTTTGCAACAGCTTTGAGACTGTGCATGATCACAGTATGCTCTCTGATACTTGTAGGCAACTTTAAAAGTGTGGCAGCTCTATTAATATTGCAGAGTTTAGATGTGTTGGAGTAAGTCATGACTTGACTCTGTCATGAGCTAAAACTTAAAGCAGTCCAAAACTTTTGGCTGTGAGCTTGAAATTACTTAGTTGTGAGTGCTAATGTGGTAACTGAGATTGCACAGCCAAATTTTCTGAATTTTCCCTCCTGTTTACTGATACATCTCCCCTGCAACTTTCTTCAGACTCATGCAGTGCTGCTACAGCATGCCTGTGTAAAATGAAATACGTGAAAACTGCTCATGTCATGTATCTTAAAAGAACATAGCTAAATCAGCAAAATTTCAGATCTGTGTAGAATCAGAGGTTGGGGTATACAAATGTTGACACCTCATAAGTATACATGCAGAAATGAATTAATATATATCTCTGGATCCATTTTTTAAAAACCTGATATTGTTAACTTTTAAATAGTCACTGTGCAAACTATTTACTTATTGAGGTAATTGGGAAGTACTCATGCTTGTTTTTTGACGCATCTTTAATGCATTCAAGACTGGAGACCTGATGTATTTAGCTGTCTTTTAATCCAAGTTTTGTGTTCACACACAAGCATGTGAAATCTGCTCTTATGTCTCTGATTTTTGGAACTGAGAACCATATGGTATCTTGGTTTTGCATTTCTTAGATCTTCCTAATTGTGCCTGCATAGCAATTAGGCTTGTGCATAAATTTGAGAAAATAATGCTTTCACTTGTTCTTAGTGTATGAAATACACTGAGAATTCATTTCAGCTTTTACAATAACCCTTAAAAGCATCCAGAACAGGACAATTTGGGTTACAGTTACTACATAATAAAACAAATCTTAAAGGGTCAAATTAACTATTTTTTCATCTTTTATTATGAAATGGCAAGACACAGAATGTCCAATTCATCCAGTGAAGGGGCTAAAATATGTCTTTGTGTACTGATCCAGGAAAGCACTTGGCATTGTGCTTATGTCCCATTTGAAGTCAATGGGATCACTAATGTTTTAGTGTGCTTTTAAGTGTTTCACTGAGCAGGGGTGAGATTATTCTCCAAGTCAAGCATGTGCTTAAGTGCTTGGCAGAATTGAATTAGTTAACGTCTGTGAGTCAGCACAAGAAAAACTGAACCTTATAGCATGCTTGTTCAGAAGATCCTTTTTCTGAGTTTCAGCTGAAGTTGACTGGCTCAACCTCAGCTGAGAGGATGCAATTATCCAGTAAGTCAGATACTGTGATGTATCTTTCAGTGTAATTAAAAAATTAATTGCGATGACCTTAAGACTCTTCCGCATTCAAACACGGTTTTGTCACCAAACTTCTCTTTTCAATTTTTGTCTCTTATTGACGTCTAAAATCTATTTTACATTTCTGCCATCTTTTTCTTTAACTCTCTGTTCTAGGAATTTTTCTTCTTTCTAAGTTGAGAGGTGTGTTGAATTTCTTCCTTGAGATTCTGAGAAGTTGTATATTTCAATAGGCATCTCTCCTGGTGGGATGCTGCCTTGAGACAGGACTCCAAATTTGCTCACTTGGAATTAACTTTAGAGGTTATGTCTGCCATCATTTATGCTATTGGCATCCTTGCTCATCAAATTTATATTTCTATTTATTTGTTGATTGTTTGTATATGCTAAAATAGTTAGAGGCAAAATGTTGAGTACAGATTTTTGTTGCTTAAAAGTGAAGGAACGTGTGAAAAAATAGCAATTTATCTTTCTAGCAAACTTCTAGGCATAGTATCTCTGCTTTCTGTCATCCCAGCCAGGAGGCAGAAGACAAATGGATTGCACCCTGCTAAGTTAATTATTTGATGGGGCTTCCAGGACTGGCATAAAACACTTGCTCTTCTAAGAATGCCATCACTGATGTCCCTGATGTTTTAGGAAATCAGACTAGCTTTGAGAGTTATGTTTGGTGATAAAGGGGAGCAAACAATACCAACTTAGATATAATAATGGATTATGATTCAAACTTTTTAGAAGCTGTACAGCTTGGTTTTGGTTAACAGCGACAAAGTATACCACAGACATCCAGAAGCATACAGTAAAAAAATTCTTTCATCTAAGTACTCTAAAATAGAAACATTAAGTAAAAATACCTATTAGGTTAAAATATTCCTGGTATCGTAATTCTGATGGGAGGGATAGGTTTGTATGGGTCCATTGGCCACAGAGCAGGTCTCTGCTACATAGGGGAAACACAGCTGATAGCTTCAAAGAGCTTTATTCTTCCACTTAAAACCTGGATTTGTATGTAGTACCTGGGATAAATGGAAACTGTGATATACCACCTTTTTGTAGACTTCCCTGTGTTGAATTTCTTCTGGGTTGGTTACTAACATTAATGGAAGTTTGTATTGTGTTGTGACTTCAAGCTGTGAAGTTCAGATAATTGATTTCCTAAATCCGGAGGAAGAAATTAAATTAGGTGCTCATTTTTTTTCTGGAATTCTTAGGAACTTCTGTGATGTTTTTGTTCTGTTTAAGCAGCTCTGAGTTTTTCAGTTGGTTTGCTTCTTTCTGCGCTTGCTTTGTGAGGATCAGTTTTATGCTTAGACTTTGTTAACCTTCAGTTTTCAAAACAAAACGTAGGTCTTTACTGTGTGTGTGTAAATTTGTATATGTGGTTCCGGTCATTATTGCTGTGGCACTTGCTGATCTTAAAGTGTGCTATACTCAATGCTACAGAAATGTGAGCTACTGTGTTTTAATGTTTGATTAACAACTTGCAATTAGAATTCAGATATAAGAATATATTGAGTTGTCTGGAGTGTTCTTGTCTTTCATTGTTTTTATTAGCAAGAAGACAGGTGGAAATGAGTGTGATAAATTTAATCTAGAAATAATTATAATTTCAGTATAACAAAACAGGTTTTGCCTGAGTCTTTGCTAAGGTTCATGGAAGTCTTAGGTATAGGATGATAAGGATCACTATTTATTTCTGAATGCAGTATGATTGATTCCTAAAAACGTGGTGTTCTTATAAGTAGTGTCCAGTGGAGTACATTAACATGCGAAGAAATAAAAGCAGTTAGTTTGCAATTAAAATAATGAAATTACACAATATTGAGAGTGATAATTATGAATGTATTTAATATTCATCCCCATGAGGCACACATTTTATGTGTGGTAAAAACTGCAGGGAGCAGGAGCCATGTGGTTCCCTTTCATTACAGTGAGAAAGATGTGAGTAGCTTGCCTGGAAGGTTTCAGTCAATCTGAATCCTCAGTTTGAGGATTATCAGTTCATTTTGCATCACCAGATTTCTCTCAAGTCATGAGTTGGGAATTTTTCTTTTCTGTTGAGCTTGGAGTAATTTGGAAAAGAGCCCTGTTACATTTTTTGTGGTAATAAAGTCAACAACTGTAACACTAATATCCTACAATTACCTTTTTACAAAGACCAATTTTTTTACCAATTACAAAGACCAATCTATAAATTAAACTGCCTAGTGTAAGGCAAGGTTTTCACAGTTTATTTCATGAATACTATTAGCCACAGATAGTTATATTTTTAAAATTCTTTCATTCAAAAGCACATCTTTCAAGACATGAGTGGTGCTATTGACTTCAATGGGACATAAGCACAGTGGATCCCTTGAAAGAGTTTTAGTGCCATGCCTTTTTGACTGTGAGGATGTGTGGTAAACCATGGATCTGTCTGTCTCAATGCTGTTTTTAACACAGCTTTAAGCAGACACGTAGGGAGAAGCTGGAATGGAGCACCAGGTGTATGGCTCTTCAGAACTGCATGATTAACTTGCTGGGGTTTTATTAATTTTCATTGTAATTCATTAAGGGATTTCGTACTTGGTCAGCATAAGAAAAAAAACAAAAATCAAAAAACAAAGAGAAAACCCTGCTTCCATCTATTTAAATTCCAAGTCTGTGTGCTGGGAGTGATTGGATAATGCACATCCAAATGTTGCTTTTGCAAGAGTTAACAAAGAATTACAGATGAGGTGTTTGAGGCGTATAAGGATGAAAAGCCAAATGGTTTAAATCAGCATGATTCACTTCATTGGAGCCTGTTGAATTTATGGCAGGTGAGGATTTGGTCCTTTTTAATGCAGTTAAGGTCAGACATTAAACCAGTTACAGCGGTAATAAATGACCCCAGCCCGTGTTGTCACTGTGGTTGCCATATACACAGCAGAGACAGGCGGCACTAGAGACTGAAAAGGAGCCAGGCTGAAAAACGTGCAGGAAGCTTTATCATAAAAAGTAAATTGCTGCTGACATTGGAGCTCTGATTCAGGAAGCTAAGAGGAATAGAGGGAGAGCACTGAACAAAGACTTGCAGCTCTGCTGGGACTGCACACTGCTGAGACAGTTGAGAAGTGGTTGCTTGAAGTGAGCAAGAGACGCAGATTTTAGAAGGAGCACATTAAAGCTGAACTTGAAGGGACTACTAACTGTGCATATCAAATGGATTATGCTTTAGAGACCTTTATGATGTCTTTTGGTCTTGTGAGACGGCAGAATATTTTCAGGAGGCTATTTTTTTGGTGTGTTGTTGTTTTTGTTTGTTTGTTTTTTTTTTTGGGGGGGGGGGAGGAGAAGCAAAACGCTGCTGATGGAGATGCTTTGAATGCCTGTGGGAGTTACAGCCAATATTGGTGCTTTTCTTCACTCTACCAACAGATTTTATGCACTGAACAGTACAGAGCTAGGGCTGTGTTATTCCTGGTATTTTCCTCGTGAGAATACCAACTGCCTTGTGCAGCAGTGATCTGTTCCACTCGAATTCCAGAGCCAATGGCTGGCAAGAAGTATCTTCCTCTCTTTATGTCCTGGGCTGAGGCAAATGCTAGATCTGCTGTTTTTTAATGTGCTCATGAGTCAGTTACACCTATTTTTCACGCATGAAAGAAAAAAAAAATCCTTGTTTGTTTGTAGTTTTCTTTTCCTGTTTAGGTAAAATAAAGTACAGCCAGAAGTCAAATTGGTGTCTCTATATAAACACATTCTATGTGTATGACTCAGTACTAGTATTTAGTGTGAAGTCCAAATAAAATTTTTTTCCTTAAAATATTATTAGAACAGGGTCTTCTGCTATCTCTAAGCACTGTAAAAACACAATTGTGAGCATCAGGAATGGGGCTGAGAGGAGAGAAAAATGTGAGGGAAGAAGGATGGCGTTCGATTCTATTGGATCCAGTCCCCAGACTGGTGTCTCTACGTCTGTCTGAGTTGTCTCAAAATTAGTCTATTTCTGTTTGTCTCTTCATGGTATAGTTTCTGTGTGTACTCATGGACCTGTCTAAGTCCACTTCACTTGTTAAATGTGAATAATTCATTGCAAGCACACATATTTGGGGATGATAATTGGGGAAGCTGGTGCCACGGCATTAGAATCTCAAAACAAGCCCATACTCTTTATACTTACGTTTCCAGGTTATTGCTTATACTTGTAACTGTTTTTAATTAACTGTTAAATATAGTGAATACCAGATGCTGTAAGAAATGCATTGCACACTTCTCCAGAATCCAGATAAGTGACAGAGGTGAGAGATACGGTTTCTCCTCTGTTAAAAAAGCAACACACCAAAACCCAGTCACATGAATGGGACTGCTGCTTCCCTGTGGTAATGACCCTTACCCCATTTCTGACTTTTCTTATGTCTGATTGTTGAATGGGTGAAAGTTAATTATTTGTCTTCCTCTTATAATGTACTTTACTAGTAGATGGGTGATCCCAGGTCTCACTGAAGAGTAACTGGCTGCTGAGTGTCTGTAAAACTAACAAAATTGTTATTTTGTATATCCTGCTGAAGTGCTTTGAGATTACCTTTGGTGTGATTCAGAGACATTTGAAATAGGGAATGGTTACATGTGAGGGGGCTGTCGCCTCTAGGTTTCGAAAGTTCAGTTATCCTGGTTCTCTTTTAGTAGACCCACAGTTCACCTGGTACAAATGGGATAAATTTACACACCCGGTGTTAATGAATGATAGAATGAGTTGTGTATAACTTGTCTTATGCAAATGTTTGCCTTCTGGCTAATTTGAAGTCAAAAGAGGATATATAGATAACTTACAGTTGTCATCTTTGATTGTTACACTTCTAATTTAATCACAACACTGGGAATAGCAGTTATGGATATTTGAAATCACTGTTTTCAACTGGTACAAGACAAGTCAAAATGGGAGATGGGCTTTTGATGCACCTGTGTGGCTTCAGACTTCTTTATTGCAAATTTATCTGCTTGTTTCCTCTCTCATTTCCTGAGAGCATAGGAATATTTGAAAATAAAGATAGGACTGGGCTGCAGAATGCAGGAAACTGTAAGAAATCTCATCTCTTGCCTTAGGGTAATGCAGTGTTTGGATTCTGTGTTCTTGAGTTTTGTTTTTCCCAGATATATAAAAGCTGTTCCTAGATATAGAAAAGCTTGTTTTGCCCAATCAGTTTTTCTGTACAGAGGGGAAAAAGATTGTGGAGTTGTACTTGTGTGCATGTATAGGCATTCATAACTTTTAAAGGTCTAGTGCCCTGTATTAGGTATTCTTTTGTTGTTTATAAAAACTGTTCAGAAAAATTAACCTCTAAGCAAGTGTGGACATGGTAGGAGCTTATAAAAATGTCACCGTGAGAGTTATGACTGTGACTGCTGTTCCACAGAATACGCTCTGGAGCTCTGTACCACTGCAAGGGTTACATGCACAAGGAAGGAAGAGGGAAGAGTGTTATTCACAAAAGCAAATGGAGCTGTGTTGTATTAGAAGGAATTTCACTAATTTCTTCCGCAAAACCAGATTGTTTCAGGATCACAGTCCCCCTTTTCTTAGCTAGTGCCTTCTATTGTTCAGGCATTTGGCTGTGCTGGTGTTTTCAATAAGATCCTATTAATGCGGTTACATTGTCCTTGGTAACCGCTAAAGCCCTGAGTATTTATCTGGTGTTTGTTTGTTTGCTTTTGTTCTAAATGTGAACTGATTTTAATGGCTTTTTTAGAGTCTTATTTGTCCTCACGTAAAGGATTGACCACTCATAGTGACCTCTGGGAGCTGTGCTTGGTAAAACCAAGTCACAAACGTACTAGAGGGACAAATAATATTGGAATAGAATTAGAGCTGTATTGAAGGCAATAATGCTTAAATGCTGAGGGAAATACAGTGCTGAAATCCAAAAGATGGAAGCTTAACATTTTGAGTGGGAGCCACAGGCTATGATGTTACCTGGTGGACTAAAGGAGGATTGCTTCTTGCAAGTGCATCAGCTGCATCAAGACTTCTCTTGGCTCTATGACAATTAAAAATATTTATTTTCATGGAGTTTTGTGGGTATTTTTAGTATCCTGGGGCAAATATAATTTCTGTCTAAGGCTGAAGCCAGCTGGTCTATAGAGACTATTTCTGTGAGGTGTTCTTGCCTTGCACTTGCTGTGTGAAGTGCTCATGTGAGGGGTGGAGGCAGCATATTCACAGTTTAAGATGCACATCGTAGTCCTGTGCTGCTTTATTGTACAGTTCCTGATCCAAAGCAATAAAGAAAATGCATCATCCTCCTTAAACTATGAGTGAAGCCTAAAAATCATCCAGATGCTTATTGATATTCTGCTCTGATTTAAGGTTTGAGGCGTTTCAGCTATGTGTCATGTCATTTCCCAGTTCAAACTTTGATAGCTAATTCAGTTTTGTTTGTTTTGTGGAAGATGTTGTTTGATATTTGTAGAAAGTGCATCTTTAAGGAGAACCTCTTTTGGAAAGCTTTGTTTACAAAGTGTTGAGAGTTAGTAGCAGGTTCGTTTATTTATAAAGGGAGTGTTTGTACTCCCCTACACACTACAGTATTGAATAAACATGTATTGTCTTTTGGCGTGTACATGTAATTATTTTAATGGGTAAATGCATAAATAATTGCAATTCCTAAATTTCGCCTCAAAGGCAATAAGAAATATAAAAGGCACCAGGTGTTGCTTTTTCATATTTGCAGTTATTGAGAAAATAGATCCATGGCTCCATCTACTGGGGTTCAAAAATAGAAGCACAAGGAGCTGCAGTTTATTGAACGCACTGACTTCTGGCACACTTGTGAAAGTAGCTGCTTGACAGAAGCTGAAATTAAAAGTACTGTGTTTTATTTTTGGGCTGCTGGATTGATGGAGTAGATTTCTCTGGAGATACTGGTGTAATATTTAGACAGTTTTGCTTGTTTTAACAGTTGTGGTTTTTTTCCTGCAGTTAGATTCACTGTCCGAAAGTTGAGCAATTGGTCTCTTTTGACAAGTTACGATAATGTATACAATGCAGAGCTGCTTGTATGATTTTTACCCTGTGTGTTTTTTATAGTCAGATAACTTCTGTAGACAGGATAAAGGCCTGATATTACAATATTAGCTGGATGGTTCATCCAAAGATCTCCTGTGGGGAAAGAATAAGGCCAAAGTATAAAAAACTTGACTTCTTCATTTTCTCTGGCTATTAAATATGTGACATTAAGATATTTTTGAGATTAATTTGTGTTTTGCAACGTCTTGGTGCAAACCATGATGAAAAGAAGCTATTTCGATCTGATTAACTTTTTCAGTTTTCCTCGCACTCAGTTTCTCATTTCTGTTGGTCTGAGCACAGGAGTTCAGAAACTGTAAGCTGTAGCCAAACTCTCAAGGAAGAGAAGATTCTGAAATAATCTGCTATTACTCTGGCTGCAGTTGTTTTCAAAGCAGTTTACCCATTTTCCTTCATTATATCAAACTCTGTCTTGTGTAATGCCAGCTGCAAAAATGTGCATCAAAAATCCATTCAATAAAAAGCAAAATTCAGCATCTGTCTTGTGCAGCACTGAATAAACAGTTCAGTTCCTGCAGTAACTGGATTTTAGAAGTCGAAAGTATTACAAAGTAATGGTTGTGTATTTGATTGAGACTCACACCTCCATACAGAGCAGTGTGACTGTTTTCTTAATTATTCTCATTATGTGATAATGATGCGAAATACATTTTGTTCTAAACACGGAGCCTAAACAAAGGTGTCTTTCTCTGCTGTTTTCTTTTTCCTCTGTTGAAGATTTTAAGGATGATGCTAGTAGGGATGATGATCTTAGATAAAGAAGATTAATGGTTTTTGCAGAGAAGATGTAGCTGGAGTGAATTTCACTCTGTAGGGGTTACTGCTGTAAAGCTGTAAGTACAAATAATATGTTAAATGTGGAGACTGAAAGAAACACCCCTGTTCTATGATAATAGGACCTACGTGGCAATTTATAACTCCTCTGTAGGAAGCAAAAAAATTAATGGAATATCAGATTTTATTAGTATCTGAAAGTACTGCTATCTTGAAATACTTGTTACTTTTCTTTGTGTTGCAAGTATAAAAGCTGTCCCTTTAAATTAGTGCTGAACTTTAGCAGTTTAACAGTGCACAACATAGGTGTGTAAGTATAGAAATTATATATAATTATATTAAATTAATAATATTAAAATATTAGAATGTTCACAACATTCAAACAGAATATGCACATGGGCATGCATATGTACAGGTATATTTACACAATGGTGTATGTTTTTAGAAAAGTGCTCTCATAGCTGTTGTAGACCTAGAAAGAGCAGCGTACTGCACTTAGTTCATCTTTTATATGTAAGGATTTCTGCTGCTTAGACAATAAGAAGAATGCTGACTGTTTATTTGTGTTCTACCTTCAAGAGACAGGAAAGGAGGAATCAACTGAATAAATGCCATTTTGTTGAGGCAATGTCTTCTATTAAAATTTATTACCACCTGGAAAGTCAAGACTATGTTTATTCAGGGGCAGTCCTTAGGAATAATCTCTTATTATTTAGACACAGTTTTTGTATTCCCAGTACAAATTACAGAGTGTGCTTTTTGCTCACACAATTCTGTTCCTTCTGCTCTCAACTTGGAAAATTTCTTAATTATAAGCTAGGATGGCTCGCTCTTCAGTGAACTGAGTTTAAATTGTGGGCAGGAGAGAGAACAGCGGCAGCAAATGTTTTATACTATAGAGATGTAACATATTTTAAAAATACTTTGTTCTATTTCTATTGTGAAACTACATTCTAAGATCTTTTTTTAGCAATTGTGATCTCTCCTTAAAATACAGGGAAGAACCCTCACAACCACTAAAAAATCATGTGTGTATGTGCTTATCCATACATTCCAGTAAGCCTGCAGGTAGATGTTCACAACAGCAAAGAAATCCCAACACAATTAGTCCTTGAAGTGGTTAAAGAAGCCAGAGGAAGGATGGAGAGGGTTTGATGTGGCTTTAGATAGCCCATTTTCAGTAGCCAGAGTTGTGGAACTGTGGGAACTCATAGGGCCTTAGCTTCTCTGCACTGTCTTCCCTGCACTTGCTCTTTCACAGTGCAAACTTCCATACCTGTTGGTGAAATGGAACAGCTGGTTGTGCATGAGTTCACTGGTGGGTGTAAAGTTATTCTGGAAATGCTGTGTGGTCCTGTATTACCAGTTTTGCCCCAGTCAGACTGAATTAAAATTGGGGTTTCAATCACACAACCTTGACATTTTCTAGGTCAGGCTTTAGCTTGCCATCAGAGATCACCAGTGATTTCTAGCAATTAGTGACTATTCCCAAGCTGATTTTCTCATCCTGAGCTACAAAATTGGTTATTGATTCCTGGTGCTTGTGAATAGTGTGGCTGCTTGGCACTGCATGTTCAGAGTGGAGATGTACTAGCATTTAAAAAAATGTTAACAGCAGAAAAATACAGTCCAATCTCTAGTCAGAAACAGTCTTTGAACTTACTTGTTACCCTTTCTTTCACAGCTGTATGATATAAATGTAGCTTTATTACTACTTAAATATTCTGTTTACATTTATATATGTTTGTGTGAATGTATACAGTACCAAAACTTATATATTGCTCACAGATACTTGTTGTAGCCACATAACACATATTAAATTGCTCATTAGATGAATTACTTTGTTTTGCACTTGACATACATTGTCTAGACAAATGGCTTGGGTTTTACTTTTATGTGCTGAGCACCAGCAGCTCATGAAGTTACATTCAGGGCATTATTCCTACAGCCCCTTGTGTTCTTGCAATTATATATTTCATGTTTTTATTGCTCTGTCTCTCTCTTTGTGGTTCTGTCTTTGACAGTGGTAGCTTATTGTAATGAGACAAAAAGGAGATAGAACTGGTATATATTTCATAAAGATGAATATTCTTCCAGTACATCTACAGTGCTGATCAAAATAAGTTTTGCTTAAATATTTCTAAAAAAAATGCCAAGTGCCTGTGCATGAAAACACTTCTCACTAATTTCAAAAAAACATGAAAAATTAGCTAATTATAAGCAAATAGGCTATGAGAGGATTTCAGAGAAGTGTTAAAAGGAAACATAAAAGTTCAAATCTAGAAATACGGTCCTGTACTTTGACAGTAAATTCCTTGAATTTACAGTTCTTTAGGAAGATTTTTCGGTATTGCATATTTTGGCTGGACTGCAATGCTGTAATTTGCTGTACTGCAAAGTGACACATACAGCCTTTAACGGAAGCATAAAGTAATTAAAATAATAAAGTAATTAAAAATCAACCAGAAGTTCAGTTCTTCTTCTTTCCTGCAAAAATTGGAGTGTTTAGAAACACAAAATAATGATTTGTTCTACTCAGATCATGAATCAAGTATCTTCTAAGAGCACTTATAGTTTATAAGAAGAACTTAAGAAACAAGGACATTTGGGTGATATATTTGATATATATTTGACTTCTGGCATTTAGATTTTGTACTGTTACCAGTGTACCAGTATACAATACTGTTATACAGTGCCATATAAAAATTGTTTCTTTTGTCTAGAATATTTTAAGCCTCATCTTTGCTCAATTTTCAGTGCTGGCTATTGAACATCTCTTTGAAATTCTAAAAGTCTTCAGTAATGCGTATGCAACAAATTGATGTTGACATCTCATGTATATAGAGTGACTGAAGTGTCTGTTTGAGTGGTCTTTGAGGCTGAATAATTTATCTTCTTTCCCTCCCTTTTATTTCTCTCTCATCCCAGGTTATTTTGTTGGCTGTGAAGGACCACGGACCCTTAGTGCCCTGATGGGGGACTCGGGATCCAGACGGTCGACTCTTGTATCTCGGTTGCCAATCTTCAGGAGGAGTGTAAGCCGGAGACACGACTCCCTTCCTTCCTCGCCTTCTTCTGCCAATGCCATTGGTGTCCACACCTCCTCCCCATCCAGCACCAACTCCAGCTCAGGGAGCACAGGAAAGCGCCGGAGTATTTTCCGCACTCCTTCCATTAGCTTCCATAACAAGAAAGGGAGTGAGCAGAAGCCTGACTCAGCGAGTCAAAATGTTAACATCTCAAATGGTGCCCAGTCCTCTCTCAGCACTTTTCAAAAACTCAGCTTCGACGAACACATAAAAAGCAGAGGAAGGCATTCGGTTGGCTTTGGCAGCTCACGTAATAAGAAGATAACAAGGTCTTTGACAGACGATTTTGAAAGGGGAAAGGAGCCCTCAGCTAATAAGAATGTCTTTATCAATTGCATAAGCTCTGGGAAGAATGAGGGTGATGATTCGGGCTTTGCAGAAGAGCAAAGCCGATATTCTGTCAAACAGTCCACGCGAAAACTTCTCACTAAATCTTTTTCATCGCACTACAAATTTTCCAAACCAGTTCCAGAGAGTCAGTCGGTTTCCTCTGTGCAGCAGCCCAGGTGCTTGCCGGAAGTGAAATCCTATGTGGAAAGTGAACCTGTGCTGGCCAAATCATCTCCTCCGTGCTCGGCAGAGACAACGGAGTGCATGGGCAGCTCCCTGCAGTCCCCGCTGCTCTCCGCTGACCTCACGGCTGCCCAGACCCCCTCGGACTTCGTTGCTCTGACTGAGGACTCTGTTTCAGAGGCTGATGCCATGCCCAGCAGTGGGCTTGGGGCACCGCTCACAGAGGATTTTGGCCACGATGTCTCTACCTCTCAGATTTTCTTTAACCCTGCTGCTGCTCCTGTGAGGGAGACAGATACTGTGCAAAGTACTGGCCATTCTGCTGCTGTATCCCCTGTGAGTCATGCAAGCTTGTGCAGCATGGAATCCAGTACCTTATTCAAAACCTCAGTTGCTAATCAAGCAAAAGTACTGTTGCAAGCCAATGGATTACATATTAATGATGCCAGGCACATAGAAAAAATGAACTCAGAAAATGCACATTTAGAAGCCTTGACGTTACAGCATAGCGAAGAACCAGTGACGCTCTCTCCAAAGGCAAGGGGGTTGAATGGGAGCAGAGATGAAAGCACGCCATCCAAGCACATGAGAAACACAATTCCTGTAGTGGAGTCTAAGGCTGTTCCTCAGTCCTTTAAAACACAACAGGGTTATGAATCAAACCATCCTAAAGGTATGTTTCATAGTCTTTCATTTTTGAGTTTGGTGGGTTTTGGGGGGGGACTGGCCTCATTTCTTCTATAATGATTGTTTTGTCATAAAGTGTTTTTATAGAATTGCAAGTGCTGGCTATGAAGTTCAAAAAGTACAAATTCTGTCCTCTCCCAAAACTGTAGGAATTAAAGAAAATGTCTATGATTTCTTTGACTTTGTGTTTTATAGTTTGCAAACACCCATCAGTGCTGATTATGGCTATTCTTTGCTGCACTAGAAAATGAATTAAGAAAGCAAGTGCTGATTCCCAGCTCTTGATAAAGGCCAAAGCTGCAACTCTTTTGAGACATGGGTATTTTAGACTTCAGTGGTTGCATAATTTGAGATGGAAGCATCACCAGAGAAACAAACCTCGTCTGATGACGGGAAATTATAGTCTGATTGTAGTCTGATTATGGGAAATAATACAGTCAACTTTATATTGAGTTAAGATTAGAAATTTCTAGAGTCTTGCTTTTTCTATTCAACTGATGAGATGGAGTAACTCAGAGTGGATATTTTATCAAAGTACGAGAGATTCTGTTTCTGCTTCCATGTGAAATAAGTGTCCAAGTTCTCATTTTGTCATCTATGAAACTGAGCGAGTTAATTACCATCTAAATTTCACACTGGGTCTTTAGTTTATGAAGAGCAATTTGGAAATAGTAATAAGATTAAGTGGAAAGACTGTACCTAAATTTCCCAGTCTATAGAGATGCTAATAAATAAGGCACCAGGCCCTTGAGTGAAGGACACTTGTCAGAAGACATTTATCTCTGATGGTTTATTTTCTCAAGCTAATTTAATGACTAGTGCTTTCTTGCTTAATCCCGAGGCTGTATGTAGTGGGCCAAAATTTGAGAGTTAACAAGACAGCATTTGTAGTGATTGCATTGGAAGATAAATGATGGTAAGTATAAACTCAGAAATTCCCACCCATCATTTTGCTTGGATATTTATCTAGGCATGTAGATTATAAGCAATTGTCCTGGTTTAGGGCAAATATTTAGGAGGAAACCTCTGGGGGGGGGGGGGTCTCCTCTAGGAAGAGCCGATTCCAATCACCCCTCCCCCTGCAGGTCCGGGAAGAATTTCCTTAGAGAAAAGTGGAAAAAAACTAGTTATTTAACAAATAGAATATTCACAAGCATAGGAAAAAAATTGGATAATATGAAAGCAATGAAACCTCTCCTTCCTCTGAAGAGATGGTAGATTCAGAGTCCGTCTGAGTCCGGTTCAGTTCTCCAGTGGGGGGGGGGCCGATTGCCGGCCCGGCTGTAGAAGTCGGAGGAGGGGGGGGCCCCCGAGGATTCCCTGGTGTCTTGGGCTCACGCGATGCCAGCCAGTCCCAGGAAGAGGAAAAAAAGGAAAAAATACCCAGCAAAAGAAACAAAGTCTCTCCCTGCAAAAAGCCGAGAAAGTTCCGAGGAAACCCTCTGCTGTGTGCTGTTCCCGCACACACCAGAGAGAATAAAAAAAAAACCGGAGTCCTGCTGAAATGTAGCCTCAAGGCCATTTCCAAGTGATAAGATGCAACTCCTGCAGACAAACGGCGAGTGTTTTTTTTCCACTTTCACTCTCTCTGTCTCTCTGGGACTAACTTAAAGCTGTAGAGCTTAATGTCCAGCATAAGCAAGAGGGCGATCGGGGATACAAACAGGTCATATGGCCAACCCAGGACAGCAGTCTAAAGCAATCTTGCTTTTTGAATTATTATTCACTGTAGGCTTAGTTGCATATCTTGTACATAAATGGCAGTATAAAGTCAAATCAATCCACTGAATTAACTTTCACCAAAGGACGCCTCTTTTCCTCAGAACCTCAGTTACTGTAAGGAAAAAGTGTTCCCGTTTATGTTTATTACTGGTCCTGAGCTCTCAGTTTGTCTTCCTTGCCACGTTGTCTCATCTGTGAATGAGCTCTTATTTTGGAATCTGCCTGCTGGAGTGTACTTCAGAACAGCAAGTGAGCAGCTTGGAGGATGTGTAGAAATACCCACTGCATTTCAGACTCATGTGTTGGCAGTTGAATGTTTCATCTGTATTTCAGGAAAGCAGCTAATGGGAGTTGATATCATGATAGAGGGATTTTTGTAAATGGGATTCATATTCACAGAAACACTAGAGCTAATACTGCACTATTTAAAAGTTGATGACTAATTGTTCTGGTTTTTTAGTGGTGTTAAAAAAAAAATTTTTTTTGTGGTGGAGAATGTATTTCAAATTAGAAATTGGCCAAGCGTACAAAAGAACCATTGAAAATAAGATAAAATCCTGCCATATGAAATGCGTAAAATACAGAAAAAGCTTACATGGCATTCAGTAAGACATGGTTATAAGTAGTTATACCTGTTGCAAACAGACTGGTTTGAACATATGTTTTTCTAAAACAGTATTTAAACCTAGATGTGAGTACAAAATATTTCTGTGCGTTTTCTTCGATAATACCTATTTTCTCTTCTGTACCTGATCTCATAGCTAATGTCATTATAGATAGCATTGTGAAGGTGACATGAATGTATGAGCAGGTTTGATGTGCCATATATTTCTTAGTATGCCTTTATGTATTTTTATGCAAACTGGATTTTTTTGAGAGCCCTTGGAGGAAATGTCTCTTCTCTTGCAAAATGCAAAAGAAAATATTTTCTGTATGTGTGACATTTATTATGTTATTATGCTTTTATCTTTCCCCATCTCTAAATTCCCCATCTCTAACATGTAAAAATGTGGGGCTTTTCTCCTGTTTTCTGATGTGTTACTGTTTTAACTGGACTGGGATTTTGCCTGCAGACTGACTGAGTTTGGAGGGTGCAGGTGCAAGGCTAAATTAGGAATACTGAACAGAAATGGAAACCAGCCTGTCTTATGTAAGGATAACAAATTTGTGACTTGGCCCTTCAAAAGCTGGACTTGCCTTTGGGCACAGGGTAAGGCTGGTTGCATTTTGGCACTGCTGGACAAGAGAGAATATCTCTGATAGATTTTACTGACAGCAATTTGGAAATGTGCTATGATGAGGGGAGAAAGAAAAGGATGAAGCAAAGAGACCTTCTGGATTCTGTGAGGAGCCTTGGACTGGGCTATAGTGTGCTGAGCATGCCTCTTACTGGGGCTGGGAGCCCAGGTGACGCTTTTAATCTAGGTAAACACTGTCTGCTTTCCACAGAACATTTCTCATGTGATTCCTTTTCAGTGTAATTGTTCAAAGCTGTGTTCTGATGAAGAAAATGTTTGTAGAGAGCAAATTCCTCTAACGGTTGCTGATTGTTTCTCTCTTTGTAGTTGATCTTGCCAATAGCCTCAGTCCATACCGGGAAGGCAGATTTGTTGAGAAACGACTGAGGTCCTCTTCAGAAGGTACTGCTGGGGGCAGCAGGCTGATCATAAAACCAAAGGATGGAAACGCAGAAGAGCTTAACAGCCTACGGAAGCAGAGAGCAAGCTCGTCCTCTTCCAAAATGAACAGCATGGTGAGTTTTATTCCCACGTGTAAGTTTGTTTTTCTCTGGTGTAGCTATAAGCAGTGACTTCACAACTAACAGTAGTAAAGAGGGCAGGAGCTGCCGCAGGCTTCCAAAGTGTGATCCAGGCTCAGCTTCAGATACTGAAAGTATTTTTTTGTAGGGTGTGGTGCTGTGAAAAGGCATGCATTCTGGGAAGAGATTTTTGTTAACATGTGTTGGTGATTTGCTTGGGCTATTAAAGCACAAGCTTTTCATGTTTCTCTGTTTTTGCAGGAAGTTTGCATCCAAAGATCAGTGAATAACATGTGATTTTTCAAAGCCAGAAAAACATGATGACATTTAAAGATGCTGCTTCATGTTGGCGTACAAGGCATTCACAGATGGAGTTCATGCCCTAAAAATACTGGTTGACCCTGGCTCAGGCCTGTGAACCTTTTCTGGGTTGTTAGGCAGACCTCTTTGTTTATTTAAATGCTAGGCTTCACTGATGCTGTAGCACTTCATTCTATTTAGCTCTGCATTAATGATGGAAGTGGGAAAGTGGCAATCCAGGAACAACAGGAAGCAGGCAAAGCGTGTGTGGTCTGAGGTGGAAATCTAAGTCCCTTCTTTGTGCTTTGTATATGAAATCTAAGGGCATTTTCCCCTCACTGCCATTTGCAAAATCATCCACAGATCACATGGTTTTGCTCATGCTTATTGGTATTACAGTCACAGACCAAGGATGTCTAAAACAAGATTAGAGAGCATGCTCATGAGTAAAAGTAAAATTATTCCTGCTTCCCCCCCCCACCCCATACATATGGATATTATCTTTCCATCTTAAGAAAACAGGAGCTCTTTTAGTAAACAGTGAGGTTTAGGAAGTAAATCAAACATGAAAACACCCCATGCACCCTCTCCTCCACAAAAACAACCAGAAGACAAAAGAGTAAACAAGAGTTTTCTGGAAGTTAAAGAAAAAAACTGTGAAGAATTTGCATGTTCATAATAATACATATTTGAACAGTAACAGGGCCGCTTCAAAATGCTTGTCATAATCAATTCATATTTAACACCGCAGCAGCAGATTTCTACCAATGAATGATATTAATGAAGAATAAATACTAGGTAAAGAATCGACGTCACTACACAAAGTATTATAAAAAGCCTTAACCTAACTTTCTCGTGTGGTTAGAGCAACAAGAGTCACATGGCTGTCTCTATTCATTTAGTTCAGTTCTGGGAGAAAAGGAACCACAGACATTTAAGGGATTTCAAGTCCCTGAGGGAGAGCAGAGGCCCCCATGGCAAGGGCAGCATTGCTGTGCAGTTCTGCTCTGCGGCACTGAGCGAGTGGCTGTGGATGCCATTTGTTTGGCATCACCCAGATGTCTTGTTAAGCTAAAGAAACTGTGTACCTGTATCTTCACTCCTGTTTATGTTCTTGTTGGCTGGCAGTGTGAGCTGCTTCTGCTGAGGGGCAGGGAGTGAGAAGCTAGAAAGTCTCGCTGAAGGGGTACAAGATTTTCACAGGAGAGAGGAAGTAAAAAAAAAAAAGTGTCAGAGAGCTAGTTCTTTATCCTAAAAAACTTGATCAGCAGAATATTTTTGCACAATTGTCAGTTCTTGTTTCAAAGATGAAAGGTAAAATCTTGGATAGACTGATCTTCTAAATACTGGGAATATGTATCAAACCTACAAACAGGGCCACTGCTTCCCCTAAGGGCGGCCTTAATCGACTTGTGAGGTGCCAAAAGTAATTTATATTCTGGCTAAGAGCAATACTGTTTTGTAAATTAAATTTGGGAAAGGAAAAAATCTTTCAAAATAACGTGCCAATTTTGTAGTGTTGTAAAAAATGAATCTGAAACAAACACTTGAGATGAACTGGATTGCCAATTACGTGTTTACAGAGCCGAAGTTCTTGCAGTGGCCAATTTCTGCTACAAGAGGGCACCGTTTCCCCAGAAATGGTTTTGGAGAGCGATCACTGCAATTCAGGACATGTGTTTGAGCAGTTTAATGTTATTAGCCTGTGTAGTACAATAGACCCTTTCCACATGAAAAGTGTTGGTAGTGATGCAGTTTAAAGAGATGAATATCCCTGTATAACCGTGGTCATTCTGATGCTTCAGTAACGAACTCATGTGTTAACAGATTTAAATCTTTAGACATAACATATAGACTAGTTAACTATGTTTCAGAAGGTTGGAAGAAGTTATGCTTCCCCTGCTGTTTCTACCTAGGTGGTTCTTCTTTTCCAGTGTGTAAGAGAGACAGAAAAATGTGAATCAGTGCAGCAAAAGACCTGAATGGTCTGAAATATGCAGTCCTGCAAGACCGATGAAATAATGTAAACCTGGATAGTTGCCACAAGGAGAACTAGATTACTCACATAAAAAAAAATAAGATCAGACCACCCAATCACTCTAAGTAAATTCTTTAAGATGATCAGGAGACAGAACAGCAGGGAAAACAGTCTTGATGTGTAACAGTAGTTGGTACTAAGAGAGAGTGAGATGTGTGTGAGCAACAGAATTATCCGTCACTTCTCATAGTAGTGGCTAATATGGAAAGATGAGTATCTTGAATATCACATTTATCAGTACAAGATTAAATGTTAGAAAATTTGCCTTTTTATGTAAAGGTGCTGATAGAGGTTTTTAAATATTAGCAAATTAAAGTAATTCAAAACAGATAGTCATGAAGGATGATATGAATGGAAGTAACTGTGCATTGCTTGAAGTTTTAAAAAAAACACTTGAGAGAATGATGGGAGTACCTGGACCACAGTGCCCAAGACGTGAACAACACTGTGCTATATGCATACATGCGTTTTTACTCTGTCTAGAAATGTGGCTGCATATGTGCAGTGGAACAAGACTGCCCACTTACATTTGGCTCTTGAAAACCTGGCTTTCTGCCTCTCTGCTCTTTTTTTACGAGGAAAATAGTCATTTGTCTTTACAATTGCTCCCTTGGCCACACCTGTCTGTCAGCATATTTACTATTTAACTAAAAAAACCCTTATTTCCAACTTCTTGTCTCAGTGGGTTCTGCAGGACTGTGTTTCTCTGGGCACTCTTCATCACAGTTGTCTGTTTAGTTACTCATACTTGAATCTTCTCTAAGTGCTGCCTGTTTCTTGCTTCTTAAATTCTGCTTCAACTTTTCACCCTTGCAGGTAAAAACTTTTATGCTTTCCCCCAGTGCTGCATCATCAGCTTCTTTTGCCTGGAGCAAAGCAGCCTGGCTGGCTTGTGCCAGCCCAATTAGAGCTGCACAACTTACTTTTCTGGACTGTTGCTTTGACTGTGCCATTTCTTTCTTTGCATCTTTCCCGTGGTTCCTATATATTAGATATAAAACCAAGGACTTCTGAGGCCTAAGGACATCCCAGATTTTTTCCCCTCAGGTTTAACAGTGATACAAGTCTTCATTGCCCTGTTGCCGTGCTATCAAGTAGTTGTATTCATGTATTCTCTCATGCTGCCTATCATGCACTTGGGTAACTGCTGTTTGCACAAAATTTGCTTAATTTTCTTTTTCAATTTTCACTTTACTTTTTTTGCCTTGCCTGAAGGCATTTTTTCAGGATGCATGCTGGTTCTGTATTACTGAGGTTTTTATTGAGCTTTTTTGTGCTTATCCATCCAGTGCTGATGCTTAGCTAAAATTCTCCTTTTCACATGCTTGTCCTATGCTTGTTATGTGGGGATACTCCAAGTACTGAACATCTCTGTAAATGTACTTACAATATAAATTAGCAACTGTGAATGCAAAACCCAGTGTCAGAATACAGGACAGTATTTCATGGACAGGAATTGAATTTGATAATGACTGGAGTTGAATATGTTAGCTAAATATTACATTAAAAATTAATGATTTACTAATTTAATATAGATGGGACTATCTGACATTTCAGGAATATAGAATAAAGGTATTCTATATTGACACAGAAATATGCTTGCAAAAGAGCGATTAACTGCAAATATCTGAGACTCCAGGTGTATCTCTGGAGAGAGCAGAAAGTCATAAGAGAGGTCTCTGATGGAAGTGTGTTATGGCCAGAACGTCTGTGATAATTGTCTAATTATCTAAACTGGTGTCTAAACTGTGGCTGGTGTCCTGGATATTCTCTGTGTGTAACTGTACCTCAGTTTTGTTGCCTAAGTGATTTGGGGTGGCTTGGAAATGGTACCTGCAATGCTGGAGCACTTATGCAAACCACTGTATTCAAGTCTCTCTTTGTGTTTAATATTTTACCTTATTATGCCATACCCAAATCTGTGGCTCATGAAAGTGTGTTCGTTGCTTCTCACAGATGAGTTTATTTTTAATTTTACCTGAGTACTCTTATTTATTATCAAACACCAGTTTTAACCCAGTTACTACATAGTGACAGAAACAGCAGGATCCTGGGCCCCCACGACTTCAGTGAATGCACATGAATAAGGGATAAAATTTTCTATGTTCTTCTTCTCTGTGCTGAGTTGTTTGATATTTTGCTAGTGTATGATTAAGCACAGAGTATGAATCAAACTAGGCTGGCTGCTAGTCTAGAGAGAATTGAAGTGATTTTCATATTTGCTTGAGGTTACTTTAACATTGACCTTCTGGAAGCTGAGATTTTTAAGCAATGTGTGGCTTAAACATGAGCTGGAAGCTGCTATTGGAAATACTTGAGTTGAATGAGTTTCAGAGGGTGACCAATAAGTAGATTTGAAAGTGGAATTGAATGTGGCTGTTTTTGTGGCCCATAAATGTGACCTGTAAAGGCCTGAGAAAACCTTGAGGGATTCTCTCTCCTTCTACGGACTGGAGACACATTAATTATTAATGCCTTAACAGCCTGCCCTGGAAAGGCAGTGAATAAAAGGTTAGAGGGAGCATTTGAGTGCTCAGGGCTTCAGTTCAGGTTGAAAAAAACCCCCTCAAACAAAACAGTCTTTTTTCACATATATCAAGACGGTTACAAAAAGATGAACTAGGTAAGCAAAATGCATACACTCCTCTATTGTCATCTTCACAAGCTTCTTTAGAACTAGCAGTGTTATGTTTGCTCTGAATAGCTGCAACCTGTTTTTAGCTTGCTATATAGTGTATTATCTTTGGTGTTCATAAAAACTTTGTCATAATTAAAATAGATGTGCCACTTTTTTTCTGTCACTGAATTATGGTATTTCTGCTTAATTCAAATTAATCTCTGCTGTGCTGGGTTTCTCGAGGGAGAATATTTAGGAACATCAATTGTTACTGAACTGTTCAAGCAAACCCTGTAAGGCAGTGGTTCACCCTTTGTGAGAAATGGACTTGACAGCATTCATTTATAACTAGATTTGTAGTAACGTAACAAAATTTCCCCCTTTGCAACGAATTTGACGTTTTGCTCCTTTGTGAAAAGGGACTGTGGAAACCACTTAAAGCAAGAACTGTCAGGACTGCTTTGATACCGTAAGGCTGAGCAGTGCTATCTAGATAGGAATAAACTGCTGACTATAGGTACTTAGTAATTTGAGCCTTAGATTCCTAATTTAGTGTGGAAAAAGTGCCTTTCACATACTAATAGCATAAAAAATGGAAATGGCAGATAGGGATTTAAGCATTTTGGCTGTGATTTTTAGGTCGAATCAACTAGAAGCTTTTTGGACATCTACCCTTTGGGAAACTGATGTCTGTAGTGTAATGTGTGTTTCTTAACAAATGAAGGGCTTCTGAAAATCAGATTGCAGTTGTTAAACACTTTGAATTAATTCTTGAGATCAAGTAACTAACAGAAATTAATTTAGATGTGACTTAATGCTTATGCGCTAATGTTCTGTGCACTTATTTAAGGACATAATCATGGCCCAGAAAAGGGTAAACTGTTAATCTAACACTGGACTAATTATTTAAATTGAATTGGGTTATGTTAATACAGGTAGAATGTAGAGCTATTAGCAATTTTAAATCCCAGAGTCATCATGGCAGTGGGTGGATGTGTTTGTTGTGCAGAGAAAATAGGACAGAATTAGTTCTTTCTGTACTTTCATAGATGAACTGCACCCCTCAGCCCCTGGCTTACTCTCTCTGGCAGGATGTGGAGGAGAGGTGGAGGGGTAAAAGTGTAAAAACATGTGGGTGAGATAAGGACAGTTTAACAGGGAAGGCAAAAGCTGCACACACAAGCAAAGCACATGAAGGAATTAATTCAGTAGCTCCCGGGGCGGACAGGAATTCAGCCATCCATCCCCAGGAAAGCAGGGCTCCCACACCTAATGGGTACTTCAGAGGATAAATGCCATAACTGTGAATATTCCCCTTCCTTCTTCCATCTTAACATGAGCTGCTGACACAGCATCATATGGCTGGATCCCTTTGATCAGGCGGGGTCAGCTGTACCAACTCTGCCCCCTCCAAATTCTGGCTCACCCCCAGCCTCTTCTCTGGCAGGGCAGTGTGAGGAGGAGAAAAGGCCCTGAAGGGTTCAAGCCCTGCTTAGCAATAGCTAAAGCTTATCTTCCTATGTTGATAATGCTGATTTGGTCACAAATACACAGCAATTTTGAGGAAATTTAGTTCTGTGCCATCCCAAATGAGTACAAATTAGATATTTGATATTTTTTTCTGAAGACCTAGTATAGGAGTAAACAGAGTCACTAATGCTGGAAAGCACCTCTGGGGATGATCTGCTCAAATCAGGGTTAGGGTTGGCATCCCTATGCCCAGGCATGTGTGTAGCTGGGTTTAGAGTATCTCTGAGGGTAGACACTTCAGAGCCTCACTTGGCAGCCGGTCCAGGTGTTTGTCCAGATTTATGGTTTAAAAAAATAAAAAAGTTTTTCTCGGCTTCCCATGTTTCAGTTTGCACTTCTCTGCTCCCTGGGCAGCACTGAGAGGAGTCTGGCTCTGTCTTTATTATGCCCATGACCACCCTTGTATGTCAGATGCTCAAAGGCCTTTGATAGTGGGAAGAGATGAGTCCAGTATTGAAACAGAAGGATAGGGAGCCGAAGGGAATCCCTAGCAGAGCTCCTCTGACACCCCCACTGTGCTCCCCACTGATTTGCTGTGCCTGTGGGCTCTGTCCAGTTGTTCTGCCTGCAACCTTGGGCAGAAATTGTAAACTGACAGGAGCTGGGGTCATCCCCATGTGTACACACAGTCTCTTGTATCTCCCCATCCTAATTTATGCAGCAGTTGTGCCAGAGAAAGGATACTAATTGACAGGGAGTTCTTGTGATATTCAGTGATGGCAGATGGGAAATCGAAGTGTGAGATGGTGGAGAGGCCACCAGGACTCTTAACAAGTGTTTCTGAAAGAATTGGGAGAGGTGGTAAAACCTGATGGACTCTGTGCTTGCATACTGGGATCTCTTCCCTGCAGGTGGACAGGGATCAGGGGAACATGGAAGTTACCATTGGTGGAGGCAGGTTATAGGATTATGTGACCTAGTGGAGCTGATTTAATGTCTGTATTTTATTACACTTGTTTTTTAATTAAAGGAGGAGCCTTTATGCAATGAATAATAGTTAAGAGGAAAAAACTTTCTATCCATTATTGGTGAAGGAAAGTACTTCCACAGATAAAAACAGTAAATTACTTTGAGTATCTGCTATGTCCTAGAAATTTCAGTGATATCTTTTGTCTTGGGAGATGCCCTTAGCATGGGCAGTATTTTTGCAGCTGTGGTATGTATCTTCTTGGGTTAGCATATGCAAGTAATACATACAATAGGAAACCAGAATTTTTTAGATTACTTTTCTAAGAGAGACAGTTAATGGACAGCTAATTCACTGAACTTAAAATTTTTGACTAGTGAATAGAAATCAGTATCTTTGGTTTATCAATCTGTAGGTCAGATGATACATAGGTAGTTTGTACTCCCTTATTTTTTTACAAAAATAAAAATGGAAAATTGCTCTGGCTTTGTTCTTAGAGTGACTAATTTTTCCCTTGTCGTTTCTTATGCACATCATTTCCTGCTGTGTGGGTCCCTCAAACAGTGTGTCCAGGAAGGGTTTTGTAGTGTGAATTCTGAAATGCATTTCTATAAGCTGCCTGTTTGTTTTCTTTTGCTTATGTGAGAATAAACTTAGAATAAATAAAGTATTTTTTCCCTCAGGCTACAGCAATTCAGGGTAGGGTATTTCTTCCAGGCCTTTGATGCCTTTGATTGATAAAAAGAAGGTAATGGGGTGAGAAATGGAAATGCTGTTGGGTCACTTGTTAGGTCATTTGTATTTGCAGTCCTTCTTGTCTTGCCAGTGTTGCTGGAGGCAATACTAGATGAACCCTGGATTAAGGACTTGGCAGGGGCTGGAGAACTAGCTGTGGACCCTGGAGCTTGCCATTTAGAACAGGAGATTTTTCTGATTTAAAGTCACATGCACATGCTAGCCCATGACTAGCCCGAGACTCAGGATGGTGCTTTGTGATTTGATTCATGGGAATCGGGTTTGGATGGGTTTATCTGGACTCATTCACCTTTAAATGAAGGAGTAGGCAACAGTGTATCATTTAGGAAAGGAACAAGATGCTAAACCACATTTTGTTGCCTCTGAGATAATTTTCTGTATTTGTAGCATTATTCAGAAAAATGAATAAAATTAATTCCCATAACACAGACATAGTGAATAACTTAGTATCTATCTTGTAAAATTTTCATAACTCACTGCGTAGCGTTTTCATGAGCAAACTGCACACAGGCTCCTAAACAACACTGACTTTTCCAAAATTATTACATTTAAAATGTGCGTTTTGTATTTGAATTATTGATACAGTAACAAACATTCTGTGGTTTTGTTCTATGAGAGGCTTTTTGGACTTCAAAGAATATTAGTGATGGATAAGTGTGTAAGATTTATATTTGCATCAATAATCTGGATAGCTGTTATGATTTGGAGCTGATTGGCAATCAGAGCAGGTTAGTTCTTGAGAAGTAGTTGTTAATAATAGGAGTGGCAATTCATTGCTCAACACAAAATGCAGTGTTTGATACAAAAAAAAACCTGAAGGGGGGGGAGTTAAGATGTTTAGTAACAGCCTGCTTCAGGATCTTGAACATCTGCAACAAGATGGGGAGTTTTCATCAGTTGAAAACTAATGGAAGGTTGTTCACTAAAGTCTGTTCCTGTTCCTCAGACAGATATCTTGGATAGAAAGAAGGGCTTCAGTCTTTCTTACTTAATTATTTTTTATTCATTTTTGTTTCAAGTTACTCCCACATACCCACACTAGTATGTTTGATGCTGTGAAAAGGCAGCACTGTAGCAGAACTCTATCTCCTAAAAATGCCTCCTACAAGGTTCTTCATTGAATAACTTCTTTTTAGTATATCAAAGGAAATGAGGTTAGTTTCGACTGCTCCAAAAATCAGAAGTCTCCTGTCATCTTTTTTTGGCATCTTGTAGCTGATAAAAGTAAAACCCAACAGTTTTGACTTAGTCACTCTACCCAAAATGATCGGATTGTAAGTGCTGGGAGTATATTTTGAAGAAACTGTCCCAAAATAAGCATTGTGAAACTTGTGTTATGTGAAGCAACATGAGTAAATAGTGGGAGGGAACACTTAGCTAAATGAAATTGTCTTTATAAATCTGTAGACTTGGCAGACGGTTATCATGGAAGATTTTCGTCTTTCTAAATTTGCCAACTTTTGAAATCTGTCTCCCTACTGGAGTGGAGGAAGTGCAGTAGGGAAAGTGAGAACCTGATCCAGAGAGAAGCAAGGAGGATCAGGGGCAGGACTCAGTGGAGACTGGGCTATGTTCCCATTAGAAAATGGGTGGGGTTATGAAGTGCTGATTAGAAAGGAAGAGTCAAATTAAGAAAAATTATAATTAAGAATGGGAAGGAGTTCACTGCAGGTGTTGTGGAAGAGATGCATTGAGAAGGAAAAAAAGTTTAGGAGAAATTTGGGGCTAAGAGCTCTGAAAGTTAAAAGGATGGAAGTAATTCAGTTTAAGAAGCTGGAAAGATGGGAGAGGCTATCTATATCTTTATAAATCAGGCAGGAATTGAGGTAGAAGCTGAGAACTAAAGAGGTCAAGAGCTTACAAACAGTTGTCAAGAGAAATTTGTAATCCTTCTGTTACATGAAACATTGAAATTCAGGGGTTAGTCTTATCTTCTATGAATATTCCCTATAGGGGACGTTGTTCAGAAGAAAATAGAGCAGTCTGTAAAATATGCATTGTTGGCACAAACCTGTCAGGTGTTTCAGCTAGAAAAGGGAAGTAATGCAATTTTCCTGCTGAAAGTGTGGCAGTGTGCACAATAGTATAAGTATTTTCATTAGTCACATTTCAGCACAGTATTTCCTCCAGATGAGAATAAAAAGTTGTCATTTTTGTCTTTATTCTTTAAGGACATATGTGACATGGTGAAAGCACTTTGATCTTGTTATCAAAGCTATATATTTTCTTTTGAAACACTGCAGTTTCTCAGCCTGTAGAAAAAAAAGTAAAGGAATTTTTTTGCATCTTTATGAATAAAAATGTACGCCTGTAACTTCCATTCATGTCAGATCTGGTTAAAGTTAAATCACGATTATTTTCTGAGATGCCTAATTAATATGCATTATTCACACCTACACTATTGGACTAATCATCACATATACAGAGTCAAGACAATTTTTTTCCCTGTGTTGGAGAGAAGGTAACTTTTAGGAAACTTTTGCTTTCCGTATAGCTCAGGGTATCCTTTGTATTCCCCATTCCTATGCTAGAGGAAATATGTGCAATCATTAAAGATTATGCAGAAAGAAAAATTAATAAAGCAAAATAAGACAAGGTTAATATGGGACTTCAGATGTTGCTTGCTCCCAGGCAGTTGTTAAGGATGAGTGTTTGACATTGTAAAATGCCTAATTAAAGTAAGTTAGTTCTCAGTCTAGCAAGTCGTGCATGGGTTAACTTATTTTACACTGAATCACTTCTAAAGTTTACCAAGAAAAAGTGGATTATTTTCTGTAATCTGGTCACAGTGGGAAAATTTCTACATCTTTTCAGCAGACACAAATCATCATCAATGACAGAGAACTATCTCTGTAGACAAGATGTCAAGCTATTCATACTGCTTTCCAGGTTTCTAAGAACAGAACGTATGCAGAAATAAAGTTAATTCCTCAAAACAGTAGTTCAGTAAGAAGATATGACCAGATCTAATAACAGAATATTAATAATAAATAATAATACAAAAGTAAAATGCCCTCCTTACTTTACTGTGCCTAGATATTAATTGAAGAGTAAAATATTCCATTGAGAAGCAACCAACAAAGCTTATTTGTGCAAATAAAATTGTCAGAGCAGAGATTTAGAAAGGGGGTTTGTGGATGTCAGATTCTTCATTGCCAGTATTAGGCACTGATAAGATGAGACATTGGATCTCAGCGTGTTGGTGTCTTTGTGAGGATTTTATTTCAAAGAGATACAGATACATGAATAAAAATCCTGAACCTAAGTGAAAGGAATAGTCAACCACTCAGCCATGGTTCATAAATCACAGTAGTTCGTTTTAATAACTTCAGTTGGGAAAGTGGATGCCAAACTATTCTATCTGGATGCTTCGAGTGGACTCAGCTGTCTACTGGAAGGATCTACAGGTGGAAGAGAATAGGACTGAATCAGGGATGCTATGCTGACTAACACAAGAAAGAAAAGCACTATGAATGCATGGTTTTGCTCTCAGATAGCATTCACCCTTCTATGCAGTCTGCATAACAAAAGCAATTGTGGCATTATTAAATGGTATGAAGTGATACACTGATTTCTTGAGGCATATTTATTGCTGCTCAGTAGGAGGCCTGTAAGGTCTATTAACCAGAAGAGTTCAAAGATATCTCTTGTTGTTCAATATTTATTTTTTAAAAAATTCCGTGCAGCAGGGTGTCTGTTAAAAAGGTTTTAGGATGCTTTGTTGTCCCTCTAATGTGCATTTCAGTTTGTTTAATGGAGCTCTCCGTTTTGGAGCTAGCACATGAAACTGCCAAAACTAAATTGTTTGTGAGCCTGGTTGTTGTTGTAAAGAAAGAAAAGCCGATGTTCCTAATGGTAAATAAAAACTTTTTTACGATCAGATACTTTGATCATTGTTGCATGTTTCAGTAGGTGGTGAACAAATGTATCACTGTTTTTTCTGCCTCTGTTTTGTGATGGCAAACAATCTATTTACCAAAAATAGAGCAAACCATGCAAAATCTGTCAAGGGCTCTGTTTAAGCTTGGAATTGTTTGGCAAATGAAAGAAATTTCAATTTTCATTCATTCTGCATATATCAAAGGTAGAGAGAGAACATTTTTGCGTAGATGTATTACTCTTTTCATATTCAAGGTGAACAGAGGAGTTTAGCAGATCCTAACACAAATAAGGATTTCATTTAAGACCTCAGTTTTATTTTGATTCGCTGTTGCTACATAGAAGGTTTGCACACTTAGCATTACAAAAGCCAATTAACCTGTTAATGCTAATTATTGGTTATTTATAGGGAATAGCCACACTTCAATTTTGAGACATATATATATATATATATATATTTATACAGCTATGAATATTGCCTGAGATTCCTTCCGTTTTAGCTTTTTTTTTCTTTTTTCCTTAGGCAAACTGTTGGAAATTACATTTCCTAGCAGTATTTCTAGACCAAGCCAGGCTATTTTGTTATTTCCTATACTTGTGTTTTATTGAAGTGCTGGTGGTAGGATATCCCTGTGTGTGGTGAAGTAAAAGAGATGGGGGCATTGCAGAGTAGAGCAGAACAGAGCATGTGCTTGAGTATATGTGGAAGAGGTGATATCAAACAACTGCCTGGCCTATATGCGCCCACAGGTTTCAACAGGAAAAAAAGCTTCATAAATTTATAGAACTGGGAGGGACCATTGGATTTTCTGGCTAGATCTTTTGTAAATGACTTGTCATTAAAGGCTACCAGTTGCCTCAGGGTCAAGGACAATGAGTTCTATTGGAATAAGGATTTGAAAAATATGAAGAGATGAAATAAATATGACTTCACTTGCCACGTTATTCCAAAGGTGTGAGATTTAAGAAAATCCAACAAAACAAACCAAACAACAGCCAGTGAGCCAAACCACCAAAAACAAAGTCTGAAAAACCCGGCCTGATTGCTAAATTAACAGTAACTTGTTTTACTTCCAGCTATTAGCCCTCAGTTTGTCTTCTGTATCTAGACTGAAGTCCATCTTTTACTATGTGGCATTTTTTCTGTCCATTAAAGCTACTTGTAAATGATAAAGTAACCTCCTTGGTATTTTTGTCTTTTTATTTGATCAGATTGAGGTCTTCACATGTCTGACTTTGCAAAATATTTTGAATATTTTTATTGGTTTATGATTTTTATTTGGCTGTGTGAATTTTTTTTAAGGGAGGTTTAAGCACGTGGAAAAAAAACGAATCTGTTTGATTCTAACAAAATAAGTGAAATATCTGTGAAAATAACCAGTACAGAAAGACAAATATCACCATCTCGTTCCTGTCCTACTCTGTATGTTTAGTTGATAGCTACAGCAGCAATGAATATCTTACTTTTGCACCTCCCAAGAAGATAAATTTTTTGTGCAAGGTGTATTGATTTCATGTGGATATTAACTCATGCAAATGGTATGAATATCTTGGCCCTCATAAAGCATTTTGCTCAGTGAAGAGAGTAGTGCTTTGTAAATTTGTGCAGAATTGATAGTTTTCAACTGCTGTTTCCTGTGAAGCTGATGCAACTATATATCGATTAAAGAAAATAAAGTGTAGGCAGCAACACACATTTCATGTTATCAGTTGCATTCATTAAAGCAGGAGTCCTGTTGTAGCTCAGTGGGATGACATAGGAAGTTATTCCAGTGTGTTATGGGAAATAATTGACTTTGGATTTTCTTTGTTGCTGTTGTTCTTAATTTTTTTTTCTTATCTGAGTGTTAAGTGTATATTTTATGGAAGGGCTGCTGATCATAACTGCTTGTCTGTCAGTCTTCTGGTGAGTATTCTTCATCTATCATCCACTTGCACTAAATTCCACAGATGCTGTGAAGGGATATTTGTTTTTATCAAAAAATGTGCTGTAGCATGGTGCAGAAATATGTGAGCAATGCAAGTAATGTATTTTGTTAGTACAATTGAAGGAGAGGAAAAAAATGAACAAGCTTTTGTCACAGAAATCCTTTTCAGGGCCTGTTCCTGATGTAGTAAGTAATTACCTTGAAAGTATTTGTGTCTAGCAAATGTGTCTTCTTTTTAGCTGTAAAACTGGTCTGATAAAAGATACTGTTTATTCTAGTAAACCTTGGTTTTCGTAACTTTTCAGTCAATCATGCTTGCAACAATTCTGCTAATGTAGTTTTTCAGCAGCCCATCTCCCTACTTTATGTGCTTTCAACCAACACAAGCAGAATGTAAGCTATATCTGTCTTTCATACTTTGAAAAGTCTGGAAAAGTAGTAATAGATCAGAAAAATTAAAAAGATGTATGTGGTTTATCAACTTTTTCATATAGCTGCTTTTTACAAAGGGAAATGCTATTGCTTATCTCCCACTGCAGCTATTCACTGCAAACTCCTATTTCTTTGTAGCTATTTTCTGGATTTAAAAAAAATACAAGATGGTGCAGCTTTCATCATTTACATTTGTAGGTGAAGGCTGCCAAGCCCTATTAGGGGGCTGAGCTCACCGGGGGGATACTTGTGTCATTTCCACCCGCTTGTCATGTTACTTTCTCTACACTTGGTAACTTGAACTGTCAACCTGTAAAGTGCTCTTATAACATTTGCACATGAGGTGCTGCAGGAGGTGACATAAGCTAATAGAAGGAGTTCAGGGTAACAGAAAATCTCATTTGTACGAAGTGGAAGTGATGAGCTCAGGGACTCGCACTTTGATGGCATTGTAATTAACGATGCTTTGTGTATTTTAGTGTGATAGCTGCAGAGACTGCTGCTGTCTCGCTGGTCCTGTCTGACAGGATTGTTTCTCCTAAGAGGTGTGGACAGGAGAGAACAATCCAGAGGTACATGGTATAGCTGGACTGATTGCAAGTTTCTCTGCTAATCACAGGCACATCACTCATGATTAAGAATCGAAAGTCAGTCTTCAGCCTTATGTCCCAGTTGAGGATGTGATGGCTGAAGAGCTGCATTTTGAAAGCATTTCTTTTATTTATCAACAGTAGAAAAGTTATGTAGATAGCCAGAGTAATAAATGCTAAGAAAAGACAACAAAGAAAAAAGTTACATTGTACTGCCATATAAAAGGATGGCAAGGTAAAGTCTTGATGCCAAAGCTTCTGAAGATGTTGCTTTCTGCACTTGATATTATTGAGAACCTGTGGTCCAGTTGATTTCCTTGTGCTGTTTCTGGTTACCTCTTTAGAGAGTGAAGTCATTACCAACTGAATTTCTTACTGTGCTGGGTTGCCATTTCTTCCCTTTCTTTAGAAAAGAAGGCTTGTGAAGGGCATGAGCAGAGCTGTCCCTGTTTGGTAGCTGCAGTAATCTGGAACTTGCTTTGGTTTGCTCTGGTGGCAGAGTGGCTCAGTTCTTAGTTCTCTAAAATGGTCCCCCTCTTAAGATGATAAAAGCCTGTATGAATGCACAAGCCTGTTAATGATAGAGCCTGTTTGTATTTGCTCTCACTTCAAGGTCAGTGTTGGCCCCAGGTATTTTCCTTCTAACTTGTAATACCACTAACTCTGCTGGTTCTTCCATGCTGAAGGACTGCTCATGCTTTTAACTTCTTGTGGGGCTTCAGACATTCATGATTTCCCTGTCTGCTTTTCACATGTCTTTTCTCAAGGCTTGGTGAATCTTGCCTTGACTGTTTCAAGGAATGGGTATGAACAGATTTATTCCTTCTGGGCCTGCAGTTAGCAGGCAGAGTTGACTATATTTTGCCTAACTGCCCAACATTTCTCATTTATGTACTTAAGATTATATGTCTGTTTTCTTACAGAGTAAATCTTTGAGCCTAAATAAAGAAAAACTTTAGCTAGTTCTTGAATATGGTTTGTATTAGCTCTAATGTAATAAATATATAAATACATTACTTAACTATTGCCTTATTTCTACTGCATATTTCATCTCCCTACACTGGACATTTGTCCCCTGTAATCTTGTATAGCAAGTACCAATAGGACTTCTTTGTAAAACTTAACTTTATTGGATGATAAATATCCCAGGTGGATTTTGTAGTCAGTGGAGAGAAAGGCTCCTCCAGGGCATAACTAGTAGTGGCTAATTTCACTCTCCTTTCTAATCCATGTGTAGCTTTCCTCACTGTTTTCACTTGTTGACTGTTGAGAGGACCTCCAGAGATGAACCTCATTGGGCTGGATTCACAGAGCACATGATTTGTCAGCATAGAGAAAAAAATGAGCAAAACTTAGTCAAATGCAATAGTAGTGAACCAGCCCAATGGTTACCCACTTCAACTGACAGATTTGTCCCTTTGCCTCACTGTCATGTTGGGTTAGCTAGATTCTTAAATATCTGCAGGGGGTTTTGGTTACGTTTTTAACTTTATTTGATCTGAGCTAGTTGATACTGTTTGAGGTTCCACTTGAGATTCTGTACACCACCGTTCCCATTTCTTCATTAAGTGCGAATTGGTTTAATGTAGCTAAATAAATACTCTGTCAGATTTTACAGTGGTCTTTTTCTTACACAGACTGACTGACATTGCTGTGTATAATAGATGTGAGCCAGCATTTTGGGTTTTCTTTGGAAATGTGTTCAGGGTGGATTTTTTTTTGTTTGTTTGTGATTCTTAATTTGTCAGGAGATTTTGCATCCTACAGTTGTGCTAATCTTGTTAAAAGTTAAAGGACCAAATTACAGCAATTTTTTTTAGGACAGCTCTCCCTTAACTCAGGAAGCCTTGAAGTCAGGAAGCCATATCCATACCTGAAAATGCATTTGGCTATTACAATCTGAAAAATCTGTGGTTGCTACACATGTGCATCCTGGCATTGCCCATGTCAGTCAACCTCAGTCAGATAAAAGTGTTTTGTTGCAGGCTTGCAGGTTGAAACTAGGATTGGCTTCTACAACTGTTGCTCTCGAATTCATAGATTTCATTAGCATTTTTTTAATAACACTTCAAACTGCATGTCAAGGAGATTTAGTTCTTGGTGTTATCTGAAATAAGATTCTTATTACCTTGGGAAAAATATATCCTCCCTCTTTAATTTCCTAGAGCATCAGTGTATACAGAGCACATGACATTTTGTCTTATGATTATTTTTTTATTAGACTAGAAGAAATGTATTGGGAAACTTCCAATAAAAATCCATTGAAATTTTTTATGAGGAAAGATATGATGTTAGTTGTTTGATATAGCCAAGATCATAGCATTATTCTTCATGACATTAAAACATAAACTGCATTGTCAAAAACTGGAAAATACCTGCAGTTTAGATTGCTTACTTTAAGCTCCATTTAATCCTCTTTCTCTGTATAGCATTTTCATTTAAAGTTTGAAAAAAAAATAGTACAAATTCAGTCAAAAGCTTCTTTGTAATGAGATTATATTTTTATGAAATCTTACATGAATTGAAGTGATACTGTACCCTCTTATTTTATTTTATGATCCTGGAATTGAAGACCTGAGAAATGACTGAAAGAGCACACTAGATTTTGTAGTGAGCAAATAAAGCTTTAATATCATCAATATAGAAATGTCAATCACCAAGCAAATATACTACTTTTTGCCTGAGAAATTAAAAATAATGCTTTCAAAACAGTACTTCGAGTCGCTTTTTTATGAACCAACTATCTGAGAAAACATGGCCAGAAAAATAAAAAAGTAGCATTGCTCTCAAAAATGCCTGTGGTAGTACAAGAATTTTCTCTTCTCATTTTTGCAAAAAGACTGACAAGTACTTGTTTCAGTAAATGCTCCTACTGCTGGGAAAAAAGAACCTGAGATGAAAAATGCTTGCTGTGTCAGTGGCCCCTCATGGAGGGTTGGAAAAGCATGCAATAGGAATTGGAAAGGGATTACTGGGATTATAAACTGGTATTAAAATAGTCTTTACATTTTTATCTCAATTTAGCCAATAAGTTGAAGATAGAGGTGGAGGTAGAAACAAATAATATGAAAATAACAGATAAAGAGATAACAGGTTAAGATTTCAAGAGCAGGTATTACTCTTTCATTACCTGCTTCCCTCTGTTGATTGATGTATTATGGTAGTTTGGTTTTCTGCTCTCTTTGGGATTTATCTTCTAAATGCATGCATATTATATAGCACTTTATCATCTACTTCAGTGCTCCTGCCTACTGATTCCAGGGTGAAATCTGTTTTAGGCTTGATGCACTACATTTCACTCATTACATTCCTAAGAAAGACAAATGGTTGTAGGCCTTTGTGAGTTGACAGCTCATAAATAGGATCTTTAGGAGTTAGAGGCTTCTTCTTTCTGTCCTTTCTTGCAGTGATATAAGTGCTGTGTAAGAAGAGTAGAAGAAGGATCAACAGTGCATTGTAATGACAAATAACGAAAAATGAAAGTACATTGATGGTCATTGTGCATAGCTGGCTCTCCCAGTAATATTTGGAGCATTTTGTGCAGTCACAGTTCAGTGTAACATGGAGGCATTTGGCACCTTAACACAAATACATAGATTAAAAATAAGAAGCTTAACATTGTGACATAAAGTTATAGCCTGATCATTAAATTGTTGCACTTCTTTCTGGAAAATCCTGCAATCACTGTGCCCTTGAATTCTTCTGATTCACAGTTTTATTGCTTGGAACCCTCCATCATGGTTATTAATGGAATATCATCAGTCATATTTATTTGTCCATTTCAGTTTTTTGGTGTCCAGGACTGATGGAGAACTCCATGTATGTGATCTGTTTAACTTGTATACTTTTTATAGTCACATTATGTTTGTATGTACAAAGTTTGGAATGCTGTACAAACTTTAAAATATTTATGATAATTTCATCCAGATCTTCGGGTAATACATGTTTGTTTACTATAATAGAGAGTATTTTTTATTAGTTATGCTCTCTATACATAAGGTGGAATATAGCATGGGTGTCTCTTGTTTTTCTGAGATATCACAGTGAAGGGATATAAAAGGGATAAAACCTGGACAGATTTTTTTTGAGAGTGTGTTTCTTGGAGAAGGACTTTGATTTGCAGTTCTGTAAAAAGATGAGGAGCTGGTAACTGTGAGGCTCTCTCAAAAGCTTGCTGCATAGCCTGAGCGAAGTTGCTTTATTTTTTCCCCATCTGGAAAAAAAATAATACAGTCATCTTGCTGGCTGTGAAAATGCTGATGTAATGAGGGGTTATCTTCCCTAGAAGCATAAGGTGATAAAAGACATTTTACTGGATGGTTTTGCATCTCCTAATCTGTGCTTTTCAGTTTAGTGCCTGAATATATGGCAGAGCTGAAGGCCTGTACGAGCTGTGGATTTTGCTGTAATGAATAGTGTGAGAAGCAGCTGTGCATATGTGCATGACAAAGGAAAGATAAACAAAATTTATGCTTGTAATTCTGAGGTAGCTACTTAATGTTGTGTTCTCCAGTTTTTTTTTGCTATAGTTCTGTGGGTGGTTTTGAGGCTGGAAATATACTTAAAAATGTTGACTTAACTAACAAGTTGCTATTATTTCGTTCAGAATTCATTTTCCATTCATTAAAAATGTTGTAGCTAATTTATAGGTATCAATCTGTTTTATGAGGATATTGCCATTTCAGCCTTGTGACATTTGTCAAGAAGAAAGCATTTTTTTTTCCTGTTGACATTACAAGCAGTAAAAAAAAATCACCCTTTTATGTCAGTAAAACGTTTATTTCAAGAATTCTCATGGGAGGAGGAGATACTTTGATGACTTGCCTAGGGAAAATGTTAGATTTCCATAATCTGGGAAGAAAGTTATCTTTGTGCCCTTCCCATTGCATTTAAAAATCAACCAGCTGTCTCCCCAGCCAGCCCCGTATTCCTTGCTTTTACTGTACTGCAAACCTCCATTAACTTCCCTGGCTTTATTGCGTTTATATTACTAGAGGAAAAAAATGACGTTTGTGGTGCACTGACTGGCCAAGCGCATCCAATCTCAGGTTGAAAATGAAAACTCTGACTCCAGTTAGCCTGAAGGCATGGCTGAGCTGTTACGATGAACCTAAGCTATTTATCTGGAGCTGAAAATTACATGTATGTAGAATACATTTGATAAGAGAGACCTCTAAGGGAAATAGAGCAAAATATTGTGAAGATGAACTGGTAATCTACTTGTTTGGCAATTAGAGGCTTTCACACTTGTGACAGAGGTACCTTTTGTGAGGACACCAATGTTTTCGTTTTTAGAACCTACCTCCTATTAGATTTTGCATTTCCTTTTCTCTGTATCAATGTAATGCTAAATTTTTCCATAAATTTTCCAAGTGCTGTATAGAAGCACATGGTGGACCCCTTATACTATACAACAATTCAATGCAAAAAACCTCAGCATAAGAATGATTATTCTGTTTTGAAAAGAAAACCTGGGCCTTGCTGTGATGCTTCCTCTTGAGAAACTATTTGGAGGAGGCATCTGAAGCCTCTACTGCATTTTAAATTCAGATGTGTTTTGACTGCAGTTCTGTGGGACACCAGGACCTGTGATGGAATCGTTGGAAATACTCAGTCAAAGTTGGTAAAAGTGTGAGTTTTGCTTCTTTGGAAACCTGGTAGTGTTACTTTGTTGATATGTCAAGTAGGAGTAGAAAAGCAGCTGTCCATGGTAGAGGACTAAAACTATATTGCTTTATTAATGAAAGAAAAAGAAATAGCCCCCCCCACTATCACTTTTGAACTTTTTAGTGGTCTGTGGGAAGAATGCTGAGTTTAGGCTGAATTGATGCTGTCAGTTCCAAGTGCAAGAATGATATTCTCTGGACTATTGGATGAAATCTTTTCTACTTTTGAATTGTGATCAGTGGTGATCCTGTTGCAAGCAGTACTTGAGTGGCGAGTATAGGTGGTGGGTTTTGCTTTTTCCATTTGAAATACTATATTTAATTTGTTTATCTTTTGGAAATTTTACCTATGGCATGAAATAATGGCATCGAAATTTTACTATAAGGACAGATAGGCAGAATGGAGTATTTAAAATTCTCAGTGCTGTGTACAGATCCAAATGGGTTGGTTTTCTTGTCTTTTATGTATTTATTTATAAAAGAAAAGTGTATTAAATGTTAAAGGGGGGGGGGGGAATTCCTTGAAGTTTTCCAAGGAGGAATGTGGAATAATCTGATGTTAATTCTGTGCATTCACGAAGATGTGCAATTTTATATGTTTTTACTTGCTGTCATGTGTTCATATGTTGTTTTTACCAATATGGTTGCCCATGCTAATACATTTTAGGAGTGTGAGTGTCCATGAAAGAGCTGCAATAAGCAGTGATTTAAAGGTTTACCTAATGCTATAATGCAACCCTTGATCAAGTTAACAAAATTCTGTATCACCAGGGGAGCAATCTTCCCTGGCTGGGCTGTGCTCTAATCTTACAGATCAGCACAGGCTGCAGAACTGCGGATGAGAAACCCAAGTTTGGATTTGCAGTGCTGAGAGTACATTATACAGTGAGGTATCTGGCCTCTCACTCACCAGTACAATAATAAAACACACTTTTATAGATTAAGAGATACTGATGCTGAGCTCCATATCGCCTGTCGCGGGTAAATAAAGTGCTACAAAAATATTGCTGCTTCAGGCTCAAAGCATGAAATAGTGGTTTTCTGAACACAATTTTTCAGTTATATTAAACTTGGCCCAGCAGAAGAGAACCACATTGCTGGTGGGCAGTCTGAGCCGTTGGAGGTTTTTATGTCCTGAGTTTATGTTCAGGACAAGAGTCTGAAAAGCCAGGTCCAATTCTGTGCTTACTGCATCAGGGGAAGAGAGCAGTGGTCATGAGCTCCTTTGCTGGTACCTCCTCCCCCCACCCCAACTGCAGTCTCTTTTTGTATTGAAATATATATATTTAGTTTTTAGATACTAATTTATGTTCATTAGTGGCAGTGTTCTTCCAGAACTAACCATAAATTGGTTTGGTGTGTTATGCTAACTTGGGAAGAGCTACCTGTGACTATGAAAGGCATGGGCAAGCTACAAGTGACGAGAGAAAAGGGTTTAAAATGGAAATAGTTAAAATCTGGCTTTCTCTAGTGTCGCTCATGTTACAGTCATAATACAGATTCATAGGTGGCAGCCCAGAAATACTCAGCAAATAATTGGCCACCTTTCCATGACTTTTTCCTTATGCATCTGGAACACATCTTTACTGTCCCTCTTACCTTAATACCTCAATTTTAAGTTATATGTACTCTAGCACATCTGGTTGTTGGTGCCTTTGGTACCTTTGTTTTTTGATGAGGTTCCTGTTGATTTTCATTTCATTTGGATTAAGGAGGGACCAGGAGGTATATTAGGGAATGGTTTCTGATGGTAAGAGTGGTAAAAAACAGATAGTCTGACTGAGGGTATTGAGGAATCTGTCTCAGTGGGAATGTCTTTAAGAACATTTTGGATAAACAGTAGATGGAAAGCACTATTTGATCAGCATTAACTGAAAGTATTTTTCTGCTTGGTCTGTTATGTTACTGGACCCATACTTGTGTCTGAGAGGGGTTCTGGAGTGTGTATCTGTGTGACATTAATAGTTCTGTATCGGCTTGTGTGTGTACATGTCTAATTATATGAATTTGTTATGAGTTCAAATGTCCAGAAACTCATAGGATGTGTTTCCATGCATCAGTCGCTCAGAAAAACTACATTACAAATGTTTTGGAGGTTTTTTTTACTTCGGCAATCAGTGTATTTCTATCAACATTCCTACAGTGGCTTTTTGCGAAACTCCTTCAGTTACACATTCCAGGGTATGCTAGCACACTAGGAAACTGCTGGAAAGCTACATGCCAGTTTTGTCCACAAAACTGGTGCAATTCCATTCCATTTTTCCATGGGCAAAGTTTTCTGTTTTGAGTCGTCAGATGTTTGAAGTATTTCAAGGATCAGTCATCTTAAATGCTATTAACTTTCTGCCTTTAGTATTTCCTGTTGGCTACTGCAGATCCTTGAGACAACCAGCAATAGCAAAGGCTTGGTAGAGTGACTGATGGAATTGATAAAAATCTGAAACTGAGACTGTGTATGAAGATATTCTTTGATAGTTTTCTTAATGAGGGGAAAAAGAGATAACTTATGTTCAGAAAGAGAATTGCCGTTATTTTCCTCCCCCAGTTTTTTGTGGGCAAATTCCACAAAAAATTGCTGTGTAAGGTTGTTCTCTTAATGTTACAGAATTGTCCAGAAGTCCTGCATCAATTAATTTATCATGTAACTTACATTTTATGTAGTTAAAAGAACGTCTTAGTATTCACTGAATGTATTATCTGTAGTTTAGAAGAAAAATATCCAGTGTTTTAAGATGGAAGATAGCTCTGCTAAGGGTCTCCCGTCATTTTCCTCATTTACCACTTCATTTTCTATTCCCTTTCTCTTTCTACCCTTGATTAAATACTGTGCTATGGTGCTCTTGAGAATAATTGGGATGAGCAGAAGCATTACTAACAGGAAAAAATTGCAGCCTCCAGCAAGTACTTTTTCTTATTAGTCAATGTGCCACCTTATAAGAATGTGATTAATTTCAGATCAGAACTTCTCTTTAGCGATGGGCTGATGTAATACTGTATGTAGGTCATTTGTTCTTTCAGCCCCCAAACATCTACTGGGGACCAAGGTAGTCCTTGTCTTATTTTTATATCTGTGATGGCCACTGATGAAAGGATAGCTTTTTATACTAATTCTATGTCTTCATTAGGGGATTTATCTTGGTCTGAAGCCTAACACTACAGAATTAGTAGTAATAGAGTAGTTGGAGGTTTTGCTTTATTCAAATTAAAAATTGCTGCTAGGCCCATTTTGATAGAACTGTATTGATGTGGAGAATTTGCTGTAGCACAGGAATGGAGACTTTGCATTTGTTTTTTGACTGTGCAATATCAGTAGGGCATTTGAGAAATGCAGTTTCTGCCTAGTTGTTACTGTAGTGCATGTCCTCAAGTATCCTGGATCATGAGATGAAAAATGAAAGAAGAGCAAACTTTTTAAACTTGGCTTTGGTCAGGAGCGTTGATGATGTTGGTACTAGGATTGGATGGTAGTAAAACCAGCTGAGTCACAGCTGTAACTTCTATGGATTATTCCATATGGTCAAATTAAACTTGTGGAAATTGTGAGGCAGCTGTGTCTCTCTGCAAACAACCTGGAACACTGCTAAAAAAGGCAAAAAATCTGATTCCTAATGATATGGAATTGATTTGTGTTCATGCAAGATTTGCCTAGTATGCATGTGATTTCTCCTATAATTGTATCAGACTGTCAGGAGCTTGGGGAAAGAAGGGCTGAATATCCAGCTGAAATGAAATGGAGGTAGGAGGATTCTGAATTTTGTTGGTTTTAAAGTAAATTGCATTTCACTGAATTTACATGATACTTCTCGCTTCTGGGACTTTATTAAAAGCATTCCTTAGTGCTTCTTTCCCCAAAAAAATCCTTTTTACTAAGCCTTATTTTTTTAAATTCTAAAGAGTAAGAAGAGCATTTTGGCTTGCACAGCAAAACTTTTAAGCAGCACTCCCATTCCATGTGAACCCATGCGAAGCCAGATAATAGAATTCACTAAAACAATAAGTAAAGGGCCCATATAAAACCTCTAGGAGAGGCAGTGATGTTAAGATGCTCAGTTATATAAAAATTTTCTTCAGAATGAGCATGTTGAAATAATTGCACTCATTCCCAGCTGTTGGTCACACATTTCTGCTGCCTAGTTGCTCCTTAAAGGTAGGAGATTTTTTCACTGCAGACTGCACTCTTGGGGAGGCAATTTTGTTCATAAGTGAATAAATTCAAAAGTACTGTTTCTTGATCTTGTTCCTGGCTCCTGTTAGTCATTGCACAGTTTAAGTCCCAAAGCCCTTCCTGAAATTTGATTAGCTTTGCATTTTAAGATGGTAGATTGCAACCCTAAGTGCTGAGAACGGCTTCTGTTTAAAGGAGCATGAGGTAAGGAATAGTTGAAAATGTTCTTGAGATGGTGTTTGATTAATTTGCAAGTCTGTGAGATGGAAGGACAGTCCGAGGGACACTGCATGTCAACTCACGGCTGCTTTGTTGTCTTTGCCAACTGGTTGATACCATGAGGTATAACCTTTGGATAAATTTGCAGAGCACCTGCTGTGCTGTGAACGTGTCGTGATCTGAGCTCTGAATATACATGTGGACAGACTTCATATTACTTAGATTTCACATAGAGAGTTTTGCTACTCATTAGAGTTTACTGTTCAGAAACTGAAATTAAACATCAAAATTAATTGCAAAAACCTGTCTTTATATGCTTACTTTTATTCTCAATATTTAGTAGTAGTAATTACTGCCTTATCTGTCAGCATAAAATATAATCCTCTGATACTGTATCAGCAGATGCTAATGCCTTTGAATTTTTTTTCAGCAGTGCTATAATAAGAAACTGTGGTGTCATAAAGTAATTTCATAACTCATAAATTTGAAGTCTGACTCTAAAGAGGAGCCAGTTTTTTCACAATCACAGAAAAATATTCAGCGCATGAAACAGCCGCAGAAGGGAGAAGATGCTTTGGTTGTTGATTTGAATGTTGTGTGAATTAACCTCTCCTTCTGGACCATGACCTCAGGGAAATACTTAGTTAAAATTTGTATTTATAATTGCTGTTGGTTGATCCCTGGCCAAGAGCTGGGATCCAAGAAGATTCACCAGCTGCCTGACTAGAAGTCAAGCCTTTACAGGCTTTGAACCTAAGTAGAAAAGGAACGACTTCTCTTAAATGTAAACACAAAATGTGGCTGATGATTAAAAAAGAAGTGTAACATAAGGAATCTGGTGAGTGAAAGAATAGGATGTAATTTGATATGCAGAAGATAGCAAATTCTTGGAGATCATTGAAAGCACTACCTTATTTGGTAAGAAATCCCATTTAATTTACTCTAATAAATTACAGAAATGTCTCAGGGCTTCTACAAATGGGAACCTCTGCTGTTACATATATTTAATGTGAGGGTTGTCTGAGAAAAAACTCTAATTTTGTTACCTTATCACTACTAGAATATGATCACATTCCAGAATCGACAGTATAATGTCAGGTGATGACCACTTCTGTCTTCCTGTGGAATGAGTTTCTCCACGTGTCAGCTCTGAACCTTGTTGCAGTGTCTGTCTCTCTTATCTCTTGTCCCTTGAGCCATGCACTACTGTGAAAAGCCTAATTCGGTCTTCTCCCTGACCTTCTCAGCACTAATGATGGACCTGTTTTAGTTCCATTCGTATCACGTTGTGTTAAGGGCTGTATTATCAGCTAAAGCAGCGAAGATTATTAGTAATATTGTAGAGATTAAATTAATGGCTCTTTTCTGAGTGCACAGACAATCTATGAATAGATTTATCTTGATATGGAAATCCACTACCACCCAGTATTCAAAAAGAAATGCAATCTTTAGCAGCTTTTCTTTCTGCCAATTGCTCACTTAGAGTACTATGTCAGAGGCTGTTATTTTCTCTGACCTGAGTAGAAGCAGTTTCAGATATACAAAAATAAACCTAAAAACATAGGTTTTTTTTACTTTGTACTTGAGCTGAAATCATCAGTTAGTCCTGTGTATCACATGAAATAGAAAACAATGTTCACTATCCTGAGCAGTTATTTTTATTGATAGTGGAACAGAGAAATTTATAATATCTATGCGGTGTACTTTACTATGTAAAGTAATTTATATGGATACAGAAAGTTGGTATGATAATTATACCAGGGCTTTTTTATATCAGTAAGAGAAAATGATAGGTTGCCACTAAAGAACTTGCATTGTGTTTCGTCATTATCTTCAAATCACTAGGAGTGGGTCAGAGTCCCATAAGAAAATTATGCTCAGTTTAAGAACTCCTATGAAAAAGTAAGGAGTGAGACAGATGATTGTCAGTCAGATTGAATTCTTTATTTTTTTTAAATGGGAACTTTCTTCTGAGGATTTTACAAAACCCTTTCAGCATAATTTCCCTTTGATTCACTTTTTTGAAACTTGGATTTTTTTAAGGGAAATTTTGAAGTATGAAGTTCATATACATCAAGAACAAAAAGGAGTACCATATCATCCTGGTTTTAGTTTAAAAAGAAAGTGTCTCTCTTTGGTTAGAATACAAGTGTAACAGAGAATGCACTTGGAACTTCTGCACCCAGAGTTAAATGTAACAGGATGCCAGAAAGCTCTCAGGTCTGCCACTAATAACAGCAATTATGTTGTACTTCTTACATTCTAGGTAGCATTAATACTTAAATGTATAAACCTTTCCATTACACTCTAAATTTACAATAGAGAACTCTGATGCAAAAATTGAAGGCAATTATTCTGTGGTGTCAGTAGCCCTTTTGTCTCTTTCAGAGATCCGTGAAGTTGTCTGTTGATTGTTGTACCCAGAGATTAATTTTTGATTACTTGAGTTTCTTAACACAGACTGCCACCTGCAATTCAAAGTCATTCTTTGGGAAATGTGTCTGCTTTCTGCAGATGCAGTGCCTTTTACCCAGGAGCTAATTTTTTCTCTCGGCCACTCGGTGGCACTAGGCTTCTTTGGAACGATAAACATTGCTGTAAAAGTGCCTGGCTCCGGAGCAGAAGGCTGCTCGATTTTCTGTGTAGTATGATAGCTGAGACTTTTGATTAAAACATGGTTTATGTTTTCCTTATTTTATACAAATAGCAGTCAGACAATATCTGGAGAGCATTTAGGGGCAGCATGCCACTCTGCAATGTAGAAAACTGTGTTGAGGCTTTGGGAAGAGAGCAAGCAGAGTTCTTTTGCTTTCTTACCAGGTGAGGCCCGTGGCAAGGAAACCTATTTGAGCTTTTTAGTTCTGATGATGCCACTGTCATAGCCAGGGAGCTGTAACCCTGCAGTGCTAAGAAACTGGCAGTGCCTTGTCCTTGGAGTTGGGTAGAATATGAGATCTCTCAGGAGTAAAGAGTCCTGACAGATGAAATACCATGGCGAGTGAAATCCTTATGATGAAGCTCAGCAAGGTGTGCCAAGCTTCAACTTCAGAGTTCTGTGGTGTTGCCTAAAGGGAAGAGATGCCTAAAGGCACTGGGCAGCTGGCAGGCTAAGGAGTTTTCTTCTTAAGTGGAGAAATGCTTTGAGTGAGGTGATGGACAGACCAGCTCAGCATGCTTTTACTCTTCCTCTACATGCATCAGCTGGCTGTAAAAGAAATTTGCAGCTTTTTGAGTAGCTGAGTGAGAGTATCTAATTGTTCAGAGCTGTTGCTTAGTAGCAATGCAGGTACTGTATAGAGGGGAAAATAAAATCCTACTGTATTGAGGTATAAGAGAGTTTCAGCTTGGTTTCCTTTATACTGTATGTTGTCTCAAGGTGTTTCAGAAAAGAATTATTCAGTAATAGACACTGTACCCAAATGAAAAAGCTAAATTACAAGCAATATGAAATTATGCAAAAAAAGATTCTATATGAATGTTTTTGTTTAATATTAATTGGGAGTTTTGTTTAATTTTGTTTTTTTTAGTATATAAACACTGCATGAAGATATTGATTAAAAGACACCTTTGCCATTCTGCATAGGTGTAGGATGCTGACACTGAAAGAAGCCATTATTGCTGTGGCAGTTATAACTCTCAGTTTTCCACCTGGCTTTTGATTGTAGCAGATGCAGTGCTTGAGTCTTACCTGCTGTGACTGAGCTTCTGCATTTTGCCTTTAAGAATGCCACTTTCCAATTTAGTGACTGTTGGTAAAGAGGTTCAGATTTCCCAGGGAAAGGACAAAAAATTTTTGTGCTTAGACAATGGGATGGCATCAACCTTGTTCTTTAGGAAAGCAGGCAAATAAGTTGTCGTTTGTAAAGGTTCATGTACTTTTTCACTGCAGAGCTGGGAATAATATTACTGCATAGTACTGAACTCCAGAACAGTCTTTATTTATATGTTCTGGCTTTTTTTTTTTTCAATTCTTGCGTTTGCTTTATGTCTCCAGTAAGTGGGAAGAAAACAAAACTTAATTTTTTAGTTAATCCAGTCAATACAGAAAGAATTAAGGCTACAAAAAGGATGGGTTTTGATATTTGATCAGATTTTTTGCTCAGCACATTCAGTAGTATCTAATCTTTATGTAGCTTCTGCCTCCTGTTTCTGGAACCTCTTTACCTCTGTACTTTCATTTTACCGTAAAAGTAACAGCAGCTAGAAGGAGCTTATATGCAGAAAAGCATGTTAGGAATAAGGATACTGATCAAGAAGCAACATGTTACTGTTTTGGCAATATGTTACTCTTTTGGTTGTGTGAAGATGTCTGTTAATCCTTGTAAAAAGTCATATTGGAACCTGTTGACTGAAGTGAGGTTAGAACCTGGTTGAGAATAAGTAGTGTGTAGAACATCACTGGTACTGGTATAGTGCAAGTACTCCAGACTAAGATACTCAAAAGTATGGAATGAATACTTGCTCAGTCTTGTGAACATTTGTCATAATGACAGTCTATCATCTCTAAGACAGCAAGTATTTGCTGTTTAATACTTAGTCTCTTAAGTGAAACCAGTCTTCCCTATCTATATAGTCAGGACTTTAGAAAATAAACTAAGTTATTTTTAGTATAAATTTGAAAATTGTTATATGCTGAATAAGATTTTGTGGCAAGTGTTCTCCTGATTATTATGGGCCTACTGAAGCTTAGTCTATGAGGGTTAGTCTTATTCATGTTATGGGATAAAAACCAGACTTTATCACTGAGCAAGTCTGGGTTTCTGCAATGTTGCATACTTAAAATGGGAATGAAACAGAAGCACTTTGTTTTCTGAACCTGTAAATGCCCCTATTCAGATCAGGAGACTGTGTTTTACTTGATTCTGAAAGAAAATCATAACTTACTCTGTGATCCTTTTAAAATCTAGACTATTGACCAGGAGGCTGTCTTCTTTTAGGCTTCTTAACAATTTGCCCTGAGCACCTAGCTGTTAACAAATAATGAGAGCATTGATTCGATGAAAGGGAAAAAAACCCCAAACTGGAGCACATTAGACTATTAAATTAAAAATTTATTCCAATTAGTACTGGGGGGACTGCTTTCTACTGTACTAAATTAGGCCACTGGGAATTAATGGCAAGTGAAAATCATTATAATGACAGTCTTTTTTGGGAAGGATTTGAGAAAGTTTCTGGCAGTGTCTCCATGACCTCAAAGAGTTTAAATTGCTCTCTAGACAGAAGATGCATAAATGTTGATTAGTGAAAAAGGTCTTTGGAGTACTTCCTAGCAGAGCTGAGCTTTTCTAGACTGTCTGAATCTAACTTGTCAGTGTAATAAGCACCCATCTCTGTTGAAACACAAGGCTTGCCACATGCTCAGGATGAAGAATTCTTTGACTTCATATTTGATATATAATGGCAGAGAGCCTTTAACAACTAAGTTGCTGATTCAGTGACTGCATTTTTCCACACATAGTTCTTCAAAACCAGAAGTGTACTATTTCTTTGCTATTCTTTATCATGTGCATGTTATTTCTGTTAAATTTACAGGAAGAATGAGAATTATCAAATAAACACAGCAAGTACCATTTAAGAGCAAAGCCACATAATGAAAGGAAAGAAATGGAAACAGAATTGGGGATAAAACATATGTAAGCAGAGTGAAGAACAAGTTTTCTGCTTTGCTTTGTGGCAACTCCTATACCTAATATTTTAGAAAGTTGTTTTCTTCTGAACATCCAGACACTGATCCAATCTCTACAATACTTGTAAGACATTTGGGTCCCATGTGCAAATATATATTACATATGGTTTATATAAAATTATTATTTGGATGTTCACTGGTTGGAATGCATCAACAGCTACATTTTCTCAATCTGATAAGCCTGAAATCAATCTGAGTTTTTAAGCTGCTATATTGACTCAAATTACTGATGGATGGGATGTCCTGCCAGCAGATAACAGCATGTGAGGCAATTAGGGTTATGTTATACTGAAAAGGAAATGTGAGTTCATTGCCTTACAAAGGACATAGTTGTCAGCGTCTTCTTTAGGCTCTGAAGTGATAAAATGAGTGCTGTTGTTGTGGTAGGCTGGACAGACAGCGGCTTTATGCTAGCCCAATTACTTTCCCTGGCTTCAGTTCAAAGAGTGTTATACCTCTGCAAGAGTGTTGAGTTCTCAGATCTTTCCACTCTGCTCTGGCAAGGAGATCACCCTCTTAATAGCACACTGACTTGATAACAAGATTTTTTGAGCAGGCAGGTTTTTTAACACAGCCAGATTCTGGTGGTTGTCCCTAGTTGAGGTTGGCAAGGTGTGTGGCAGCTTTGGTGCAGTTTTGGTCATTTCTGAATTTGGACATAAAAGCCAGGTGAACTCATACCACTACAGTGTTTTGCTCTTAAACTGGAATGCCTGGCATGCCAAATTTTTCTGTTTAGATGAAGCACCTGTGTAAATCCTGGGGAAGAATTGGACACTGTTTCATAGATATTGATGCTGTTCTTCAATTCTGTGGTCTAGAAAGAAATGTTTGTTAGAAGACCATGCACATGTAGATAATGAAAGAGATAAGCATAAAATAGTTTTGAAGGTACAGGGGAGAAGTAACAAAATCAGTAAAATGTATGCATTGCAGCATTTCCAGCAAGTGGTTGTGGTTTCTGTCTCTGAGATTTTGATAACTCTCCAAGCTGGGACACTGTATTTTGTATTGCTGCTGTTAGTCAAAGATTGTAACAGTTTGCCTTGCTTCAGGTTCCTAATTCTCTGACTACTCAACTGTGATAATAATAATAAAAAATTTCTTCTGGACCAGTAATTGACATTATGTTTTTTCTTCCAATAAGAAAAGAAAGAAATCAAACCAAAAAACAAACCAAAGAAAGTGGAGGAAAGTATGCAGTAGTGGAAAAATGCCATTTGAGCAGAAGAATTTCTGAAAGCATGCTATAAACCCCTGTTTACCAGAGCAGCTGTAGGCTAAAGTTGCCATGGAAACAGAAAGAATTCAAATAATATTAGCCATAGCATATCTATTATATATTGCATTAATGACACTATACCAAAGGGTCACTTGTGGTTTCATAAAGGGCTCACTTTTCAGAGATTTATCACCAATATTAGAGGCTAGAATTTAAAATTAGAAATGGAAAGTTCAGCCTTAATTGGCTTCTAATAATATTGGGGAGGAAAAAATATTTATTTAATCATATGTCTAGACGAGTTTTGAGTTTTTGATATGCAGAAAGTTCTTAGTCTTTTCACAGAAACAAAATCATGCTCAAGCCATAAAACAGATTATCCTCTTTTGGCATCCAAAAGTGCTGACTCCAACAGTCTAGATGATGTAACTAGAATAGGAACATTCTTTTATTTGCAAGAAAAATCAATCAGTTCTTGAGCTTGGTATGTACCTGTTTGGGGACAAGGGTTTGAATTCAGCTGTGTCTGCCAGATGAATGTGGCTGGTGCTGGATTGTGGCAATAGGTGAGTTGTTCTGATGTAGTTTGTCAGAACAAAGATATTCTTTAAATAAGAATTTGACACAGGATTGGTAGGGATTTATCATGACTATAAATACTGAGGTTCTCCCTCTTACATTCTGATATCAAATTTTTCTCTTTTTGCCATCCAACTACTCACCAGTTCTATTTTTATATTCTTCCCCCCCCCCCCCCCTTTACTGCCTGAGAAAAGGCATAAATAGAACTGAAGATTCCATAGGTTTCATAAAGCAAATTTTGACCCTTTAAATGTTGACTGAAGCATTGACTTGAGTGGTTTCAGGACACAGACAAAATTTCAAGTGACGGAAGGTTTAAATGTCAGTTATATTGGTAATTTGAGTGCTTTTGGAAAAAAAAATAACTTGTCAATCAATGTGTTGAATGACCTGTTGGACACTGTGAAGCTTATTTGTATATACCTTAGAGATGTGAGTACATCTAAACAGAGTGGTCTAAATTATATCCTATATAAATGCAGGATAGAGATGCTCAAGGAGCTTTTTTCTGTTTGGCAGAAAAATCTGCGTAAGTGGAGAAAACTTTCCCAAAGCTGTGTGCTGATAATGACTGCACTAGAATGCTTGTATAATGCATTGCCTATTACAAAAGCTGTAAAAACATTAACTAATCCACAAAGCAGATTACATGTTGCAGATGTATCCCTCTGCTGGGAGGAAAGCATATGTGTGTGTGAGTGAGGAGGACAAGAAATCTATTAAAGGAGGGTTATTTGGTCTCTTTAAGCTTTATTGAATTTCTTTGACTGTATTTTCATACTTTCTTAAGAACGAGGTTTTTTTCCTAGGATTCTGTTAATGAAATTGCAGATTAATAAATGAAAAATGTATACACGATCTTGTACCCAGAAAATACCCCTGTCTTGATTCTGTTTACAACAAAAGTGAATCTCATCACCCTAAAATAATTTGGAAGAGTGGCAACCATTCAGCAAAGCACCTCTGTGTGAAATTACGGGTTTTGTTTCTTTTTTCCACATACACAGTTCTCAGGCTTTCTGCTGCACATAAGCTTTCACACATTTTCACTGTGGCTTTTACTTTAAAATTCTTGACAAATAGTGAATTCAGGGTTAGGTGATTGCTGACTTTTTTCAGGTTTGTCAAGAGCTGGTCCTTATCTAGGGTTGACTTGAACATCGGTTTAGAATTCTATGATTGTTGCTTAAAATTGCTTAAATCTGCTTAGAATTGCTTAGAACTAAAACCTAAATGCTGAGGCCACCTGCTGCCTCCCAGCTCCCTTCAGAGTTGTTTTTCTGTCCCTGTGTGTTGCAGGTGAGTGTGTGCACATACCTGTATATAAGTGTATAAATTAGAGATGGCTGCTGAGTTAAAAAAGAGAGTGTTTAGGAAATAAGAAACAAGGCCAGTCCTGCTGGGACTGTGGGTACTGGTGAGGGCAGTGGCCCTTGCCATCAACCTCAGTGGGTCTGTGGAGGCCAGGCTCTGCTCTCTCAGGTGTTGGAAACTGGATCCAAAGTGTGCCACTTCTTCCTTCCTCATCTTTGCTCACTCGTCCTTCATGGTTTTGTTCTTATCAGCCTCCTCCCCAAAAGGAAAGGGAGGGGGCTTTATCTACCTCTCCTATAGGTCATCTAATTTTTGGAATGAGGACTAGTTCTGATTCCATCACTCATCTCTCTTGCCTGTCATACTACCTTTGTTATCATCATTCTGAGTTCTTTGGTGTGTTTTCCTTTACGTAGTTTGTGCAAATATGTCACTGTTCTCTTTTTGAGTCTTTGGAGCTGCGTGTCAGTCATATTCCTGTGCTTAGCAGTGCTACAAAATACTTTTGTCTTGTTTCCAGTTATATAGTTGGTGGCTTTCCTGTGCTACCAAAACACTGGCTATTGTCCCTCTATTTTAGACTGACACTGTGGCAGGAGAGGAGCATGGGCAGGTCCTGTGCTTGGGCGTGGCTGTATTGCCCTGTGTGGCTCCAGGGAGCTGGCCAGATCTGTGGCACAGTGAGCCCTGCGTGGGTGAGTGCCAGCTTGAGACCTGTTGGCAGAGTCCATTAGTTATAATCACTCAGGCAAGAGGAGCATCATTGCAGACATTGATTTAATGCACAGAGAATCGAAAGGGCAGAAACAACAATCAGATGGAAAGTGCTGCTCTTCCCTTACATGGCTGAAAGAGTGCAGGCAGAAAATATTTTGAAGGGTAGTACGATGGATCTGAACTCTAGTTACTGTTCCCTCCACTGCTCATTTTCTGGCTTTGGTTCTTAAGGGCACATTATTATATAACTAGATTTTCACATGTTAGCTACAGAAAAAGTTCTCACCAACTATTACAACATTTATTTTTTCTTTTCTGAAGTCTTCAGTTTATTCATATAGGGAATAATACACTTTTTGGGTGGTGCTGTTCAGGGAAAAAAAACTGTTTTAAGCTGCTCTTGGTATATGAAAGTAATCCATAAGCTTTACACTTGATGCAAAGATTTTTAGGCTGTTGGCAGAGATTCTGTGTTTTTAAAAGTTCTTCTGTTTGCTGGATTTCATGTACTTTCATTTTCCCTTTGAAGTGTGTGGGAGAGAGCAGAAGGGGAAATACTTCATTATGTCCATGAATTATTCAGGTACAGTTCTAGCAGCTAACATTACTTTAAATAGCTCAAGGTCTTTCTTTTTCCTTGAGTATGTCTCAGTTTTCATTCTTATGCTGATTGTATGCCATGTTCCTTTGTTGAATACAATTTTGATGAAGTACTATCCTTCGGCAATCTTTAGAAATCTTCTCAGTCTTGAAATAAGTATTTAATTCTGTTCTTCTCCAGCATGAGATATTCAGTGACCCTCAGTTGAAACAGATGAATTGTCATACATGTGACTTTACAAAAAATCAAATTATTCTACCTAGAGTGTGTTTTCTATATACTCTTGCGAAGCCATTGATCTCAAATAGCCTCCCACATATATTTCTACAGTGAGGGAAAAAAGGAATCTATAATATTAAATATTAACATACTGTTATACTTTATACTCTGAGAGGAATTTTGCAAACCACATTTAGTACATCATTTCAGTGGGGAGGCATGAATATTAAATCCTTACATTTTGGAAATGTCCTTCCCTCTCCCACCAATAAAATATGAGAAAATTTCTCAAAAGTATTGAGAAAATATTAAGGACAATAACACAGAGGAAGACAATTAGAAATGTGTCTAGAGGGCCAACGTGAGAGGAAAGAAAAGCGAAACAGAACCCCAAGTGAGTTTGAAATAGTTCTTGTAGGTCTAAAAATATCTTTGAAAATCCAGTGATCGCTTGTTAATTGCTTAAACAAATGAGACTCTTGCTATTATTTCTGGGGGAAAAAAGGTATTAAAAAATTATTCCCCTGAGATTTAGGGCTTCCTGATTTAGTCTAAAAGGATGGTGGAGCACAATGTGTGTATGTACAACAAAGGTGATGATGAAAGCTTGGTTTTCCAGGAGGGATGTCTATGACCAAAGCCCAACTGCTGAGTTTAGATTGCAGCAACAGTGAGTATTTTGCAAGGTGAGCATCAGAGGAAGTGCAGTGACAAAACAGTGTCAAAAAGTGCAAAGCTTGACCAGAAGATGCATTAAAGGTTGAAAGTGCATTAAAGGTGGTCAGTATATTCATGCTCATGACAGTAAGGTTATAACAATGTATTTATAACTGGAGTTACCTTGTGTGTACTTTCTTCAGCATGTTTGAGAGATGCTTTTGAACCGAATAATTACAAACGTGCCAATGCTTCAGTCTTGTAGCTTAGGTTGCTTACTGGACCTTAGGTTCTCAAAGCCCTTAAACAATCTGAGCAAATAGTCAAGATTTTGTTGCAGTATGACAATAAAGCAATGAAATGGAAATATCAATGTAAAAGAACCTGGAAATACCCTGGAAAATGCAATGCCCCAGGTTCAACCTCTTTGTGGTAACCAAAAACACTGATCAGAAAAAAAATACTGCATCCCCTTGCTTAGCAAAACAAGATTTTTCAGTTCTGAATCTCCCACAAGGATACCACTATAGCACTTGAAAAATATATAGAAGTTGTTTGAGTATCACATTGACTGGGGACTTCATGATAGTTAGAATAAAATTATGAAATAACAGGTAGAACCTTCCAGAAATGCTGATAATGACAGAGAATCTGTGTCTGCAGCCTTTGGGGCCTTGCTGTTCAGTGATTATTTCCACTGTTTAGAAGAGCAAGAAGTCTAGAATAAAGACATGTGAAAACATGAAGAAAACAATCTTTTGATTGGTGCCACTGATTATAGGCTGATTCAAATGGGGAGATTTTTTACCTAAAGCAAATTATTCAACTTGGTTTTATGTATTAGTAGTAAATACTCAATTCTATGTGAGTTTAGGCTGCTTGGTTTGTATGCATTGTGCAATGATACAGTTTTGCTAGGTCCATGAATTGAATTACATTGCTTAACAAAATAACACACATTACTGTATTTGTATATTCATATGTATGTTTTATTGCCATTTTTGAATAGCAGAGTAGTCATTTTTTAGAGGAGTATACTGTAATTCTATAAGCAGTAATTTCACTAGGTATTTATATGTGCAAGTTAGTTATTTGGAATAATTCTTAGAAAAAACATAGTAAAGGAACCTTCATAAAAATATTATTTGCTTTTTATTTTTTTGATTAAGCCCAGTGGTAGATTTGCCACCTGTTATCTTGGGCATTTTGTATATATTTACTGCTAAAGCTGTTGTTATTTATTCCAGCTTTCAAACTCATTTTTAGGGTTGTCCTCTGAACAGAAAAGGTATAAAAATAATTACATACTTGGCTATTCTGGGAAGGGACTAAAATTTATGTATTATGCACTAGATTTCTTTTGAGTTTCCTTTCTTAGGAAGGGAAACTGGGAAGAGAGAGAGGAGATAGGGAGGGTACCAAGGTGTGGGAAGGAAATCCCCTTCAACAAGTCTGAATAAACTTAATGACTGGGCGGAACTGTGCACCTAGTACGTCTCTTTTACGGAAAGGTTTCAGCTGGTTCTGAACTGTACCCATACAAACCGCTGGGTATTTTTTGATACTAAAAATATTTGTAAGTCATATTACTTAAGAATGTTAAGGAATTGATGACTAGGCCCAGACTTAGCTGAGTACCATTGAATTCAATGAATCCTGTGTAAGATACACAGCTGTCAGATGAAGATAGCGGTTTATACTTCTTGTGGTTGTTGAAAGAATATGAAATATTTTTAAATATTTTAAATTTTAAATATGAAATTTGTTAATAAGAAGTTACTGGTGCATTGAAATATTTTTGGATTTGCATCCTGTTCTGCTTACAGTCATTACTGATTATCAACGGCATCCTTAGCCATTGTCTGCTCATTGTCTGAATTGCTGCTTTTTATTCTGAGTTAGTAACATTTAAATTATCACTTCTAAATTCTTGTGTGAGTAGAAACTTTTTAAAATAACAGTGGCAGGCCAGCAAGTCAAAGGTGGAAAGGATGTTTGACAAACTGAATTTATTAGTTTTTAAACTGGTTGCAGGCTTGTTGAGCAGGAAAAACTGAGACACGTGGGCAAGTGGTTGACTGAGTGTGTTCACATGCTCTTCTCACAGGTTGTATTCAACTTCCAGATTGACTAGCAGAGAAAAGCATCATAATGTTAATTTTGAGTCTATTCTAAAGGCAAAATGGTAGTAGAAGTCAAGCAGACACTGGAAATAGGAAGTATGTCTTGGGGCTTCTGAGGGGCTATTACAGAGTCAGTAAAGAGGTTTTTGCTGCAAGGTTGTGCCTTAACTAAATGTTTTGCCTCCTGAAATATAAAAAAGGTATGCCATCTTAAATAGGCACCAAATGGTTCCTGGAGACCATGATGGAAGAATTAATTTATTTTTCTTTATGTAGTAAGGCCTTGAAGCTATACATTTGGAATGCTCTTTAGGGCTTGATCTCTCTCCTATTTTATTTTTTTAATATTTAATTGTGTTATTCTTCAAAGACTGCCGTGGCAGTGGTGAGGGGAAGAATGGGCAAAGGGTCAAGAGATATTAAACTTTAAAGGAAATTACAATTTTTGCTAATTGTCATAGCAACAAAGGAGTAATGAATCCTGGAGAGGAGGCAGAGGGGTGGAGGACATTGGAGTGCACTCTCAGTGGTACCACTGAGCTGTGCTGTGACATTAGGCAGGCCATTCTGGGAGCTCAGCTCTCTTAATTTCTAATTATATGTTTTCAGAAAATATTACTTGGTTAGCTGTCCTGGGTTTGCCTTTAATTCAGCCCTGGGAGTCTAACTAATGCTCTCTGCTTGGGTGGGCTTTTATGCATTCGTGAGTTCGTTTTTGGTTTGTGTCCCTGGAAGAACTCTGTGGGCGATCAGAGCAGGGAATCAACTGGATTGCCACCATTGGCATCCTTGGTGGTGGAGCAGTCCTGTCAAGCCCCTATTCCTGCCATGAGGGGCAGTAGCTGCTCTGATTTGTTTGATTCCAGTCCTGTGATTTGTCCCTTTATAGAGAACTAGTGAACTCCTGGGAACAGAGGGAGACTATTTCTCTGGAGGAGGTACCTATGAGATGAATAAACTCTTTGTCACTTTAGCTGGCCTGCTGTTATTGGTGCAGTGGAAGAGGCTGTAGGAAAGGGAACGCAAGGGGGTCACAGGTGCTTTGGGAGGGCAGCTGGGGGCCCTCAGCTCAGATGGATGAGGAGTCTCTGCGTGGAGCAGGATGTACATTAGGCGTGCAGAACACAGGGGATACATGGAGCACAGTGTACCTCCACTCAGAGCATTACTCAGGAAGTGAAGATCTTCCTGAAAGGCAGTAAGAAGCAGGAAGAGAGTTGAATATACACTTTTTTCTTTTGGTCTGTCTTACATGGTTCTTCAGCTCTTCAGTTTAGAAAACTGTGGTTCTGTTTATGTTTGTTAATTCCAAATCAAATGGAGTTTGTTTCTTGATGAAGGCTGTGAGTCACTATGTTTTTGCAGGCAATCTCCCAGGATTTCAGACCACACATAAATTACTGCACAGGATGCAGGAGATGCTCAATTAGCGTGAATTCATTGCTCCTTGCTAGTATAGTTTATCAAAGGATGCTCAGCATTAATATCAATGTGGATTCAGTTGGTTAACTGTTATATGGACAATAATTTTAAGGTGAAGAATGAACCTGTATACTCCAATCTTTTTACAAGTAGTTGTTGCTTTAAAAATGCAGGGATTGTTCTTCTGGATGTTTTCACTGATTTTTTTTTTTTTTTTGTTGTTATGTTGGTAAAACAATATATAAACAATGTATTTCGTACCTTCTCTGAGTTTAATATACCGTTTGTCTAAGCTTGAGTGCATAACAGCATCTAAATTTAAAAAAGGAGCAAAAAATACAGTCACAGCATTAGCAATGGGTTCTGTGTATCACTAGAGGTTTCTTGTGCTGATGATAAGTCAGTGGAAGAATGCAAGAAAATGTCCTTGTTTTGCCTGTGTATTGTTTGTGAAAGAGTAGAAAAGAGAGCTTGAAGAAACAGTTACTCCAAAGGGTTGAATAGGTGCAAGTGGTGTAGGAGTAAGAGGTGACATCTATTGTGATGCGAAAATATTTAAAGGAATTAGAAGGAACCTAAAAAGATATGGTTGAAACTGAAGAAGGGCTTTTACTAGTTTAACGCATACTACTGTTATATTTCTCTGCTTTCTATACAGCAGATTCCTATGCAGAGATCTCCCAGGCAGCGCAGTGCTTTGGGACAAGAACGGGGTCTCTTTCACACGGATTTTTTATGTTACATTTGTTACATTAGTGTTGGGAGCATGTGCAGTGCATAGGGTGGCACCATCCCATGCAGCGTCTAATGATTTGTTTGCCTGTGGATGGACTGAAGAATTGAGCCCTACAATATTGCTTGTTGATCAGCAAACAAAATGCCAGCTGGAGAAGGCATTGTGTTAGCTCTGATTAGGTCTTGGTGACTGTGGAGAAAATCAGTGTCTTACCCGGTAAAAGAAATGACTGTAGAATAAAATACACATGGGAAGAAGATGGAGAATTACGATCCCTGTGTGTAAATCTGCCTTATGTGTCTGTGGTTAAGACTGGGCAAATAAAATTAATCACCAAATGGTAATGGGGACCTAAGCTGCTACACTTCATAGTCAGATTTCTTCTCTCCCTATATAAGCCTTTGCCACCCACATAAATACTTAAAAATTCACGAGTTGATAATTCATGCCTGAATTTCCTGTTTATGCTGAATTTTTTGTCTCTTTATCCTTTGCATAAATAGAACAGTAAATCTCTCTTCAAAGTATGTTGGTAAGGGCAGGCAGTGCTTAGAATTTCAAAATTTAATGAAAAATGTGTACTGATACTTTTATGTTGTGCTAAAAATAACATTTTTATTCTTCATAAAAGGTTATGATTAAACTTGCAAAGACACAAAACCATCATCGAAGAGTAAAAAAAAATGTCATGTAGATGGTGTTACTTGTACTTCTGGGTTTTTTTATTAAATATTTGGGATCCTCTAAAAAGACAACGGTGGCAAACACATTTCAGCTTGGATGGTTGTTTCATACAATTTCTCACTGGTCTGATGTTAACAGAAAAGATTTCTGTAGATCCTACTTAAGCATATTTTCCAGATCTAAATGGAAATTATTTTGTGCAGAGCAATTTGGCTAAAGCATCTGTCTTAATGCTTTTTAAAAATAAATAAATAAATAAATAAATAAATAAATATTTTTATCTCTACTAGGATGTTTTGAATAACTTGGGTTCCTGTGAGTTGGATGAAGATGACCTAATGCTTGACTTGGAGTTCCTGGAAGAGCAACATCACCATCGTTCTGGTAAGTCAGGTAAATGCTGCCTGTCTTTAGTGAGGCATTGTTATTCTGGAAATATTAAGTAAACATGTTCAGTACAATTACTTGGAAATAAAAAGCAGTAATTTTCTTGGAAGGGGAAGAGTGGTATTCATTTTTTAGTTTTATTTCTAATTGTGTTTGGTATTAATCAGAAAAATGCTCTTTACACAGCACTTGGGCTTCATATGGTCAGTTATGAAATGGAAGTGATTTTTACAGCTGCAGAAGAATTTCAGTAGCAAGGGCAAGACCCATCTGTTTTTCTAAATACTTAAAATGACTGCTGCTTACCCCAGGCACTTAACAAAAGAGCACTGGTGAAATAATTGCACATTTTCTGTGTGCCAGAATAATATTCTTCAAATAAAGAAGGTTTGGCTTCAGACATGAGTGTAACTTGTTTGTTCCTCTCATGGTTGGTTAAAGCCCTCTTGCACTACCTTGATTAATAACAATAAACTACTGCTATATACCGTGTTTACTGCCATTCTTTATAGTAGGATTATGCAAGGTTAGTTGTGTGATCTGCGGTGAGTATTGCTGTATTTCCTTTGGTTGGGATATGAATTAGAGAAGTCCTGCTAAGTCAGCAGGGTTTGGAGAGTCCTCAAACTTGTGAGAGAGTTGTGCTTGATGCCAGGTAGAGCTCTGAGTTTGTGCTCTGCTGTGATACTCTGTTCTGACAGAGCTGTGTGTTTGAGCATGAGTAATTCTCACCTTTTACCTGCTGTTCCCTTTCTCCATTCACCCACATAGCTGCCCATGGTGCACATTCCTGCAGACTCATGTGGAATGGGGTTTTTGAGATGTGCTGGCTGCTGTGAACCATCTTCAGTTCTGGTTCCTTCTTAGATGCAAGTTTACTAATGGTTACAGATAAACTGCTTGAATTGTGCTCCTGTTTGGTATTTTCTGTGTATGATTATTCTGTGAATATATCTGAATTATCTCTGTGATAATTCTGTTGTTTAACCATTCTCCTCTGCTTTTTAAACCTGTTTGCATGTCTACTTATGGGATGAAACATCTGTTTTATTTGATAAAGAGTAGGGAGGGTTGCAACAGTAATATTTGCATGATCACAGAGAAGGCCCTTTCTAACCTATACTGAATAATGCTATTAATTGGTTACAGAAACTTAAATGATGGGTAAAGACATGTGGTTTCAAAAAGCTTAAAAAAAACCCATTACATTTTGTAGGGTATAATCATACAGAGTTTAGACTTACTTATTCCCTGGATCTGTTGGAAATAAATTAACTGGCAGAACCATTTTCCATAAATAAACTTCCCTAAGATGTTGCACTTGGCTTGACCTTTGTTTTCCTTCTTTTTTTTACAAAGCATTGAATTAGCAGTGAGAGAAAAGTTATGTCCAGCAAATAATTACAATGATTTTGTAGCAGCTTCTAGAACAGCTAAGATAATAATGTCTGAACAACATACTTGATAGAGAAGTAATTAAGATGGAGATGTGATATGACACATAATCTTCCTGCTGTTGGCTCATTATCCAGAGCAAATGAGATGCTTTTAAAACAGAGATGTACATTTTCCTCTGAAGAATGGTGGCCATTCCTATTCTGAGCAATAATGAAGAGACACACACTGCAGTATGCACATTGTCTTTAAACATAAATGTGTTTATTTTAGCAATATGTGCTCTTTGGCTTTATTTGTTTGGTGGTGAATCTATCTGCAAAAAATTTAGGGTTTCCCTAGCTGTCACTGTTTTTTTTAAGTCATTCAGTTGGAAGAAGGATGTGGAAGGATAGAGCCACAGTATGGAATTGACTCAATTTCACCAAATAAAGCTGATGTCTTTATGTTGTGTACATTAAGCTCTTCCAGGTAATTGAGAGCTAGTGCATGTTTCTTAAGAGATCTTTAATCCTGCCTGCCTCAGAAACAAGAAGACAACAGATTGTACATGGAGGATGAACCAGTACTGTTATCATAGAATCCATTTTTTAAATGAAATTTGAATAAACCCAAAGGACTGTTTAATTCTGGAGTATGTAACTGGTGTGAAGAGCAGATGATTTTCTGTTATTTTCGCCAGTGGCAGTTTTGTTGAGCTCTTTGTTCAGGCTTCTTTAAAATGATGGGCTTGAGGGTTTACCTATAGCTCACTTCTGTAAAATTCAGTCAAGAGAACTGCAGGTACACAAATTTGTGAGCCTCCTTTTGTTAGAGGTTAGGCAGATATGCTGTCTATTCTATGGAAGATTGAGCCCTATGTTATGTCAACTTTATATATTTAAGCCATTTTAGTGTGGTGTTTCTTTACTTTCCTAACAAGTTCCTCATGTTTCCCTAATAGTTGTAGGGGATCTGTCTGTCTGACATTAGCACATGTGTATTACTGAAGTCAGCTGAGAGTTAATGCACATATTCTTAGCCTGTTATCAAAATAAAAGTGTCCATAAGTAAAAAAAATACTGTACAAAATGCTGCTTTTTGAATGGAAACATTAAAATTACACTCTTCTGTAAGGCAGACTATTTGTTCTACAGTAAAAATCCTGGGATGTTCTACACACTGATGCTGATTACAGCATTTATTTGGTTAAGGCCATTAGTTTTAGAGCCATATTGCCATTCACTTGTGCCCCATTTGGTTCCTGATAAAAAATTCTGTGGAGAATGACTGTGGGGAGAAATGTTCCAAGCGAACGAAGCTCTGTTCAGTATTTTAACAAATAGATTAAGATATGAAGAGGAATAATTGGAAAATTATTTAGTTTTTTCTTCAGTTGTTACAGAGGGATAACTAAGGAATAGGTAGGAGTAACTATTCTGAATAAGTTTATGAAAATTTCTAATGACAAGTTGCATGAATACAAGGGCTAACATCACATTTCTACCTTCAGTGTCACAATCTATGCCTCTGTCAGGAAGCTGTAATCAGCAAGCTGTGGCATTTAAACACAGAAATTCTGAAGGGTACTGCCCCAGTTAATAAACTGTTGATGAATTGATAAATGGCAAATTGAGAAAGTCTCTTAATTTCCATTAAGAGCTCCAGCTTTTTAGAAAATTGTTTGTTAAAGCACAATTTATAATAGTTTCTGCTTTTAGCTGAGGTGAGAACAGTATTTGTTAGTGTGAGTCTCTGTACTGAAGCTGACAATGTAATACTAATGTAACAAAATAATTGTATTTTATTGATCTACCATTGTTTTAGTGACCATCTATGAATAGAAAATAGATTATATTTGAAAGATTTCTAGGAGAATTCGCTATTAAGGAGTTTTCAAGTGGAGCTACAAGGCAGTTGGCAGGAAAGGAGACATTCCAGGAAGTGGTATGCTGCGTTAATTAAAATATAGAGATAGGAAGGAGAAAGAGACAAAGATCTGTTACCTCTTTCATTGTTTGTGGTGGTTTTTATTTATTTGTTTATTACTCCAGCTCATTTTTTACTTGTGTTCTTGTTCTGTCCTCTCAGCTTTTCCATAATGAGCTGGTTGCCCTCCAGCAGCATCCTCATGAAATGAGGTTCCTGCGAAAAGGTGCTGTAAATCCTTATGGGTGCTAGCAAATTAAAAAATATCCCTAACTTTTTCTCTAATAATGCAATAGAAGATCAGGAGATACCTGCAAACCTCAGGCCAATGCTTCTACTTTGGGTGTAGATGTCTGTGCTTTGCTGGTCTTCTCAAGGCTTTAGAAGTCTGGAATTCCCTCCTTTCTGACTTACTCTCCATAAGTGAGTTTACTGCTTTAATTTACTACTTTTGCTTCTGTTTTAAAGGCTGTATTGTCAAGATAAAGAATGTAAGACAGAGACATTTTATTATCCCACCTAACAAAATTGCTTTGAAATTTAATAAAATAGTATTTATATAGTACTTGGTGAGTGCAGAGCACTACTGCATGCTAATTCAAAATATTAATCAATGTGATTTGCTGAGAGTTTTGCATACTGTTCTTAAGCTGGAAGACTTAAAATGAAGCATAATATGACATACATGATGAGACTTGAGGGTGCCTTTTTATTAATCTAAGTAAATTAGACTTTTAAAATATGCTGCAGCGTTGATTTCCAGTTGTAAAATAATGAAGTCAGTGGTTTCTATAGCGGGAAATCATTGCAGGTTTATAGAAAGTGACAGCATTAATTTAACCTCATTCATTTTCCTTTTCCCTCGTGAAACACAATATATTTGATTCCAAGTATTGATTAGTCAAACATAGGAGGAAGACCTTAATATTCAGTGATACAAGCAGTGGGGAATTTATTCAAGTAATGCACATTAATGTGCGTGAGTTGTGTGCTCATGTTGTGCCATGGCCAGTTGAAAACCAAGTGGTTTTATGTGGTTGGCGTTGTCATTAAATCAGGACTGCAGTAAGTAGTAGCCTTCTCTGAAAGTTCACGAAAGCACAGCAATCCAAGGGCTTTGGTAATTCCTCAAGTATTTGCCATGGGTGGCATAAAACAGGTGCCCTGCATCCTCCTACAAAGATGTGTGTGTGTAGCTGGGATTTGCAGTGAGTGGTCTGGCTGAAAGCTGGGGGACTGCTCCTGGTGCTGAATGTTAAGCACGTGCTCCTGTCTCTTCCCCATCAGGCTCCACACTACGCAGTGACTATTCATGGGTGTGATATTGATTAGCTGTGTACCCAGACTGGCCTGTGCATCAATCATGTTGTGGCTGGAATGCCTGCTGAATAGTTCTGAATAATGTAGCTTGCTGAAATTTTTAGGAGAGATTTATCTTTGGCCAGTGCTTTAGCCATTTTGGGTTTAATGCCTCAGACTCAGCTGAAAAGCTGTGACCCAGTGTACACATGAAGCATAGTTCCTTCACCTGGCATTTTTCTGAAATGAAATGATTTATCTTACTTGCTAGGTAAAAAAAAAGGTTGAAATATAAAATTTTATATGAATACCAAATTTTATAATCCATCAAAGTAATTAAAATATTATTTAGGTCTTAAAAAAACCCTAACGCAGAGATGGAAGACATTTTGATCAAATTTAAGCCCATGTCTGTTAGAAGCATTTTAAATGTGCTCTTAAATCTGTGCTAATAAATGTTTTGGTGCTTGCTCAAGGTTTAAGAATGAAATACAGATGACAGGATGAGTTTTGCAGTCTGAGGGGAAGGCAGAAAGGATTTTGAGATGGATACATCTCAGTAGTTATGTAAACGTCAAATTAGAGTAATTTATTACATCAGAATATGGTCTTTTAGTAACATCACTACATTAGCTATTAGCAGCCTCTCCAACAAAAGCACAGTATCCTTTTTTCTTAGGAAGCAAAAGTCTGGAATTTGTATTGTATTTCTTTTAAATCCAGCTAGCCTGCAGGTCAATTGCCATCAGTATCCAGCCAAACTAAATTGTTGGTGTAATGACCCAGTGATATTAATTGGGTGGTTGCTGAGGTATTTTGAATGTGATGAACAAACTGTGTGAAAATTCTGTGGTGAGTGTGGATTTCCTCCTGTGTCTTATTAATTCAATGTACTAATTATTTTTATTAATTTTTAATAGACAGTAGGAGTGCTGAGCTGTGATGAAGCTCCTTTGGTCTTTTGCTGATTTTTTTTTTTCCTGACCAGGAGTTTGTCACTGCAAGGAAAGCAAATTTTTCAAAGGTTTTAATTTGCTTTTAAATAGATAATAGGAAAAAAAAAAGACCCTAACTATGCATTTTTATCAAACAGTTGCTTAGAACTAGAGAAGAACTACTTAGGTAATTTGAATATATTGCTTTGCTCGTGAATGTGTTGTTGGCAGCAGATTATGTTTCTGTGTTTACAAACAATGACCTGTTGTATGTGTAACAGATCAGGTTAAACTAGAGCAGCATTTCTTTAGATTTCTTTTTGAAATGTGTCAAGCATTTTGGTTTATACTTACAGGTTCTGAACAGAAGTAATAGAGAACTCTGTGTCTCTTCCAAAGAGGAGGTTTAAAGATTACTTAGCTAACTAGCATCTTGCACTATCACTACAAATTCTGGATAATAAGGTAATAAACAAGTAAGCAGTACTAATAATGAACAAAACAAAAAGTTATGTGTGACTTCACTACATTAATTACCACTATATAGATATCCTAACACAACTTAAAGGGGAAAATTCATGTTAGTTTTCAGTTTTGCAAGAGAAACATCTTTCCAAATAAATGCCTGCAGTTCCTCTATCAAGCTTCTTGCGGTGAAGGGAGCGCAGCATGAGCCAGAACTGTGGCCAGCCTGATTTCACACACAGATCTGAATTCCAGCATGGATTTGAAGTATGGAGAGGAGAGGCACACGTGACTAGTTTCCATTTATCTAAAAAGAATTATAACAGAGGGATATGTTTATATTTTCAGAATGACCTGTTCTACTAAGCTGCTCATTTTCCCCTAAAGCATTGCTTAATAAATATTGCACATTAATGGAGTAACTTAAGCTCTTCAGGGAATGAAATAAAACTTGGCATCTTCTAAACTCTTCTAACCACAATCTACAGCTTCTGAAAGAGCACTGAGCATGGAGGTGAGGGATTTTTGCAGGGTTTGCAAGTAAAAGTTTGTGTGGCGATATCAAATAAATAGAGCGTATTTGCGTTAGCCACAAATAACCATTGCATACTTGTGGCTGGGCCTGCCTTAGGACTCAGGAAATGTAAAGGTGCTGAGAATAAGGAGAAGAAGAAATAATGAAGTTAGTAATAAGTTTGAATGGAACAAGTTAGAAATCATAGGCTAATATAAGGTTAGTATTCCAGCATCCTGGAGACCCCTGGGCCATATTCTGGAAAAGAAATACTGGATTGAGACTTCTGTTTCTGTTCCTTTATTTATGTAAATGAATGGTGCAATCTTATTTCAATTTTAATTGAGAAAAACAAAATGCACCCTAGAACTGCTACCAAATTAACTTTATCCTAAATCTCTTTTAGTGTATTTTACTTTAAAAGTTGAATTGTAACTAAACCTAGTTGATCAGCCACAGGAGGCATGTAAGACTAGCTTCTATCTGCACTCTTCTCAGAATATGTTTAAAACATGCCTGGGATATAGATAATGTGCCTGTGCTGTATGTTCTCAGTGGATCAAGGAAAATACTCAGCTTCCTGAGCAAACTGGAATTTTTAGCTCTTTTTGGTGTGAAGAGTGGTGAAGGACTGATATATTCAAATGGTGTGTGTATGTTAGATTCCTATCTGACTGTTACAAATTATATTAGTGATATGTACTTGTAATTCCTACTCAGTTAAGTAGAGCAGTATCACTGTGCATCACATTATAATTTAGATACCAAGAGATTTTTTCATTAATAGACAAGAAGGGCAAAAGAGCACAGTTGTGAACTTCAGGGTCATTAAAGAATGCTGTTGAGTGAGATCCATTTGTATGGTTATCATGGAACAATTAGATTCAGAGTCTGTATCTCAATTTCCTGCTCGTTCATAATTATAGTGTGACATTTAGTTACAAATCCTTATTCATATTGGTATGCTCAACCATCATTTACTGAAAGATCCAGGACAGTAATTAAATTAGGCAGATTGCCTTTTTTCATTCCTTTGATTTTATATATACATTGAGATGAAACATCATCTTAATAATATCTGCAGGCAGAAAATAAGTGCAATAATAAACATTATGACAAATCAAAGCATACTGTCCTATTTTAAGCTATTTTGCACTTTTAGATGGCAAAGTTTAAATAGGATGCCAAATGCTTCTTTGCTGTCCTGCATTATAAATTTACAGAGATCTGTACTGGATGTCTTGCTAAAATGAAAATGCGATGAGAAATTTAGAGGAATATGGCCTGCCTTCTCAGTTTTTTGAGAGATTTAGGGAGTAAGAAAAACAATTAAGAACTCATAATGATTTTATAGAACAGACATAACTCTGTTTATATAAAAAAACAATTACTCCTTCCATACAACTTCTACAGTGATGCTACTTCAAGGTCAGACTGAAACTGTGAGTTAGTGATGACTTTTGACCTTTTGAAATATTTATCTCTGGGATCACTGTAGCTTCACTCGTAGGTAAAGAAAGAAGTCTGATAGTTAAAACTTGAGTGTAGATCTCCTGGGCTGAGCTGGATCCTCTGATGCCGATTTCCAGAGTTACCATGGGCTTGTCACTTAATTTACTTGTAGTACATAAGTGGTACTTCAGTAGTCATGGGGGTTTGGCATTAAAGTTTGAGAGATACTCATGATACCAATGGGATGGAGCTGCAGTAATAACTAGAACCATTTCAGTCTTCCGTGGCCAATTATGTTCTGGTTTGTGCCTCTTCATATGTCATTTCAGAAGTGGAGCAGACACAGCCATTGCTGTTGCTGCTGTGTCCGCTACTGTTACTGCTCCTGTGATTTTTTTTTATTTCCTTCTGCAGAGAAAATGCCAAATCAAACCGCAAGTTTCTTTATATGACAGGAGGAAAAAATATTGCAAAACCTATCATGCTAATCAACTAAAGCCTGGGCTCTTATATAAATTACTTCAAAAATCTTTCCAAAATGCATCATACTCAAAGATTGGGTCAAATCTGCTGTAGTGTTTGAAAATACTAGGTAACTTTATTTTTGTTTGTCTTTACCTGAATCTCTTGTGATGAGAGAGCTTGTTGTCCCTTCTTTTGTCCCTGTGAGTGTTCTGTAAAATCCTTCATATTGTTTGGATTTTGTTGAATTTTATTTATATTTTAACCTCCAAGTTCCCTTCAGGGGGAAGGAATTCAGAAATAAATGCTGTGCAGGTTGTAAACCCTGAGATTTATTGCAGTCTAGGTTCAACTTCAGGAGGGGAGATCAATAGATAGCAAATGCTTTGGAGGTTGGTTGGAAGTACAGGGTCTTCTTGAGAACATTTTGTCCTCTTAGGGACTCCTAGAAGAAGGCTGTGCTTTGGTTTGTATAGCCTTGCTATTTTTCTGTAGTGAGAAGGACATTATACACCTTTCTTTGTCAAGGGAAAAATTTGAGATAAACTCTGAAAGGTAACCTTGAAGTATTTTCTGGTTGTTCCTTCTACACTTAGGCTTAGGAAAGTTCCATCTGTCCCAAAGTGAATAATGCCCAGCAATCTCTTTATCCCATTCCAATTCTCAAAATTCTTCCATGCAACCTTTACCACAGGGGACAGCTTTTCAATGGAAGTTTTTAAAAGCTTTATGGTGAAAGTTTGTTAAAGCAAAGTTTGCCTGCCACTGCTCCAGTAGCTTTATCAAAGGACAATGCATTCCTGTGCCTGCTGAGGGTAAATTCAGTGTTATGGAGTTTGGGGCTTTCCCCCACCCTGTTTTCATAATATTGTGATGTTTTTAGGAAATTGAGTCTGTTTCTAGTTAAGTTTTAAAGGAAGGTGTGGTTAAAATGGGAAATATTCTGAATGCATTTTCAAGAACAAGAAACAAATGTTCTGTTGAAGGATGGGTAACACATTTGTGCATGGATCTGTAAATGCCAAGTCATGCACAAATTGTTGTTACTCTGAGTACCAGTGTGGGTATCGGCATCCCTATAATTTTTTTTTTTTTTTTTTTTTTTTTTTTTTGGAAAAAAATAGCCATGTTTGGGTTTTATATTTTAAGGGGTGGTGAAACATGTAATGGGGTGTGAAAAGTTGATTACTGGAGACACTGGGCCCATGCAGCATCTCTCAGCCCATGGTGCTCTGTGTGCATGTGTTTAAAGTAGCCTTTGTGTACATGTCTGTGCCTAAGGACTAGCATGTACATAAATGTGGAGCATACCTGACAGACCAAAGGCATTCCTCTGAGCTGTTGCAGTGTTTAAAATGCTTCAATTACTTACATCCAGCTTTTGATAACTAGTGATGTTTGTTTGTGACAACTGCTGAATCTGGGATGGTGAGAAATGAAACAGAAAAATGATGTTAAAGAAGTGTGGTTCTTTTTGGTTGCAGGATGGATAATGTGCTCATTTTCTCTTTCCAGCCCTGCAGACACAGTTCACATATATTTTAGGTAAAAAGGATTAAAGCAATGTCTTTGCAGAGGCTAAGGCAAACAGGAGGCCCTAGGGCCTGAGAAACTGTTATGAGAAAAAAAATGTTGGTAGTAAACGTCCTTTTATTATAATAGATTGATTTTGCTGACTGTCAAAAGCCCAGGCATCATGATTAACCTGTTGAAGATCTTCCCGACGACCAGTTTTTTTCTCACAGAGGTTTTTCTGAATAAAAAAAGCAATTTATTATAAAAATGTTATTATTTGGAGGTTGAAAAGCAGGCAGTAGATAAAATGAAGGCACAGCTGTGTTGTAATACTATTTTTGTGCTTTTTACCAGAGCTGTTAATTTCACAGAAGGTAGTTTTGACAAGTCTCTGTATTTCCAGTACATATTCTTCTTGAACAAACCACAGAATAACTCTATTTCTAAGGTTCAATTTCATTGTTTTCATCCCTACTTAATCTTTCATTTATTTGAATAATTTGGAGATTTTTGCAGGATTCTGGGTTCAGGGAATACTATTCTTTATGCTTCTTAATATAACATTACTGATGTGATGTACTTATAAATTATGTGGTTTAAGCTAAAATGACATAAATACATTATTTAACTGTCTTATTGTCAGCATGTGCTGGATTAAATGCAAATAGCTCCTGGTTCTGAGCATGTTCAGTCAAACCCCTCAGTTTGCAAAGAGAGCAGGCTTGTATTCACAGATGGGCTGTGCAGAGCAGTGTGGAGTTACGTGGAGAAAGTGGTGGTTTTGTCATTGAACATCTGGCATGGGTGGGTTTGGCTGAGGAATGAGGTTGGCAGGTAAAAGTCATCACCTTGTACTGAATTTTTGTGGAAACCCAGACTGTGATCCTTTGACACCGAGTTAACACAGGCAGTAAATAGTAGGGGTAGGCAGAAAAGGGAGAAATAAATAGAAGAAGGAAAATTGGTGTGGCGAAATCTCACCTTTAGTTTCTGGGAAAAATACCATGCTTTGGAATGAAGTTTCTCTAAACTTGGTTCAGAATGATATATGACAATCAGCCTAAAAGAATTTCTCAATCTCTTCCAGCTTTCTGATACCAGCAGAAGTATTATTCTGAAAAGGAATCAAGAGGTTGAAAGAAACCCAGGTGGTTTGTGTTCTTCAGGCTGGTGGGGCCATGAGCAGGGTTCTCTGTAACACTTGTTCCTCCTGCTCGTGCCTCTCTCCCTCATCGCCACAGCAAACACAGAGGAAGGGGTAATGAAGACCTGTGTTATCTGGTATATCTACTTTCACAACAGCCTGCACTCCTATTTCATCTGCAAGAAAAGCTCCTGAGGATTTTTTCCCTTCAAATACAGGAATAATGAGCTGTTGAATCAGCTCAGTGCTGTGTACTAGACAGGTCACAAAGGATACACCGCAAGGCCAGAGGAGATGACAGAAAAGACTGCACTTCCTTTCAGTGGGAGAATTTATATTTCCCGTATTTTCAAACTATAGGTAAAGAAAGACACTTCTAGTTATGTCACTTTCTTCTTAACTAGAAGTGAGGTTGTTTTGCTTCCCCTTCCACAGTCAGATTTAACACATCTTTTCTTCTCTTACCTGCCAAGCTTTCTGCAGTTTCCTGAAATATGCAGGAGCCTGTGTTACCTTAGATGGCACTTGGATTTATTATGATTACAGCTGTTCTACTGTACATGAGTACATCAGTTACTACTTCTGCAAATTCAGCTTATTTTACAGTTGTCATGCAAAAAAAACCCCATTACTTTTTCATCTTTAGTCCTTCTCTTGACCTGATTCTGTTTGCGTTCTGTTAAAGAAGTGAATGTTGATGGGCTTCTTTCTACTGTGCACTCTTCTCCAAATCTCGTATTGATGAGTGGGATTCAGGCAGCCTGTGTATTTTGTATATTTTCAACCTCTGGTTAATTCTTGGTTTCAGGTAACACTATATTTGAAACTGTAGGTCAAAGATGTAAGTCTTGGTTGCTTTCAGGCTTAGAAGTCCAGACAACTGAGATAAGTTTAACAGATTTTTACATCTATAATAATGAAGAATTCTGTCTCCCAACAGACTGTAGATGTAGAATAGAATTACCATGATTATTTAATAATGCTAATTGTATTTCTAAATTATAGTTTAGGCATTCTGGAGTCATCAGAAGTCCTTGGAGATTAGAATACTTTCTAATTACATGTGGGATTAAGTTGTCCCCATACTTACTGCTGCAAAAACATATTTGAAATTCTGATATTTCATCAGGGCTTAGGTCATTGCATTTACTGTTCTGTTTGGCTTCCTAGCTATATGTAGGATGATTCAGCATGTTTTACATTTACCACTTATCTCTATGATCTATCCTTTTAGAGTTTATTATAGATCCAAATTTATTCTATATCCTCACTCATTTATATAAATGCATGTTCTATGCTTTTGGAGAAAAACATTACTAGTTTATCAATGATTATTAGAAAAACAGGAATTTTTTGGTGCTTGAAGAATTCACTGTGAGAACATCTCAGTGGAGAATTAAGAAGGTATTTAGCCGAAGGCACATAGCTAGCTCCACTGAAGTCAGGGGGATCGTACGCTTCAGATTTAAGCTCATTCACAAGTGACCTTGGTCCTTGGCGCCTGAACTTGGTACATCCAGTGCCTCCTGTGAGACTGATTTTTGTATGGCTACTCAGTTTCTGTCATTTGCCTTAAACACAGTTATGCTGTGACCAAAAAAACATATGGTAAAGGAATAAACTGTATAGGAAATTTGTAAGTGTAGCTAATGTACGGACTGATTTGTTAGCAGCAGCAGCGTAGTTTAGAGGAACAAAAGGTCATATTGTGGGTAATGATTGTTTTTCAAGAAAATAAATTTGGAGATGCCATCTCTGATTAATTTCACATGTTTTCTAAGAATGGGTATGAAAGGAAGAGATTTGAAGATAATCCACAATTTTTATTTATATTGCAAAGAAAATTAGAATTTGTAGCAAAGTACTGGGTGCCTGTTTAAATTAAAATGTTAATATCTTTTTGAGAAAAAAAAGCCTTCAGAAAGTGCTCCTCCCTAGTGAGTCTTAGTCCATACAAACTCTGCTGTTTTCCCAAAACAATGAGGGCATAATTTCTCACTATTTCTTAATCATCCAAGCAGTGTAGAAATAGTAGTAAGAAGGCTTTATTCCTAAAGAAAATTGTTATTAAACAGATTTATTTTTTTTATAACTTTTTGTACACTCAGTAGTCTGATCAGACCTTGGAAGCAATTATGAGGGGAGAAAGAAAACACACAGCAAAAATAACTTATTCGAGGTTCATTTAGATGAGGTTAATTTAAAATCTCAGCATGCCTTTTAACCCACTAGGCTGCTGTTTCGAAAGTGATGTGAGAGTGGTTCTTTAATAAAAAGGAGAAGGAGATTAGAAGCTTGTTAGGTCCTTTGCTCTCTCTGATCTTAAATTAATTGTTTTTGTTTCTCTTGCATAAATTAGTGCCTGAATATTTTGCATTTATCAGAAGAAATCATGGGGGTCTATGTTACTTATTGTTGTAAGTAATTTCCACTATTAGCCTAGCAAGTTGAATGGTCTGGGTGTAACTTGGTCTTTCCGGACAGCCTTCATCACATATGCAGGTTCCTAAATTACTGAAGGAATAAAAAAATAATAATAGGGGATTCTTAATGAGGATGTCTGATTTTCTTACCTAACCAAAGAATATAAGCTCACAGTTTCATTTCTGATTTTTGTATCTTGAGCATGTATTTTCCAATAGACTTTCCCAGTAGGTGACTAAAACTGCTTTCTTCTCTTCCGCACAAGATTTTTTGAGCACAGAATTTTTATAAGCTTTTCCATCCATACATGATCTAATAGTGACATCTAGAATACCCCCACTGGGAAAAATTAGTCAAAACCCAGGGAAAAGACTAGGAGGTTATTTTGTTAGAGTTTGTGCATTGTTGAATCAAATAACAATTTCGGGAAAAGCAGTTTCATCTCAAGCAGAGGCTAAATCTACAGTGTTTTAATAGCATCTCAGCTCCTACCTGAGTATGTCATCTGTGCCATTAAGTGATTTAACCTCTGCTCCTTACCCTGCTGTTCAGGTACTGAGTAATCAAATAATTTATGGAGGTGTCATGCACTGATTGAAGTGGTTTTATGGAGTTATGGAGCACTGACAGTTCAAGTATCAGTTGTTATGATTTGATAAAAGTCAGACTGTTATCCATATTTTCTTTATCTGATGCAGTGCATACATGCAGTAAAGAGGATACGCATGGATGCAAAAATAAAGGAGGTTAGATACAGACTACTTACAGGAAGGAGTTGGTCTATGAAGCCATCGTTCTTTAGGTTTTCCATAAAGTGGTGGGCTGGAATTTCTCATGTGCTGGTGCAGCTTTTCATACTTACTGGAATTTGGCCTTCTGCTCCTTCATGATCTCAGTAGTTTTGGTGGTTTGTTTTTGTATTTTTTTTTCCCTCTTCTTCTATGTTGCTATTCCTATGGATTATTGTTTGAAGTGTAGCTGTCCAGATTGCAAGAATAAGCTATTATCTTTTCCCTCATTTAGTGTATATAAGTATTTTAGAAATAATAGCCAGTTGCTGTCTGAGCAGAGGATAGGATTTTGAAACCTTTATCTGTTTGTTTGGGGTTTTTTTTCAGTCTTTTACCTTAGAATTGAATGTAGAAGCTGAAAAAGTCATAATTGTCTTTTCTATAGCAAGTACTATAATGAGTATAACCCTGTATTTATTGTACAGCTTTGGAATATGTTCTGAAATTTTTTTTCAAACCCTTTTTCTGAACTGGTGCTCATTCTGATTAATTCCCATGTACTATCTATGAAGATACAAGCATGTTTGTGTTAGGTAATTCTAGAGAAGCAAGATTTCTTGCATGCTGAAAATTCTTAAAACTCCTTGTTTATTTTCTTGAATCTTGAGGTGGCAGCCACACAATGCTGCTGAGTCATTGCTGGTTATTACTTCCAGCATTTGTTACTTGCAAATAGAAAGAAGCTGTCACCTTTTCTGGAGGTGACACAGGAGATGTTATAAAAAAGGAATTCTCATGGACAGTGTGAGAGTTAAGCAGAGTTTCCAGTGAAGGGTAACTGTGAATTTCAGTCGTCTTCAAGAAGCAATTTCGGTTTTTCCGTTAGTGTAGCAAATGAGATTTCGTAGTTGTGATCTAGGGACCTTCTCATGCCCTGTAGCGCTTTCTCTGTATTTAGGGAATAGTTTGGAAGGGAATGTCATGTTCAATATGTTATTTATGTTAGATGATTTTTTTTCAGCATTTTTGGTAAAAGAAAGCATTCCTAAAGTAGTGATAAACTTATAGATGCATATTGGCTTTGAGAACAGCAACAGATGTTTTCTGTAGTCCCTATAATATTATAACAGATTTACTTTAAAAAGATATTTGTGTTAGGAACCTCATTTCAGTTTCCAAATGAATGCATAACTTGAGTTTGCTTTTGAAAGTAACCCTAGCAAACTGGTTAGTAAAGATGTAATTTTGCTCTGGCTAAAAAAATGCAAACCAGCTTAATTATGTTATTTTTTTCAGACTGTCCTCCTTGGTGTTTTATGATGCTGGAGTTGGTTCAGCTCTAATGAAACTGGGGAGGATCAAGGATAACCTGAATATCTTTTAGTGTAGGCTTGTTAGTTTCCTTAGAGGTGTAGTGTGTTTTAAATGCTAAAACAAAGGATGTAAAAGATGCTTCTGAGGATTAATTGTATCAAGGACTGTCGTTTTAAATAGGTGACTGCTGAGTCAGATGAAGGAATTTACTAGTGACTTTGGAGGGAGTGACATTTGAGCAATGATCCTGTTCTCATTTGCACCCAGTAGGGAGCTGTCTGTTAACGAATGTGAGATCTTGTATATCTTTCATATAATTCAGAAGGATTCTTACAGTGTATCTAACACTCACAGGTACTGTGCAGATTTGTGCATTCTCTGCAGTAACTCTGGTCCAGAAGTCAATAATTAGGCTGTCACAAAAATGTTGCAGTTCACATTGTGTAAGTTCTGGGTTTTGAGAAGGAAAAAAAGAGAGTCAGTGAGAAGGGGAGAAATATTTTTATTGTTAGTTTTGATTTTTATTTCAATTAACTATGTACAGGTAAAGGCTGCGTAAACATTAACAAAGAATGAGTATATTTTTAAAAGTAGTTTTACTTGATAATTAACCTAAATTAAGCCATCATTAACTTTCCACTTAGGTAAGTATTTTGTATCCTGAACAGCTTTTCTTAGGGTACATTTTATGGCCTTCCCAGAAACTGTAATGGAATTATCGACATACTGTGGGCTAGCAAATATAAATAATATAATTTACAGTAAAAATGTGTAGTCTCACTTCAGGAAATTTGAGATCTGCCTCTCTCTGTGTCACAGGTTGTCTTGTATAATCCTCTACCAGATACTCTCCTCATCAGTATTTATGTCTCACATAAGCATTCTTTTGGGATACATTCCTTTTTTCAGAGGTGTTTATATACTGTGATTCCAAGTGCTATAATGTATCCTTCAATTTAATAACTTGCAGTAAGTGTTTAGCAAATAAGATTCAGATATCAACTGGATTGTTTAAGGAATTTTTTGTTACACCTTTTTTTGCTGTAATTTTGCAAGTAGTGTTTACTCTTAACAAAAGAGAAAGTAAATAGCTTTCAAATTGACAGTGATGAAACAAAATGCTCCACAGGGAGCTTGGTGTCTTGATTGACAGTGAACAGAAGCAAATGGGAGATTCTTAAGTATCAGGAATGGGGATCATCAAGTGCTACATCCTCAGGCTGTGATAAAGAGTCTGTGCTGAGGAGGGGGCTGATCCAAGCCCTGTGCTGTCATTCTGTCTTGAGTAGATCTATAGGTGAGTTCTCATCACACGTATCCTACCAAAATGTGAAGTGTATTTCATTCACAAGTATGTTTTCTGTACGTGCATCCATTTTTCAACTTGAACTCTGCATCCTGAAGAATCTTGAAACATTTTATGGTGGCATTACAATCAATATTAATGGAATTATCTCACTAAGTGTATTCTTGGTTTAAAACCCAATCTGGAAAACAAACTGCAGTGAGGCAAAAATACTGCAAACCACCCAAGCCATTTTTGTCAACTAGACTTACCAGTGTGCTCCATACCAAATTATAGATGGGATTGTTTAGTGACTTTCTGGATCCTGTGGTTATAAGACCTTCTCTGTACTGTTTTCTCGTCTCCACTAGTATTGAGAGTTTAGATGCTTATACTGTCGAACTTAATAATTATGATATTGCTAACACCTGTTTATTTGCAGAAGTGGCAAAATGCTTTCTTTCAAAATTAGATGAGAAATTTTGCAAGAACACATAATTGACCATCCGTACTTGTGTGAAAATATTTTGACATCTTTCATCCAGCCAACGAATGCAGATTTTATGAGCCAGTATGAATCACTTTAGTTCTGGGAAAAACCCCAGTAGTTTGGCTTACGTTAATGAGCTAAGCATCTGTCTTTCTACACTGTAACTGTGAAAAGGCACAGCATGATCTTGTTGGATATTGGGACAGGGAACTGGTGCTCCTGTGGAGGAAACAGCCCATCCCAAATATACAGGTGTTTCCTGCTCTTTCCTTTCTCGTCTAAATGCTGCTCAGGACTGCCTAATGCAGTGTCTGTTGTGGTGGGGAGGTTGCTGCCTGGAATACCATGCCTGAAAAATGATCAGTTAAATGCAGTCATATCAATTTACAGGTAAATTGCCTGGTAATTGTTTTTTATAAGTTTCAAATATTGTTACTCAACAGAAATCATTGGCAGAATGGTATGGTTTTATACATAATTCAGCATCATGGGCAGATAATTTTAATGCATTATTTATTTGGAGGAGGTCTTTGCTTCTTCACTGTGTCATGGACTTTAGTCAGGAAAGCTGAAGTTCAGAGTGTGTACTGAATGTTTTCTGAGCCTCGAGTTGAAGAATCAAGTGTGTTTGTTTAAAATATAAACCAATTATTCCTGAATGATACTGATCACCATAGTAACCTACGTTCATTGTATTTTGTATGAAATAATTTAAAGTCACTTAGCTGGAAGAAATAAGTGGTGACAATTATTGATACATGAATGTAGCCTAATTATATTAATGTGAAACATTTTCGTTGGATGAATATTTCTTCATACACTGGAGTTTCATGTCATTGTCGTAATTAGTATCAATCATTTATGCAAACTGGAATTCAGAGAGATTTCTGGTTTTGGATTTTTTTTCTTTTCCTTGCTTTTTTTCCTTCCGTGTCCCGCTTACACCATGTGTTATATTCAGTTTTTTAAAATTATTTCAGTTGCTTAATTTTGCTTACAAATACAACTAGATTGTATTTTAGAAGTACCAGATGCCTGTTAGGTTCTGTGGTAAAGCTTTAGTCACATACGTACAGATGCGTATCTACAGAAGGTCATCTCTATTATTTGTCTTTTATTTATTTTCCTGATAAAACATGATTGATGTTATTTTGTAAAGAGTCTTGAAGTTGCTGGGAAACTTTCTTGATCCTGATTTTTAATGGCTTTTTGGTTATATACTTGATTAATCAAACTGTTGCTTATTTGTTTAATTAATTAAACGCAGTGATGTTTGAAGGCTCAAAAAGCAATGAAGTAAACAATCTATAATTGACTGAAATGGGAATTCCGTTTGAAGAACTGCTGGAGAATCAAGTTCACTATGTAATCTTAAAATGCAGAACACTTTCGTTGTTTATGTATGCAGCTTCTGTTCATTATGCTGAAATTGAGCTGAAAATTGTTTTCTTTGCTGCCATTAATTTTAGTTTTTAAATTCAAAGCAAATTAAGTTGCTAACTTCAGTAGCTATTGAGATGACTTCCTAAATATGAGATAAACTCAGTCTCCAGCTATGTCTAACCAGCCTCATTTTGCTGGGTTGTTTCCAAATACCTGCAGTGAAAGCCAATGTATTTGAAAAAGAATTTGTCATTATTGCTCCAACTAGCATAACTGTCCATTGCCAACAGTAGGCAAATAACCCTCCAGCTTTACTGCTGAAATTTTACATGCCAGTTTTACCTCTCTCATTGCAAATCACTTCACCAGCAGCATTCAGATCACCTAGTAGAGTTGGATAGCACAGAAGTTACAGATGGGAAGAGCTAATCACCTCATCTGGCACATTTGTTTTTGTTGGTTTTTGTTTGTTTTTCTTCTTTCTTTTCCCTTGCAGGATCAGATTTTCCCTACAGCGTGTTTCCTATCAGCTTTCTGTTATCTAAGTTATGAAACTGCAGCCAGTTGCCTTGAGAGTTTTCCCTGTTTTGCATTTTTCTTATTTGGATTTTTATCGAGCATTCATATATCTGAATGATGTGCTAATCACCTGGTAGCTTGAACCTCATTGTAAAAGAGATGGAGTTCAGTCTCTTAATACACACAGAACTAAAAATACCACGTTATATTTGTTTTCATTTGTAATATCTGTGAAAAAATATGATTTCTTCATTACGGAAGGAAAATATGCAGGTAAATATCATCTTGTTCAGTAAGTTAGCTTCTTTTGTATATTCTTGTTTTAATCTGCTCGCTTTCTAACAAAACCGAATATCTAGACTTCTGTGTTGCATTTGATCTCTTAAATAATTCGTGGAAGAAAGAGTTTAAAAAGGAGGAAGTCATCTATTTTTCTCTTCTTGGTCCTAATCAACAGGTTTTTCAATCAACAGAACTGTGAGCTGCTTTTGATTTTTATTAGCAATGGTTCATTATCCCAAAAAGAAACCCAGAGGCTATGTTAAATATTCTGATGTGGCCATGAGGGAAAAGAAAAGGTTATGGTAATAGATGGAACATAGTTGCTCTGGAATAATTTTGAGAATAAATGCAGGGCATTGTGAGACCCTCCCAAATAGAGTCATGCTGGGATGATTTCAGTGCATACACACACCAGTCCATAAAATAATACAAATATTCTTGTGTCTAAAATTCTCAAATAAGGCAAATAGTTTCAATTTGGTCAGTTGAAGTTGCACTTGAACTTTCAGATCTGCACTTCATCTTTGTTTGTCTGTGTTTGACCATCCATGAATGCTTACAAGGTGCCTAAATGTGAGCTTGAATAGTACCAATTTCAGTAGATTGAATTTGGTGCTTATGTCACTCTTAAAAGGTAACTTGTTCTTCCCGGCCTGGGTGTTATTAAATGGAGTCCATTTCCCAAAGTGTTCCATGTTTAATGGAAAACAAATAACAACAGAACTCAGTTCAGTTCTCAGTTTCACCCTCTGAGGGTTGGAAAAAAGCTTAGACTCCCGCATAAGCCACAGCTGAGGAGATCCTGGAAAAGTGCATTAAGGGTAGTGAGCACTCTTCCAGGGTTAAAGGTGAAGATGTGCAGGGATGTCAGGATCACACATTCCTCAGCAGAAACTCAGTAACACTTGGACGATGTTTTCAGGCAGGAGGTGATATTCTTAGTGTTGCCCTTTGCAGGGCCAGGAGTTGGACTTGATTATTCTTGTGAGTGCTTTCAAACTCAGGATATTCTGTGAAATAATTGTTGTTTCTTTGCCATAATCCTTAGCATCCTCTGTTTGGTGTCAGTTGCTTTGAATGAATACAGCTGCTATGTAATAATAAAGTAATGATCTTTTGAAATAAGAAATAACTCTCTGTGTTACATGTTTCTCTTTGTATAATCTTTGTTGTAAAAGAGAATTTGGATGCAGCTGAAGGATTTGCATTGACAACTGAGTGTGAACGAGCTAAATTTTAGCAAACAATGAAGTAAGATTGCTTTCAGATTATCAAGATCAAGAGAGTTGTATAAATTTCAACTGCTTATGCAAAGTTTTTAGTGACAGAAGACTAAAGGTTTTTCTGATGCTCTATCATACTGCTGTGAATGTTAAATTGTACCAGCCAGAATATTCGTTTAGAAACTGAAGGAGCATAACTGCTCTCATACATGGACATACCTTGGTATAACAGTGCCTCGCTGCTTTCCTTTAAATTAACTATTGCTTCTGTTGTTGAAGCTCTTTTTCATATACAAGTGTCAGCAGTTTTATCCTTTACTCCTGAGCAAAATAGGTTGCGACACCTTTTAATAAACTACTTGAACAGCGCAGTGTGGGCTGATTCTTGTGGTGTTCAGGTCTCCAAAGTCACTAAATTTGAACTGTAACAGCAGCCTCAACCATCTAAGACTCTCTAATAGTCTCTGAAAACTTCAGAGTAACTGTAAAATGAGTGATGTGTCTCTATGTGTGCAGCATAAATAGTGTTATGACAGTGTTCAGTTGTTTGAGGGAGTGCTCAATGGAGCCTCAGAGGCATTGAGGGACGAGCTCTGGGGGTGTGTGGTCAGCTGCAGGTAGCTGCTTCTGTCGTGCCTGTCTCCATGAGGTGTCTTAATAGGCTTTGTTGCAGTGCCTTGAGCTGGCAGGATGAGTGTGGAGGACGCCAGTCTAATTAGGAGGAGGAAGAAAGTCTCTGAACACTTTCATCTATGACAGAGTCTGTCAGAGAACATGAAAGACTATTCCTGTGGTACTTAATTAAGCCTTAGGTCTTTGTAACGAAAACAGCAAACAATTAATTAATGATTAAAATGAACTGGGTGTCCTTTGTGTAGTGATTTATGTACATAATTAATGCTGTAGCATTTTAAGGTGTTAGCTGTCCTTTACAGAGCTGCGTAATAAATGGTGGCTTCAGAGGGTGTTACTTAAAATTCAAATCAACATTTACTAAAAAAATTTGTCCGTGCTAAGAGGATAACTAGAAGCAGAGTAAGCCCCCCTTGCCAATTTTCTGTGTGTGTGAAGAGACACCAGTCGTGCACAGGGTCTACATTATTGTTGTACCTGCTCTAGCTAGACAGGCTCTTGCTGGTTCTAGGAAGATGATTTAAACTGCTTGTGTTCCAGGCTACCAAAATGACTGATTAGACAGCCCTGTTTAACTACAGGTGTGGGTACTGATGGACTGTTGAAATCAGACTGAAATCCAGCATCCAAAAGAGAGTGAGGTGTTGTATTTCATAGTTTTTAAGACTTTTAGATCTATTAAAGCTTGGTTCATTTAAACCCTACAGCCTCAAAAGCAACATGCACATCTATGTTAAAAAGCTGTGCCTTAGTTTTACTTTTGCACACGATGGACAAAATGGGAAACTGAAATTCAGAAAACATGTGCACATTGCATTTATCTGCTCACAGTTTTGCTGTATTGGTAGTGGATTTAGGAATGATGGCCAATTTTTGTTGTGTCCAGCCTCTCTTCATCTGCACTCCAGTTTTGTCTGAAGAAGGTTATTTCAAGGTTCACTCAAGATGCACGTTCAGTTTAACTGTGATACCTTGTACACTTAACTACTTTTACAAATCCTTAAGCTTAAAATAGTATTTTGAAACAGTTTATTACTATGCAAAGGAACATACCTTTATGCTCCTGCAAATATGGTTTCAAGTACGACCACTGTTTGGAAATTGAAGATCTAAAGGAAAGCTGTGATTCAGTGGCTGTAAAATGCTTAAATCGCATATTTGAATTAAGGAGGAAGCAGTTCACTGGCTGTAAAGTGCTTAAAATACCAGAATTGAGGCCAAAAGGAAAAGTTTCTGTAGAAGTAGGCTTTGGTAGAAATTGGTAATTTTAAATTATTTTATTTCTCACTCTACCTATGGTTGTAGTCTTGCTCCATTTGGGATAATAAGGAGTTAGATATAAATAATTCAGTAAAGAGGTGATAATTCATTTCATAAAAATTGATTTGTAAGTATAGGGAATTCCTATATATAGAAATTATAATAAAAAGGCCAGAATAACATGGTAACCTGGGAGTTTCTGTTCTGGATTAGAACTATGTCTGTTCTCATTCATTCTCCTGTCTTTACCTGTGAGACTGTAGCCAGAGAGAGGAGAAGCTCATCTTTTTGTAGAAAAGATCTTGCAGAACTTAATATATTTCTATTGTTATATGGCATATGCTTGAAACTTTTTTTTACTCAAAACTACAAAGAAGATAACAGCACAAAATGCCAAATTCATGTCTTGTATAACTTTCTGTACCCTGACAGTATTCCTAAGCATTAGGGAAAATTTGTTCGGCTTGATTTTCTGATGTATTGCAGAATGTGGAGAAATTGTATTTTATCCTTCCACATCCTCCTCTTCACTTCCCCTCTAGCCCTTCTTCCACCAAAATTACTGTTCCTATGTCTTTGATGCCAGTGAATTCCAAAACCTGTTGATAGGGGAGTTTGTGGTCTTGAGCTGTGACCTTGGACACAAAGAGTATGTTGTAGGCAGAATAATTCTGATAAATTCTGATTTACTAGTGTGCCAGCAAATTTAATCTTTACTTGCATCTTACATAATGAATTTAAAACCTTAAATGACACTGGTAATTTCAGCAGTAATTAGCAACCTGGTAAGAAGGTAATTACATCTACAGAGACTTTTCACATGTTTAGCAGTCTGCCTTATAAGCCACACCAATGAAAACAAAAACCAAAAAGGAATATTTAATCTAGAGCAATTACAGATTTACTGCTATCACTGTAAAATCAACACAAGGTACTGAGAATTTGAATGATAATCTCTCTCCATCCAATACCTAATTAATGAAGGTTAATCAGATTCTTAAACAGCAAATCCTTCTACTAAGTGTCCCTCTGCTATTAAATATCAGGGTCAGGGTTCTGCTTATTCCTTTGCATAAAACCTCTCTGTGGAATATTTTTACAGTGCAAGGTCTTCATGGTATGTGCACTCTGTATCAGAGAGGCAATGGTCTGTGTCTGAAGTCCATAAGAAATTTAGTCGGTGAAAAGATTTGAAAAACAGTTGACATTTAAGGTGTGATTGTGGTGGGGTTTTTTTTCTTAGTGAACCCGAAGTGCTTTTTGACATTAGCATTAACGTTGCTGATCAGATACTTTGTCAGCATGGAAATCTTAGTCAGAGGGTGGGGATCTAACCCAGCACTTGAAACCTTCTTCCCTCTCAGAGCATCCCTGCAGCGTGTGGTGGGGCCCATGATCCCTTTCAGTTCTTGCGTTCTGAGTTTCTGCTGGATTAAGTCTGGAGCAGTACATCCTGCACCAGGAATGTGTCTGTTAGTGTTGAAATGCCTAAAGTATAGCATTTTTGCTTTTTTTTTTCTTGTTTGTTTGGTTTTTTTTTAGTGTGAGTAAACCAACACTCTTGAGTCTCTGTGTTACGTACCTGAATAAATGCACTATTTTTAAAAAAGGGAAAACACACTGTTTCTGACAGTGAAAGTGATACTTATTTGGTATTAAGTGTTAAGAAAACAGTATTTTTTGCATGCCTTATATTGATTAGCAAATCAGGCAGGATGTCAAGATTTTTCTGCCTTTCCTTTCATTGGCTCTGCAAGCCAGAAGTGTTCTGTTGACATTTCAAAGCAAGAAGGTGGAGGGTAGGAAGGCAGTACTAATGCACAAGTTTCTTGAGCTGTGGTTAGTTGAGACATTTACTGTGAAGCCTGTCAAGGGACCCCTCTCTCTTTTACATCAGTTCATAATTTATTGGAGTCTTATTTGTACTTGTTTAGAAGACATTGTGTAAGTTTCGGTGTATGTTGCTCACAAATTCTGACAAGATGGAAGTGTTTTTCCATCTTTCAAGTCAAGTCACTGGGGATGTACCTGTATGACTGAGTGCCCTTCAGATGCTTGTGACCATATTGCTTTTGGCAGTAGTACTGTCTTGGCCCATAAACTTGTAATGTTTCATTGTCCTGTGAGAAAGTATAAAAATCCAAATGGTTGTTATTTCCCTTGTTTTCATCAAGGCAGAACATGGAGATTGCCTAAATACATTTCTCAATTCTAAGTTTCAAATTTGGTTTTGATGTGGTAATTTAGAAATATTTCTTCATTCTCTTTATATTTATGACAATTTAGATATTCGACAACCCAGGAAGAGAGAGCAGAGCTCAGTGTGTTTTGTGATTGCCTGTACAGTGTCCGTACATCAGCAGGATCTCATGGGTGCTTAAAAGGGCCACAGCAGGCTCCACATCTTTGTGTTACAGTCTTTAATTGGTGTAACTCCTGCTGAGAACAGCTCCTGAGCACATCAGCTGTATCCTGGACTCTACGTAAAGTTTTACTTTTGTTACACTCTATATATACCTTTTCCCTGCGTATTTTTTTCTGCATTCAGAGGCATAACTGGGTGATTTTAACATAAGCCTGTTTCTGAACAAGGAGTATTGAAGCGGAGATTGCATCAACTCACAGTTTCTTTCAGATTTGCTAACTCCTTCTAGTTTACTAACAGTTCTCTTGCTCTCAGCTGGAATACAAGCTACTTCCTCTCAGAAGTTCATCCTTCAGAACTATGGCAACAGGAAAAATACAAAGGGCGACATAAGTGTGACCCCCAGAACTGGTAGGAACTTCTTACCCCATAGGTTTTACTGCTAACTCAGACACCAAGCTGAGGGCTTTTAGTCCTGGCTGATAGAGCCAGAAATCCTGACTTCCACCATCCTGAAAAGACATCACTTGTTGGCTGCTTATTTTACTAATAAAACAGTTTAATTTAGTTATCTAAGAAGGAAAGTTTCATGTATCCCACAGTAAATGGGTGTCTTTGAGATCTCCACGGTCAACCTTGATCTCACAGTTGTCTGACTGTCTCTAACTGAGTTTTCAGTCTTCAGCTTGTTACTGAATTGTAAGGAATTGAGGAGGAGTACTGTTCCTTCTGTCAGTCTTGACCTTTCTTGTGGGATGGGGGGGCCTGCATATATCCAATGTGAAGCTGCAGTGAACCTGTACCTTACTGTGCAACTTTCTCTCCCTGCTCTATCTGAAGGAACCGTGATTATGTGAAGTAATCACTCCTTTCTTTCATGTTTTATATTCTGACATCATTAATACTGACAGTACAGCTCTGGGAATCATTTACTGGTTAGATTGAACAGTCTTTCTGCTGTCTCAGCATTGGCAGGTTACAAAATGTATTATGTATTACTTCATATTACAAACACATTTCAGTAACAAATCCATTAGTAGATCTAAAAATCAAAATAGATGCTTGGAATTCAGAAGTAGGATCAATAGAAAATTTTAATGTATTGCTCTTTCCTAGAATTTGCATCTGTGGGTAGCAGTTCTGTACGTAATCACTGCCATCCACAGTGCTGCAACAGTCGTACAGAGGCATACAGGGAAATGAAACCTTGATGTTTCAAATTTAGTCAAATGGTCAAGAGTTTAATCCCAGGGATTGCAGCTATCTAATATAGTATTCTATGCTTTATGTTGTTAGACTAGTCAGTACTTTGACACCAAAGCCAGTAGAGATAGTGAATATATGAGGAAAAAGTAAAAGCATACCACTGAAATCTCTGCTGACTTGAAAATGTGTTCCCTGCTTTTTAAATCTAAATGGGTGCTTTAGCACATTTTATGCATGACTTCTCACATCAGAGTACAGGAATTACTCTTTCAAATGCAATAAAGATAATTTAGATAGCTAATTTCCCAGCTTTTTTATGCTGTTGAGTGTATAAAGCATCTAGCTAGTTCAAATGCCACAAATTAGTGATGTAGGACAATTATAAGAGGTGTTTTTAAGGAAAATAATGTGTTAAGTGTGTTTCCTTCACCTTTTGGATGTTTATATTTTGAATATTTTTGTAGATTAACTGCAGTACGTACCATTTATATTTAAGATTTTATCAGAAGTGAAGTTTTATTTTGATTAATACATATGATATTTAAAATATTGGGTGACTTCCAAATAATTCTTGTTTTTAAATTTGAGGGCTTCTAGCAAATGTCAAGTGTTAATCTTAGGCCTGCTCTTAAATTCTAATCAGTTAAGAGCATAATTATTCAGTGGAGTGTGAAGTAAATTACCTTCTTAAACGCAGGGGCTTTGAGAACTGGTGGGAAGGAGGTTCCAGAATTGGTGGCCATGTGCTCCAAAATGCAAAGAAGTGCTTTGCATACTGAAGATCCCATTAGTCACCCTCCCTCTGAAGAGACAAGGGCAAACTTTGCGCCCTGGTGTCTGGAGTATTCTTGAAGTTATTGGGACTCCTTCCAGTGAGTGCCAGGATTCTAAATTATATCATGCAGGGGATGGCTGTTGACATTTGGATGAGAATGGAGCAGTGCCATTGAGTGCTCTGCATTTTAGAAACTTTGGAGCCAATTTGTTCTGATTCTCTCTGTAGGTTACAACTTTTCTAGAGCCTGGACACCTTTCTGCACATTTTGTTTCTGTGTGTCAGCCTTTAGGAGCAAGCTGCATAAATATGCAATAAAGGAGAATATTGTCCCTTGAAAGCAAGTGCTGAAGGCTGATGGATGTAGCTCAGTTTTTATAAGGCTACATTCTCTGAAATGCATTCATAGGTAAAAGATCATTCTGGAGTCACTGTGGATTAGGAAAAAAGGAGTTTTTCTTAATTTTTAGGTACCTCTGGAAATCTGGTCCTCTTGCACTGTGCTAACTTTCAGCAGGATCTGTTGTACTTGACTGGTTCCTTGGATGCCTCTGGCATGACATCTGAAGTAAAGATCGAAGATTTCTCAAGGGAAAGAGGAACGTGGGGCTGTGAATGTGTTGTCACTATTTAAATAGTCATTAGGCCAGATTTTGCTGGATTCACAGATGCCCAACCAGTCTTCCATATTCATGAACACTCTTCATCTGCTTTGACAAATGGTACTATTTGAGAATTGAGCTTTCATCATTTTGCTTCTATTTAACCAGTTCACCTTGCGTTCAGAAATTCTGAGGTTGGTGAATCCAGAAAAAGCTCCAGGTGAATCTGGTCATTTAATTTTCATCTTCATCTAGAGTGTTATTCAGTGAAAATTAGTAATGTAGATTTTACTCCTGTTTTCTGTACATCTTCTGCTGGTTTAGAACGTAATGACTTTTTCTGTGGAACAAGTTTTTGAGTTACCTTCCTGCCAGCTCCTACAGACTTTCCCAGTGTCCTCTTCTGTATTCATAAAATTTAGAGCCTAGTTTATCACCTGCTAGCAAGCAGGAGGAAAAGCTTGTAGTTCTTTGCTGTTGAGGGAGACGAGGCAAAGAGATTTAGTTCAGATTCTTTGAATAAAACATCATATTTCTCCAAAAAACATTTACAGTATTTCCTCAAGTAAAAACAAGGGTATTAGTGACTGTGCCAACGCTCAGCATTTGCAATTCCCATGCTAATAATGTCAATGTGCACTATTGCATTTTGTTTAAAAAGTGCAACAAAGCTACCTGACCACTAAATGGCACTCTTTCCTTTTCGGAGCCAAAACTAGAGGAAAGGTGTTTAAATCAAAGTTGAGGGATAATATGCAACTGTTTATTTTCATATTATATAGTCTCCAAATTGTTATTTGTCACTTAAAGAAAACTGATTTGTTAATTCTTTACTTTGCATTTGGTGTGACTGAACATAGCAAATGGTAGAATCAGAACAGAAACTGATGAATTTGTAATAGCTTGGCTTTAGTTCTTGCATTGCTTCAAATGTTTGTTTTAGTGCCTTCTGTGGAGAGCTTCACCCATAACATGAAGAGAAGCAACTGAATTTGTTTACAAGTTAAATTTTTATGTGATTCATGTTAGAAATTTGAATTACTCTTCATTGGGAATTTTTTTGATGTTTAATGAGTTTAGAGCAAGTCTAATGCAGGCATGGTGGTTACTCTGTTTGCAGCATCAGTCTGTATGAATGATGCATTGTTATCCTGTGGTGGCCTGGTCTCAAGTTTTTCAGACATTTCCATGTGGGTGCCAGTACATGGTCAATTAATAGACATTTGCATGTTACGTTATTACCTATGCAGAGGAAAATATTTTTGAAGAAATTAAACCCATATATTTTGTATTTCAGATTCTGATATGTGATTCTTCTTTCACTCCATTAAGTTTTGTGGGGCTGTAGTGAAAATATCAGTATCAGGTTTGAAAATTACGGCAAGAGGAAAAATGACTGAGATAAATTTATTAAGGAAATAGCTCCCAAAATACTTTTATGCATGCTAATGCTATTTTGCTTGCCCATGACTGCTTGTGTAATTACAAAACACTGGCTTACATATCAGTACAACTTGAGCATCTATGTCATACCCTTGAAGTGTGACTTGGAACAACCAGCTTTTGTGACTCTGACAGATGGGGACCTCAGTTCATCAAGTCCAATCTCCCAAATAGCAAAATGATTATACTTTGCCAAGTTATGCTATGCAGCTTTGAAACGTGTGTTTGACAAACACACATCTTAGATTTAATCTTAATTTAAATATATCTGTACATGGTCAGCACTTTTGTTTAGTGTGTGTGTGTGTGTGTTTTTTCCCCCAGTAGCTTATTTGCTTTTCATGCTACAGTTTGACTTCTGCTTATTTAGGGAGGTCTGGAATTTTCATCCATACAGGGTCACATACAGTGTAGTGTATCTTTCAGTCACAATTTTGAGAAGCTGAAATGGTAACTGAGTTGAGCCTGACTTCAGAGACTTCAAAGTCACCAATTCCATGTTCGTATAGCCAAGGCTTGTGTTGGACATTTTTGCAGTGGCAGCACACTGAGTTGTTGGTTTGCTCTGAACCAAAACTGTACTTCAGATTTGTAGTGTTAGTCTTGCATTCTTTCTTTTTAGGGCTGTAATCCTGCACTGGGCTCCATTTAAACGGTGTCTGTTATAATCATCTGGTTTAATGGCTCTTTAGGATTGCTGAGCTTGTCTCACATTCCTGTCACTTTGATCCTGACCGTTTTTGCCAAGCACAATCTATTCCTATTTCAATTTATTTGTCTTTAAGGTAAAATATATTGCTCTCAAAACTTGGCTGGATTTAAAGCCCTAGTGAATTTTGGGGATTTTTTAGTATAGTTGAGACTTTTAGAGAAAATTTGAAAAAGCATCAGGATAATGATTGATTGTTTTATTGCTTTTCAGAGAGATGCATATATATTACTTGGCCTATGTTTTATCTGCAGCATAGATGTATGGCTTAATGTCTGTACTTCCGAAAATCAATTGGAGAAATTATGCTGTTGTTTTGACCATTAATTGGAAAAGTTCCTCATATCACTAACAAAACTGTCGTAGCAGTGACCTGTACTCTTCAGAGTTTTGCATCAGGACTATAATATTGAACTTCTGGAAGAACCACAGGATGTGTCTGGGCCACATGTCAGATCAGATGATCCCAGTAGTTTCATTTGGCCTTGACGTCTGGTAAATCACATGTAGTAAGCACAAAGCATAGCAAAATCTGCAGGCTATGGGCAGGGCAGTGCAAATCTGCAGTGCAAATGGGCAGAATTTTAAAACTGCAGGTACATCAAGTAGTGATCTCTTTCTCACTTTCCTTTGTGGCATGGGAGGCTTTGTATCGTTCCACAACTGCCATGAACCTTTCTTGTCATGTTCAAGTTGTGAACATGATTTCCTGGTATTGCATGAAAAGCTGTGTGAAAAGCTGAGGAAATTGCTGTACTGATTATCCTCTGGAGTCCATTTTTTGCTTGCTGTCACAACGCGCCTGGGAAGAACCTTCACTTGACAGCCCTCAGAACATCCAAGTGTTCTTCCTTTGCACCCAGGCTTAGTGGCTGCCTGCCATAGGTGCCCACAGGAAGAAGGTGTTGTGTGTTCTGTCTTCTCCCGTAATTGAACCTGTTCTTCCTTAAAGCCTCTCCATTTCCCCTCTTGGTTCAGAGGTCTGTCACTAGGTGCTCATGCTGGCTCGTCCCTTTGCTGTGGGAGTGCTGAGTGTTAGGGCTGTGGGAGATGACCTACCCACTTTGCTCCTTTCTCTTCTGCTTTGTGGTTACACTGGAGCAGTCTGCTGGAGGTGCTTGCTTATGCAGGCTGCTTTGCAGGATTGTTAAATGACTGCAGAGACACTTGGGCTGAATTTGCTCTCTGGTATGACTGTATCACCTTAGAAAGAGCAAAGGTATAAAATAAATCGTTTGCATTTTGTAATAAATATGGAAAATATGTTCCCTGAGAAAACAGTGACATCTTCTTTGTCACAGATCCTCTGTTCCTTTCAATGTCTAGTGTAGATTTCTAGTATTTGGTTATGTAAGTGACTGCTTTGAAGGAAGGAGTGAGTCTGGAATGGCCATGACCAATGTGCTGCTGTAGGGACTGATTACTGAATTGCTTGTCATGGGGGTTGACAAAGGCTGTTATTCTGCAGTTAAAAGATGTACAGCTCTATCTGCAGCTGTACCTGTGCTCCTGCTAGGGACTACTGCCAGCATGGCTATAATAGAAAAGCAAATAGCCTCATACTCCTGCAAAACAAAAATACCTTGTGTAATTTTCCTGGTGAGCTTTTGTTGTTAGAATCTGCAAGGAAGCCTGATGCTGGGATTTTATTTAATAATTTCTCTTGGAGAATTGTACTTTTGGAAGTGTATGTGTGTATTAATTGCTTAAGTAAATTTCTTGTGACTGCAGCCATTCAATACAAACCACAATAAATTAATCTTGCTTGCTTGTCAGCCTTTATTTCAGCTAGACCAGGAATAATAGTTGAAGCCAGGACACTGTGCTCCTGCAAACACTTGCTATTGAGTTTTGACAGTTTTACTTGCAGTGACAGTCGAGGATATTGTTGTTAGAGTAGTCATTCCTTCAGGGGATTGTATTATGCCTACGGAAATGCCCTGCAGGCCTTTTTATATTCCTTCTTTTAAGATGCCAGTGTTGCAGTCGCTCTGGTTTCCCTCCTTTTCTTGAAGGCATCACATAATGTAAATAGAAACCCAAATGTGATCAAAAGCAGAACTAAAACTATTATTCTTCTCTTGGCTGAAAAAGGCACTTGAAGGCAGCTGGCTCTTGCAGCTGGTGGCATCCCTCTTGAGATTTCCTCCATGTCCTGTAGGAAGAGAGACAAAAGTTGCCCAGTTTCTGGTACCTTATTGATATTAGCAGGGCATGGCTTTATGCTTGCATCTGAAACTGGTGCTTTCAGTGATGCCTTTTTCCTGGTGTTAGGAAAATGTAACCAGACATGGTTAGAGGGGTTGGAGTCTTTACTTCAGTATTTTAATTAGGATCCCGTTTGATGCATTCCCTTGACCCAGGTGACAGCGTGGCAATGCACACCCACTGTCAATCATACACACCAGTTATAGACTTTACACATCAGCATATCTTACAAGGGGGCCCAATAATGTGGCTGAGGTGGGCTCACACCCTCTGAATCTGTCCTGCTTGGAGACCTTGGTTTCCTGAGATAGTAGGAATATTTGGTCTCCCTGGCTCTGCTGTTCGGGGGTGTTTAGTCTCAGGGCCTGCAGAACACTTACAAAACACTAAGCCCTAAACTAAGTAAAAGGTTGCAAGTATGCATACTGCTAATACTAGTGGACACACAGAACTGTGTAAAAGGGATATAAAAGAAAAGACAAAAATCATTCCGGCATCATCAGTACCACCTTTTCTGTTCTTACTGGAAAACTGGAGTTTTGGACTGCGGTTTTCTTCCATCACTTGGCACCTGAGATGGTTTTCTTTCTTATATCCAGTGAGGCCGCCTTGCCAAGAATAGCAGAGGCTTCCAAAAGGGGAGGTGTGGGTGAGCCTAGTTTCCCTCATGATCCTACCTGATGCTGCATTCCATTGTAAATTAATGAATTTAACCAGTTATCTTCAAAGTCTCTTTGGGCATAAATGGATACACTTATTTGGCCCACATGGTGATTACCACCACGCATGCTAGACCAAATGACTAAGCCTCCACTTCTTATTCTAACAGATACTCATACTGTTCAATTATGAGACTTCCTGGACTTGGGCAGAATTAGATATGATAGGTGGGATTCAGATCATTAGTTTTTCATTATAAACTTTCCCTCACGCAGTTATGTGTTTATGCACACAGTTCTTATTCATGCTTGTATCACGAAAGAAGTTATAGACTAGAGGGCTAAAAATACAAGCCTGTGACATCATTCTGACTGATAGTGTTGCCAAAAGCTAATAAAAGTTAGCTGTTATTTTAAAAGGTCTATTATTAACACCAAACCAGTGCTTTTTGACGTGGAGAAGCGATACCTACCTACTGGATACAGAATATGCTTTTATTTTTAAAGGTTGATTTTTCCATTCCTGTGTAGGCTGCTTGGAACAATATTTGCTTTAAGTAGTTCACTGTGAATAAGAAAGTATCTCTGAAGCAGCCTCAAGCACAAAGAGATGTACTTAGAATGTTTTAGGTGTATAGTAGTTACAGCTGAAAAACTATCTCACTTAATTTTCTGTAAATGCAGTTACAGTTTCTCCTGGCCTTACTACAGTGATCCATCACTGAAGGAGCTCCAACAAGGAGTGGCTGGTTGTGGAGAGGTCAGCAGGGTGGCCGGAGCTATGGACCAGGTTTTAAATGAAAACAAATGTAGATAATGCAGCCTGTAAAAGAAATGTCTGGCTAAGTATCCAAAGGAAGTCTGTGAAATCCAGACTGGAAGGTGAAGGGGGAATCGTGCATTGTCTTTTCCATGATTAAAACTGGGGGAGTCAGATGAAGCTGGTGGCAGGTTTAAAGTGGACTGATAGGAATATTTCTTCGCATAACTTATATTGTGGATGCTATGAGTTCATGCAAGAACATAAGTAACTGAACAATTTCATGAAATCCCTGAGGGATTAGTAAATACAGGTGCAACTACTTTGTAAGAAGCAAGTCTGCAAGTCACTGTAAGCTGGGGGAGGCTGCTTGAGAAGACTGATCAGGAGTTAAGGTGCTATCCTGAGGCATTTTTTTGCCTCATGAGAGATCAAACTACTATTGTTCTCTTGATACATGGGAGTTAACAGAAATATGCAAGAAGTGGGTCACTAGTTTTCTCATTACATATGTGATTATTTTAGGAATTGGTGTTTCCATCATTTAGCATGGTCCTTAGGTGATCAGGGCATACCCTTTCATTCAGCATTCTGTTAGGCATGAACGTAGAAAACTTACAGTTTAATTTCTTATGCTTGGGGTACAAGTCACCAGACCCAAATTTCACTTATGTTACTGTATTATCACAATGGATTGTGACAACAAACAAACTCAGGATACAAAAGCAAGGGTGCAGATAATCCCTGCAGAACTGCTGGAGTGTGAGAGGAATTCCCTGGCTCCTGTTTAATGCCGCATTATATACCCTTCACGTTCGTGTGCCAGTGTAGATAGCACAAAGCAGATATGTGTGTGCAGCCTCTGTGAATACTATAAAAGAGCCACGACACATAAGAACCTGACAAAAAGTAATTCATTTGCCCATAATGGGACTGTAATTGTTGCTATTACAAAATTTCTGATTGTAACTATGTTGTGTTTAAGAATCAGGCCTGTGGTTTTATTGCAAAATTATTACAGTAAACCCTTTGGGGACTGTGTGCATATACTCTCATTCTCTTAAGTATTTACTTGGCCAATATTGTGAAATGTAGCTGTTTCTAAGGGACAAGAGGCCCTAGAATAACTGTTGAACTAATAAAAAATAAAGATCCATTTAGTTTCCTTTATTCTCCAAAGACCATAATCAAATGGAGCAGAAGGAGAATCAGGCCTTTTTATTTTTATTTTTTAATATTGAAGGGATTTTTTTTAATATAAGTAGATGGGCAAAAAATAGCTCTCACATAAAGTACCTTGACCTTTTGTGTTGCTTTAAGGAGACTGAAAATCTCTTTGGGCTTTAGGGTTTAATAACAAAGTAGTAAAAGACTTTACTAGGTTTCTGGAGCTGAGAAAGAGGGTATGGAACTGAATTCGTACACTTGGTTTTGCTGAAGTGTTTCATTCTGGTGATGTTTGGGGTTGATGGAGAGGCAAGTCAGAATGCTGGTTCCTTTTTGAGCCCTCTGAGTAGCCCAGGACTATCAGAGGACATATTTGTGCAGTCTAGCCTGGTGGTTAACCACAGTTCTTCCCGGACATACCAGAATTAGTAGACTAGACTTCAAGGTCCTCTCTTACATGCCATTTCTAATATCAGCAGCTTTCCTGGCAAAACAGCTTGAGTTGGGTGTTTTAAATGTTCTTTATCTTTCCTCATCTCTTCACTTGTTCTAATCTACTAAAAGATTTTTACATTGTATCCACTCTTCCCTTTTGTTTGGTTGGTGGTTTGTTTGTTTTAGCAAAATCTCTGTTTTAAGTGTAACAGTTCTTTGTCCTGAATTCCCCTTGTCTGAAGAACATGTATAGGAGTTACTTATTTTGCAGCTCTTCCTTGTCCTTAGCTCAGAGCACCTCAGAGGGTGGCTCATTTCCTGAGCTTTTTCATGGCAGAGAGGTGTTTAGGAAACCATGTGCCACAGTGTTCTCTGTGCCTGCACTGAGAATTGGTGTTTCAGTGTTACTAAAACTTAATGTCTGGCCTTTGGTAATAAAAGGGGTGTGGGATTGGATACTTCGGATCCAGATGTTGCTCCCTTATGCTCGAGTCCCCCGTCTCCTGCAGTGGCAGCTGACTGATATTTCAGGGTAAAGCATTTAGTATCCTTCAGGCTGCTTGCCTAGTTTTTTACCAAAGCAGAAGGGTTTTTGGTATAAAACAGCGCCTGTTTCCAGACTTGATCTGTCTCTTGAATGATGAGAGCTGATAGTTTTTAACTTTGTAGGCATAAATGTAAATACTTGGAATTGTCAGGATAGGTGCCCAGCTTTCTGAAATCCAGAAATGCTTCACTGATTTTCATGTCCCTGTCTCATGATTCCCTTATGCTTCATTGCACACTGCATATGAACATTTCCCTTCTGTTTTCTCTAAGCAGGTAGTACTTGCTGCTAATTTCATCTTGCATCTTGTGTCAAGGGAGACTTTTTTTGGTAGCAAGCAGTGATAACCAGATTTTCTTTTTCCTCAATTAAAAAGAAAGGAAGGGGAAGAGTGTGTGCAATTAAGTATTTGAAATAGATGATGTAAATGACATCCCTAGAGCTTAAAAATCTTTTTATTCTCTGGAGAGACACATTCTATTCCATAGCTGTTGAAGGCTTCCTACTATCCTACTATTGAAGGAATTAAAATTTTTTCACTGGTTGGTTTAAAGTAGAAGAAAAATGTTTAATTAGTCTTTCTCATTGTTCTTGAAAGAAACAGCGAAGAAAAAAAATGCTTCAGTTTCTCCTCTCCAGATGCAAAGATCTGTTTTGATAGTAACTGATGTTCTGGGACTGCTTAAAACAGCTAAGGTAAATCCAAGCCAGCTCTCCTAGTGATTAATATATGGAGTACTTTTAAAACACTTTTAAAACACTTGGCAATGGAACAAAACAAACTGCATGCATCATTAAACTGAAGGAACTGGGGAGAAACTGTACAGCTTGAAAAATAGTACAGATTTTTATAATAGCAGTCTGTGAAGTTAGACATTTAGTTTTCCCTTCCTGTAGAGTTCTTTTCTACATGACTTGTAATTGGTAGGTAGTGTCTTTTGTTTCACTAAGAAAAATATGTTTCTTTAATGATAACACGTAGTAAAGATGTTCCTTCAGTTGCGTTATTTTGCTACAATTATTAGCTTGTTCATGTAATGATTGAATTGCGAATAAAGGACTGAAAGATACCATCTCACTTGCATGCAAATTGCTTTTTAATTTTTTTTTTCTGAAGGTATTCAGTGTATAACACATTCTGAGATACTAGATGTTAGTTTCTTAAAGGAACTGCTACAGGTAGTATAGAGTTAGCTGAATGTAGTTGTTGTTCATAACTTCTGTAGTTTTTTCCACCTTTGCATCAGCTTATTCCTGTATGCATCAGGAATAATGTAGTAGGCTGAGCTGGCTGGTACCATTGATGGCTTTGCCAAACACTAACTCAGATGACTGGCAATTCTGCTTTCTTACTAATGCATGTGGGAAGGCTAAATTTTTAAGTTCTTGCTGGATGTTAAGGAGCCAGCTGGACACAAGCAAGCTTGTGTGGGTTTATAATGAAGAGGAATGATCCATTAAAGTAATTATTTTTCTGATGTTTGTGATATTTTGAGGATTGAACAGATTTCGGTTCATAAAGGGTCCAGTATGTAGATATCATGAATGGTCTTCTCTGGTCTAATGTAAGCCACTTGTAGATTAAAAAATGAAGCTGTGCAAATGAAGCTACACTTAAGAGTTGAGTTTGGAATGTAAAATGCAAACAATCTTAAGTAAAACAATGCCCATTCCCATCAGTATTGAAGTTGAGAGTCCACATTCAAGCACGTTCTTATTATGTTAATGCAAGTTTTAAACAGATAGTAAGAGCATACATTCCTGTAGATGAGTATACTTCCTGCTGTGCCATCGCCATTTAATGACATTTTAGTTAATTGTACTATCCCATAATGACTTACGACTGTGCGCAGAGACTTGAGATAAAAAGAAGAAATTGTAGTAGTTTTCAAAAATGAGACCAAAGACAACTGCTGCCTAGAACGAGGGGATAATAAATTCCGTGAGCTCCGATCACTGAATGACCACTGCGTTTGTCTTGAGTTGTAAATTAGAGGATTGTACAATTTATGTGTAGCATTAATTATTAAGCAAAAACAATTTCACAGTTTTATTAATTCATGAAATTTCTGTAAAGAGTGTGAGACTTGCAGTGTCTTCTTTGTTTTTTGTGTTTCCCTCTTTTATCTTTCTTTGTTACTGCTCTGATGGACTCTGCCTGATCTAGGGCAAACTCTTCCATGATGTTTGTCACCAGATCTTTTATGAGTTCTAAAGTAATAACTTGATATTCAAGTAGTACAACAGGTCTTCTGAAGAAAAATATGTATTTGCTTCATCCTTTATGCTTCCTGTTTTATCAGTGTTTCTGCTTAAAATTCAGGTACTGAATATCAGTGGTGCACTATGACAAGCCTATCTGTTTGTATTTCTTTGACTGTAAATAAAGAGACAAAGAGACATAAATGTTCTTATTTGCACATATTCAGTCACTGGTTGTAATGAGAAAATACTGGTTTGTACATTACTTGGTGCCTACCAAGCAGAATTGTGCTAGTAGATGGTCTGCTGGTTGTACATAATATAGTAGAATGTAAAATCACCTAAAATGCCATTTTTCTTATGGTCTCTCTTTAGTTCAATGTATTTTGCCTTAGTTTCATCTTAATGTGTTGTGCATCAAGCAATAACAGAAATCCTACTTGCATGGCTGTAGTCAATATAGCAAGTTCTCTTTGTGTATGACCATCTTTTGGAGGTGTGTGTCTGTGATAGAGACAAAGTATTGTGTAATGCTGGTTCCAAAGAAGAAAAGGAAGGTAAAGCTTCAGTATTGGTCATCTTAGCACAGTGTGCACATTAATGTTTAAAATACAAGCATAAACAATGCTGGACAACATTGGATGAATTAAACACAATTACAAGCACTCCCTGAAAGGTTTCCTTCATGACAGACCATTTGTGCTCCTTGCTGAATGGCTCAGAACTGCTCAGAAAGCAAAAAAAGACGTTTGTCGAAATACCCAACCTCTACCTGACCTGTTACTGTTAGTGTTTCAAGGTGTTTGTGGAGCACCAGCATGTCCTGTTTGTGTGTGTTGAGTTCAGGGTGAAGGTAATTTATGCCCTCAGGGTAAAATGGCACAATTAGCTGTTCTTGACTCAGTCAGGTCAAAATGGGTGAAGTTTTAGTCGAGTTTTGCTTCTTTTGTAAGGGGAGCACAGGCTATGCCAAAGGTATGTTGTCTGTGGGCAATAAGGAGGCCCATGATTATGGAGAATGGAATAATAATAAATAAATGGCAAAGTTCAATGTTCCCAGCTGTGCCAATCTTGCATAAATGTATGCACTTGTGAAACGTGTTCTTTCTGGTTGTGAGTTGCTGAGAATTTGCCACAGTCATTCTGGTTTTACAGGCTATTGTATATGTTATTGGATCTTTGTGCATGTGTACACTCATTGAAATAGCTTGTATGTTATAAAATACTGTATGTCTTCCTGTTTAAACATAGGCTACCACATTCTTCTTGCTTGTACATAATGCATTATAATACCAAAGGTAATATGAGAAGCTGTCATGTTTTGTTCAATGAAACTAACTCTTAATTCCAGCTTTTATTTGTTTCAGAAAGGTGTACCTTGGCTTTAAAGGAAATCTGTAGCTTCAAGATCAGTAGGAGTGGTCACTGCTAAAAACTGAGTTACTAGTGACTCTTAAAATTTAGAATTTAAGAATGTGTATGACTTGTAACATATATAATTGTCTGTACAGAGGTCAAAAACTTTTGGATATTCATTTGCTAGTGCTAATTGAGCGATGTTCTCAGCTGAAATGCATGATTTTTCTAGCTCTAAATAGTGTCTAAGTTGTAACATTCAGCACAGTAATACAGATACAATTTTTATTAAAAGGAAGCATGAGTCAATATAACAGGTATCACTTTTAGACTCTTTGGATTTAGCTTTTTTGGGGTAAAGGGAGTCATAACAGTTAAAGGTGAAAAATAAATCACTAATTAGATTTTCTGAAATATATTTTCCTACAAAGTGTGAAATCTTTGAAGGTGGGAGGTTTGCCTGGAAACCCTTATTTCACCCTTCTTTTCAGTCTGTGATGAAAAAAAGTGAGTAATATTCTGATGTCATTTATGAAATATGAGTCTTTTTTGGACTCAGACACACCAATGAGCTAGAGCAGACTGACAGCAGGTCTTGTGCTAGATAAAACTTAGTAAATGATCCGTCAACAGCAAAAAAGTACAAAGTAAGCATGTTAGGAAATGTGGAAAACAATGACATTTTCATTGCCTATGTGTGCTACAGTGAAGTCTGATTAATTATTTGCATTTGTGTTTATCACAGAAATGGTTTTTTTTCTTTTATTTTTTTTTTCCTTTGAAGTGCATGCTGAGTTCACTGTTTAACGATGATACTTTTTATCTTTGCAGTGTGCAGGGAAGACTCATACCAGTCAATAGTGTCGTGTGCTGCTGTAGTACTTACCCCTGTAGAGACGGCAGTGGATACAAGGAAAAAAGAACAGATGATCATCCCTGATGTGTCCAAACAGTGAGTTATTCAAATAACATGATCTTTTATAAATGCAATTTAAACACCAGGCCAAATTCCTTCTTGTGGATATGCATATACACCCTCCCTTTTCTCTCATCAGGGCTTTCATAGGTGTTTCCAAATTTAGAAACTTGCCTGAGGCTTAAGGTACTTTCATTCATTAACCTACATTTTTTTTCCCAAGACTTTTGGTAATGACATATATAGAGGGATGAGTGTTTGTAGTCTGAGAAATTGCCTTTTAGACAGGTTGGATAAGGTGATTTTTTGTTTGTTTGTTTGTTTAAATAGTCCTTTCACTCTCGCAAGTAGTTGATTTTTATAAAGAAGATGATTTGTAAATGCTCACCTCATCTGATATACTTCAGTATTTTCCAGTAACGATTTTACCTCTGTGATACAAGATATGATGGCATCTTCAAAAGTGTGCTAGTGTTTTCTTCCAGGGAAATTCTGTCTACTTAATTAGACTGTATTTTGGTATCTTGCATTAGATGAGAATCATAACCACAGTGTGTGCAGTAACATTTGCCTTGCAATACCAGGCAGGATGGTTACTTCTTAATGATTGAGTCCTTGGAGAATAAAAATAGTTTTGTTTTCATGAAAAGAAAGAAAACACAATTGTAAGGCTTTATCACAACACAAACTTGGGGTCTGTGACTTTTAAAGTGGGGAAGGTGTTAAAAAACATGAAAATACATAACATCATTGCTGAACTTACAATTTATTTTTAGTTTTCTACTTCTCTTGGTATGTCCAGGTTTAGCTTTGAAGTTGTCTGTGGAGTCCTGGTATGCATGCCTATTACTGGAAGCAAATTAAAGCATCCCCTCACATTGCCAAAAAGCCCTGAAACGTCCAAAACACCACTGGTGGTTTAAAATAGATTAGATGGGTTGTGATCTTGCTACAGATCTATGACTTAAGTCTGTATCTGACTGTGGTATCTTTTTCAATGTGGTGATAAACCCATTTCCTCTAGACTACCTGTACTTAAAATTTAACAGAATATGCTACCTATTGTCTAGGTATTTCTGAAATAACCTTGTGTTTGAAATGCTGTGAGCATCTAATTGTTGTAGTGGTTCAGTTGTGTGGCTCTCTGAATACCAAGGGAGAGAGTAGGCAATGGGCTGTAAAATACTGTGCTGAAATCCAGAATAATATTTCTGGTTAGTTCAAAGCAGCATAGAACATTTTTTGTTGTCTTCACTAGAAGGGAAACCTGCACTGTTGTTTAATTGGGTTTTTCATCTACTGTGATGAGATCCAGCATTTAATAATCCCTTAAGAATTCAGAGTAGGAAACTGATATTTGTCTAGCATGTGCTGAAAGAAACCACCTCCCAGATTTTGGTGTGTTTGGGTTTTTATTTTTATTATTTTTTTATGGCCTGAGTGGTGTTATCTTTTAAGAACACAGACACAACTTTTCCTAAGCACTCAGATGTCTCAGAAACATGCTCTAACCTCTGTTACTCTTCCAATACTCATGTTTGAAAGTACGACCTGTGGCTCTGGAATTCTTTCTACGAGAAACAAGATTGTGCGTAAATAGATGAAATGTATTTGAGCTTCCCCATATGAAACTGTAACAGTGTATAAGTGTCTTTAAGCCAATATTTCTGTCAAGTATGTTGGAAATTAACTAGAACCATCTCGCTGGAAAAAGTTTGCAACTGGAATTCAGTAAATTTTGTAGAAACCTTCAAAGGAATTGTAAAGAGGTGAAAGCATGAAGCTTCAAGAAAATCCCAGCATTATGAACGAGACATCAGCATATTGATCTTGCATTTCACCCCGTGCTGTCTACGTGCAGGTAGTTTTCTTCATATCCAGTTAATGGAAGCAAAACAATCCTATTTCCTGAGTCTAAATATCCCAGTGTCATCTGTCTCCAATGCAAACATACCCTTGGCACTTGTTGAATTCCATTGACTGGAATGCACACTCCACGCATGAGCTGGTCTGCATGTGTGGTTTATAGTTATTGATACTCACTTCATGTGGGAAACAACATGGATGCTTTGATTTTTACACTTATCTTTGTGTACCTGTATGGTTTTGACTTGCATGTCCAAAAGTTGTGCATATCACAGAGGGCTGAGCAGTGGCCAGTCATCGAGGTCCTGTAGGGAGAAGTTTTTGTCTTCAGGCCCTACGGGGACAGAGTATGTCTAAAACTACATAAGAAATCCAACCAGGAAAAATACATATTAATGATAATAAAATGTTAAACAGTTACAAATAGCTAAAAATAATTATCTTGTATGTGGTAGAAAAATGATATCCAATTATATTTAGGACACAAGAAGCTGTGAAAACTGGGTGTAAGGAAAAAAAAAGCTTTTAATGCTACGTGTGTAATATTTGGTTCATGATGTTAATTTGTTTTAGAAAGAAACTGTTCAGTGGCTTTAAATAATGTATCTGCTTAATTTATTTTTTTTTGTAAGCAGAAAATGGTGCCAGAAGTGGTAGAAGCAAATCATAACGAGACTTCTAAGTGTCCATGATTAGATCTTACCAGGATTGCAGGAGTAAAGGGCCAGTTTCTTTCTCGCTGTATTTTTTCTTGGAAGCTCAAACCATTTTATCAGGGAGTAATTTCATAGTGATACCCAGGTAATTGCTGACTCGTTTCTTGTGCACTGGGCAATACCCGTACTTCAGTTGTTCACCAGGAATGGATTTGGCAAGAGGAAGAGCATGCCTTTGTGTTTTTTGTCTTTCCATTCCGCAACAGCCGCTGAGGCAGAGAAGTATATGGTCAGGGTGAAAAACAAGAAATGTGAGCTTTGCCTTACTTTGTCTTCTTAGCCCTCCAAGTTGTCTAGAATGTTGCATTAACTTTGCTGTATTTTGTAGAAATACTGAACTTTAAAACCTCTTGCTATCTTAATAGTTCAAGTTATTGAGGCCTCTTTGTGTTGCCATAGTGATGCATCAGTCAGTTGTTCTCAAAGGTGCCTAGATACTAAAACAATTGGAACATTTTGAGCAGTGAATTCTGTTTACAGAGTCCTAATTTTAGTCCTTCTTATCTGAATTCTAATATAAATAAATCAGCTGCTGGCACAGAGCAATGGAATGAGGAATCCTCACTTCCATTTCAAGTTTAAGCATGGAAGAGGTTGCATGGCCCAGTGAAGTCTATGTTATGCTTTAAATGGACTCAGCTTCAACTTAATAAGGCAAACTCTCAGCAGAAAGGTCAGCCTACAAGGGGCAGTGTGGAAGAAAAAGTCTCTAAGACACACGTGTCCCTAAGCAGACAGTGTTCTGCTGCTGTGTGATGCTCATGTGTAAACACAGAAAACCATTCATGTGCTAATAGTGCATGAAAAAAGTATAGTGAATTTCAGGTGCACCATTTTTAAAATCAGATTTAAAGTTAAGCTGATAGTTATGTGCTTCATTTGATGAGTTTCTTTTGATATGACTGCCCTGCAATTCAGAATAGTGATGGCAATGTGCAGCCCCCTGAGCTGGCCAATTTAAAAGTGGTTTGCGCATTAGTACTTCAGCTGCTGTCACGTTTTTGATTTTGATTTTAAAGACATTATTTGCTGTTAAGGTGTTTTTAGAGCTTCAGATCTTGTTATGTCATGAAGCAGACAAAGTAATTTGACAACTATTTTTCATGTCAGAAATATTTTCCTGAGTTTAGGAGAGATTTACAGATGAAGAAATTAGAAAAATGATAGGACAAGAGGTAATGTTTTCAAACATTAAAAGAAGGTACATTCAGACTGGATCTAAGGAAGAAGGTTTTTATAATAAAGGTGATTAAAGTCTGGAATGGGGTGTTCAAAGAAGTTTTGGCATCCCCCATCCCTGGGAACAATCAAGGGGTGTTGGATGGGGCTCTGAGCAACCTGATCTAGTTGAAGGTGTCCTTGCTTATTGCAGAAGGATTGGATAAGGTGACCTTTAAAGGTCCCTTCCAACTCAGACGTATTCTGTGATTTTATTTCAGGATTCTAAATGTCGCAGATCATTTGACAGTTCTTCAGACTCTTAAGAACAAGCCCTATTTTTTTCTGGTGAACGCCTGAATGAGCCTATGTAGGGAGTCTTTTCAATATCCTGTCTGTGCCAGAGCTGTTTCACTTTTACCTTGCAACTGTAATTACCTGGGCAAGATTCTTATGTGTGAGTTCAAATATATGAAAAATATACAAGTATATAAATACTTCTTGGAGTCACAGTGACTACCTGGGTGTTTGTTTTGGAAACAGGGGGCTGTGTGGGAGAGTTACAGCTTTAATGCCATTCTGTGCAGCACTGTTTAGTACAGATGCTAACCCAGGGGTTGGGTACCAATACAGATTGGAATCCAGGAAGATTTTGGTCTATGTGTAGTCTAAATTTATTAGCGGCAGTTAAGCCTATTTCAAAATTTAGGAGTTATTTTCCTCTCTCAGAATTTAAAGTTGTAAAAATATAATTGTTACATCAGAAGGCTGATAATCCTTTTTGACTCTTACAGCCCTGCCTAATTCCTTTCAAAAGAAGTTCAAACAAAGCTGATGATGTATTATTCTTCTCCTTTCATTTTAGTTTTTTCCCTATTTTTTTTTTCTGCATTTTTTATAAATCCCAGGGATGATTTTTTCTCCTCGAAGCAACAGAGTTATTTCACCTCTGTAATTTTTGATACTTGTGTTATGATACTGTTATTGAGGGACACCTCTGCCCGAATTAAGATGTAAATAAGAGGTTGAGGTGATACCAGTAATTTGTGTATAAGCAGTTGCTGCTCCACAGTTTTCCACAGTGGGAACCCTTGTGTGGATGCATTACTCTGGCCTGGAGCCAGGCCACCCTGCCACTCCATTCAGTGCTTAACTCACGGCAAAGTCCTTCCATGGTTTTAAAATCACATTTTCCTGTCTCAAACACCATTGAAGTCTTTACAGCTCCTCAGCGGTGATGTGAAGAGTGGTCTCTAAAGCAGCCAGGTTATCAGGTGGTGGTGCCCACGTCACAATTCGTGTCTGCTCTGACAGTCCTTTCAAAAAGGCATCTTTTAGTAATCTGAAACAGGAATGCTTTTCACACTTGTTTGGAAAACCAGATAAAAGATGGTTGTACTGATTCAGTTTCTGGATGATTGGGAGAATGGGCTGTGGAAGCCTGTGTCACTCTGGGTAATACAGTGACAATAGGGATGCCCAGTGTTGCTCTGGAATGACAATACTTTGAAAGCTCAGCTGAAAACCTGAGACATCAGCTGGATTGCAGTATATACTGCACCACTACATTTTAAAGATATCAGGCAGGAGAGGTAGAATTTATATCCATTTCTTTAAAGCAGGTAGTTTGAGCTGGAATAAACATAAGCAATGTGTTTAAGCTGTCAGTGGTCTACTTTTACATTCTTTTATCTATTTTGCTAGTTAGTCTTTAAGCTCTGTTTAGCAACTTCAAGGGGAACTGAAAATTTCTGTTTTCTGTGTTGTCTGTCACATGGTCTCTTTGTACATCCTGTATTGCTTTTTGCACAAAATGGGAAAATAATTTATTTTGCTGTATTCATGTCTCCTTTGAAATGGGAAACTTTTCAGAAAATAGTAAAAATACAGTATTTACACTTCTTTTATTGTCTGCTAACTAGTTGAAGCTCCTACCTGACATTGCTTCTTGTCTAGGCTGCTCAAATTCGTAACGTCTTTCTCCTTGCTTTGAGGAAAAATAAAGCAATAAACCAGACTCTGTTGTTTCTATTTTTTCCCTGTGTCCAGCCACTGCAAAAATGAGAATGATTTTGTAAAGTCAATTGTAAGTAACAGTTGTGCAAAGGAAATATAATTGCACTGCAAAGTGGATATGGAAGAAACCTTATATCTGGTTATAGAACAGGAGTATCATCTGTTCTCCTGTTCCTTCTCAGTCACTGCAACCATCAGTTCATAGGAGAGATGGACACGAAAGCAATCTGCATATGTAATTTAAATATCTTAGGCAATTGTTTGCAACCAAGGGATTAAGCAGTTCTGTACGGCTTAATTTAATCATATTGCAAGTGATGAATAAGCTGGTTTTTGAGAGCCACTAACTAATTGCAGTTACTGTACTTAATATTTTCAATATTTTGGGTTCAACTCCAGCATTTTCATGTGTGGTGGTGAATAATGCAGGAGGCAGAGTAATCATGGCAGTTGTCCTGTGGAGGAAAGGTCTTATGTAGCTTTTATCTGTAGCCATACTAAAAAAGCTTTGTTCCTTTGCAAGTATAGTCATTTTTTGGAAAGCTTCCTCTTTCCTATGAGAAGAGATTTGGTTTCTAATGCACAGTCAACTACGAGTGCTTCAATCATTTCCCTTAAATATTCCTGATGTGGCTGAACTCACCTTGATAAAAAGATATAGGGATGGAATGTTAAGCAAAGTGCTTAAAGAGGTCACTTTGAACCCAAATGTGGAGGATCAGAAAACTACAGCATTTTCTACTTGAGATAATTGTAGCTGCAAAGTAAGATGAGTGAATTGTATCATTGTGTAGCTAGTCTTCATTAATAAAGGAAAATTCAGGAAATAAGCATGTGTAGGGATAATAAAACTTAGCTGATGATGTTTCTGAGCACCAAATGGTGAAAATTTGGATAGAACTTCTGGAGTCAAAATATAGTTACTGTAATACATCGGCAGAGAATGTGGCCAAAGCTGATTTAATACATTGAACTGCACAAACAAAGGACAGTGAAGTTATAGTAATCTGGAATAAAAATTTCCCCTGCTTCAACAGCAAGCAGTGCACAACATAACTGGATCTAGAACTGCAATTTCTTGACTAGATTCAAAGTCGTTATGTGAAAAACCTTGTCACCAAATCGCAATGACATTTAGAAAACAGCTTTGCCTAAAGCAAGATCACTTTGTTTCATTCATATCCATAAAATTCTATACCTTTCTGATACCATAATGTCATTCTAGTTTTGGCCATCACCCTAAAAACAATGTCCTTTGGAGTAAGACTATCAAATTATTTATCAAACCTGAGATAATTTTTAAATTTGTAAATTAAATTATAATCTGTGCATTCCCATGCATCTTCTTTTCTCTGTTCTCTGTGAATGATCATGCTCTAGCAGGCACTTCTGCAACAGAGAAAGTTGTAATTATGTGATTTGCATGTCCTTCATGTCCACAAATTTCCAAAAGAAATGCCTCAAGTAATTTTGCAATATTTATTTAGAGAAAGAAATATGCCTTTCTTACATATGTAGGTGCTTAAAATAGACTTGTTTCCAGAGTACAAATTTTATCCTGTGTGTACTATAGTGTTGACAAGTGTCTGCTTTAGTTACATAACTGAGAATTACAAATCAGACCACCAATATCAGCTTTATTCCAAAGTGGCAGTCTTGCACTTGGCAACCAAGAACTTTTCTAAACTGATGGCTTCAGTAATCACTGCAAAATATTCTTGGCATGTACATTTTAATTAGAACAATGAACCATAAGACACAGTTTTGAGTTTTAATTTTGTGCTAATATTTTTGCTTTGTGATGAAATATAAATTATAAATATATATATATACACACACACGCACTCCTTAATGTCTGAAACAATTCTAAAAGAAGTTGTAGTTGAAGTAAATAAAATCTTACCTGATTCAGTCAACCTTGAAAAGAATGGTTACTATAGGTAATACAGGCAGAGATGTTTGAGACAGGCTTAGGCAATTGAAAATCCGTTGTTTTATCTGGAGCCCTCCATCTGAAGAGCTACTCTTCTAAGTTGTAGCGTTAGTCACTTGCAGCTTTCCTTATTCTAATAAAATTACAGAGTTTTCCATTATCTTATGTGGCAGCTGCCTAAGCCCTGAAGAGCTGGGATGACTAAAAAGCCACTCAGGCACAATGTCCTTCAGATCCAGGGCTACAGTGTGGCCTGTGGAAAGTGATTCTGCCATTGACTTTGGATTTAAAAGAAACAACAGACTTCATTTTCATCCAGCTTAAATTAATGTCCAATACAGACATTCGGAACTAGCGATGTTGCACCCTCAGTTTCATGTAATAAGGGGGATCTACAGTTTTTATTTACCAGGAGCTTATTCAAGAGCCTGAAGGCAATTGATTTTGGGGCAGCACATAGTATCCTCAAAATAATGGCCTTACTCTCAGGACTTACCCTTCATTTCAAAGAAGCCATTTTTTGTATATTCTGAGTGTAAAGTTAGATCATACAGCGGTTTTAGAATTTGTATTTCAATCCTGCGTTAGATGGGAAGGCAATGTTAGATCTCATTTTTAAGCTTGATGCCTGGTGTTGCCTAATGAGAATTTACAGTTGCTGTGAAGATTCACCAAAGAAAAATGCTTTTAAAGTGAAGAACCAAGGATTTGGGAGCAAGCCCATTTCACTCAAATGGGGAGAGAAGGAAGCACTAGCTGTGCCTGTTTTGTTCCTTTTTCTTGTACATTCAAAGTCTTGAAAGTATTCAGAAATTATTTTGCCATAAAGTCAGGACAAACCGCGTTGTTAGACATCTTTAACTCAAGCTTTCACTGACTGAAGAGGAAGTGCTCAGTCTTAGGAACCACTCCAGAAACAGAATTACACTCTCTGGTCTATAAAAGCATAGGCTGTTGCTAAACTAACTGAAGTTCTGTTTGAGACACAGGCAGTGGTTGTATTTTATCATCTTGCAGGGAAATTAAGGCAGGTTTGGGTCTTTACCCTTGTGCAGCAGAAACATCAGTCTGGGGTGGCATTATCTAAATTCTGAAGAGATGAGGGTGGGTGGTGGGGGAGGAGGGACCAGGTGATCATTTGTTTTTTAATTTAGAAGCCTGTGGTGTTTGTATTAAAGTGCAACCTCAATTCTTACAAATTAGATTTCAAAACATAATTGCAGCATCAAATATAAAAATTAATCAACTATGTTATTACTTGTGAACAATTAAAGCATCATAAAATGAAAAAAATATGAAGGAAATATGCTTGTACATGTAATACTAGGATTGCAAAGTACTTTATTTGGTTAGACAAATGTATTGTAGATTAAAACTAGAAAAAACAGATCAAGTACATAGCAGAAATGTATTTGTTTCACTTTCACAGTAATTTAATAATATCTCTGAAGCACAACAAAGAAAAGCATTTCTTATTTCTTACTGTCACTGGAAGGTGGGGATAGGAGGGATGTCACAGAAAAACTAGGTAGATTGGCATTTATAATTGCATGGTGTAGCTGTTGGACTATTGTGCTGTGCTGTTTCACAGCTCATGGTGCGATTCCAGTGAAAGCATTATCAGGTATTCTTTTGAATCTGATGGATGAAAAATAATGGTGTTATGGTGGTATTACTGGTTTATTGAGGGGTTTTCTAAACCAGGTATTTAGCAGAACAGCCTTCATCCAGTGCAGTGGTATATTAGGGTTAGCTTTGTTAGAAAATACACTACTCTTGTGTCCTGTTACAATGACTAAAATAGGTATTCCACTGCTGGAAATGTAAGTTCAATCAGCATGAAGTTTAAAAATATACAGAGTGCTTCATGGTTCTTAAGGTTGAGATATTACCTGCATCCTAGAGGGGAATGAATTATGTGAAAAAACATATATGCCTGCAGGCTATGTTTCATATACTACCAGGAGGAGTTCACTTTTTATTTAGCACAACTAAATGCAGAGGGATGCTCCAGAAGTATGTATATTCTAAATATTAATATTTCTAAGAGGAAGATTTGGTCTGTTTTGCAGAGTAAAAAAGAGATATTAAAGAAGGAAAGAAATAATTTTAAGAACAATCTCCTTATCCCCAGTTAGTTTTGTTGTTATTTATTTTTTCCTGTAGGTAACAAAGAAATAGAGGCAATATTCCTCTTTCTTTTCCATGTACATTTTTTTCAGTGTATCTGTGAATAGTCCTGGGAGCAGTAATTTTAATAACCTATCAAAATCTATGTTTGCTGTGAGTATTGAATACATTATTTTTACTTGCATGGATTTACTGATAGCAGAGGTGTATAAGACTATAGCTAAAAAAGAAGAAGTGATGCTATTGCTCTTTCTTTAACTCCTCTTCACCCTTCTGGTTTTTTCCAGTCAATACACTGGGATATAAAGAATACTTAGAGCATAAAAAAACCAATGAAAAGCAAGATGGGGAATGGGGAGGTGACAAGCTGTAGAAAGAAAAGGCTGTGCATCTTCACACTAGGACACATGCAGCGCCGGTGCAGTTGGATTAAGACAGAAATTTGCAATTCCGTTGCAGTAAAGTTAAGCTGTAAAGACAAAATGTTGTACCAAATAAGAGTGAATTTCAAAGGGCTTAATGCTGCAAAAACTATTTGTACAGTTAGAAAGTGAGTGCAAATTTAAATTCTTCCTCCTGTGCTCCAGGGGCAGGATTAAGCTCTGTTATATTGAGGGTATCAACTGGCCCAGCTGCTTTTTATCAACAGTTGTTGCAGTAGCCACCATCTAAAAAGATGTTTGTGAGGGAAGAATGTTTTTTGGTTTTCTTTTCCTGTACTGAAGCTCAAAGTATTTCATGTGCTTCCAGTTCCATTTACTAGTTCTTTGTGGATGTGGTAGGATTTCACTCCAGTTGTTTTGGTATTTTAATCCTGCCTTTTCATTACATAAAGGAGTAGTATGCAGCTTTTGTTGCACGTAAAAAAAAAAAATTCTCTTCTGCTACACTGATTAAATGTGTAACAACATATATTGCAGATATATCCACCTAATGTAAGCAATAGTCCAGAATTAGAGCTTCCATCGCAGCAGCCCACAACATAGCTTGTGTAGAGCTTTACTGAATGTCTTAAAAAAACCAGCAGCGGGGAAAGAAAAAAGGCCTATGCTTTCATCGTGTGATGCGGCCTTCTCAAAAGCAAGTAGATATACATCAAATTATGATAGGTTACAACCCCATTTTCCTCCCAGATGAGCTGTTTTATATGTTTAGTGCATCCCCCTAATCCCAAGAGGATTCCTGTGATGAGCAATACAAGTAGGAGGAGGGAAAGATAGATGGGAGGTTACTAAGACTGAGCTATTGGGAAAAATCCAGGGAAGCACAGGCAAGGAGAAAAATGAGGTAGCTTTGAGGTAAATTTCCCCATGTTTTACTTAGTCATGCTTATGAACTGTACTCTTAATAAAACTCTTTATCCATCTGTCTGTTTGTTCATTTGTTTATGCAGAAAGCCTATAAGGTATTCATCCAAAAATATGGTCATGTTCCTCTAATTTTTGTACTGATCTACCACTCCATCCCAACCCTTAGTTCAAACTTTTTAATACTGATTTTTCAGGAGCATTCCAGTCTTACTTCCAGTTACCTTGTTATTATGTCCTTTTGTAAAATGGACATATTTACATACAATTTTAATACGTGCCCAGATTGCTGCTTTAGAAGATACAAAGTTCAGCAGGACTCATCTCTCCTGGCGGTCTTAGGTGCAAAGTGGCAGAGACATCAAGTCAGACCCGCAGAGCAACCTGGAATAAACATTATGAGAACCAAGAATCAAAAGCAGTGTTTATTTAAAAATACATTTCTTGATGTTTTGATTGCATCGATCTAAAAGGTCACATGCGCACAGTTTAAAGGCATAGCAGGAGAAACAGAATTCCTTTTTGCCAGGTAAACGAAATGCTAAGGTGATGGCCAAGTTATTTTGTCCTACAACAGCCCCCTATTAATAGGGCTGCATTTTGGGCCTTATTTTTGTAATCCCTTTTAAAACTTAGTCTAATGTTGTAATCGTATGTTTCTATTCCTTTTCTGGACCTGTATTAGAAGTAATAGATACTTTTGACTGGAAAGATTTAGATGTTCTAGATAAACGTTTTCAGAGATACAGTCTAGGTGAACATTTCTATATTGATTATTTGTTGTCAATTCTGACAAAGTGTGCTTCAGCACTATAAAATAGGTAAATAAAAATCTTCTAGTTTTCATGGCCAAGGAACAGTGCACTTGATTTGAGGTAATTTATGGAGGAGATAGAAAATAACATTTATGGGTCAGTGGGAGAGCGCAGGTGTTCAGAAGTATGATTACCTATTGCTTTCTAAATCCTGTGCTGTTGTTGTGGGAACAAATATAGATAAAACATAGTGTTTGATATCAGATGGACTTGAAATGGAACAATGCAAGTAAGTTGTGTAATAGTAATAACAAATACTATCTGCAAGTTCTCTACTCTTAACTGTGCTGTAGATTAAAGTCAGAGAATAAATACAGTGCCAGTACAAAACAGATTATTTAAGAAAACTTAAGCAGGCAAATCATCATTCTGCATTTGTTCTCCGAGAAATTACTTCTGGTTTTTGAAGATACCACCTCAAACCAGGAATACATTCATAGGATTTGGAATTCAGTCCAGATATGTAACAGGAATGAATCACAAAGCTGAGCCATAGTTTAAAAAGGAGTCATATCCCTATTCAGGTAGGGAATTTGATATGAGCTCTAGCAAGGCTTATTTTTCCTCATATTTAAAGTTGAATTTACTAAAAATTCACCTATTCAAAATAATATTTGATGCTTCCAGCTTTGTGCTATATCTACATTCTTCTTCTTGAATTATTTTATTAATGTAATACTACATACTAAAATGTAGTAAATGCTTTTTAAATTTCAAATTATTGAAGGTAAACTTGAATTTATTATGAATGCCTGATAGACTTCAGGGAATCCATAATTTAAATGGCAAAAGAACACAGTGATTCTAGCTACAAAAACAGATTGTATTTGAAAACGCAACAATTAAATACAAAGAATGGTTTTGGTTACTATGGGAACAGTTAAAGAAAGGTTTTTTCAGCATTACAAGCCATTGTGTGTATACAAGAGAAATTATGTTCTTCTGAGTCAAAGAGCTGTGAAAGCTTTTCATGGAAAAGGCTAAATAATAAGAAATATTTAAAGCAAAAGCTTTTAAATGTATCTATATAATATGTTGGTGGTTTTATATTCTCTCTTCCTGCTTTCCGCCATTTTTCTGCCACTAATTTTTGGAGTTAGAGGTTTTTTGAGTTGTGTAGCAAAAAGCACTTTGCAAAGAGGATTAGTGAATGAAAGAGCATTGTGGATGAGTTGTTTTATTTCTGTGTCTGTAATAAGAGATCTAATCCTATCTCATAATTTTGCTTAGATAAGGCATTTTTACTATAGATTCACACTTTCACTCACATACTTTGCTATTTATTCTCATAACCTGGACATAATGAAGACAAGGTAGAGAAGGAAGAAGTGGGGAAAATGATCAAGTCTATATTTCACTAAAGCCAAAGTGCTTTTCAGTGGAAATATTATTGCTAAGCCAGGTGTTAACTTTTTTTTTTGAAACTTTAATAATTATCATAGTTTCCTCAATGTTTTATGTTTGTTAAAATTAAAGAATTTCAGACGGGTGCTAATTATAGCATCAACTTTGCAGTTAGACCAAATGTTGAAAGTATTTTTTATCCTAGATCTAAATCAGAGGTTTTGTTTATCTATTGAGGAGGCTTTAGAAGCTTCATCATCAAGAAAGCTGAGTCCTGCAAGGCACAGTCTGCAAGAATTGGTATCATCTGAAATGTGGCCCCTTGGAATAAAAAAAAAAAAAAAAAAGTAGTTCCAGTGAATGAGCACGTTTTTTTCATGATATTGCAATGAATTTAACATGGAGAAGGTTCTTTGTTTTCTTTTAAAAGAAATAAACTGTCTGAAAAGTGTGTTATCAGCTATTATTTAAATATGTGTTAAACAATACTGTGCTATTTCAAACTTCTGATATGGGAATGTGCTGATGTTGAACTACAATCCAGCAGTTGTGTAAATTGCACTAAATTTGTCATCTAACTTTCTGTGCTTACTTGTGAGGTGAGTGCCTATCCTGTGATGCTAAGTACCATACAGCTCTTTTATTTTTAATACTGAAACAAGAGTACTGTATTTTGAGAAAAACATGTTTGGGACAATAAGGAGATGTACTTGAAAGTCTCAACTCTTTTTAGATATAATACTTATTATCAGATTGATGCACAGCATTTTTCGCGGCTGTTTTGTTGCAGCAAGTCCTTCTGTATCTTTATTGAGAGGCATGTCAGTAACTGTCAGGCATGTGTACAGTCATAGCTGAGGGGAAAATCTCCAGATTTAGACCTGTTTTTGCTTGTTTGGAACCCTTGTTGTGCCTGTGTATGTAGGTCTTGTTTTCTTACATGTCACCATTAAAAAGCAAGGAAGTTTTCTATATCTTACAACCACATTTCATTTATTAAATGAACTTTTCTGGATTCTGCATTTTGGGGAAAAGAAAAGAAACCTCTTCATACTGATCTTCACTTTCACCCACATTTGTTTGTTTAGATCATTTAATAACCTGTAACTTCAGCTGGTTGTCAGGAGTGAGTGAATACAAAGCTACTATGGTGAGATAATGCTAGGTAGCTCAGTGACCTTCTCTGCTTCCCAAATATTCATTGGCCTTGTCATCCTCCTCCATGAAGAAGGAGGCCAACAAGTTGTGTTAGAGATGTTTTTGTGCTGTCCTGTGTCAGCAGTCCTCTGTGGAATTCCCACTGAGCACCACTGCAGGGGGCATAGGCTCCAAATGTGTAGCTGCCACAATTCTCACGTGCTGCTCCACTGCCATCCTGAGCCTTTTCAAAGGTGATGAAATTGCTTTTAATGGAGACTGAGACCAATCTGTTGTGCTGTCTGCAGACAAACTGCTACCAGGACTGAAATGAGTTTAGTGCTCAGAGTTAACCTGTTTGAAATCCTTGTCTGAGCTGTGTTTCCCATCATCTGGGCTTGTGGTATTCCTGATAACCAGGGAAATGTGCAGCAAGAACAGGCACAGCCTGTACATGGATGGGCCTCTTCTGACTGGGCAATAACTTCAGTAGCACTGACACAAGGCAGGGCTGTTTGTCTGTGCTTGTTGACGGCTGCTCCAAAGAGGACCTCAGAAAGTGTCAGGAAAAGTAATAAAAGGCAGACAAGAAGCCTGGCTTTAGACAAGAAGGGGTAATGAGTACATTTTTATAGATTGCTCCCCTCACCTGGGCTAGAGAAAGGTAACTCGAGCCCAGCCATTGCTGAGGTTTCATAAGCAGTGCCACAGGTACTCTGGGGATTTGGGGCAGTCAATACTTCATAAACTAATAAGTTTATATTTTATGAGCTAAGAGCGACCTTGCATCCCTTAATCTTAATCAACACCTAAATCAGGTGTTTGCCTGATTTGCCACTTTTACCTGTTTTCTTAAATAACCTTAGCAAAGTTACCAAAGGGCAAAATGGATCATTCAGAAACCTTATTTCTGTGCCCTGTTTTTGCTAGCACTGGCTATGGAGAAAGCATAATTCTGTCGAAAGTCTGGTACAGTCATTGTTATTGGACCAGATAATTAATTAATTCATTAAAATCTTCCCTTAAAAGTAGTTATTTATGATTTTCATAAATGTTCTTAAGGGATAGAGTTTCTTTTTTGTGCTGCCATTTGCCTAAAGTTAGGTGAAGAAAGCAGTGTTCCTTAATTTCAAGCTAATTTTCCCTGGGCTCTGAATATTTTCTAGAATATTTTCCAAATATAGCTTCCTTACTATATATAATGGAATAAAACCATTAATAAATAGTCAAATGTAAGAGCAGAGATTATAAATGAGTTTACTTAATAATACATCACAGTAATGTGTGATCATCTTCAGAGCAGTAGTTTTGGAGGCAGTAAGAATTTCAGATCTGTAGGGAAGATGTGTGGGTAATCTATCTTTGGGGGTCTTTAATTGACCATATGTGAGATTCATAAAGGTCAGTTGTGTTGCCTACTTTTTCTTTATATCAGAGCAAAACTAGGATAATGATGCTGGCTTAGGGAGCCCCTGGTCCTGCAGAAAGAATTTTATCTACTTGTTAGCTGCAGTTTTGTTGGGATGAATGGGTTGAAATACTTCCTGTGAAATGGGATGCCTGTGCCATCTGCATAGGATTCATACCTTGCCAATAAATCAGGCTGTCCAAGGCACTTTCACTGCTTATCCTCAGAGGTGTCTTGTCTCTTAATAGTGAAGCTGCACAGATATTTCTTGAATAAATATATGCAATTATGCCTGTAGGTGTCAGTGGTTCAATACAGTGACATGACATGAAACCTAAAATAGGTAAGCAACCTTCCTTGGACTCCAGAAGCAACAGTTAACTTAATACTTTTCCTTCACTTGTTAATTTTACTAAAATATGGAGCATTTTACTTTGAATGAAATGCTACCTTAAGTTGTGTGAGTATGACTGCATATCAGTGTTGGCATAATAGTGACATACTGTCAACTAGTTACCCAGATACCATCACAGATTAATTTTTTTAATAATTTCATTTTTGGCTGAGAGAGTTGATCAGTGTAGGAAACGGTTTTATCAAGTATGGTTTAGATTTTTTACTTTTTAGAAAATTGTAACTGTGGATTCTGTAGAAAAGAACTTGATCATTTATATCAGTTATACTGAGTAGAGTATCATGTAAATAATCTTCATTGCTGCTGGTGAACAGAACAAATGTTAATCTTTGGTTCAATCATCATGCTTTTTTACAAAAGGAATTAGCATTTGGTCATTTTGATAGAGCTGTTGTGTTTTGTGAGGCATCTAATCTTGATTCTGTACCTGCTTACATTAGGACAATGTTTTCTAACAGTGCTGTGTATAATGTGATCAGGACTGCTGCTGGAAACATGCACTTCAGGCCTGTGTATCCTATGAATGCTGATGAGCAGAAAGCAGGTTTGCTGTCTTGCTGTCTACTCCTCAGGTTTTTTGGGGTTGTGAATCCCACTGTATATTGATGACACAGGGATAAACTTTTTCATTCAAGCACACATGAAAAATTAATGTCTGTTCTAAAGATCTGTACTTTGGATGTATATTGGTGGCTATATGAGCACATCACATCATGTATTCATTAAAGGCTGTGGTTTTAAAAATTTTGTTCAGAATGGCTTTATCCATCTGCCAGATTAGAAATTAAGGAAAACTTTTGGTCAGCCAGAATTTATTAGGAAACTTTGATTGAAGAAGATCATGCCTATCCTGAGGTTGCTACTTCCTCCAGATAGTGATGAATTAAGGTATTTAAAAGTAGGAACCTTAAACCAAGAGTTATATAGCTAGATAAATATAAATGTGGCAGCTGCTTTACTGTCTTCTGAAGAACTAATTACAACCTCCCTTTTCATATATTAATGCACATACAGTGGTAAAGCAGTTCACAGTTGAGGTTTGCTATGTAGAATTTGATTTCCTAGCATTAAAAGGTTTATGTATTTAATTATAAAATGCTGGATACTGCATTATGCTGTATGCTTTTGCCAAGTAATTTGTACTGGCCAGGAGTAGTGCTGCTGCTCTTCAAAAGAGACCATACCCTTATATGCATGTGTGCTTGTAAAATCGGGGCCTTCAGCTTCTATGAATAGTACATATAGAAATCAAGTAGCTATTGATTTTACTCTCTTCATGGAAATAGTGGAGTTTGTTTTGTTGAGGATTTTTTTTTTTGCTGAAATACAGTGGCTGTGTGTATTAGAACATTATGAGGTCAACAGAGTTCATGCGAGCCAGTTGGATTCATATGTGTGATTCAGTAGTCAACCCCCCCCCCCACTGACAAGAACTATAGGAAAAGATTGGAAAATTCTCGTTTTATTACTTCTGTGTCTGAAAGTCATAGGTTCTGATATATTGAGTTTTGCAGAACTCAAGTAACTTAGCATAAATGCACTTTTATCTTAAGCCTGAAACTGTCATAATGAAGTTAAAATATGTTAAAAATTCAGCTGCAGTACTATGAAGATCTGCATAGTTATTCAAATTTAAGCAAATGTCTGGCCCATTGAAATTTAAGCCTGTGCATAAGTCTTTGTGGCAAGCTTGTGCTGTTTTATCCCATGTTCTTTCATTCAGCGAAGTAGCTGGGATGATATATGTCTGTGAAGTGTAAATATAAGTACATTTGCATGGCAATATTTAAAGAACTTTAAGAAAATAAGTACTGAAACACAGAAATTAAAGATAAAAGCATTCTTATTTCCAATAGAAGTAGGCAGAAATTTTCAGCTATGGGAAAATACAAAGGACAAAGCTGTAATTCAAACAGATAAAGGTTGTGTCCTTGTAAAGAGTGGACTCTTTTAATTTTGAATAATTTAAGCTATTTCTTTCTTTTGAGGTGAACATTTTAGAGCGATAAAATCTCTTGTACCGTCTTAACCATTAAAAAGAAATTTGGTGATGTCCTACCTTTTCTGTCCTTCATTACATGTACATTTAAAATTCACTTTTGATATTAATCATACTTAGAAATCCATTTGCTACCCATAGTGATTTCACTAGGGAAGACTCAAATCTTTCAGGATAATGGAGTTCTAAGTAAGTATTAGTTATTAGCTACTTAAGATCTTACTTTTTCCAGTTGGCGATGCTTAATCTAGATCTTACCTACTTCTGATGGATAAAGATTCCAGATCACGTTCTGAAAAAGTAAAGAAATTATTCTCATAGTCCAGTTGATTCAGGTGGTAGTTCTATGCCTTGCACAGAAGCTTTCCCAGGCAAGTGTCACCTTTTGCAGGCTCCAAATGTTATTTGTGGTGATTGGCATCGCACTGAAACTTAAAGCATTTTTCCTGAGCATTTAGGGAAAGATTTCTATGTAGTTGCTTGAACTGAAAGTTGAAAACTATTAGCAGTGTTCTGAGTCCATGCAGCATTTACTTTGGCCATAGTTCTTCTCAGCTATGGATCATAAAAAGCAAGGCTCATGCCTTCCTTAGTGCAGCCTTCCTTATTGCAGCATGTCCCTCATCCCAGACCCACTTTGAGATTAATGGGGCTGGGAGGAGCACCTGTCTGCTTGCTTCAGCATCATTTGGAAGTGGAAACCTAACCAGACAACTGAGGGAAAGAAGTGAATGTCAGGAGAAAATTAAGTGTGCTACAGTAGATATTGGCACAAGTGGGATATTTGTAAAAACCCATCCCAGTCAAAGTCAGTGCCCTTGAATAATATCCAACAGAGTCCACTTCTCTTCATGTGTTTTCTTTATACTTGCTATGTAAAACTAATTCTTCTGTGACAATCTTGAAAACAAATACCAACTCATTAGGAACAGCCATTAAAATAAATCTTAACTATGAACAAATCTCAATACTCATTAAAATAGGTCTCAGCTCATTAGCATTTTTAGTATACAAGTTGAAAACGGAAGATGAGGTCATTTTTTAAAAGAAAAACGAGATGTCAAGGCCTTTTCTGCTTCCCTTACTCCCTCAGCATTGAGGGGACTGGAGGTGCACAAGGAGCTGGGAACACAGCCAGGACAGGTGACCCCCACTGACCAAGGGGGTATCCCTGACCATATGGCATCTACTCTGTCTGTACAGCTGGGGGAAGAAGGAGGAAGGAGGGGTGTTGGGATTGTGCTGGAATTTGTCTTCCCAAGTGACCTGTGTACGATAGAGTCCTGAATGCCTGAGCACCTGCCTGCCCATGGAAAGCAGTGGATTAATTCCTTGCTTTGCTTGCATGAGCAGCTTTTGCTTTACTCATGGAAGTGTCTTCATGTGAACCCACGAGTTTTGTAGCTTTTGCTGTTCTGATTGTGTCACTGGTCCTGCTAGTGGGGCAGTGAGTGAGCAGCTGGGTGATGCTTACTTGACAGCTGGGGTTAAACCATGACAGTCCTGCAGGAACTGCTGATACCATAGCTGTCCATCACAGTGTTCCTCAGCTGATTTTTCATGATGCTGTTTGAAAGAGAACTGAGAAGTGTGAAGTCATACCAAAATCTTGGTGTATTGCTACAGGTCCATTCAGTGGAAACTTGAAGTTACATGTGTATTTTGCTCTTACAGTGGAAATGTTTGTCTTTTCAATTCAAAAAAGATACTAATGCTGACAATTTAGAGATACATCTTTTATGACAGAAAATTTTTCATTAAAAAAAAAATCTATTGCATCAAAATCCTGAAGTGTCTTCTAGTCACTCTGGATCAAAATCTTCTCTGAAACGGTATTCCTGCTCACTGCATGTTGTATTCCTTCACCTCTCTCTCATATGGACTTGAACTTTGGTCATTGTTTCGTTCTTCAAATTAAAGGAAATTGATCAATGGGAGTTGAAATCAGTGGCTCAGCTGAATAGAAGTTACCCATGCTTACCTGAGGTCTGAATACGAACCATTTATGTTTAATTAAATGTAGTAGTCTAAGTACAGACCAGATGTAATCTCTGTTTGTTACAATTCAGGAATGAGCAAATCTAGTTAAGCAAAAGAATAGCAGCACTCTGTGGGATCTCAGGGGCTGGAAGTCTAACACTGGAGCTTCATCTCCACCAGAAATAGGTTGTATAGAAGACTTTAATTAATGCTGACTTGTACTTTCTGGTACTAATGAATTTCTAAAATTAATAGAACACTGTTGTAGGAAAGAACAGCTCTGTTCAAAAAGTGTCAGCCAAAGACAGCCTGCCTTGTATTAACTCAGCTTGTAGATAAGCATTTAAAGCTATGCCAAATATTTCTAAGGTATTACAAACTTGATATCTTCCTTTTAATATTTATCAGACTTTGTGGTGAGATTTTCTTGGAAACTCACTGTTTGTGAGCTCACTTATAAAAGCATGATATGTGGACTGTAAGAGATGCAACAGGGAATGTAATGCCATCTTTTTCTCTAAAAGCTGAAGTGGTACTTTTAACCCGAATAATGCAGTCTTTTTCAGGTGGTTCAAGGCTGATATTTTTTTTTTTTTCCAGAATAAAAGCCAGATTTTATTCTGAAATCTCATAATCTGTATTTGGCATAGCCTAGAAACAGAACCTGAGGGAATGTTTATTCCTGTTGTGCTCAGAAAATATGGAAGCTAATCTGTAACCCTTAATGTTAGGTATAATCATTCCACATTTCCTCCAAAGACTCCTCTATGGAATCCCACTAGGCAGATAATAAAAGATCACTTGTTTGTCAGTCAAAACTATTTTGGCAGTATTAAATAGATATTTTTTTAAAAAAGCAAACAAAACAGAATTTGCTAAAAAGCCACATTCTGTGGTTTCAGAATTCATAAATCTTCATCTGTGTGAAGTGTATTTGACAAGACACAGACAAAAGCAGAAAGCAAACCCAGAAGAGATAGTTTGTTATTCAGGCAGAGACATCCCCTGCCCCGTTACTTGCTAGGCCATTGATTACTTTCATTTACTGAACTCCACAGTATATTTGATTTATACAAATAACTGCACTGATTTATGCAAATTACTATTACAGTGAAAAATCAGTGTAAGAGAATATTGGGATTTTGTAAGGGTGAGATATGGCTGCCTTTTCCCTCAGCCTCCTGTGGAACGTATTTCACACCAGTCTGTATTTCCACTTCTAAAATACCACTGGTTACAGGAGCTGTAGCTGTTAAATTCTCTTTGCTTTGTGAAGGGTAGACCTATCAGTTTTATTAGTTTTTCTTCTGTATGGGTTCATTTGTAACAACCTGGTCAAAGCTCCTGGTGATGTCCAGTGTTCTTGGCAGTAATTGAACAAGTAGAATTTCCTAAAATATCACTGCACAAGGAAATAGAAATATATAGTACTATTTATAGAATTGAAATGTAGTTGGGAAAAAGAAAAATACAAGAATATTGATTATATAGGTTGTTTATTTTATTTAAACTCATTGTGATTGCCAGCTGAAAATGAATTTGGGGTTTTGGGTTTGTTTGTTTTTGTGTGTTTGTTTTAAAATCCAGAGTTCATGAGGTGCTCGCTGAAGCACAGTGATTAGGTTAAGATATTTTTTCTGCTTGTTCCAGTGAACCTCATGCTGTGTGAAGCCCAACAATATTGCTTTAAATCTCAATTTTCTCACTGTTGCAAGCATTTTATTATAAATACATCGAAGAAAAAGAATCGTACTTGAATTAAATCAGCATGCAAGAAAAGAGTAATGTTAAAATGTTCCTTTGAAAGATTTTAGTGTTGTTAGTACTGTGCAAGATCTGAGGAGCAGAGAAGTCATTTGCCAAATGTAGCAAAATATAAAAACTTCATTAGTTTTGCACAAGATTTTTAGATGGTGTATGACGCATATAAAAATGATGTATTGGAAAAAACTGCTTTCAGATGCTTTTTGTGCCTGTTCTCTGTCCCTCCACTAGAAGTTGGTTCTTACAATGCAATGCCTTTAGCTTGCTTATCTACTTGCATGAGGATTTTGTGCCTTTGCTGTAGGGCTTGGTAATTTGAAATGCCCAGTTGTATAATCTAATCTCGCTCCAGAGAAAAATGCCCTTTTTCAAGAGTTCTTTGTTTTCGTTCTGAGCAGGGCAGAGTATGTTTAGGGTGTTCAAAGCCAATGTGGCCACAGTGTAAGCAGATGGAATCTCTGAAAAACCGTAAATGTTGTGTTCTTATTTGCAATTAATATCTAATACAGGATTAAAATTTTTCAATTTTGTGTGTATCTTGAATTTAGAAGTTGTGGGTGTATGATGAGAAGATAAGTCATATGAAGAATGGCCTCTGCATTTTGTTAGGCATGCACAGATACCTGCACAGATAAAATTCCTTTGTGTAAATTCCGCCTTTGTTTGGATATATACTTTGCCTTGTAAGCTGTTAAAGATTCACTTGAGTGATTGAGACTTGAAAGGGACATCTTTCCTGCTTATGAATCTAATGTTAAAGATCATCTCCTGTGCAATATTATAGTTTTATATTAAAACATATGATTGCATGGATATATTTGACCTTAGGGAATATCAATGAAGATTAACATCAGACAAGATAAATAAAACATTATTTTTTTTTTTGCTGTCAAATCTGTGATTGGGCAAGAAGTTTCATTTTGTTACTAAAACATTTTATTGCTCTTAAATTTGTATTTGTATCATATATTATGCCACATTCTCATGTTGCCTCAGTATTTCAAGTGCTGCAAAGTTCTATAAATAAAAATATATGAGATTGCCAGGCAATTTCATATTACTGTAATGGATTATAGTGCAAATTGCTACATGCAGTTGATAATACTCGCTATAGTCAAGCTAAAATGGAAGGAAAATCCCAAGTTTTATAAAAAAATGTATCAGTGAGCCTTCAGTATCCACCTCTGACATGGCTATTTACAAGTGTCATCTCACTGCAAATACATAGTTTGATTTCACATCGACTAGTTTTTCCTATTTCTCATGATTGCTTTGGCCCCAGTTCCTGTCCACAGCCCTCTTGAAGATTCAGCCAATTGTAGATGCTAGTTGGGTGTGTTTCCCCTTATGGCTGTGTTAAACCAGAGTGTTGCCACCAGATCTCGTTACTCATAACAGATGTAGTTTGTGTAAGCTCCTTGCTCACACCTCTGCCTACTCACATTCAGACTAACCAAAACTATTACTGCCACCCACCAACTCTGTACATTTAGAAACCTGGCAGTCTCAGGTGCCAAGAAACCTTACACAGTTACTGGGGTGCTGCCTTTGCCCAACTTCACTGTCCCAGCCCTGCCTCTCAGTTCCTCCCTATCTAGCCAGGTAATTTTGCTTAAATTTAAGATTGTGTAAATTAATTTATTCCCAGAAGGGAATGAGGAAGACTGAGCTGTACAGGTCATCTTCATTCACTGGGCACAAAAGGCATTATGGTGTGTGTTGGAGTGTGAAGGGTGGAAGTGAAACACACACACAGAACTGTGCCTCTGGTAGAATCCCCCTTGGGACATCAGCACCTTACCAGAGCTTCGGCCCTGCTGGGTGTGTGAAGGAGGCCGATGCTGAGAAATTGCACCAGCTGTTTTTATATTTGCACTGAGGACTCTGGTTGCTAAAAGAATTATGACTATAATTTTTACCGTTGTTATTTGATATTTCTTATGCACCAATATTTATGATTTGTAATGGCAATTCAGTTTAATCCTCATTTTCAGATGTGTAATTTCCCAGCTTAGAAAAAAAACACCACCATGGGTGTTTTGCTTGAGGATCAACATTCTTGCTTTCCTATTTCAAATAATTCTATATGAAAGCAGGAACTCTGTTCCCTGCACTGTAATCTTGAGTCATGCTAGGAGTCAGATGGAGAGCTGCATTCCTTGCCAAGTGGCAGGATGGTTTCCCAGAGAAGCCTAGGAAATTAATTGTTCTGGGCAGCAACCATCCATATGGTGCATGGAAGCTAAATGTGTAGCAAATATTGAAGGGTGGATGCTGTGGAGAAATAGTTTGAGAGCAGTTGCAGTGGCTGATTTTGGTGACGTGGGAGATGTGTGGGGACAGCACAACTGGGTGTGGTGGCAGAGCAGGCACACGGGCAGGCCTGGGGGAGTGGCCTTGATACCCTGAAAATCCTAAATGTTGAACATACTGTGTTGGTTTTTTTCAGTGATCGTTTCTGTTAGAATTATTTTAAAATAGAAAAAAAAACCCCTACACTGTACAGGTAGGGTAGTACTTCAGGAGATAACAGGTACTTTTGAAGTCAGACATGGATACCACCTTTCCCCAATATAAAATGAAGTATTTTGTCTGTACCTTTATGGAATATGTTTTTGTAGGCTTTGCCAGAAGGAATTAATGCTCTGCATCTGCAGTAATGTCAGATCTCCATGGTTTATTAATCTCACAGTAGGCTGGAATTTAAACAGTTTTCTTATGGTTATCTCCTTTGTGTTGCCATGTAGTTCTTAATATTAGGGAAGAAAGCTGCTGGAAAAGGCCTCTGTCATGTTTTTTAAGCACACTCCTCAGTTGCATGAGCCTGACAGAAGAAAGGAGTAACAAAAATTACCTCGGAAGCTGGAGAGAGCCCAGAGTTCAGCACTGCTTTCATCATTGTTATTGATTTGAACTGATTAACTTTGAACTTTTGTAAGTTATGTGCAGTCAATCAACAACTGGAGGGGCAAATCTGCTTAGTGTAGCTTTTTCAATCCCTGTGTCCCATATCTTCACATGATACTGTGTTGTGGGTTTTTTTAGCGCTGTGCATGGTGAAACAACAGTTTTGTGTCTGAGTTGTTGGCTGTGGTTCTTCTCGTTCCTTTCCCTGTGTCATTCATGGCACAGGCTGTATATCAGCAATACAGTTACATTTTTTCTTGCCTCTATCTAAAATACACTCATGAAATACAATGAGGAATCCAAAAAAAACCAAACAAACCACAACATGGATGAAGAAAGGGAAAACTTTTGTTAACAAAGAACTGTTTAAAACTGTCTTGGAGAATGAGAATATAGACTAGCTATCTTTGTTTTCTGTGTGAAGTAATGAGCAGTGACTAGACCAGGTGAGGTTCTACAGAAAGTATTGACACTTTTTAACTGTATTCTCAAGAGTATTTGTATATGTTGCTTTAAAATGTTTGGTATTCACATGGAAATTTCTGTGCCAAGTATGTGCTGAGTATAGATGGAATTTGGAATGCCAGTTCATCAGTTAACGTGCCTTCAGCTGTCTTGTATGGATAAATGTGATACTGAAATTCTGCAAAAGCGAGATTCTAGTCTATACCAGTGCTGCTTTTGAAGGCCTTGCTTCTGGATTATACAGTGATCATGCATAAAGTGTTTTTTCTTTAATAATGGTGAGACAACAAATTAAGATTTAGGAATGTGTCTCTCCTGGGAAATTGCCTGATACCATCCTTTCAGAGCAGGCATTTGAGCTTCATGATGTGCATCCAAGATGGACTCTCTTGTGATGGCCTGTCAGAGAATCTTACTGTATTTCAGAGAGGGAGGGAGGGAAAAAACTCACACACAATTACAATAGAGAGGATCCTGTTTTCATGATTATTTATTTTTTAACTCAAATGACGAATGTTTTAGACCAAAGTGCTGCGTTCATTTAGTTGCATAGGGAAGTTTGTAGTCAGATTGCAGCTCGAGAGGTGAAAAACTGAAAGTCAGTTTCTGGCTTTCGGTTCCCTAAATGAAATATATTTTCACCATACTTAGGGGAAATAATGGGAGCTTCAGGCCTGTCATGTCTGTGATGATTTTTCTTATTGTAACCTTTGATAGGAGAGGTTAGGAAATCTTTTGGGGTTTTCTGAGAATTCATACAGAATGAAAATAAAACACTGCTATTACCTCTTTCCTTGCATTTTCTCCACAGAAATAAGTGTGATTTTTTTTTTAATGGTCCATAGATATTGCTCAGTGCAAAGGCTAATGCATTCTTGAATTTGTCTTCATGGAGTAAGTGAGAGACTCATTAAACCTATCTGTTTGCAGTTGCACACAAAAACCAGCCCTTAATTGCCTCCCTGGATATGGACAAGAGCCTAAAAAGAAGCAAAATATAAAAGATTAAAAGAGCATAATGACATCTTCAAAAGATGAAAGATACGATCTAAATGTTAAAAAAAAAGAGGAGAAAAGCTTGAAATTTCTTTGTGTTTCCCCAAGTTAAGGAGGAAAACTTTGAAGATGACAGTAATTTTCCATTGTGTTTCATCTTTTACATAATAACGTATTTTAAAATCTGGAATGAGTATATCACCTAATAATGTTTTTTAGGACTACATAAGTTGTAGTATAAAGCACAATATAAGCAAAATTTTCTTCTACTTTTTGCCGTAATATCTAAAGATACTATGCTCTTTGGTTTTAAATAATTCTGATTGGATGCATACTTGGCTAAGACATTCCTAAAGAGAAAGGAGATTGATGCTGGTGATTTATCAGGTGTTATTCTACAACTTGGTTACAAACTCAGATCTTAAGGGCTCAAAGTCATGATGTGCCTGATCATTAATTAAGAGTAAAAATGTGATTCTGACTATTTGTAGTCATGAAAGATCCCAGGGTGCTTTTGGGCATAAAACCTCATGTCCTGGCCAAATTCAGTTTTGATTAGTTCCATGGTGGTTACTTCATTCTCCATGCAGATTTTGTTAGATGTGATGTTAGATTCCTTGCTTTCCATCCTGAATCTCTGGTATGAATTGCTTTGATGTTGCTTAGCCCATAGGCTTCAGCCTGAAGGCACTTCCTGTTCAGCACAGAGCTGAGGGGTTTGCTAGTTAGGTAAGAAGTTTCTGGATGCATTTGAAAAAGAAAACCCCAAAACTTTTGCTAGGTAGAGGTTACAGTTTAACACCAGCACAGGCAGTGTGAATTTACATATCTTGGACGTATGTCTAACCTGTTGTAATAATCACTACTGATGTATGTAATCTCTGTCAAGGAGATGAAAAGAGGCTGTATTATTCAAATGCCAGAGGTTGCTGGAAAATTCTTCACTAATGGTTCAAAACCAGCATTCAGTTTTTTTTTATCTGAACACAGAAGTGCAAATTTCCTGTATAACAAATGCTAGTGTTTATGCATGTGCCCACCTGCTATGTCTGTAGTAAATTGAATTACTACTTCTGTTAAAATAATAACAAGAGCTTCCCTGATTTCAGAACACCAAGGAATCTAAAGTTTTCCATTGATTTTGATGCTGTCGTTTTGTAACAAAGTAGTTTCTTTAATTTTCCTGTGCGTTATTTGCAAGGGGTAAATGTGACTGGCATACTGATTATCAAGATTCTCAGCTCATTTGTGGCAAATTTCTTTCTGGGGGAAGAGATGCCAAATTATTCAGCAGTGGATTGGAACATTTCTCCTACAGCTTCAGAGTCACACTTGGTGTCAGAGGGACTTTGATGGCACTTAGAGAGAATTTCTGTACAGCTTGTTTGTATTTTCAAGAATGTTTTGGCTGTACCTCTTAAAGGAAAATATTACATATTTGCAGTAAAGTTGTGCATCTTTGGGGTGAATGGCTTTTGGTGTGGAATGGAAGCACTTTTTCTTGATACAGGATTGATGTGAAGAGCTTCAATCAACAGTCCTATATTTACAGGTTGCTTAGAAGGCTCCTAGAAACCATGAGTCAATAACCTTTCCTAGTTATTAGGTGTGGTTTTGTAAAGCATGCTGATGTGTGTTTGTGTGCATGTAGGAATGCCTGCATTAATATTGCATGCTGAATTTTTTGTGGAGTGATTTATATGTGATTTTGTGTCTTGTAAACATGCAGGTGATGATGGATCTGGTTGTTTTCAAGGAGTTTGGTGAAGCACTAATTTGGCCTTGGCAGGAAGTGCCTCAGCTCCATCTCACAGCCTGTGTCTAGGCAGTGGGGTGGAAGAAAGTAAAGCCCCTTGGCCATCATGAGTGAAACTGAAGGCTGGAATCTGTCCTGGCAGGTTCCAGCCACTGCCTTGCTTTCCTTTCCATGGAGACCAGGATACAGCAGGTACCTGGGATAGGTGGCAGCTACAAACTCTGTCACACAACACTAACACCAAAGATAGTTTTACCAAATATGTCTTATTCCAACAGAAATCAAACTTTTCTTTACCCTTTCATTCTTGCACAAGTGGGTATAAAGATGGGGCGAAGTAATTTGCTCACTTGGGAACACTGCCTTCAGCTGACCTAGGGTGAAGTCAAATGGTTGACCCAGCATTAGGAGGAGCAGTGTCTTCTTATGAGCGGGAAACTTTTGAGAATTTAAGGCTTTTCCCTAAGTTATGACATCTTAGGACTTCAGACAAGATGTTCAGAATGCCCTTCTTGTTAATGGAATCTCTTTGTCTATGAGCAGGTAGGGAGCACAGGCACCTGTCTAGGACCATCTGAACTGAGCCCATATGAGATCCCTCAGACAGATGAGTTTCCCAGCCCTGAGTCTCTGGCTTGCAGGAGGAGGCTGTAAGAGTGCAGCCTGTGCTGAGGGAATGTCCCCAGCACTCCTGAGAGAGATTTCCATTTTAAGGATGGTTTTTGGGGCTGCAGTTTAAATTGCTTGCAATGGATAAGGTGTCGTGTGCTTCATTCTCAGAATATCCTGAGATCTACCTCAGGCTGCAGCTGAGCTTCCTGCATGTTGGCTGTGTGACATTTTGCTGGCCATCCCAGTCCTTTCTGTCTTCCTCGTGGTCTCCAGCTGAACCCCAGTAAGATGAAGGCTGTCTTTCTGGCTAGGAGGAAGATTGTGCATATCCAGCCTTTAAAAGAGGAGTGAGCTTAAATTTTATCTTTGCCCAATGCACTTACCTTTGACCATCATGGTACAGAAGAGGAGCAAAGGATTTGTGTCTCTAACAGTATTTCTAGCTTGAGTTTCTTTTATCAATTTCATTAGCATCTCAATTAAGCTCTGCTTCTAAAGACACTATGCTTTACTTAAAAAGATGTTAACAAAACAGCAGATGAAAAATCTCACATTTAATTGTATCGTTCTGTAAAACTGTTCAGCTCTTTTTTGCTATCACATGGACCTTTCACCTCTGTCTTAAGCAAAAATAATTGCAGGTCTTCTGAAATGAGTTACATGAAGAAATCATTATTATTTCATTCAGATGTTTAGGAGCCAGATTTTAGATGCTGTTTGAGGTGCTGACATGAGCACTTTCAGTGAGCTACAGCAGCTGTTGTGCAGTTACTGCTCCTTAGCTAATGCTCTGAGACCAGCAGATTATTTATATTTCATTAACATTTAATTAGCCCATTGTACCTATGCCTGAATAATGACAGATGGATACAGTGAACTTGAGGACTATCTGGCTTTTTAAAGTTTATAATTTTAAACCTGTTTTTCTCCTTCTTCTTGCCTTCCTTTTACCAATCTGGCATTATGATAGATTTTATTTTAAACAACCTTTGGATACTTAAACTTGGAGAAGAAAGTAAGCCTCATTGTAGCATTAGCAATCACAGAATGCTGTAAGAATGTGCCAATTTCATGTTCCTTTAAGAGAATGTCTCAAAATGACCTTTCCCAACAGGTTATGGTATGGATACACACAGAATAATTTGAAGAGCAGGAAATGCAGAAGCAGTGTCAGACATTTCAAAGGTTTTGCTCCAAACATCAGGTTTTCCTTTAACTACTGGAAAAAAATCTGACCAAAGTACTTGTTTAAAGGAATATTTTAGTTATTTCTGTAGTCCTTTAATGGCATGAGAAGCCTTTATGCTTTTGTGAGAATGAGTTTAAATTTTTTTTTCTAAACAACATTTAATTGAAGTTATAGAAAATCATATAGACTCTCTGCATCTTTATAGGGACCCTGTGCTGGAATATCAAGATGCAGGAAATGGCTACAGCATCAAATTCAGAAATACTAATATATTTTCCAGTTTTAGGAGGGAAGTAGCAAAAAGGAAACACCTCAAAATAGGGAAAAAGTGATTATTTTTCTGAACTGCAACTGGTTTGATGTGAGACTCTTCACTGATTTTAGTATGGAAAAGTGACAAGGCACATTTCTTTCTTGTAATTCTCAGGAATCTAGTAAATATGCAGAAAACTAAAAGAACAAAAGCAACAAATAGTATTACTGAAATCTGTCTCCTTTTTGTTCTTTTCCTTGTGTCCTTTGTTCTCAGAGGAAATTCTGGTTTAAATATTTTTGTGACTTCTAGATAGAAGTAACTAGAAATAGTAGCCTTTGCTTAGGGAGTCTAGAACAGAATCGAAAGCTCTGTTCCTCAGAGTGCTGGGAAAATCTACACGTGCATTATATGCACACATACTCTGTTCACTTACTGTTCAGGTCTGTGAAGTCAAATAAGTCTAATGAGTATGATACTCATTACCACAAATGCCTAAACCCTAAATCTGATTGGTTTTACAAGGACAATGAAAAAGAAGAGCTGTAGTAACATTGGAATTTTATTTTCATGGCCCAGCTCAAGTTTATATTGGTGCCATCAACAAAAAGCACCAATAAATTTAACTGTAAAAGATTACCTCTGCAGATATGGTCAGTGGTATCTCTTGGTTAAAGTGATGACTGGTGACTCCTTTGTATGAAAAACTATCCAGAAGTCAAGTCAATACATCTTTCTCAGCATCACACAGCCAACAGGAACACTGACCCTATCTCAGGAAGGAAGAAAATTTGTCAAAGGAAGAAATTCTTTAAGGACTCTCTATCCTGTAAAGCTGTGGGATGCTGGAAGGACAAAAAGCACTTTGAGCAAGTAAAGGTTGGAAAGACATATGTTGCTCTTACCTCTGCCTGTTGGGATCTGTCAGTCAGTTCATTTAATGTTCTTCTTTCATGGCTGAAATGGTTCACCTGGAAAGTGAGTAGTGAAAATGTCCTCATAAACCCAGAGTCTGCCTGGCTGCCCTCTGCCATCCATCACCTCCGGGCTGTAAGAAGGGAGAGGTTGTCTGAAGTGAAGGAAGACATTGCAAGAAAAGCTGGTTTATAAACCTGCATCAGGTATAATGGATTAGTGACAGTGAAGGTTTATGCCATAACCAGTTATCTGTCACTTCCAAATGCAGGTGTGAAAACCAGGGGATGACAGTGTTTCATATGTCATACGTGAAGTTTGGGAAATCTGAAAAGAAGTTAATATAAAACAACCACTTCAACCAACCCAAAATTCCCACCTGGAGCATCACAGGATATCACTGTTTTTTGTGCCTGCCATAGTAGCATTGAACTATTTTAATTTCTAAGTATGAAGCCAGACAGAAAAACTTGTATTTTGGAAAGATTAACATTTTCATTCTCCACGGCAGACCATTTTGTTAGTTGAAAAATTGAAAGTAATGTTTGTGGTTGAAAATTTCTATTTTCAACCCTCATAAAAGAGAGGAAATGAAGATTAATACATTCTGGATTAATTTTTTTGTTTTCTTTTGTGTGCATTTTTAAAAGGATGAGCTCTATTTCTTTGTAAGATTCTTACAGCTATTCTTCTGTCTTCTAAAATATCATTATGCGAACTGATGACTGCATACCCTTGGGGATATTGCAATATAAAAATTCTGGTTTTGTGAAACTAATCTCTGTAAAATTGGATAGAAAACATAAGCAGCAAAGCTCTTGAAGCAAATCTGTTGACTTTAGCAATTACATATGCCATTTCCATGCTGCCAAAGGGTGATCACAACTCAAAGGTATTGTTTACACATAGAGATATATAATTCCCTCTGTTTAAAACTCTTGATCAGCACAATATTTTTGCATATTTGTTTTTGGTGACCACAGTTTGAAGGGTTTCCTTTGTGTTTGCAATTTTCGGTTCATACAGTAATTAGTTTTTCACAGTTTTACTTAAAAAATATTCTTAAATTTGAAAATTATATTATTTAGGGAGATGAAAAACATGCCAGGCTCTACACTTCTGTTTCTCCCATCCTGCGCGGGAGAATGTAGAAGTGGAACTGTAGACAACAGAACAGGACTTAATTTCTTACATTCAAATCTAATGTAGTCTGTCTAATTAAATTAAATCTAATTTTTACCCCCCCGAATTTGCCATTCATACAATAGTCTGTGCAGTTAATACTGTTGTGATATTAGATGTGAATTCAGGAATTCTTGTGGCTCTGACAGAATTTTTGTTTTCAGATACTCAGAGTAAAATGCATTAGGTTGATCTCTGAGATAATACAAATGATAAGGAAGGATATTCAATTTTGAGTGCTAATTCCAGTGAAATTATAAGAGACTCATTTTGTGATTTTGCTTTAAAAGATTGGAAAACATCCTGATAATAGACATCATTTCCAAAC
>JAHLSL010000020.1:16377887-16663029 GCA_025920805.1 Petroica traversi | reverse complement strand
GATATTGGCACAGCCATCGAGGATTTGCCTGGTAGAGGCAGACTGCTGGTATGAACTTCACTCTCTTTTCAATTTTTTTTTTTGTGTTTCTGCTCCAGAGGAGGAATTCTTTGTCATGTCACTAAATGCTTAGCTGGTGTTCAGGGTGAAGGGATGAGTCCCCTATCTCTGTCATATGTTACTGAGAAACGTTGATAGAACTGATTATTTGAAAACTCTAAAACTGCTCCGTGGTATGTTTTGTTGCTTTCTAGGACAAGATGAAAATTGCAAAAAACAAATGTGGTGAGGCTGTCTTTTCTTTTTGTTGATGTTCCTGCCAAATACTGAGGCAGAAAACACCAATGTGAGTCTTAACTGGAAATTAATCTTGTGACAGAACTTTATGATACGGAAAGATACTGCTGTATGCAGCTACATTTTTTGAGGTTCAGCTGAAGAAGCTGTGATGCTTTGGGATCATCTCAGCTCTCCTTATTTCCTCTCAGTTTGAAGGTCACTGTACAAAATGAGTATTTTGCTCATGCTATGCTTTTCCAGCTCTTGAACAAAAAACTGCTTCACATTGCAGGTTTCCAGTTAAAAGTGAGTGAACCAGGCAAATCTCTGGGGTTCTGGAGAGCTGATGGAGTTACCCCAGCATTACAGCGAACACCTCTCCAGGGAATTCTTTAGGGAGGAAAATGTTTCAATATTGATAGAATACAGTGTCAAATCCCATGATGGTATGAATACGCACAAGTCAGAGGGAGATAATATCAATCTAATTCATGGAGGGCCTGTCCTGATCAAGATTAACTCCCTAGGAAAGAACTGATGAAAGTTGAAAACAAAAATTAATCATTCAGTAATCATAGCCAAAGATGATTCATTAGGAATTAGTTTTTCTGTCAACAAACCTGTGTTTTCAATTCTTTTTCCTGTGAGTTTGCACCCTCCAACAACTGCTTTTGTCTGTGAGCATTGCCTTAGTAAGTTGTGGCGAATTAATGTTGCCCAGAAAGGCTCATTGAAGAAGACTGCCTTTGCCACAAGAATTGCACACTTTAGATGAGGCCTTAGGTCAGCCTTATTGTGCCCTTTAAGAAAACAATAGCATCCTGAAAACCAACTGTTACTGTTGCATGAAGGGTACAGGAGAAAATTGTAATTGACCTCTGCCTTTGCATGCAGATCTCGACAAAAAGTGATCACTCTCATTGCAGGTTTCTTTTATCTGTTTGTTAAAACCTTCCTCTGCTGTGCTATTGCTGTTGATGATTTTACAGTGCTTTCGCCAGCAAGCACCAGTTAATCATAAGGTGCTTAGATTTTTTCCTTAAGTCTGAGTACAGAAATTTAATAGGGGTTTCAGTGCTTCAAGGAAGAAAAGTTAAGTAGTCTACTAGCTGAGCTTCCTCATTATATTACCTTATGCTTAGCTGCTCAGATGAAATGAATAATAATTTTCTTCCTTGGCAGGATTAGCTCTACAGAAGCACCAAAAGCATCCAGTGAGGCAATTCTGCATGTTGAACTATTTTTAATACATCCATTTGAATACCAGTTTAATGTGGTTTACTGTGATTCTGCCATCACACATAAAATGGCATATCTTTTATCAATTTTTTTAAAATTAATTTTGAGCTCACTATGTGTTAGGGTGTATATATGTAACTAATGATTCGTGGAGGTGTACATCTCTGTTGCACAATATGCATCAGTTGTTTGAGTAATTAGATAGAGGCACTGAATGTGGACTATGAAATAGAAATATTCAAGCGGAAATCCTAATCTGCCACAATAATTTAATGAAAAGGTTTGTCACTGCCTCTTGTAAATCTTGAACAGACTGTTATCTTGCAAAGCCACAACAGCATAAAATTTATCTTAGTGAAATAGAGGGGCTTTTTTAATATCCCGGGGTTTATCAGCTATGGAAATAAGCATTTTAGAAATAATATATAAAAAAGCACCGAAATGTTAATAATAGAGATGAATTTCTTCTGAAATGTGTGGTGTTTTAAAATAGAGGGTTAAGGAGATCTAGCAACTAGGTAATAAGGTGGGAAAGCTCTAAATTCTTTGTTATTGGCAGTGCAGAAGACTTAAATATATAAAAAAATGAGGAAAGAAAAAAGTAATAGCTCCTCTTATTCCATGTCACAATGCATTTCCTACCTCTCAGGTACACAGCTTTTCTAACTGTGAATTTTCCAAGATTTTTCTAGATATTTTTCCTCTAGTGGTTCAGTCTCACATTTTGGCTTTAGCAGCCATAGCTCAGAAAACAGAGCAGTCAAAATTATTTTCGATCCTAGAATGGGGTTGTACTTTCATGTGGCACACAGCTCTGTGCTGGAGGAAATGCCCCTGTTTTTGTCATCAACCTGAGCTGACTCCGTAGCTATACTCTATTTTCCATATCAATAGATGACATCTTGTGCAAGATCATGATAGAGTTCTTTTGGACTTGAAACAGAGGGAAGTGTTTGTCATTTTTTAACTTCTTAGCATATTATTGTGGGTTCATCTCATCTCATGGCATCCTGTGACGGGATGATGAAGATCAAAAATTACTTGTCAGAGCTATATGACAAACCAGTGCTAAATTATTGAGTCTCAGCTGACAGCAGTTAGTGGTGGGGAAGGCCTTTGAGTCATCAATTTCAAAACCCAAGGGTGTTAAAAGAAGGCATTCCTTGCCAGGAAAAACTAAAGTAAATCACTTTGTAGATTCTGATGGCTTTTGTGGCACGTTGATTTGCTTTTCTGCCTCTTCATCTCCCCCTGCCCCCGTTCCTTATATAATGATTTATTTAATTTGTCAGTATTTTACCATTCTCAAATGAGCATAAGTAAATTGTCATGATAAAAACAGCATGATTGCTTTCCAAGATTTTCATGGCTGCAATCTTTGGTTTCCTTTTCTTTGATCAAAAGTCATGGTGGAAGGAGCTAAGTTAATAAATTACAGGATTTAAACGTGCTAGAAAGAATCTAGGTTTGAGTCTTTTGAATGCTTTTGTGAGCTAGGGAGGGTTTCCAGTACCTGTGGGAGAATTGCAAGGGATGTGCATGTTTTGATTTGTGGGGTTTATATGGTGTATTCCAAAGTTGTTCTTCTGCTATATTTGGCTGTGTTAACACAGTATAATTTTGCCTTCTGTGAAATTCACTGAATATTTACTGGTTTTGCTGAGTCTTCTTGTCATTAAGCTCACTTGGAAGAAGATTTGGGAGAAATGACTGCATGAGGTTTGCAGAGAAAAGCAAAGGGAGTTGCAGTTTTATTTTCTGTTTGCTTCTTTCTATTTTTGTGTGTGTTTGTGAAAGAATTTAAGATATTCCCCTGGGCTGGGAAAGCATTTTGCTTCTCTGAATGGGAGCAGTTGCTTGGAATCAATGAGGGCTCTGTCATTGATACCAGCTGGAGCATTAGTCAACTTTTTGCAAGATTTGCCAACAAAACCTGGCCATGTTGAAATAAAATTTATATCTCCAAATATTTCAGGTCTAAGACTTGTCACATATATTTTTCAGTTCATACTGTTCATTTTGTGCTACTGTTTGAGAACTACAGATTCACTTACAATTTTTTTCCAAAGTGCTATGGCTTGATGATTATCTGTCTCCTCTTTGGGATGATATATGAAACTAATTTCTGCAAAAGCCTAAGCAGTTTATTTTTTTTTAAAATTAGTATTTTATCATGGTTATGAAACAAACTACATTGTAGATAAATAATTTGGGTTTTTACATTGGAGATAATACAACTACACTGTATCTCTTATGCACATCCAGTATTTATCTGGCGGTTAGTTTTTTCCTAAGATAAGAATGAAATTATATGCACACTTAGAATTTTAAACCTGTAAAACAAATTAGGTATTACCTTAAATATTTTATTACTTATTTTATTTTAGAAAGGATTCAGGTAATTGCAGATTTAAAAGCTACAAACTAGGAAAGTTTTATTTAGTTAGGTTTTTTTGTCTTTGCTTTATTATATTTCTGTTATTCTTGTAAGAGAGAGAACGGGAATATTTTTGCAACCTAGCAGTATTTCAGTGGTGTGTAAATTAATCTTTTTTTTGACTGTATGAACTTACTTTGAGTGTCATGTTTTAGCAATTGTCTGGAATTCTTATCGTGGCTCTGTGTAGTGTATGTGTTCCTAGGACAATCAAATGCTTGAGCTAAAATTCAATCTTAGCAACTTAGTACCAAATACAAACTATTGAGTGCTTAGCCCTTAATTTTAATCTTCTTTTATGTACTCACACAGTAGAAATCATGAGAGGCACAAGGAAATAAGGTAGACATGCTCTGACCACTCTTCATTTGCCCAGCAGGAGCCTGAGGTCCTTTGTGCAAAGCTGCTTTCTGCCTTGTCTGTGCCCGTGCTGTGTTGGTGCATGGTGTAATCTTACGGGTAGGAAACAGCTCCATCCTTGCTTCCTCCCTCTGGCTTGCACTCATTTGGTGAAATAAGGGTGGAGCATGGCTTAGATGCCTAAACACAACAAACACAATCTGACTGTCAGTCTGATAGCTGTAATCTGTAACAGGGCAGGTGATGGACAATGCCGGTTATAATATTCCAGTTTGGGATGTCTCTGACATCCAGCTTAGTTGTTGTAAATGGAAATTATTTCAGAAAGCCTTCTCCTGTGAATGTTTCTTGTGGATTAAGTATTGTTTAAGTATTTCTGTTCTGAGCCTACTCTACTTTTAGGCAACTTCTCTACCCACTTTACAGTACTTTAGGTGCCCAAGTTAGGGCTGTTCTTTCTGCTCCAAGGAGCTGGGTTTTCAGCATCTGTTGCCTTGTTCAGTGTCACAACCTTTAAGTGTCTTTTGTATATTATCAAAAGTGACTGGGTCACTGCATAATTTACTTGACATGTTTAGCTTGGTTTTTTTCTGCTTTAATGTTTGTGAAGAGAGTACATGTTAAATCAGTTATCTGAATAGTCCCAAAGAATGGCATTGTCGATGATTTTTAAAATCACAGTCTTAATTGCATGAAATTCGTACCCCAGATACAAAATGTGTGCTGGTTCATCAAGTAGATCTTACTCCTTTTGTTGTGGCTTTTATTCCTTTTCCTGCATTGAAGTACTTCCATGATCACAATCTAGCAGCTGAAGTTCACAATCTAGCATATTGTATTTCCTGTGAAATTTGACTAATTCTTCATGAGAGTAAATGCTCCCTAGCAGGGCAAGTTAGTGCCCATTATTCCTCACAAAAACATGACACCTATTTGTTTGGACATGTAGCTGGATATTTTTTGTTTTTTACAATTATGTCAATGTGCAAGTGCATATCTAGAGCTATCAAAGGAAAATAAATATATTGAAAATCTAGTTGTTGCCATTGCTACTGGAAAATAAAACAGAGCTGTCTGGCAGACTAATAACCTGATGTTACAAGAATCATTGTGTTTTTTAGATACTGACAGGTTATATTAGGTCACTATTTATATGAATACTCTTTGACTATCTTAGATCCGGTTCTTTGTTGTCTTTGGATTTTTTTGTTAGACCCTTCTGTTGCTGGGCATACTGGAATGTTGTGCTTTGGATTGACTTTGGGATTATTTTCTGTCATCTCTCTTAACATTGTTTGTTTTTGTTTTGAATATAAGCAAGGTATAAGAATAGATCCAGAACAGGAGCCCTCATTTTCTAATCCTAGAGTGGGCTGAAGTATAAGAGGTTGTCTCAGATTCTTTTGGGTTAGGGAGTAGAGGGATAAGCAAAAACAGTCTTTTCCATAAAGAGAAAGGGAAACTTGAGAAGAGTGTAGTGTTAAGATCAAGTTTCTTAAAGAAGAAATATTGAAAAAAAACACATGAACAGTTACTGCTTCTCCTGTCCTCTAAAGCACAACCTAAACCAGATAAAGCCATGAGAGGATGAAGAGCATTTCAGCAACAAATGCCAAGAGGACTGGTGTTATCTAAGCAGTCCCTGTTTAGAGTGTAATAGGCAACCCAGGCTTCTCAAAATGTCTGAGTTGACACCCAAGAGAGAGTCACAGGTGAATGGTGGGGCTAGCATTTGCAGGGAAGAAGTTTGTGCTTAAAAGAAGGTGCCTTCCTGGGAAGGCTGCTCTCCACCTGTGTCCCATCTCTTTGTGGAGGTGGCAGCTGTGTAACATCCTCCCTGTCCTCCTGCATGTGTCAACGTTTTTGTGGAAAACAAACCTAAGCACAAACGCTGGAGTGATCAGGACTGACTGCAAATGTCCTCTGGGCTGTAATTTACACTTAACCTGTGCATCTCAGAGCAAACCTGAATGGTCACCAGTTAGGACACAGTTCATACATCTGTTACAGAATGCTTTTGGTCTATTTTTATGATTTATTTCCATCTTTGATTGCAGATTAAATGTGTCACTGTGAACAATCTGAAACAAAATGCTTTAAAGAAGCAGATCTGAAGGTGTACTGCAGGGAAACTATTAAGCTGGTAATAGGCAAAATGTCTTAGCCCTTATAGTGGACACTGAACTTCATTCAGAAGAGTTTGCTCAATGCTAAAGCCACCCTGTATTTTTTTGCTGTAACTTTTATAAAAAAAAAATAGAGTAATGTTGTTTCATAATGCTGTCAATCAGGTCCTTTAGGAACAACAGAATTCGGGAAGTTGTGACAGATTCTAGCAGGATTTGCATTAATTGAAATGGATCATTGGTACAGGAGTGTTCAAAACTGGTAACCACAAGAAAATGTTTCGATGAACAAGTAACCTAGGTAAGAAAGACTGATTATGGTAGTAAAGTTACTTGTTATGAGATCGTAGTGAAAATGGTGTTTAATTTGTAGATTTCTTCCTAGTCTTCACAGTCTGGTTTTAGACACATGTTACATGTAAATATTACATACAAACTCCTTGTTATTAGTATCAGCCAGCTTTGCATCTTCTATATTACTATTTTCTCCAAAAGAACGTTGTTTGATTGCAAAATCAATTACAGAAAGGTTTGATTTAAAAATCTCTTCAAAAAGTTGCTGTAAAAATGCCTCTAATTTTCTAAAATGCTACTAAAGTCAAATGTTGAAATAAAAGGGTAAAATGTATATTACATTTGCTAGAGGAAGTGTCTGAATGGGAGGCTACAAAGAACTCAAGCTTTTAGGTATGTGTAACTTCTGTTTAATATCCTACTGCAATTAGGCTGCAATTAGGTCTCCCTGTAGCCTTCTTCTCTTCTCCACACTGAATAACTCCAGCTCCCTCAGCCTGTTTTTGTGAGGAGTTGTTCCAGCCCTATAAACTTCCTCAAAGTATGATAGATAATATAGTGTCTGTGGACCTTCTTTTGTTTCCCTTTTGTATATAGTGACACAATTTAAGATTAGCTGTCAGATCACATTCCATTCTCTGAAGTATTCTGTAGTTTAGATGAAAACAAGTCTTCACACAGAAGCAAGTGAGACGAGCATTTATGCCAGTCAAATTTATAGACATTGTTCTTTCTCTCACAATTTTTCTTCCCCCTTTTCTCTCCCCATTGCTGATAACAATTGCATCAGTCAGAGGAGAGCTATCAAGTTAAGCTTCATGCACCCCACTGAAGTTGTTTTTATGTAAATATGGTTCAGTTGCTTTAGTTTCTTGTTTGAGAGAATGTTTAGTATGAAACCTGATAAATCAAAACTGGAAAGCAAGTGGGCAAAGCAAGACAAAAATAGAGAGTTCCTTCTTGAATAATGGCCTTGGGGATTAATTTATTTTTTCAATTTAAAGGACATTGATTAAGTTTAGAGTAACATAATTTTGTAACTGTAGCATAAACAAAATCTGAAATGCTTTAGGATCACCAGCTCTACTGGCATGCTTTGACTGAAGCACAGGCAACTGGACAGACTCCCCCCACAGCTCCTCCTGTGCATTTTCTTTGAAGCCAAGAGTGCCCTCAGGGTTACCCCAATGAATTTGGAGCATTGCATTTGTTCAGCAGGAGGGTGTGTTCATTTGGATCTCTCTGCTTACTTGAGAGATTTGCATCTTCCCTGAAAGCATTTGACTTTTAACAGCAGAGTGGCAAAGAGTTTCTGTCATTGCAGAGAGAAACCAGACACCAAATTGTGGTTTCAGCAAACGGAGCAGTGATGCCACAGGGACAGACTGAGAGCATGGGGAAAAGACCTGCTAGCTGGCACATCACATCTTTTACAAATTGCTTAGGTCTGACTTTATTCAATAATTTTTATGTTCCTGTGGGATTACGCTTTCTGACAAATGTGGTTTTAACAGCGTGCAGAAAGACAGTAAACTTCAACATATTCTGGAAAATAACCACCAACACTTGGCGCAGTTCTAGCAAGGAACTTCCACTGATTCCTGCTCCAGCTTCACACCCATTTAAAGCTAAGCTTTCATTTTTCATAGTTGTGTTTGTGAAATGTTTCATTTCTGCCCAAGAGACTGTTTTGGGCTCAGGCATGCCATTCTGCACTTTGAAGAATACACATTATTAACTCTTCTGTATGCGAGTCAGCAGTACTACTTAATGCTGAATTGATGGCTGAATTATTATTAAGGTAAGTTTCAGCTAGAGAAAATGTATAGAAAATCCAGTTATCAGTGAAAATAAACTTTTGGTGTTCTTAGTGGGTGCTATTTCTTAATTAGGTTGAAGAAAGGGTCTGAGAATGGCGGATTAAATAGGCTCTGCCACTTTATATTGCTAATCACAGTGTTAAAGTCTGTGTCAGTAACATGATGGACCTTCACATCATTAAATGGGTTTGTCTGTTGAGCAGGGAAGGAATTGTTTCTGTGCGTGTGAGTAGTGCTCAGATTTGGCCCCTGCATCTGGAGAAATTTCAGGGAAGATGGTATTGAAATAGGCACTGGCTGGCCTAACATTTGGACTTGATTACCAATAAAAACCTTTGTTAGGTTCTGAAGATGGAGAAATCCCTTTTCCTTATATCTCTGTCCTTATGTAAGTCCAGAATATTAGTATATTGCATTCTTACAGCAAAAATGACATGACCTGCTGTTTCTGGGTGCCTGTCAGTTTTAAAAGCAGAAACAGCAGGGTGGGCAGCACTGGGGTGAACACAGATGAGATGAGGCTAACATGTAATTAAGACAGAGCACTCTCGGTTTTAAACAGTAACCTGGCAGGTTGTTAGTTCTTTTTCTAGTTCTGTTCTGCATTAAAAGTTAGTATAAATTTAAATTTGCCTTTATTTGCCTTCATTGCATACTGAGAGCTCTTAAGTGATGTTTTCCTGTAACTATTAGAATTTTGTAACTTCCGTATGATGAGCTTGATTTGTACAGTGATCTCAAATTTATTTTTTCCTCTTTAAAAGCTCCAGTTTAAATACTCAAGTTACCTAAATTTCATTGTTTTCTACAACATTTAGTGTTCTTCATAGTCAACTTGTAGCATTTGAATAAACAGTTCAGAAAGCCTGAGTATAATGCAATTACATTATTATGCTTTGGTTACTTGGCAGTTTAAAACTATTTTCTTCCAATTTGGAATTATAGTCTTTATTGGCAGATGTCGAACTAAATATAAGCTGGATATCCTCAAAACATTATGCTTCTGTTTCAAACTTTTAATGGTTTCTCTCTTTTAAAAAATAAAATGCTATTTTAGTAACAAGATTTCCTTCCAACTGAAAATTGCATATTTTTTTAAATTATAAGGACTAGCTATTACTATTTTTTTCAAAGGATTTCCTATAAAATTTGCTTGGAGCTGTACTCTTTTTCCATTTGATTGAACCCGTTTTGCATTCCTGTAAAATTAGAGCAGTTCCTTTGCCCTTTGATTTTTTCTTTTTAATGAAGGCTGAGGAGGTAAATTGAGTAGGCAAAGAATGTTTTCCTTGCAGTAGCTTTACAGTCTGCAGCAAAGAGCCACATTTTTTTGCTCCTCTGTGTTTTTAAAATGCCTAGATTTTGTGTTCCACCTTGGAATGGGTATGTGTGTAGGCTTATCCATCTCTCTACACTTACTTGGTTACATTGTCCCTTTCTGGGGGTCATTCTTGCTGTAGGAGTTTTTCCTTAAGTCCCTGGCTCTGGAGCAATTCCCTTCCTCGTCTTGCACTAACCTGCTCAGTTATTTGTGTTTACCTGCAATAGCAGTAGAAGAAATCATTGCATGCACCTGTTAGAGCTGCATCCACTCCTCTGCTTATTACATCTTTTTTTGTTCAAGGAACTTGTGGACAGGTCTTACAGAAATGGAGAAATTTTAATTTTTGCATGGCTTATTTAGTTTACTGGGCTTTCCTTTGACTTGTGAATCTGGGAAGTAATTACACAGAAACCTTGGAAGGGCCTTTTAGGATGAATCCCTTGATGTATTTCTATATAATTTCAAGTTGCTAAAGGAAGAACTGGCATGCCCCATTGGAGACAAAAATGCCCATTTTTTTTGTGATAAGATGTCATCTCCTGAAGTTGCAATGTCTGTTAATAACTCCTTGACTCAACAAAGGAAAAATTTCCTCCAATCTCTGTTCCTGGATGACTCAATATTTCTGCTTTATTAATAAAGTCCAGTGCTTGAACATTTTATTCTTTATTATCTTATAAAGAGAACAACTCTACATGACACAAACATCTATATTGGATTAATTTGTGAATCTTATTAATAGCTTTGGACTGAGCCCAGACCCAGTGGTAATCAATTGCTTTGGGATAATATTAAGTTTCTGAGTGACTCTAAATTACATCACGTGGTGTTTTAACTGCTGGAGTAAATGAAATATTGAATGTAACATTCTTTACAGCAATGAAAGTGTGAGGCTTCTTTTGATGAATTCAGCATTCCGTGACAACATATTAGCACTAGTCAAGAGACACGTTTCTTCTTAAGATTTTTGATTTTTACTTTTAAAAAAATTAAGTATATTGCTACTCAGCACTCTCAGTTTGTTACTGCTATGTCTTCTCTCACAATAAATTTTTTCTCTTTCAGACTAGTTTGTAAGGTCTTACAGGGTTTATTAGCAGTGGAGCTGCTGCGCCTGAACATGGGTTTGGCACGTTGATTACATTTTAAAATTTTATGTTTTCTTTACAGAAGAAAAATGTTGACTGTGTAGGGGTTTTTTTATTTCTACTTAGTACTTATATTTCAGAGTGATAATTAATAAGCTTATGAGGAGATAATTGTTGAAGTTAGTTTATAGAATTTAAAACGGAGTTGTACCGAATCACTGCTTTTCATACTAGAACTTCCCGTGCTCTTACTTCACTTTTGCATTTGACATGGAGGATTTCACAGCTTTGCTCAAAGACTGCAGCTGACAAAATTCACTTCTCAAAAGTGCACCTTGTTTGCCCCTCAGTTCTGTTGACTGGCATAGAAGGGCATCATCTGTCCTCCTTAAGCACTGTGCGGCTTCTGTGCTCTGAATGAGTTGCAAATCATTTATTTTGGTCAATAGTCCAGAAATCCTGACCATGTTACCTTCTTCGCCTCTACCACTCAGAAACTGATACTTCAGTAGGAAAAAGGGGGTTATGTGCATTTGATCAAGGTGGATTCATATGTAAGATGGGAAACAGAACAAAAAACTCTGCTTGCTGAGGGTTTTTTCCACTCTTATTCTCTTTCCCATAGAATTGAGCACAAGTTGTGCAGAATTTTTTGTAAAGAGAAAGAAAATCCTTGGAAGTTATGATTAAAGTCTTAAACAGAGGGAAGTATTATGAAATGTATCAAATAGTGTCAGGTGAATCTTTAATTCAGTAGAAATAATGTACAAGTCTTATTGTATTCAGTAGATCCAGTCTTCTAAACACTTTATATAAACTTTTGAATTAAATTTTTTGGCTTTTATTCAAAGAAATTGATTTCATGTATATACGCTTGAGTTCATGTACATATTTAAAATAGGTTTTAAAAGTGAATTATAAATGCCAAGTTCATATGAATTGGCTCTATAGTATACACTTAGTGATACCACAGAAATGTGTCTTTATCCTTTTTATGAATCTGTTTTCTGGATTTCCTCCCTGTTCCTGGAACCAGTCGTGGCTCCAGGCTATCAGTCAGCCAGGAGAAGTCTTAGGAGAATTATTCCCACAGAAGAGCTGCTGTTTCTCAATCCGCCAGACACAGCCCACTGCCAGAAAATCCCTTCATCTGTTTTTTCTTTTGTTAAGGTATAAAGAAAATGAAGGTAAAAAAAAAAAAAAAGGATGAAGTTGGCAACCTCCTTTTTCTCCCCCCAAGGCTTCAGTAATTGTTTTTATTGTTAATTCATTATTACAGAGGATTCTGTAATTTCTTGAAGCAGGGATTGGCTTCACGTGTGCTGAGATCAGCCACAGCAGTCTTTTAGTTGACATGCCACCAGCAATATCAGTAATTACAACTTAATTAAGTAATTATTAATTAATATGTTCAATGCAGTGTTTGTACAATGTTATTACATGCATGCACATTACTGTCCAGCTCTATGAAGAAGAAAATTGGGGTGGGGGGGGGGGCAGGGAAAGGGAACACACTAACATTCTGTGATGTTAAAATTTGGAAGAAATTTATACATCACTGAGAGAATATTGCACTAAAAATTTAGATGTAATAGCTCTTGGGGAGGATTAGTTGGTAAATGTGACTTCAGATCTCCCTCTGGCCTGTGCCCTGAGTCTTCAGTTAGCTATTGTTACATTTAGATTTAAAGAATTTGCAGTTTGCTAAAAAATGACAGTATTTGTCTTTGTCAACTGGTAGGCATGGACAAACTTATTTCATAAGTGAATTATTTATTACATTTATATGAAGGGCAAAAGTTCAATTAAATTAGTTTGAAGGTCTTTTCACTGTTCATTCATCTGAACTAGATCATATGAGAGAAATTAGAATTGTGAGATGTAAGATGCATTAGGCTACAGCAACATAAAGTAAAATAGTGCCTTTTTATTTTATTTAGAGGCTTTTTTGGGCATGGTGGTTCACAGGTTAATGTTGAAAAAAAAGATGGTATCTGGATGATAAAGCACAAGAGAACAAGTATGACTTCAGTACCACTATAAAGGTGGGAGGATATAATTCTCTTAGAATATTGAAGTTACCCACACAGAAAAAAAGTAAAAATTAATAAAAAAGTCAGACACAAGCAAGAAAACCCATTATGACTGACTATTAAAAGAGATGGGGAACATATTTGAAAGTAATGACATGCAGAATAGAACTTATTCTGACATACCATATTAAACATAGTGCTTTGCCTAAACCAGAGAAGATACATCACCCACTATTTATGAAATAATAGTAGAAATGCTTGAAATAGTCAGGAATGGTAGGTTGTTTATATAGGCAGTATGCTGTTTGAAATGAAGAAAGTCAATGCTGTAATGGATTATGTAAATAAAGAAATGCAGACAGTGTTTGAATATAGAGGGGGACTAAATCAGCCTAACAATCGTAAAATGGCATTGATTTTCTTTGCAAAAAGACAAGTTTGCAAAGTAATTCCTTGTTTGCTAAATATGGTGGCTCTTGAGGTGAGACAGTTGTGTGGATTGTTCCTATCTCAACTGAGGTGCAATGAAGCAGTAAAATTTATACCCCCATTTTTATTTTTAGCAGTGTACATAATGGCATTGGTACCTTAGTCCTTAAATAACAAGCTCGTTTATAAGGGCAAGGATGGAGGAAATAATTGTTGTATATTAATAAAGTGAGACTGATGACCTCATCAAAGTTTCTTTTGACAAACTAGTTTCCACTTAGAAGCTATCATGAGAAGAATTTATGTTATCCATTTCTGCTTTCTGACCAGTTGGCTTCCCTCCACAGTTATTCTCCTGTAAAGCTGAACTTCTCGAAGGTTTTGGAATCCAGTATCGATACAACAGTCCTCTTCTCAAAAACTTGATACAGAACTTGTTTTTTTGGGTCAGGTTGCTGGTCAGTGTTGAATTGGTGGTTAATAGGTTAAGCTGGAGTTGAAGTGTGATTGTGTGTATCTGTAGGGAAGCCACGGTTCTCCCTGGAATGGTAGCACACCTGTATCTTGCCATGGATTTATAGGTGCCTGAGACCCACACCTGTGTGGGGAGTTCCTGGCAGGCAGACACACACACAGTTTTGTGCTGCAGCAGTCATACGAGGTCTTCCAGGTTCATATTTGGTTGTCACAGTTTACAAAAGGCCATTTATAACCCTATGCTGCTGAGAGCTTAATGATCCCCTACTACTTGTAATATTAGCAACTTTCAGCCAGATTAATTTGCAGCTTCCAGTTCTCTTTGCTGAGGAGTAAACCCTTGGGGCTTCAGTTGCACTGCAAGAAATTAAAGCTATACTTATGTTGTTGTGCTGTCAGTTTGCTTTCTTTTATCTAAATAGTGTAAGACAGGCCTTGAGTACAGACAAAAATGTAAAATTCCCAATGCACTAGAGTGAGACCAAATACAAATGTGAGTCATTGGCTTGAGGGGAATTTGCCAAAATTGCAAATAAGATCTGCTAGAAATGAAGTATTTCCTGTTGAAAAGATCTGTAGCTTTTTGCAGATGTCAGTGACGGCTGCAAGCACTGAATGTACTGGGATTTAATCAAAATATCTTAATAAATATGTCTTGGAGCAAAGGAAATTGTGAGAAGAATGAACTTCCCTTACTATTTTGGTTCTCATAAAACTGTCTGTCTAACTAAATATCAATAGGAGGGCACACTTCCTGTTTATATCTCTGCATCTTATCTAGAACTAAAAAGTTAGTTTTATGAAGCATGATAGGGATTTAAGGATATAATTAAGTCAATTCACATAATTTTCAGTCAAAAGTCTTGGTTAGATCTTTTCGGTCAAGAGGCAGCTGTTCTATATTTTTAATGCTATCCTGTCTCTCCTCTTTCAGGAAAAAAAAAATCTTGACTAGATGAAGTCTTTTTGGGGATTTCTCACACAGGCCCCATACCTTCCATGTGCATGCACAACATAATTGAATATTGATGAGATTTTAAGTTATAGGTTATGACCTCAAATTACAGCAGAATTTAATTGCTGATCAGAAATCTGGCATCTGACCTGTTTGTCTTCCATTTTACAGATTTTTGTTTCGTTTTGTTACCATTCATGCCAATATAAACCCCTGATACCGTGAGTTTCATTCTTATGTATTTGGCATAAATAAGTCAAGGCCAACAGTAGAAATTGTGAAAAATATAAACTCTGATCATACAGTAAATATAGTAAATAATTCATAGATTCTCCTAGCTGGTTGGGATCAGCAGGTCCTCATGTCTGACCTCATCCTTAAAACAAGCACAAGAATTTCATTCAAGTATTCTTTTACTAAGAATAATATAGCAGGGTGTACTTGTAACCAACTTCAGTGTATTTTCTACTCCAATCCAAGTGTATCTAGTCTTTTTTCTTTATGTAAGGAAGTTGTATGTGAGGCAGGTAGGAGTTTATTTCAACCATCAAGAAACTTTAAACTGGAAGTAGGGTAAAATGTATGCTATAGGGAGCCTGAGAAAGGCAGGAAAATCAGCAATACTCTGATAGGAGCAAAAAGTGGTGATGGTGGTCTCAGATAGTAGTAACAGCATCAAGGGTCGTAATTTCTGAAACTTGCAATTGCAAATCCTGGTTTCAGATGTAGCTTGTGTGTTTCATATTTTAGAAGCAATGATTCATGTTTTAGAAGCAATCATTAATGAAATTTAGGATAAGCATCTAATTGCCTTAAATTATAGAACATAGGAAAATAGTTTACTTCAAATAGCTTCTAAATTTCCCCCGTGGTTTCTTACAGCCTCTGCTCTGGGAATCTTGAAGATCATAAGTGATCAGCTTCTCTGTTTATTGAAATGAAAAGGATAGAGAGTAAAAGTGTTCCTGAATTTTATTGTAGTGATTCTGGCACAGGGGATTCCCTTTCCCAGCCCCCCAACACTTTTCCACCATTTCATGGGCAAAGTGCTTTTCTGTATTTCTGCACTTCATTTGTATAAACTACAAGAGAAAACAGAAAATCCAGAATGGAGTTTTTTTAACACTGTGAGTAGCACAGCCTTGGGGTTTAGCACATGTGCCCTAATGCAAAAATTTCTCCCCGTTTCACTCCCTTCATCCCTTTTCTTTCCTGTCCCAAAGAAAGGCTGGAGAAGCCACCATCTGAAGTCTGATGGCAAAATGGCTTGATGGCTTGATTCCTCTGTTAACATCAATGAAACAGCGGTAGAATTTTCAGACTTTTTTGATAAGAAGGAATGTTTGGAGCTTAAGGATATTAAAGGCTTACAAGGTTATCTTTTCATTGGTGATTAAATCCAAAGAAAACCTGTGTCTTGTGGAAAATAAAGAGTAAACAAAGGAGATAAGATGGAGAAACCCTCATACCAAAAGTCCTTCTGCAACTTCTCCATTTCTGTATTTGCTTCTTAGACTGAATTACTCTTTGAATGTAGTTCTAACTCCAGGTGACCTGGTGTGAGCCCCCTCTCTGTGTCAGTGCCATTTACAATATCCTTGACAACTCTCAGTAGCTCCCTTTTCTGAACAGATCCAAGGGTAGGGGCTTGACAGCATAAATTCATTCCTTCATGTGTCAATAACTTAATTTTGAGGCACAAGTCTTTCATCCTCCTATTTTTCAAAACTCTGCTACCAGCTAGAACTTATTTACTGTGCTGACAGATGCTCTGCAGATAAGGGAAGTAGCAGGAACTGTTTAGATCCTTAGTTCTGCAATGCTTCCATTCAAATGTGGATTTTTTTCCTCTCTATGATCAGTGATTCATATTTCTAGAGACAATAAGGGGACCAGGCATCTGACTGCAATGGATAACATTGCAATTTGGATGCAGACTCCTAGGAAATTAGAGCCCCTATGAATTATACTTTGTTACTCAGTTTTGAGTTGGTACTGTCAGAAAGTCTTTTAACTTTGTCCTATCCTTTCTCTTACCAATTTTTCTTCAATTATTTCTGAAGTTATTATTTTAATGTCTCACTGCTATTCTTCAATATTCTGCATTTTCATTCCTTTTTTCTTAAGCTACAGTTAAATCTTACATCTTCTGGCCTGTATTTCTTACAAATAAGTAATTTCATTTTCATTAATGTTAAAATAAGGTTTGAGAGGGTGTACTTCTTGATCTCAAAGAACAGGGGCTAAGCTGAAATGATGTCTAAAACAGTCATCACTTTTTTTGATTGATAGTAGGTTTCATGTTGAGGTATTTTTACATGAACTAGTGTAGATAACTAATTTTTTCGTATGTAAGTAAATATTCCCTGTGTATGCAAAACTTCCTTTTTTGTGAGTTTTTTTCTGTGGAGAACTAGAAAGCATAGGGGTAGCAGTGATGTGTTCGTATATTTTAGTCCTTATTCTCTCTGCCTTCAACCTTATTTTCCTTGCTGTTATTTCTCTGTGGTGTACATGCATTGAGTCCATAATCCCATTGATTCAGCAACTATTCTTTATTTAACTGTATGGTTCCAGCCACATTTATATGTATTAAGAACCATCTATGCCTAAAAATACAGCAATAATATCGTCTGTACTGCCATATAGGTTAAAAAGGATAACATTGCACTGCCTGTTGCCTGTCACCTTTGTAAAATATTGTTGTGCCGGTGGCCATTGATTTTTGTGAATCATTCGGGGTTTATTGAGAGTAGTGATTTGGGAAATGTCATGACACCAATCACAAGGTGTTATGGAGTAGTTTTGTTCACAACTAGTAATCATTTTTACCAGTAAAACATTTTTATTGTGTAGTCCTATACTCCTGTCAGTTGTTGAAAAAGTGTGACTGTGGAACATAGGTCTGAATGTAGCCTAGGCACTCTGTGTCAGCAAGTCTACACCTGCCTCCATCTAAAATCCTCCACCAAAAGGATTGTTGGGATTTTCCTTTGAAAGGACTTGCACCATATATTATGCATTTAAAAGGTTGATGAAAATCAGGGAGCAAGTGAAGAAAGAATAGAAAAAGATAGTGCTTACATTTCAGTGGGTAATAGAAATTTGAATTGTGGTGATAATGATATTGTCTGCACCCCAGCAGTGTGTGCTTTAGGAACAGAGTGCTAAAGCATCATTAGTCTAGGAAAAAAAGAAACCATAATCATCATAGCAGTGTGATGCTACTTTTTAAGGAGAAAGAATGGAATATAGTTAGGGAGTTTATGGTTCTCTACGTTTTTCCTTTACATGTTTTTTCTTTCTTTTTTTGTGTGGTATTTCCATATTATAAAGTGAGTAATATTAAAGCAGAGTTCTAGGTATTTGAGGCCACTCTGCAGCACCTCTTTGCTCTGTAAATGCTATTGGCAATATAAAGGTACTTATTCAAGCCCTGTTAGGAGAAAGTGGTTATGTGGAAGAATCCCTGTAGCAGAAGTGGATCACATTCAGCCCTAGTAGACTCATCACCTTGCATAGAGCTGTGAAAGAAATTAGCTCAATTCATGGTGTTCTAGACACTGTTAAACAGCTAATCATTATTTTCAAGTAAATATTGTGGTACACAGAAGCTCAGTAAGTGATTTCCCTAAATCCCTTTAGAATTTAAGTTTTTCAAGAAGTACTTGCATTTGTGAGTCCTAATATTTTATTTGGGGTCATAGTGTGTATTTGAGAGGAAGTGGTACTAGAGGTTTAATTGCTATGTTACTATTTCCAGAAGACAAAGAACATAGAAACAGAAGAGTAGACAGGGAATAAAATTAATATCAACTTCATAGTTTGCATGTATCCAGGAAAACACAGAAATCACTGGTGGAAGTTAAAATCAGGATATCAATTGTTATTTATGACTGTTAATATTGTATTTTTAAAGCTCCTTGTTATTAGTAGGTGGCTGGGGAAGACATACAGTTTCATCTTGGAGAAAAATAACTTGGTGTCTAAAGGTACCAAAAGCCTGAATAAGATAAGAGGGAGAAGTACTTGGCAATTAAATCAAAAGTGAGATGGAATACATTTGCAATGGAATGAATTAGTTGTTGCTAAGGGTTTTCTGAATGCTGGAAACAACTCTTTTACAAGCACAGTATTTTCTGAATGTCTTTGAAAATCTCTTTTGGAACTTGAAAACTCATTTGGTAGATGTCAGCTTCAAGGTTCAAAAAGCTTGGCATATAAAATTCAGCTTGGAATGGAAAATCTAGAGCAGCTTTCCTGGCAGATGCTCCCAGCAGCATCACAGAAAACTTCCACACTATAGGTGATGGGGTTATAACACAGTTGTCTTAGTGCTAGATTAATTTGTAGACACTGTTCCATAGTTACTTGGCATTAGGGCAAGTTAATAAAGAAAAAATCAAGTTCACATGAAAAGGTGTCTAAATCTTGACAAAAGCAGCTAAGTTAGAGCAGACATAGCACAAACCTGTTTGTGCAGTAGCAATCTGGGCTGTTTTCTTGAAAAGAATATAGGGATCTATTGATTTTTAGCAAATTGCCTTTTTTTTTCCCTTTTGGTGCAGTGAAAGCTGTTGGAAAAGATTGTGTGTATGTCATTAAATCAGTGATAATTTTCAGACAGATGAAAATGTTCAGTTTGCCTGTATATTCTCATGGAGTGTTCCAGCCATTAGTGGAAGTAGAGGGCAAAGATTACGTGCCTTGTTCTTAATCCAGATCTCTCTGAGGCAGTAAATTTTTCTGTATGTATCATCTTCTTAAATGTTACGGGGAATGAAAATAGCTGGCGGTTTTTGAATGGAAATGTGTATGGTTTTTCTTAACTTTTCCCACTGATTTTCAGTGTTTTTCATATGCTGACAGACCATTTGTCTCCGTGCTGCTATCTGTAATATCATGTAATATTATGAAAGGGTAGCCCTTTTTTTTTGCATAGGACATAAGTTATTGAATTTAATGTTTGACATTTTGACTCTTTCTGTGCTCCTGGAAAGAAGACACAAGATCTCTGCTGCTGCTCTCACTCTAAATGGAGATTGATAATTCTTTTAATCTGTCTGGGGACAATTTTTGTTCTCCTTGTACTGTAAGAGGTCACACGGAGAGCTCCTTATCAGAGATTAGGACCTGACTGTGCTGGCATGACACAAGCATACAGGATAAAGATTGGGCACATCAGCCTTCTAGAGTTTGCAGTGGGTGTGTGTGCATTGTGTGATTGGGATAACTGCAGACTACTCCTTTTGGTGGCTGTTACCTGTGTGGCTTCCACATCTGGATTCTTATGGTGAGAGGAGGGCCAACCTGGTCCTGGGCGCATCAGGCACAGCATCACCAGCCGGGCAAGGGAGGCGATTGTCCTGCTCCTGCAAAGGAGCAGTTTTGGGTGCCATGATATAAGAAAGGTATTAAACAACCAAAGTCCTCAAAAGAGGGCAATGAAGGTGATGAAAGGCCTGAAGGGGAAGGTGTACGAGGAGTGACTGAGGTCACTTGGTCTGTTCAGCCTGGACCAGGGGGGACTGAGGGGAGACCTCACTGCCGTCTGCAGTGGCAAACACCGATCTTGTCTCTGTGGTCACCAGTGACAGGACCCGAGGGAATGGCCTGAAGGTGAGTCAGGGGAGGTTTAGGTTGGATATCAGGAAAAAGTTCTTCACCCAGAGGGTGGGTGGGCACTGGCACAGGCTCCGCAGGGCAGTATCACAGCACCAAGCCTGACAGAGTTCAAGAAGCGTTTGGACAACACACATGATGTGACTCTCTGTGTGCACAGCCAGGAGCTGGACTTCAGTGATCCCTTCTGATTCCTTCCAACTCAGGGTGTTCTGTGATTCTATGATTCTGTGCAACTATTTCATTATGCATTTATGTAAAGTAATTTCCTATTGGAAAGTTTATGTTAGGTGAATAGGTATATGTGATATATTAATGCCATGCTGCTTCTAAGACAAGTGGTTTTTTGAACCTAGTGCCAAAGGATTGAAACTCTTCTTAACTGACCTACATGACAATAGAGGCAGCATTTTCGGGCTTTAGATAAAAAATCTAGTAAAAATATTTTAAAGTCTGTTACAAAGCTGCTGATAATATTTTTTCAGGTTTTAAAGAATGTTTAACGTCTCGTACATTTGGATGCATAATTCTGCAGAATTCAGACAAGAACTTTGATTTTCCCTCAGAATTAAAAAAACACCTGTAGATCTAAATAATGTTTTTTGCAATACCAGAGTCAGAAAAAAAAGTACAGAAAGAAATCCACTTGAAACTGTGACTAGGGAAATACAGGTAACCGAATAGCTTTAAAAATCTAAATAAGAACTTCCAAACACTTCCACTATTCACAAAACCCAATTTGTGGTTCCCAAGGTTGTGCCTCTAGGCATGCTCAAAGTCAGTTAATTTTGACATCTGGCTCCTTTTCTCAGCTCCTTTAGGATTCGCAGAATAGGATTGCCCTGACTTCTTCACCTGTGGAACCAGATGTTAGAAGGATGCTAACAGTGTTCTTTCAAAAAAACCACTGAAAATACATTAAGGAGGAGTTCAAGGTTTTGCCCAACTCTCTCGCATAAACCTCTTTCAAGTTGACAGAATTATTTCTACCAGTTTCTCAGTGATTTGATTTTCGTATTTCTCTACTCAAACACTGTTTTTCTGCCAGAAGAGGACCTAACTGCTGTGACAGGAAATTTTGGAACTGGTGAATCACAGTCTTCTGCTTTATCCAGTAGGTCAGTGTAAACTGGACTGTATTTGGAAATCCTCCATTTCAGTCTTTCTGGCATAGAGGACATGAAGCCCTAGTAGAGCTCCTGAATTAAGTTGATATTCTGAGGATATTTCCAACAGTTTGGTTGGAACTCTTCTGTTTAAATTGGTCAGAAAATCAGTGGAGCATTCAACACTTTCTGAAAAACTACCTTTAGTTTTGTGGTTGAATCATAAGGAGAAGTAGAAACATAGCAGTTTCTATTAAAGTAGTAGGTTAAAAGTCCCTTAGACAGATGAGGGATTTAAGCCCAGGATATCTAAATGTTGTCCCAGATTCTTATTATCAGTCTATGGAATAGAGAGGCTCAGCAGCTCATAGATTACTTTTTCTGCTAATGTATGAAAGTGGTTACCCTAATGTTTCTCTAATGCTTTTAAGTGCTTTCTACCTTAGCATGCTTTTCACTAAAGAAGCCATTGCAATGAGTGTTTTCCCAATAGAAGGAGGTGATTTTTACAGTTGCTGTGATATGTGCAACTTAGGATCACCATCTGCACTCCATTTCTACCTCACATAAATTACTGGTTGTTTAATTTAGCTTTTCTCTCGTGTCATTTATTTTCACATACGGAGGTAGCAGCTTTACCAGTAGATAATAGGAAGTTATTAACTTGTTTCACCTTACGTTCCCACAACCACATGCTGCTATTTCTTATAATAACCTTGGCTTCAGTAATGTGGCCCTTTGTGGGATCTTTGGAGTGTGCTGTGTAATTATATTGCGACTACCGAATGGATGTAAACTGTCATTCCATTACCCTGCTAATCTAATACGGTGATAGAGGTGTTGCTTGTATGATACTTTCCCACTTGTCTCATCTGATAAAATTCTGTTTGAAATTAACTGTTCCCTTTTTCTGCAAAACTGATGGATTCTGCTCCACAGTGCAGCCAGTGAAGGAGGCAGGAAATGTCTCTGAGGTTGGTAAAACTGAATTGATAAAATTGATGGGAATAATACTGATTTCTATGTTTTGAAGGAACATTGCCAGCTGTAGACTCAACAAAATTTAAATTATTTCTGGGAATTTTTTCAGTGGTTTTAAGGGAGAAGTTTAAAGTACTTGTTTTCTGAAATGTTTTAACCTTAAACAATTATGAATAATACTTTTTGACACTGTGAAAGAAAATAAATATGTTTATTTTCTTTTACTTTTGTATTACTTCCTATATTCTTATCATTGCAGTTTTTCTTTGTAAATTCCTGAGTAAAATAAATAGAGCATAAATAATTTAAAAATATAAAAACTATAAAACTACAAAAAAAAAACCAACTAGGGACCATACTCACCATGGGCATTAAAAGTCTCTTTGTTATCGTTTAGTGCTGAATTTGGCTTGTTTCGAGAACGTTCCCATAATTGGCAGATTATGGGACTCTCTGCAAGGAGATGGCAATTAATGCAATTTGCCATCTGTGGGCAAGTTTTTTTGTGGCAGCATACCTGTATCAAAAATGGTTGTTTATCATCATGCTGTGTTTTGAAGTAAATGCCCAAATTTTCTAGTGCTGCAGACCAGCCTCTTCAAATGAAAATTAATGGAGTTTAGCTAATTAAACCATGTGAGGTCTGACCATGTTTTTCAAGATGTCCCCTATTGTTCATAAAATGACACATTGGTAATTTTTAAGGGCATATTAGTGATTGTTAAAAATAAATAAGTTTCTGGAAGGTGGGAAGTTGAAAATGTAAGCTCCAGTATCATTAACAGATGGAGACATCTAAGTAGACATTAGCTTTCTGATAATTGCAATGGATCACAAGTAATCTATGTCCCCACTCTGGTTTTCAGTATTTGACTGTAGTGGTTACAAATTCTTTGGTATGTCTTAGAAAATGTCATCATATGGCTTTTCTCCTGCTGCAAAGAGACACACATTTCATACCATGTAAAAACTCCTTGGTCTGCTCTCTCCTGTGTTGTTCTTCAATAAAATGAAGATGGTTTCTGTTGGAGATGAAGGAGGTAATTTTGTGGATCATTGTAATAGATCAATTGGTTTATGAACCTGAAGTTCTTTAGAGTGTGCTGCAAATATTTATGATGTCCTTGAGTTTTACACCAGATCTGTAAATTAGCTGAAAGATGAGTAAAAATTCATACAGTCAGACAGCTCCCTCCTGGCTACGCACTTAAAGTGGCTCAGGAGCATAAATTATTCCTGCTGAGGTCAATCATAATTTGTGCTATTTTGCTTCTGCATCTGCTGTTCTGAGAAAGAAGAATATAAAGAACATCTGTATTTGAAGAAAGATTTCTCTCTTTGCATCAAATTTTATTCACTTTGGGGAATCTTTTGGTACAAATGATGATCTGAAGAGCTGCAATTTGCATTGGCAGGTAACAAAGGGAAAGTTCTTCAGGTTGTATTTATGAAAAAGCTGAAAAATTTACCACAGCCTGGACAGTTGAACCTCAGAGATCTGTAGAGATGTTGTCATTGAGGATGTATTCAGTCCTATGTGTATGAAAGCGGAATAGTCCTTTAAACAAATTATGTCAGACCAACTCCAATTTCTGTTCTATAGCTTTTAGGTGAAACCTGGATTTCTTGTCATCGAATTTGTATTTTGGTGGAAAGAATTGATTCTGTCTTCGTGGTGACAGTGGCCACATTTAAAACTTGGCCGTCTCTTTTGTTTTCACATTTTATGTGTTCTTAGCTCCTTTAAAGGAACTTTTTGTAACATACCTGAAGTATATTTCCTAGAGAATACCTAAAAATACCTGAAGTATTTTTAGTACATATGTCAATGATACCTTGCACGAATTAAAAGCTTTGATGGGGGCAATAATATCAGTAGTTTGTTGCCTATAATTCTTTGGCTAACTGTCCTTACTTTATTTGGGTGTGTAATGTTTTGGTTTTCAGATGTCTAAAATGAATAAAACCAACAGATAAGACCTGTAGTAATGCAGGTTGAAGTCAACAAAGTGAAATAAGAGAGTCAGACTATTCCTGTTAAATAGTATTTCCTGTCTTTGTCTTTTGCATCTTTATGGCAATGTTATCTGAATTTCCACTCCTTGCATGCTAAATATAATAATAGCTCAAAGTGTGAGTTAATTTAAGCAATTTTCTTAATTTCTTAATATCTCTAATATATATCCCTTAATAAATGTTGACTCTGCAGCTATTATGAGGAAAATAATCCAATTTTTCTTTGCCACTTCCAAACAAAAGATATGTCTGTGAACAAAGCGGTCGATTTAGTCAAGTATGAATAGGTTATTTACAAGACCTAGTGGTTGTCTTACCTTCAGTCCTTCTTTTCCCCCTTAAAAAGAAAAAAAAAAACCAGGATGAAAAAATAATGTATCAGCTCACTTTAATAAAGTTCACCTTTTTCAGACATAGTAGTACTGGTGGTTTATAGTAGAAAAGGGCTTTGGAATTTGGGACATTTTTGTGTTATACTGCCTTTTTAATATCTAGCTCTAAAAGATTTTTAATTTCATTCTAAGAACAAAAAAACTAGACTTTTTCTTTTTTTTTTTTGCCCTCACTTATGTTCAACTCATTTTTTCTGGTCTAGTTAGCTCTCATAAGCAGCAGCATATATACCATATTTCATTCTCATAACTGTATTTGAACATGCTTCCTGTCCATTAGCAGAAATGTTTGGAAACAAAATGAATAATAACTTTTGTGGTATGCATTTTGCTGGGCAGATGTGCCATCTCAGGATAAGGAAAGCTAGAAGCAGAGAACACAAATTGTTGGAAAGGCATCAGGATGGCAATAATTTCTGTAATGAATAAAATGAATAAAATCTGTAATGAACAGGAATTAATGAGTCAGTGAATATTTTTAATTTTATGTTTATAAATTTGTTCATAGCAATACCTATTAGAGTCTCCTGTGCAGACAGGCTGAGTGAGCTGGGGGAAGAGAAGGTTCCAGGGAGACCTTGGAGCAGCCTTCCAATACCTAATGAGGAGAGACAGGGATTTCACAAGGGCCTGTAGGGATTCAAGGGGAAATTGCTTCAACTGACCCAGGGTAAGCTTAGGTCAGATATCAGGAAGAAATTCTTTGCTGTGAGGGTGGTGCGGCACTTGAATGGGTTACCCAGAGAATCTGTGCATGTCCCATCCCTGGAAGTGTTCAAGGCAGGTTTGGTTGGGGCATTGAGCAACCTGATGCACTGGAAGGTGTCCCTGCCCACGACAGTTTTTGGAACTAAATGATGTTTAAGGTCCCTTCCAACCCAAGCCGCTCTGTGTTATTCTGTGATATTACTTAAAATAAGACACTGAGCCTAGTGCTTAATGTCCTTTTCTGAAAAGTTAAGCAGCCTGACATCAATGCTGTGAAGTGCTAAACAACTCCAAGAAATTCTGAACTCCTTAAGCTGCAGAAACAAGCAATGGTATAATTATAATTTCTGATGCCAGTACCATCTCTAATAAAGGATGTTTTTGTGCTGAGATGTAAAAAATTTGCATTTAAAATTCTCCTCTGTTTTATTTTTAAAAGGCAGTTTATGTCTGAGGAAATGTCATTTACTGCAGAATGCCAAAACAAAAACATGCAAATGACACCAGAGTTTACCATTTTCATCATGAATGTTGTTACTGCTTGTAGAATGAAGATTTTCCTCCTATTTGCACTCTTTGTTGTGTATATTTCTCATGTTTAGCGTGTTTGATTCTGGTTTTCTTCCAAATTTCATTTTCTTCCACCATAAATAATGATAATGAAGCAAAGTGCCATTTCTATTATGTACTTTAATTGATTACAGCATATAGTAACATATTTCACAAAATATTACAGGAATTGCTTCAAATAATGTATACTGTATTTCTCTGTTTTATGGAAAAAAAAGTTGTGTGTGCTACTAGCTGAAGGCTCTCTTTTTTATTTTTGGGGAAAAAAAAGAATAGAAAGTAGAAGTATCCATTTGAATATTGCTGCCTGGAATAAGTTTTGCATTTTTCTTGCTACTTAGAGAAGAGAATTTAATTCACAAACATAAATTGTTACTTTTTTTTGGTAACACTGCCTTAATTATAAGTTTTGATTCTGTCCTTGAGGGTTTCAGCTCTTAGTATTCAGACTCTCTCATATTGGTGCATTTTATGTTTTGAAGTTCAAGAAAAGTGGAATTCTAAGGACAAATGCATTTAATTATCTTTTATTGACAAGATTACTTACACACCAAATACCAAAACCAATTAGATTTTACTTTGCAATTGCCTTTTTCTGTTAAAATACTCCAGTACTTGCAGAAGTTTAACAAATGACAACAAAAATGTGAGGTGTTTTGGAAGATTGTTTCAGTGTAACTGTGGCATGTGACAACTTCTGTTGTTTTTAAACATTTTCAGTCATTTGGACCTACATTTTCACAATAAGAAAAAAACCGTTGGTCTGAATCTTTTTAATGATTCATAATATTTTTTTTTTCTTTTAACTAGGGAATGCCAAAATCCATATGGTGCTTTCCAGGCTGTTAATACTTCAAACTTGGAATGTGAAATGTGTTCTCTTTTAATTCACCCCAGGACAGATGGATCAGAGTGATTCCAGCTTTGGAAAGCCATCAATTTCTATCATTTCTTTGAATGGTTGTTTCCTAGGTACTTTCCTAAAGCAATAATTTTACCAATAGCTATTGAAAATTACTGTATAATTTTTAGCATTGAATTTTCTGACCTTTTTAGCTGATCACACAGGAATTGTAGTACGGTGTCTTCTGCACAGTAGATTATTGCATTGCTGCCTTTGGTATTGGTCTCTCCCAATACCATTCCTCTTAGGATCATTGCTATCCAATTCTCATTTACCCCACGGCTTGTCAGCTCTACTAAGGGCTCAGTTACTGTTGGAAGTAGTAGGGGGTGGAATATTCCCCAGTGGCTCTGGAGGCTTTCCTGAAATGCTGGGTTCAGAAGCTGTGCCATACGTGCTGTCATTGTGGATCAGGTGAAACCTCTTTCATCCATAAAGCCGGGCTGGCAGCGGAAAGACGGGGCTTTACCAGAGGTCTAACAGCAAGCTCTCTTGCCAGATGAAGGGGGAAGGAGTAGAAATTGGTTTCTGGTGAATATTTGTGCTGCCAGGACGGGACCTTGGGGGTGTAGGGCTCTTCGTGGAGCTGATGGTGCCCTCACCTTCCTCACAGCACAACAAAAGAAGGGAGCATTGGCTCTGGATATGAAGAGCCAAGTTCCATTTCACTTGAGCAATATGAGCTCTTCTCTTTCCTTCTTTGTGCCACAGACATTTGAGACACTTCTTGTTATACTGTTCAGTTTTACTAAACCATCTTTTGATCCTCATCATATCTTGGTAATGTCACACAAATGGAGTGTGAAGGCATGGGGAAATGAATAGTCTCCATAACCCTTCAAGTGCTACACTCTTTAACTTCTGCTGAACATTTTATGGCTGGCCCCACACGTGGGGGAAAAGGAAGTGTATCAAAGTTTTTGAGCCAAAGGAAGTTAGCAATTGCTCAAAAGCCAGTGAAAGACTGATTTTCATGGTTCTCAGTAGAGGAGGATGGACATTAAAAGGCAAATTGACACTTTATACAGAGCTGTTAATATGGCTGTAGCCTTTTACTGTGCCAATAAAATGATACACGGCCCTAAATTTCTTGCTGTGAAGCATTTGGCTTTATATCATCATTTGCATGAAGGTTTTTTTAAAACAAAAGTGAACCATGCTTCAACCATTTGGTTTAATTCTTATTGTTTGACTAGGACTCTGAAAAAAAATCACTCTAAATTAGATGGGCACTAAGCTTGCTTTTTAAAGAGTTTCTGTTTTCACACAGACATGAGCCCAAAATAGTGTTAGGCAATGCAATTCAAATTTTTGTTGCTTCCTGATAAGCAGCTGAGTAACTGAAACTGCTTCTGTAATACTGATTCTCAAGTAACTTTCCAGTGCTGTTTTCTCACAAACTGCTGATACAACTCACTTTATGCTTCTTGCTGTTTAATTTCTTTTCGTTGTAGAAAGGCACATTTAAAAAATGAGCAGAGAGATCTGCCAAAAAAAAAAAGTAAAAAAAAAAAAAAAGGCAATTGCTGCACTATTAGGCACTTCACATCAAAAATGAGCTCCATAATAAGTATGAGACCCTTCCTGGGTTAATTGATTTCCCCTGTTGGATGTAGTGTAATGAATTTTCTGTAGCTGAATTCTATTCTCAGTGCTAGTGGCTAGTAAACCTTTTGTATTTTCTATAAATAGGTTGATAAGTAGACAGACAGTGTTTGAACCTACTTTTTCTCCTGTTCATAGAAAGCATTTCCTCCCTGCCATCACCAGTATTAAAAATAAATAAAATAAATAAATAATAATCATCCTTTCCTAAAGTTTGTAAAATTACATACCTTACCTAGGTGTGCTGAATTAATGACAATTCATGCCATGTTTTATTTGCTCCTGGAAGCATTCTCTACTTTCACAAGGGTACACAACTGTATTAGCTGATGTGAATGCTTCACTGAAAATAAATATATGGCCTACATCCTAGGGCCTAGACTTTGATAAGCCACTTTTTCCATAGAAAAATACGAATTGTGTGCCTGTCTGAAACCCCTGTCTCCTGACCGGGGATAGATAGGGGACAGATTGTGCTGATAATCCATAATGAAGGAGTTGCCTTGGCACACATTTTGAGCTGTGCCTCTTAACCAATGCACAAAACATAATGTTAAGATAATGCAGCATGCCATGTCAGTATTTATGGAACCTGATACAGTAATTGTGGAACCCAGCACAGCAAGATGTTAATTGCCCTGCAGACCTGTGGTCTGGTACATTAAGGCTGCCATCAGAAAGAAGCATAGCATTTGGATCTTAAAGGAGCTGCAGGCTTTCTTTGCCACAGTTTCTTCTGCCCCTTTCTCTGTACAAGAAATTTCAAGGCAGGAGGCATCTCTCAGCAGAGTTGCTTTGTCAAACGCTATATGATATGGCATTATTCCCTCAACCTCTCACGGTGCTGTGACAAGACCCTGCTAGTACTTGTTGTCCCCAGTCAATTTAAAGTTTATGGGACTGAATTATTGCCAGTTTGCAGAATGCATCCAGAAAGTGTGTGCAGTACACTCACGTTGCTTGAGGTGCTTCCTTTGAGTGGTTCAGCTCTGTAATGCTGAATTGCAAGGCTGTCATCTTGGAAAAGAAAGGTCTTTATAGAAGCCTTTGGAAAGGGGGATTTGGTGGAATGAAAGGATATCTCTGCAGGAAATTAAGAAGCAGAATGAAGGTGTTGATCAATTGATGCCGCTGCCACGACTGGGGCCTTGTCAGGCATAGAGGAGGCTTTGCTTCCCTGCATGAATAATTACATCCGTGTATACTAGGAGGGAAAGGCAGTGTGGTAAATGGCATGCAAAGTCATCAAGTTATATTCAAATAAAGTAGATTTCTTGTAAATTTTTGTGTGACAAAGCATGTGTGGAAGCTGAATCAAGAATTAAAAGGTATGGGTATGCAACCAGGGCATATTTAGATGTAGAGCAGGAGTCTGTAATAGTCTGGAATGGATGCAGTGATGAAAGAAGAGGGTTCAGGTTTGAATTGAAAGGTATCTGTAGACTGTAAAGGTGAAAGCTTTAGGCATGAGAAGAAAGCAGCAGAAGATGAAATTAAAGGTTGCAAAATCACTAAGTGTTACAGATTCAGCCAGGCCTAGGAAAATGCCAGAGACCTGACAGCAAGTCTGTAACAAGTTAACAAATATCTAATGCCACTGAGGTGGTGGTGGTATATTTTTCTTGAAAGATACCAGACGGCAAGAGATTTGCAATATAAGAGAAAATGCTGTGTTTTGTGAGGTGGAGAAGAGGAAAGAAAATGAAGGAAGAAATCAAAAGTATATTGATGAAAGTAGACAATGTAGATTTGGTAGAACCAAGAGTAAAAGAAATAAAACCATAAAAAATACTGTAAAGCATGGGTGATTAATCCAAAACCAAGGAACTAAGCCTAGAAATGGATTTTAAACTTGGAAAGACAAGGCTAAGGATTAACCTCTTCCCTGGCACAAATTCATCTTATTAATTTCTTCTTCAGAAGCCTCAGAATGGTAAACAGGATGCAACTGATTTTCTACCTCTCACTGGGCATTGTTTAACTACATTCTACCATGCTCTCTTTCAAACCACTGTCTCATATCTTCTGTGAAGAAAAACACGGAAAATTTAATTGACAGAAAAAAGAAAAAAAGATGTAATAATTTCAAAGCTGTTGTTATCGTTGGCTTGTTAAAAGCACACAAACTCCAAACTTCTTATTGGAACATTTTCAGGTGCGTTCACTCATGTAGAAAAAAATAATTTTTTTTTTAAAGAGAGTTTCTTTTTCAACCAATAACTAGTACCATAGTCCTGAAGGGAGCTGCTGTAAATATGGCATAGACTTCATAGATTAGCCCTTACTTTCAGGTTTTCTTTGAATAAACTTTCCTGCAATGAATCAAACTTTTGAGATTCTCACCCATTAAAAAAGCTTTTGGACTGCACAGTTTACAGGCACTGTGCTCTTCCATTTACATAAACTCCTGTATAGGAAAAAGTAGTTCAAACACCTGCAGTCATAAAAAGTCGTCTCTGTCTCATTTCTCTTGGATTTATTGTTATATTTGCAGTTGTTTTGTCTGTGTTTGAGTAAATGTTCAATTTCTTACTTTTCCATTGCTAGAAATCTGAGAAAATTAGCCTTCCTGATATGTAATGTAAATAGATTCTTATTACTTTTATTCTTGGAGCATCATGCTTTGTGATGAAATTGCAGTAAAAAGTCCAAGGGCAATCAAAAGAGATATCAGGGCCTTGGAGTGACTGGTGAGGAGCACAAGCAGTGAAGCCTCTGTCTGCCAGCTGCAGAGAGTGATGTTGGAAGGAGCAGGCAGACCCAGCAGATCAGTAACAGGCTCAGTGACGGATGTCACCAGGAGAATTTTGGGTTCTTGACTCGTGGGTTGGTCTACATGACACCAGCCCTGCTGGCAAGAGACAGGGTACACCAGTCTCAAAGGGGCAAAAGGATCTTCATGTAAGAGTTAACAGGGCTCACTGAAATAGATTGAAGCTAGATTTGAAAGGGGAAGGGGATGAAACTAGGCTTGGTAGTGATAAGCCATGGGATGGCATGTCACTGATCAAGGGGTAGAATGTATTAATTTTAAACATTCTTGAGAGTCCCAAAACGAAGAGCAGCAGAATTCACTCTGTTTGAAGTAAACTCTTCTCTAGCTGTGAGTGTGTTTCTGATAGGTTTTAGATGTCATAAAATTATGGCCCATGCCATTGACAAAAATTCAGATTTTTTAATAGTAAACAGCCTCTAAAAATGTACAATCAAGGAGAGAGCTTTCAATTTAGAATATACCAACAGTTTGTTGAGGAAAGAAAACATAGTCTCACTTTCTGCCAAAAGCAGAAAACAAAGCTATGCAAGGAGTTTCAAACTCAAGTGTGTTCCTTACGTTGTCTTTACAGTAACGGCTTTACTCTAGTCCAAAGCAGAAACTTCAATTGGACGTTTAAATTGCTGTTTCGGTATCACCAGAGCAGTGATACAGTATAGCAGACTCCATTCATGGGTTGCCTTGAACTTTTCAATGTATGTTTATTCTAATTCAATACTGATTTTTTTTTAACATTTCTAATTAAAAAAAAGGCTTCAAAAAGATAACTCCAACTGTTTGTTTGCTATACAAACTGGAACACTTGCTTTTACAGTGAAAAATGAGCTCATTCAAGTAGAATTAAACAGTTGCTGTAACAACTGAGCAATAAAAGAAAGTCTGGTGTTTAATTTTGCTACTTCAGGTGTTCTGTATTTAACAGCGGTTCACCTGCCCTCCAAAAGAGCATACAAAGATGATATTGACCTGACTGATAAAATTGACACAGAGCTGAACTTGGCTGAAAGATGACTCCTTTATGCCAATGTTTTAAGTGCAGCCAGCCTTGTAGATTTGGGAGAACTGAGGTGTCTCAGAATGTGTTCTGTTGAAAATTGTTCATACAAAGGTGTGTGCTCATGGAGTGTTGCTGAAGAAGTCAAGGAGCTCACCATGAGGAAGCCATTTCTCGTGTTTTGCCAGCAGGTCAGCCTGGCCATTGCCCCATCGACCTCCCTTGGGAAGAATTGCATCAGCTTTGCCAAGCTTGCCTCAGTCTCAGAGATACCTGCCACATCTGGTAGCTGCAGCAGCAGCTCACTTCAGTCTTTGTCTTACTGATCTTCCCATTTTAAATGTATTCTATACATCTTAGAGTAACAGCAAATTCACATCTCACTTCCTGCTGTTTCCTTTTCCCCCTGACTGCTTTCCTGTTGGAATAACAAGCCCTTCTGGCACACAATACTGAGAAGGCAATTTAAATGCAGGAGAACAAAGGTTTCACAATTTGAATTTTTCAGCTATGTACTTTATACAGAGGAGCATGTTTGGCACATTTTCCATAGGGAGTGAACCAAAGCTTGCTGTCTGCTGTACATTATTATAATGGGAACTGTCCCTTTGTGCGATCTTTAATATTTATTTTATAAGCTTACATTATGAAGGCTGAAACTCTGTCATTGCTATTTATACTGTATTTGTGCTTTGGGATAAAAAAGAAAAGCATCTGCATAGAAAAGGCTTATGGGAATGCTCATACACAAAGATTTTTCATCCTGGGGTATGAAATGCGTTATATAAAAAGCATCAAGAAATCTTAATCCTGTTTACGCTTCAGAAGTTCCCTCCAGGCTTTAAATTTTTCTGACAGTGGAGACTGAACTCTTTATGAAAACATTAATGGTTAGAAAGGATTTTCACATTAAGTGAAATAAATCGTTGGATTTTATTCTGAATGAAAATGTATAGTGTGACTTGATTCACCTATTGCTTTTATGCACTTTTGCTATAAGGATATAAACAGATAGGTGTAAATGTCAGGTCTGCAAAGGAACACTGTGAATCACATAATCTTGGATTAACTTCTCCATCTGATTAAAATATTTTACTGATCATACAATTAGAATTGCAGCAGCAATTAAGTAATACTTGGAATTTCTAAGATTATTACTGGGGATGGTCCTGTAGAGGATCAGGCATTGGACTCGATTCTTGTGAGTCCCTCTCAAATCAGCATATTTTGTATTATGTATCTATTTCTTCTCTTCTTTCTCCGTATTACTTCTATTTCAAAAAATTCTCCTCAGCTGAGCAGCTACTTTTGCCCATTTTGCCCCAAGTGCAAGAATGATGTGTAACTTGTATTCTCTCTTTTTATTTCTACTATGTAAAGAAAATTTTAAAAAAATAAATGACTGAATATTTCTAGATATGAGCTAAGAATACTAAGATATACTTAGAAGATTAATATGATGGCTGTAACTTGAAAAAAATTATAGCAAAGGAACATTAGAGAAGCAACCAGTCGTTCTGAATTTTAAGTAGGTTTTTAATTTTGTTTTTCTAGACTAAAGCTAATTTGTTTTGTAACCTCTCTAGAATGTATAGTGAAATCAAATAAATCTGAGAGTGATGGTTTTATAAAAGTTAGAAATCTGGATAAATTAGTGCTAAATTTCAGGATTTCTTTTTCCTTTTGTTAAGGGAATGACAGTTAAACTCTCCCCTCATTTGTGTTCATGCCCAGATAAAATGACCACAGTTTTTGTTAACCAGTCTTTACAGATGAACTTGTTTCTCATTGAAATGCTTTGGGTTTTTTTTCCAGATCTGATACTGAAGTTCTTTTGCTGGTTTTGGGGTAGAGTTAATTTTTTTTCCCAGTAGCTGGTTTGGGGCTATGTTTTGGATTTGTTCTGGAAAGGGTGAGGATATGAAGGTGCCCAAGGAGCTGGGACAGGTGACCCCAACTGAACAAGGGGGTATCCCAGACCTTATGGCATCTGCTCAGCATATACAGTGGGGGAAGAAGAAGGGATGCAAACAGTGATGGCATTTGTTTTCCCAAGTCACCATTACATGTGATGGAGCCCTGCTTCCCTGGGAATGCCTGAACACCTGCCTGCCCATGGGAAGCAATGAAAAAATTCCTTGCTTGGTTTTGCTTTGCTTGCGTGCACAGCTCTTGCTTTACTCATCAAACTTTCTTTAGCTTTTAGGGTTTTTTTCACTTGAACTCTTAGATTATCTCTGCAGCCTTAGTGGTGGAGGGTTAAGCCTGGTGCTTGGGTGCCAGCTGGGGCTCAAATATGGCACTGCTTAAGTCAGTTTTGATGAAAAACATAATCTATGCTTGAGTTTTTTGTCTGTGTGTGGGTGACAGTGATTCTTGGCTGTCACTCAGGACTGCAGCTGTATGCTTACCTCATAGTTCTTAGTCTGTTTGGGACTATATAATATCACAGGTATTGCTGAAATGAAATGGAGCTTATAATACATACATTTAGTCTCCTTTATCCTGTCAGTTATGTGTGCTTGGATTGCAGAACCAGGACAAATAGTTGGTAAAATAGGGTTGTCACACTCTCTTTCTGGATTTTGGGGGGTCCTGCATGATGAAATAAGGCACAGATGTGAGTGTTGTTCCAGTTGACTCTCTTGTCTGGGTACTCCAAATATTGTACATATTTACACATTATTTCTGTTGCTCTTCAGAGCTGTCATTCTCTGTGCTACAGTCAAATTGCTCTTACTGTAAATTTCATACTCAGTTATTGATTTTCTCGTCTAGAACTGGTTCATATTGTATTTATTTATTTGTTAGTGCTTCAGCGAGGGTTTTATATCAGCTTCTACACTCCAGTTCCTTTAGAAATGCCTGTCTTGATGTTTATTTATCTTTTCAATCATTATTTCTACTAGGAAACAGTGATGAGCAGTGGATTAGTAATATGGTGTGGCTCTTGGGCTTTGATGCTTGGTAGGATTTTCAAAACAGTGCAATAACAGTTTGGAAAGAATATTCAGAACAGAGGTAGAATTTCCTGGTTTTTGTGTTTAGGCAGCAAAAAATACTCCTTTGTTGTCCTTTTTTTGCTTCCAAGCAGTCCTCCCTAAAGATAGGAAAAAATGTCACTTAGATCTTCAAACAATATTTATATTTTCTTATGACTCTACTGCCTGAGTGAGTTCCAATGCAGAAGCCTCTTTGCCCGTTTCCAAGGTGTCTTTTGAAACCAAGTGCAATGGGGAAAGTATAAAGAAATGTTAGAAAACATTAGCAAGGAAAATTGTTCTTGAATGTCTTTACTAGAATCAAGGAAACAAATGAATAATAAGGCTTTTAGCCAGGTGTTTTCACCTGGAACCACTGAAATCACTCTTTGCCATCTGTCTGGCATTACTGGAAAATGTTTGGAAGGATGGTTTGGGGGATTAGCAGCATAAAATGAGGTGATAAGTTTTCTTCTATACCGTCTGCTTTTGCACACAGGTACTTGAGGGAGGGAGTATTTTTGATTATATGTCCTTTTTTCTTGTTCTCCCTGTTTTCATCTGAGCCCCTGCATTAATGTTGTGTCTGGGAGCTTCCTCCCGCTCTCCCCTACTTACAGGCAGTTTGTACACCAATGCCAGGAATCTTGGATCAGTGAAGAAACAGCATTAATTAGCTTGTGCAGTAAATTCATTGAGATAGCTTGGATAAGATTCCCACCTTCACATAAGTGAAAGTTGTTTTTTAATCTAAAATGTTCCCTTCATCAGCAGTAGCCTTTGTCACATCAGGTGAAGACCAGCATTGTGCTACATGGAGTTCCTTCTTTTACTTATCGAAATCTTCATGCTAATTTCTACAACCTTGAAATAGATGGAGGCAAATACACTTCTGGCTGTGAAGTTCTGCTGTGTTGGGTTTGGCATTGCCATGTCCATTGTGCCTTTAACATCAGTGAAACAATTAAGGAACACTTGACTAAGTTGACCTGTTCTGCTAGTGATAAGCCCTACAATCCCCAGTGCATGAGCTGCCCTTACTCTTCAGGTTTTTTAGTAAAGACTTTTTTCAGAAGTTCCCCTTTTAAACTCTGCTTTTTTACTCAAATACTGACAGTAAGGTAACTGAAAATGGATATTTTTTTTTTCCACTTAGTTGATGAAATATGAAATTCAGTGGACAGAGTCAGGAGAGACCACAGCAGAAGTTGCACAAATAATGTGATAAGCACTGAAATGCCTCAGTGGAATATGAAATTGCTTTTGATTTCCTTCTTAGTTGGAGCATTCACAGAGATAGACTGCAGGAACACAGGTGAAATAGTGTCCCCCAGGCTGGGAAGAGGATGTCCTTCAACAGTACCTCCTTATATGTTCACTCTACATTATTTTTCTTCCTCTCTAAAATCTTCTCAAGATATATTTTGTGTATTATTTCCAGCATTTGGATGTAGGACTGCCATGTAATTACTGCCTCTGTGGCCAGTAGTGCTAATGAGAGGCTAAGTACATTCTTTTAATATTTAAGGAGTATTTTAGTGTGATAATAAAATGTGCCAATGTAAGTGGTGATATAAAGTAGAATTCTTGCCTATGTTATGTTATTAAGATTCCAAATATTTCTCCTATAAGAACAGTGGCCCCAGGTGTTACTTGTAATTGATGCTTCTATATATCTGCTTTTAAACTGGACATTGTGTTGTTCAAAAACTTGAACAGATTTTTCCTAGTGAGAAATTTCTATTTCAGTAGCAAATAGGTTTATGTGTTTTAACTTACTTCTCTGAAATAAGAGTCAATATCAAGAATAAAAGAGGGAGCGTGTACCAGATATTCACAAAATGACAAAACTTCCAGCTACCACGTATCTCTAATACTCATTTTGCACCTGTTTCTATTGATAATCTTATGGGCCTTTATACAAAAGCACTTGTAATTTAGTTTAGTTGGTTAAATCCCAGGTATTTTGTGAATAAAGAACATGTTTGTATTTTCCAAGCTTCCCCAACTTTCACTGTTTTCAGAGATTAAGATAGAGATATAGAGACACAGGTGTAAATATGTCAGTCAAAGTGTGGAATTGCTATTTTATCACTTTTGTTATTCCTTGCCATTTACGACTGTAGTTACCCACTGTGTCTTGATGCACTGGAGTTTAAAGCTGATTAAAATGCCAGACTTTTTTTTTTTCTAAAAAAGTTGTAGCACACAAACAATTGGAAATAAAGTAATTAAGTATAGAATGCTCAGCCTGTTGTTTTAGATGATGCTGTGGGGAAAAATGTTGTCTACACAAATAACATTACCAGTTGTCTCACTTAGTCAGCCAAGCAGGATGAAAACAAAGAATGGTAGAGGCTAATAAAGATACACCATCTAAAACTTTCTTCCTTACAACTTTTCCTTGTTTCAGTGGCTGCCTCAACAATTATATTGATACTGCAGTGTCTGCAGTAAATATGCAAGTGAATTCTCTGGTTCATGTTCTGAAGGGATGATCATTTATTCTCGTGTAACTTAATTGTCCATGTAGGATCCACAGGGTTCCTCCCTGTTGGTAGTGAGCTGATCACAGTTTGGAAAATGCAAAGTCTACTCTTTCACTTAAAGGCGTGAGAATTGAAATTATTTCTTTTGTTGTCCTCACTTCATTTGTTTTAAAAATGAAGTTAATATTCATGTTGCATCAGCTTTACATTTTCATGTTTTCTCTCCTTTTTATTATTGCTATGGCCAGACCACATGGCTTGTACCGTGCAAGTTTTGCCATGTCCAAGTCTCTGCCAGCTTGTCCTGAGGAGGAAGAGTAAAGATCTCCTACCTTTCACTGAGAGTTTTACAAATGCCAGTCAGATGTTCAGAAGGCTTGGAATGTTGGAATGTTAGTCATCTGCCTTATGGCTTTTGCCTGCATTTAAATGACTTGCTTCGCTCATCTCTTAGTTATTCTTGTGACAGCCTTTATTCAGGAGAGAACAATCTGCATTAGCTAACTATTTCTTGCTGTATTTTCTGTTTTCTAAAAGTAATTAGTGATATTACAGGATTTAGAAAGTAATTTAGAAGAGATTTTTGCTTAATCTGTGCTGTGATCGAGGCGGGTCTGTTTCTTTGTCTTTTTCCACCATTGCATTTGTTCTTGAAAATGAAACAAAAAACCTTGATAAATGATGTTGTGTAAAAGAAATGCCAGCTTCAGCCCATCAGGGTTCATTTAGTCTGAAAAATGACACTGAAATTTCAAAATGCTGCCTTCTAAAACTAATAAAAATGTCTCTAAGGGAAAACTTATTTATTTAATTCTCTGCTGCCAGATTTCACTGGGAAACTTTGTGTTTTGCCATATGACTTGGCCAAGCTGAAAATTTATTTCAGCAAGAGATGGACAGTAATTCTGTTGGAGTGGAGAAAAGCTTATGGATTATGCTTGGAGTTGTGTTGAAACCCTCATACTACTGATGGTCAGTCACCCTGTTTTCAGTGTAGCTTGACTGTGCTTAATTATGCCAGTTTATGCTGCCTGCATGGAACCTTTCAGGGGAAAGCTGGTGTGGCTTTGTTGAGGGTGTGTGTGAGGAGAGAATCTCCTTTCTTTGTGGAAACAGCTCCTTAGCAGTTTTGAGAGCAGTTATGCTGCTGGATGTTAAGTGGGGGAGATGCAGGCGCACAGGCTGTGGAATACCAGACCAACCAAGTGAGATGGAATAAAAAATTTCAAGGACGGTTACCCCTACTCTTCGATATTGCCTTAGAGAAATATGAATAATTCTTGGCCACTCAAAGAAGTGACTAAAAATACTCATTCTGCATTCTGTAGGACTTAAGTGCCCTCTTCCCTGTCTGAAGCTTTGATTGCACTTTACATCAACTTGCTGTTAATAACCAGTTGAAGAACTTTTATTAGGTGGTAAAAATCCCCACAAATGGCTCAAAGCAGTCTGAAAGGCATGACATTTTGATTTTTGGGCCTAAGATCTGTGTATTTAAGTAAATGCTACTGGTTTATCTATTTTTTTGTAATATCAGGATTTTTTTAAAGAGGTAATTTGGGATGTGACTCATCTTTCTCAGCTCCCCACAAACTCCTGCTTTGCTCTGAGATCTGTCCTGCAGTGCTGCATTCAGTGCTGGGGTCCACAGCAGAAGAGGGACTGGACCTGTTGGAGCAGGTCCAGAGGAAGGATACAAAAATACCAGAGGCCTGGAGCACCTCTCATGTGAGGAAAAGCTGGGGGAATTGTTCAGCCCAGAGAAGTAAAGTGTCCAGGGAGGCCTTACAACAGCCTTCTCTTACTCAAGGGCTCCTGTAAGAAAGGTGGGACAGACTTTTTAGCAGGATCTGTTGTGACAGGACAAGGTATAGTGTTAGATAGAAGGAAGAAGTTTTTTAGCATGAGAGGGGAGAGGCGCTGGAGCAGTTGCTCAGAAAGTTGGGTTGATGTCCCATTCCTTGAATGGGAACATTCAACGTCAGGGTGGAAGGGGCCCTAAGCAGTCTGATCTAGTTGAAATGTTCCTGCTCATTGCAGGGGGATTGGACTAGATGGCTTTTAAATGTTCCTTACCACCCAAATGAATCTAGAATTCAGCATTTGTCCTCAAAATGTTTCATTGTGCATTCAAAGTTGATGTGTTCTTTTCATAACAAAAAACCCTCAAAAAATAAAAAAACCCAAAAAAACAAACAAAAAAACCAGACCAAAAAAACTCTTCCCAAACAACAAAAAATACCCCAAAAAACCCACAGAAAAAGTGACACAAATAAAAAAAGAAACAAACAAGATATTTAGGCTATAGCAGGTAGGTTTCTTGTTCATCCTTCTGTTATCACTCGTCCGTGAGTTGTGGCACTTCTTTTCTTGTCTGTGTCCATTGTGTAGTTTTACAACATATTCGCCATTAATACACTCACATCCTAGCACATTCCTCAGGTTTTGTGTGTCAGATTTAGGGAACAAAAGCCTGGCCAGTAATATGTATGCCAATCCACGTGGCTCATGGATCTCTGGTCCCTGAAAGCAAAGGCTGGAGCACGGCTTTGCCACAACAGGTTCAGACTCATAAGTGAAGCAGTATTCAAGATATGCACAGGCATACCTTTTGGGTGCTTGTCTTCTGTGTCCAGAATCTATAGGGTGAGCTTAGAGCAAAAGGTCGTGCTGTATCTGGCAACAACAGGGGCCAGAAGTTGATATTTTGTGGTTTGTTTTTTTTTTTTTAATGGAAATTATTCCAGAAGCTGGAGTGATCCTGCAAAGTGCCTTGAAAATAAATGAGTAGCAAGTCCAGTTTTAATCTCAGTCTAGATGGAGCTATGGACAGCAAGTTTTAACATATACTTCAACAATTCTTAGGGCTGCTCTTCTGACAGTTTGCAAAATCAGTAGGTAAAAGCATTAATTATGCTGTTATGTAATGTACATTTAGTGTTTCACAGAAGAAATGCTACAAATTCTATTATAAATTAATAATCATACTAAATTTTTAATAACTTCCTTACAGCAACTTTTACCAAGGGTGTTTTTTCATTATTGTATTTGTTGCAAGCTTTGATAAATTAATGGCACAAGTTATCGCAGTAATTTGAAATTAAGAGAAATTATGTTCTGAATATAACTGTCATTTACTGCTTAAAATTTGCAAATGTTCAGTATCAAAGGATTCAGACATCAGTCATCAAACTCAAATTACAGGCTGTATGTTTTCAGTGGGATGCACCTTTTCTAAACTTGCACAGTTTTGCACAATACTGCTCTTCGTGTTGTTTTAAGCCTTAAACTGCAATGTGGAAGCAATTGCAGTAACCCCAAGTATTCAGGTGATTCGAGCAGTCCCCAAGCTAGAGAATGTGGCAGCCAGAGAGTAAACAGCTGAAATAAACATTGAATTTGAATATAGCAGTCTCAAAACCCAGTGTTAAAAGGCAGGGGACCTAATGCCCTCGAAGTGGAGAGGAACAGGAGGCATTGCAGAGAGAATGAAAATTCTGATGGGACATAGTTTGTTGGCTCTTACCTGACAAGCAACATTGCATCAACACAAAAGTATTGTAAGCATGAAGAGCTGAGCTCGTTTTGAAGTTTTACCTTGCTTATTTCCTTCTCTGTGCTGGTGTAAAAAGTAATATTTAGAAATAGTTCAGTATGATACAGAGATCTAAGCTTGGGTCCTTCGTAGTCAACCAAAACAAAAATCACTGTCTTTTTCATCTGTCTCTAGCCTCAGTTTGATAATTTGTTAGATTCACTTGCATAGGCCACATCATGGGGGAGAGAAGGGACAAGAAATGTTTTCTTCTATAAATGTCTTCTTCTGTATGGAAGCACTACTGCAGTGCTGTAGTCAAATTAAGTTAAATATTCTGATTATTATTAATGAGTAACTTACAGTCAAAAAAAAAAAACAACACTGAAGAGCATACTGGCAAAGTCAAAGAAATCTCCTGTAGGTGGCCTAATTTCACCACATGATAAAATAACACGTTTCTGCTGTGGCACATTGTGATTGATCATGTCATGTGAGAACAAAGCAATTAGGTTAATTTACACATTAATTAGTTTATTGCTTTCTTTTTGTTTGGTCTCTAATGCCTTTGTTTAAAAAATGGAGCATGTGCTGTTGCAGGGGTTTAATTTCACTAATTAGATTCCAAGTGCAGACATTGCAAACACCTGTCTTGTAAGTGAAACCATTCTGAGTTAACTCAAGCCCTCCGGTTATCTGAAAGGACATTCCCAAAGGAAGAACACTAGGGGTCCCACAACTTTCAGGTTTTCATCCCTGTATGTAGCTGGGAATTTTTCTTAAGTTATTGGCATCTGTTTTTGCTGGGGGCAGTTTTTGTAAGTTGGTGTCTGGAGCTCTGCAGTGTTCAGGGGAGGAGGAGAGATTTTGAGCCTATGGAAGGTGAGTGGTTCCTGAGAAATTGTGCTTGTGAAGGTCTCAGACTCTTTTATTTCAGGATGATGGAGTGTGAGCTGTTTGCACTGAAGCAATAAATTAGCACGGGTGCTGGAATTCTTGTGTTGTTTTGTTGCTTTTGTGTGGATCATGCTTCCATAATGTTTCCCAATAATTTTTAAGAAGAATACCATAAAACCTCTAAAAAAAAACCCTCTAGTAGATTGATATATTCAAGAATGAATATGTGGTTACATACATGGTCTGGATTTCTTCATAAATTATGTCCCTGAATCCATTACATGCTTTCATTTATTGGTCATAAAAGAGGATATATCATAAAAGCTTTTTTAATGCTAACATTAGGTTCCAACTGTTGTATGTGAGCATGAAATAGGACAGGTTTTAAAGTTGCAGTTTCCTCCTGACATATTTATAAGGTTTGCTACATGCTGCATGTAGGTGGATGGTATTCTCTGAATTTCAATGCAACTGTTTTCTATTCCTTATATTAAAACAGTTAGAGGACAGGGAGAAGGGATATACATTTTTTAACCATATGTTTAATTATATAGTCCATTCTGTTGATTCCATTGAAGAGTGTTTAAATGTATCATCACTCAGAAAGCTGTGTTTGTAATTAGTGAGTATTTTAGAGATAATATTCTATTACTGACTTTACATTTCACTATATGAAAACGTAGAGTTAGTGTTACATTTTAGGGTTAGTAGTTGGAATTTCCTGAACACCCACACAGTTTTAACTACCTGATTGTTGTACAGGGCATCCCTTAGCTGCTCAGCTCCTCTAGCATTTTATTCTTCTTTCTCTGAGTCTCTCTGCCATCTTATCCTCTGGGCATTTTTGTTAACGGAGGAATGTGTGTGGCTGTAGCATGATTACCTGTAGGATGATTTTTTAGATTTCTGTCTGGTTTTAAGGCCTGGCATGGTCAGAAACCTAGACATTTCTATAATTGAACTCAGTCCCAGGAGAGTTCCCTGAGCCACCTGATGAGGGGAAAGACACAGGCAAGGTTTGGGATGTAGGAAAGGTCAGCAGAATGCTGAAGGTATTTTAGTAAGTATTAATTGAACCTTTTTAAAATCTCATATGCACCTCAGATGAACCTCATGGCCAATACAAGATACAATTAATTGCTTGTTTGCTTCACAGAAGTGTTATTAATGCTTAATGGCTCATCAAAATATAATATCTTGGGTTAGGCAATAATAATATGATTAGGTGCTTCCCAAGTATTTAAAAACCAATTCAGACAGGTCTTGGAGTGAGTGGCTTGTCTCCTTAATAAGGTATATGAATTTTCCACTTAATTTTCTGGGCTCAGTAGAAGGTACTGAACTGTTACTATAGGCTTTAGTGGGAAGGTATGTATGTTAAAGGAAAGGCTGAATCCTCTTAAAGACAAAAGCACAGCAGGAATATTTGCTTAGTGCCAAGAAGTCACAGACATGGGTAAGACAGCAAACACAGACTTCCAGTGAGACCAGAAAATTATTTGCCTCTGTTTTCTTTTCTTCTTTCATTTAAAATACACATAATTTTGACCAGGACTTGATAAAGTTTTGACAGCAAAAAATACCATCAGTAGTAGAAAGCAATTGACAATTTGTTTTTAAGTAAAGAAGCCTAGTTTGGTAACTGAATGAAAGGACTGCACTACTTGTTCCTCTTGGAAGGCAGTCATCAAATCCAATATCCATTATGATTTTACAGATCTAGTAAAAGCTTGAAATAAAACTTTGCATCTGCACATTTTCCAAGGGAAAGACTGAAGCATTTAGAGCAAAGGTGAAGAGAAATGTTGTTCTGATCTAGAAGGTGACAGTGGCAAAACTGATTTCCTCCTCATTTTTTCTCATTTCCCCCCCAATAGTTTCAAGTTTTCTTGACAATTTTTAGTGCCTGTTGTTACTAAATTAGATGAAAGTGTTGTGGTTGTAGTGCCAGGTCAGCTGAGTTGATCAGTTCTGTGTAGTGCATTTGGAGTGAGATTTGGAGAGAGCACCAAGTGTCTTTAGCTTTAGTCTGTACTGAGGCAGCATCCAGTCAGAAGTGTGTAGTTTTTACAAACACTGCAGTGTCTGCAGGGAGGTACATCCTTTGTCCAAATAAAAGAACCACAGGATTAGAAGGGAGCTTAAAGATCATCTAGCTCCAACTCCCCTGCCATGGACTGAATCAGGCAGGCTTTCTTTTGTTCATATCCACAACAGAGAAATTACTAATTAATAGTTGTAAAATAGTTTCAAGAATGATCCCCTGCTTGTATTTTGGGCTAGGGGGAATTTAAAAAAACTGAAGCTACCGAAGTCTCAGTGCCAAGCCCGCCTTATTTCTTTTGCTGGTTTGTCTTTAATGATTTACTTACTACTGCACTATTATTATTTGAAAGTGAAAATGTCCCACTGGTCTTTTCCAGTTAGCTGTTTTTTGAACATTATCTGATTATTCATTACATTATCTTATTTTATCGCATTTAAATTTTCCTAATAGATTCCAGGAGGAAGAAAAGGGCTGAAGTTTGAAGTGTTGTTGTGTGCTAGGTCAGAGGATATAGACAGAGCTCTTAACTCCTGTGGAGTTCAGAGAATGGAAAGAAATGCTTGACATGGGCTTAACAGCTGTACTTTACCAGCAGCTGAAAGATGGAGGGCTTTTTAATTTGTTTTGTTTTAATTTGTTTTTTTTTAAAAATTTAGTTCTGTATTTCTTGATGGCCGTGTTCTAGCCCAAAGGATGTCTTTACGACTGTGATATAAATCTTCGAAAGATAGGCAGTTTTAATGGAAAATGTAGACAGTCTCTTTAACTTTCAGCAGCACTGCCCATTAGGGTTTGTGTGCACACTTGTGTGTGGGTGGAGAGTTTGATAGTGATAGATACTGGACATCATTTCTCTAAAAGGCTGACCTTGAAAGATGACAGCATCAGGATACCAATAAAGGATACACAGTTCTAAAAGCTGTAAAATGTCAAGCAGTGTGACTCACTGACATGCAAAAATCTGAGATCTCATCCCTATGTACTTCTGAAGCATTCTCTGTTAGAATGGAAGCAATGTTGAGAAATCGTGTGAGACAGAGAGAGGTAGAAATTTTCACGCTAAATAATGCTATCATGGGTAATTAGCCAAGTGTTTAAGTACTGGTTACCTTTTTATCTTAGTGTTACAAATCCTGTGTTTTCAGAACTGAGTGAGGATTTTGCCAATTTTTATCCTCCTTGAATAGATCTTGAGAACATTTAGGCAGCTAGCAGGGCATTATTTTATATGACCACTGTAATATTTAGGAATATGCTTTTAAAAGTCTGTGCCTTAATTCTGCTAAATATGGTGAGTGGCCTTTTTTTTTTCCAAAATATGTCACTGTATTTCAGTTATATTTGGGATAGAACATGTCTCTTTACTAGATGAGATTAGTAGGAGATCACTCAGGGATTCAGTCTGGGATGATAATAGGGTTTCACGGGTAATGTACTTCATTATAGGAGAGCCACAGGGTGCTTTGAGCTGAATTTTGGAAGTATTTGAGGTAGGCAGATTTTTCTCTAAAAATCTGAAGCAATTGCTTGGACATGTCTTATGTGGTCCAGTTAAAGGATCTCTGTCAAAACAGTAATTAGTTATTTTTCCAAAGGAGAAAAACCTATGTACTATTGGTCTGGAAAAAGAAAATTCTGGATGGGAGGGAGAAATGTGGATTGAAGGCTCTCTAGATTAGTATGAAAGGATTAAAATTATTAGGTCTTCAGGATATAACCTCTGTATGAAACTAAAACCATTTTTCTTATAACGTAAAAGAATGTGTTTCTGATAGGCCAAGCTATGGATGAATAAGAACTATGTGTTTCTCCGAAAAATTTACAGAGGCCAGATTTTTATATGTTTATTATATGTGAGTACATGTATGACTTCTACAACTATATGTGTGTGTATATATATATGCACAACTATGAAAATACATGTGTATATATACGTGGTATCTTTATGGATGAATATATACACATACAACTGCACACTGAAACACTGAAAATTAGTGACTTCAGGCCTTTTCTAAGACCCTGGTTTAGAAGATAAGCCCTCGGGGAAGAAAGAAGGTGTATTCAGCTCTTCTCATTGAGTCTGGGGTCTTTAGCTCTGCTTTCAGAGCCTTCCTGATGCCAGCAGTGTTACGTGGGTTCTCTTCTGTTAAGCTGATAGCAAGAGAAGCAGGCTCAGGGGAACCAATTGTATTAGTTTAGGCTAATTCTGCTTTAGCAACATCTTGAGCACTGCTGATGAAAACTAAGGAGATTAAAGTCCACATAATCTGGGGATCTTTATGTAAGTGAAGTTCAAATTACCATAAGCTCTTCAAATAATTGATCTGAGGATCAGTAAGGAGGGAAGAATAACTTAAACAAGCTCAACTGCAAATCCATGTCTTTGGGTCCTCTTTCTTTTTTTTTTTTTTTCCCTTTTTCCTCTTTTTTTTTATCCCTTTTTTTCCTTTTCCTGTTCCTTTATTTTTTGTATTTTTTTTTAGTAAAATCCTTTAAAAATTCTTTAACATAAGAAAATTGGTTTTGTTTTACCTTCCTAGGGAAAAGGAGTTTTCAAAGGAGCTGCACAACTGTGTCTCTTACTCAGTTAACATGTGGTTTGATTGGATTGATGGAGGATATTAAATGCTAAAAGCCACTGATTGATTATTTTAATGCTAGCATACTATTTCAATAAAGACTGATTTTGAAATAGAAATCAGTCTTAATGGCTCTACCATTTTACTGACTGTGGGAATTGTAGCTTCTGAGTCTTTGTATCAATTAGAATTGAGGGAATACATTTGTGGTGTTCAGCGGATATGTCCAGATACAAAAGAAACAAGCCAGTAGGCCTGAAGTACCCAGTCACCCAGATTTTCACCTTTTTTAACATTTACAGACTTGCAACAACTTTTCTGTGGATTTTCTGACCTTATGGTGGCAGTAATTCTACTAACGTAGTGTCCTTTCCTCTGTTGTCATTCATGGCTCCATAGCCAAGCTGAGGGATTTGAGGTAACATCTCTATGAGGTGGTACTTCAGGGCACATCTGCACCACTGACATCCTCCCAAATGCAGTGGTCCCATCCAATTTGCCTGTAGTGACAACCAAACCATGCCAGGGAATCATTTGAAAGAGTGATAATGGGGTGGGTTAAGCCATTTCAGAAACATTTTGAGACTGGCATCCAGTGCTCAGAACATTTTCAGGTATGGTTTTATTAAAGCTGGAACTTAGCCTAAGTGTATGGCAGGCAAATTTAGAGCTCGGGCTGGAGCCATGTATTTAAAAGTGACCAAATTGCATTTCTGAAATACTGTACGTTAGTATTATTAAGTAGTTAATGTTGTCACTTAAAGGAAATACATTGTCTTTTATCATTAAAATAGACCTTTTGAGGCTTTTTCTCAATGGCTTAAGAAGTTTGTCTCAGATAACATCTGCATGTGAAATGTTTTTATTAGAATAACTGCATCTAAGGAAGGTGGAGGGGTCTGGCCATCTGTAGGGAGCTCCTGTATTACCAGTCAAGGAACCAGCCCCTACTCCAGCTTCAGAGGCTAACATGTTTTACTAATCAAGTCAAAATTCTAATTTAGGAAGAATGGTGGGGTTTTTTTCCCTTTCTAAATCTTTACTGCTGCTTTGAGATGAATTGCAGTGGATTACCATAATAATAATGTAACAGACCACCTGGATGTTGTTAATGATGAACTTGATGAAATAGCATTTCTGGAATGAATTTTAAATGAGCTTTTTTTTTTCTGCAGAAAGTAGAATGAGTTGTATCAGAGAGTGAAGAGTTTTTCTGTCACAGATCAGTTAAAGTACTTCTGAACGATCAGGAAGGACTGTATGACCTGAATGTTCTCTGTATACCAACTAACTCTGAGTCACCATGTTTAAGTAGCAATCAAGCCAGTTTTGAAACTCTTAAGACTGTGAGTGGTAATATGTTATTATGGTGCTTCTCATACTTTAGTACAAGATTCTGTACTAAAGATTTGAAAAGATGGTAATTTTGTGTGTTGAGCAGTGTGATATCAACATTAAGCCCACTGAAGTAACTGAAAATATTTTCTTTATTAGAAATTGCTCTATTTCCAGTACATCTATATCTTATACATAAACAAAGAGAGGAGAGTAATTTTCAAAGAATACTTCTTATTTCCTCATCACTGAGGAGCAGGGTGTGGCTGGTGATAGCAGGTTCTTCTCCCAGATAATGTGCAGTAAAAGACTCCTTCTAGGAGAAAATAAATCTTAAATGAGGCTTTCTCAGGACCAGGATGGGACCCTCTTAGGATGTCTCTAGAGAACTATGAGGAAACTGAAACTTCACTCAGACTTATGAAGTGAATGTGCAGAATATTCTAAGGAATGATCTATCTTCTAGTCTGCAGCCACTGGGTGGGAAAAAGAGGACATTTTTGTTTCATCCTAATTTAAATAATGTGCTTTTCTGGATACATAAATCTTATGGAAGTGTAGATTCTTATGGTTTGAATATGGCATCTTTTATAAACCTTTAAAACTGGCCTATGTTATGATACTTCGTAAGTTTTTCTTATGAATGCACGATTTTTACCTAAGTCTTGTTTAAAGACTGTAAAACAGCAATGGTTTAATATCTTTCATTCAAAAGCAGCTTCACTATCCTCAGATTTTTTTTTTAAAGGATGCAAAATGTTCTACTGAGAGAGGTTTTAATGCATTTTAAAATTAAACAGATCTATTTTTTAATTTTAAGAGAGTCTTGAAAAGCCTGAAATTTTTGTTCCATTTGCCATCATGAAGATATGTCCTTGTGTGACTTCTGTGGTATGTTGTTTGATCTAACATGTTGTTTTTACTGCATAGCTTGAAAAATATAAAAATGGACCATCCATAAAAGATAGTTACAGCATCCTAATTTTTTGGTATGGCAGTGGGAACTGCTTTTGTTAAGAAATCACATTAAGCTGGTTTTGTCCTTGGATCCTATGAAACCAAAGATAAGCAAAAGTTTGTGGGAGAATATTCATTGTCCTTTCAAACTATGGTGAAATCAGTTCTATGTTGCATAAAAATTCAAATGGAACAGAAATTGGAACGGTACTTTAAATGAATAATACTTGTCATTTTCTGCACTGCTTATGCTAGCATCTTTAATTGTACTGAATTAATTTAATATTAGTTTCTTCATCATGGGGAAAATCTCAGTTAATAGAGAATAGAATCTCTTTTAATATCTTGGTCTGATATTATAAGAAGATAGTGTGTATGTATCAAAATAATGGTCTTTCATTACCTTTAAAGTCCATCAGAATCTTTCTGTGCCTTTAGTGGATTCTCAGCCACAACTTACTGTTGTTTTGTTTCATGCTCTGCTTTTATAACTTCAGTAGTAACTAAGCCTAAGAGTGAGTGAAGAATATGGAATTTAATTAAATTCCATATTCTGTTTTACACAATAGCCAGTTCATCTTATGTCACTGGGACAGCCCAGAAGGGAGTATTTTTTTTTTTTGCAGTTTTCTATTCTTTCTGAGTTCTAAGTCAAAGTGCATGGAAGATTGTGATTTGATTTACCTTCTGAAAGTGCGTGACAGATTCATTTTTTTTGTAAAGCTGAACTGAAATAAAATAAACCTGTAGAAATTTTGCCCATAGGATATTTTGTTTTAAGAAAATGGCTCTCTTTTCAAGGGCATGAGCTGGAACATAGTTTTAATTCCAGCAGAATATGGTCCTTTTATAAATGTGTATTTTATTGCTAACACCATATGGCTACATGTACAATATAAAGGCTGTTCATGCTAGCAGGCTCAAAAAGTGAATGTCTAAGTGTCTTTAAGCTCAAAAAAGATTACCACCCCCCCAAATTATTAGTTATTTTTCACATTTGAGTGTTGACCTTTCTATTTTTCTCTCACAAGGAATCTCTCCCTGAAGCTGTCGAAGGAGGTGGAAGGAGAGGCCAGGTACCCCCGTGTCAGCCAGCTGGCTGGCAGCCCATCCGTGGAGTGGCCTTTCACTGGTCTGGAAGAAGGTGGAGGCATTGAGTCTCTGCCCTTCAGATTGATGCTCCAGGACTGCACGGCTGTCAAGACATTGCTTCTTAAAATGAAGAGGGTTCTTCAAGAGGTAATCACCCACTTATTTGTTAGATTAATGTCTCTTGGCGTTAATGAGCTAAGCAGCAGAAAAGGGTCAGTAAAGTTTATGCATTTGATGTCTTTTAATGTCTTCGATGTATGGAATTGATGCAGAAGTATAAGTAGTCACGCCTCAACATGGTGAAGGTCAGAAAGTTTTTACTTTAGCAGAATTTAAATGATCCTGCCATCTTGGTGTCCAGAGTGTAAAGCTTCTTCTGAGCTTTTATCAAAAAGGGGATGGGAAGGCCAACTGCTTCAGGTCAAAATACATTGTATTGTTTTCTTCCAGTATTTTAGAGCTTTTCAGTTCTCTTACTACAGTTGTTATCCATTATGAAGTCGCATGCAATTCATTTAGAGGAGAGATGCAGAGGAAAAAAATAATCTTTTAAGTAACAGTACTAAAAGGTTGTTAGTTCGAGTTTGTAAATGATGGCTGAAGTCCGATTTTTTTAGGCCATTCAGTAAAAATTTCAAGTGTCCTGACTTGTCCTGTCCTGCTATATTCTCCTGCTTCTCCTGTGGACTACTAGTGTTGTTTGAAAATTTAATTCTGTGTCTGTTTATCTTTACAGTTTTAGAGAAATTACTTTTTTTTATACTTTCCAGCTGTGGAACCTTTACTCAGATGTATGCAATGAACTTACATCTTCATGTTAGCAAATCGCAGTGTGCATTACCTTTTTGATCTACAAGAAAGACTTGTTTGTTTGTTTGTTTATCGGTATAGTTCATAGAAATACAGAATAATTTAGGTTCAGAGGGTTCTCTGCAGGTCCACCTTCTCTAACCAAAGCAAAGCCTGCTCAGAGCAGGTTGCTCAGGTCCCTGTCCACTTAAACTTTTGGTACCTTAATGGTACCAAATGGGGGTCTCCACATCATTTCTGGGTAACCATTCCAATGTGTGACTACATCATTGTCACCTTTTTCCTGAAGATGGAAACAGAATTTCTCTTATTGAAATTTCATCATATAATAAAGACCAAAAATAAACTGGGGCTTTTTACTGCTCACTTCTTGGTTATCTGTATCTAAATTCAACCAACTGTTGTCCTATTTGAAAAGGTTTGTCAAAGGTTTAGCCATGGTAGTTTGTAATTAGTCGTCCTAAACACCTTGTTTTTGCTGGCTGGCAAGCCCCAGTCTTTCCAGTTTCCTTCAGTTCATTAGAAGCTTGATTTGTGCTGTATGGATCTTTAATAAACTTCTGGATTGCTGAATCCAGAGTTGAAATCATTAATTCTCCATCATTTGCATTTTATATAATGTGAGAATATGGAGTGAATTAAAAGGATTTGTAACTCACTGAATATGGAAATAAATAAGAATTATGATATTATATGACATAGCAGTTCTAACATTCAGGTGGGAATTCTGGTAGCATTCTCTGTTGCTTCTAGTGGGAATAATTCTATAATGCTCAGAAAAGGTCTTTCTTACCATTATGGTAAGTGTAAGAATTTTAGGTTTTACTTACACAGCTCCATTAAACTTGTATAAGAATCTACTGTTATTTTCTGTTTGGAAATATGTTGTAACTTTAGTAGTTACATCTTTAGTAGTTCATCTTTGAAAACATTCAGCAGGTCATCTCCACAAAAGGAGCATAAAGTATTTCATGTGACTCACCGGAATTTCACGTCCAGCTACTAATATGTATACTCCTTATGTAATTCATTGATCATATTTTTTCATCTCAAGCATTCAGTTTTTTACTTATTTGTTCCTTTGTGCTATATAATTTTCATCTCCCTGACTTACTGTAACACAGTGTGTCTTTTAGTTTTCCTTTTGTCTTGCCCTGTGAAATCAAAATGGCCTTTTCCTAACTCCACATTTGGATGCCCATGAGTAGCTACTTTGAACAGCCAAGGACATGACCATGAAATAGGTTAGAAAATCATATTGAAATGACACAACTTAATCATTTTCAGAAATTCAGACATTCATATGCTTATGTCACTTTTACATTCTTAATGAAAGATTACAGGAAAGTATAATTGTATAACATTGAAATATTGTATTGAAGAATCTGATAAATAAGTCATCTGAGAATATTTAGCAGTCAGTTTCCATGGAGAAGATCCCTTACTTCCATTGCAACTCGGTGTAATTTTTTAATCCGAAAATCACTTCTGCCCCAACCAATACTATAAATCAAACTCAGAATGGTGCAGAGCAAAAGACGTAAAAGAAAAATTCCTTCCTTACCATGGAATGCTCAGGCATTTTTAGATGTAGTCAAACATAGTCTCTGGGAGTCTTCTAGACTTGAAGAGTTGAGATATTTTATGCTTGCAAGAGTGTAAAATAAGGTTTTCTATTTATAAAAATAATATGTCACATGTTTTCATGTACTTTAAAATATAAGAAGCATACAAACTTCATGGGGAAAATTACATGGGCTAGCAAAAGAAAAGGTTGCAGTGTTTCTGTTTTATAGCTGATATTACCCATAGAAGAAGGAATTACAGTAGTGCACACCTCTTTATTGAAAAATAACATGCTAATTGAGTTAAAATATTAGCCCTGTTATTCAATGTAATCCTTCTTCTTAAGCACTGAGTGCTGCTTCTAAGGAATAATTTAATTATGATCTGCCAAAATTTAATACTAGCTAGTAAAATATGCTTTTTTGTTGCAGTTGCTTGTAATTGAACAATCTTAATGGAGAAACTGCATACAGCGTGTGCTGTACTGTGCTGCAGACTTACAGGGTTGTTATTAGTCTTATCATGGAAAGGGGAAATTGAAGACATGGCAGTAACTTTGAAGACTGAGAATGTTATGCAGTAAAAGGCTAATGAATGATCGTTCAATTAAGAGAATTAATTACCATTTTACTTTCTGTGAAAAAGCCTTGGAAATGTCTGCTAATAATTCTTTATGGGTTTGGCCATACAAGGCTCATAAGGCAGATTGTTCCCCAATGTTTTGGGAAACCTCGTTGAACAAAGCTGTATAGTCTGGAGGGCCCTGGCAGTGTGGGGAAACTTGGTGATTTTCCAGATGCTCTGGAAGATCTCTTTCAATCTTTTCTGCAGTTTTTTCTCATGGTTGTTCCATTTCTGACAGATAAATTTGCAATAAATTGTGGAACCAAGACCTGTGGGACAATAATTTAATTAAAGAATATCACCCGAGTATCACCCAGCCATGGGCATAACAGCCACTGCAGCAGAGCAGACAATACAAGCTGTTTTGCAGCCTGTCCATGATTTCTTGGTCTCCCTTTTCTCTCCAGCTCTTGGATGTTTGTTTTGACTGTTAGGTTTTTGGTTTTGTCTTTTCTCAGTCTTTCATGGTGCTGACCTTTTTGTCAGTAATAGCTCCTCTCATTTGAAAGAGAGAAGACAAGAAAATAGGAGTTGGATGGATGAAATTGGGAGCTTTGTCCACTCTTAAGAAGTGGATTCTTTACCTTCTGATGTCAGACAGGCCTCTCTGCTCTGAACGGCTCTTCAGCTTAATCTGTCATTTTTTCTCCCATGTTTTTGAGGGGAAAGTACAGGACAATTGATGTTCTATACTTTTTATGTTTTATAACATTTCTGGCAACTGTTAGATTTGATTGTGTTTAGCTGATGAACTTCTGAAAACAAGACTGCAGCTTCTTTCTCACTCACTGCTATCAGCAATAATGAATACATAAACGCCTTCTAACCAAACAATATGTTGGCTTTCCTATACCCTTCCAGATGAGAATGAAGTTATTTCCTTGTGTAAACTTCCTTATGGCTTGAGTTATTGCTGGCTTAGGCAATGTTGAAGGCTGGCTAATTGAGGGGACACTTAGGGCGTTGTCTTTCCTAAAATCTTCAGTCGAACATTTCAGGCGGAGACATATGAGCAAAACTTGTACTGTTTTGGCTTTGTGCCTACCAAGAGAAAGTCTTTATGCTGAAATAAACACGATGGGAAAATACAGTTGTATTGGGCAAGAATCCATTAAGTCAGTGAAACCAGGGTTTTGTTCAAACTGTATTTGTTGAGCTTTTTGATTCATTTTATTGAGTACCATAATAAAAAGAAAATCTTTAGGCTTGTCCTATTTTCCATGTATTTTTAATGAAATATATAGGTTATCAGTTGTGTAATTCTACTTTTAGATATTTTTATGGGGCTATCAAAAGTGACCTTAGTGGTTGCTAATCTAGAAAATTAAGATACGTTGCCTATATGTATGTGTAATTTGGAATACAAATTATTCAGCCTGTGCTTTTTTCGGATCTCTGCAAAACACCATGCAGGGCATGGAGCTTTAGCTAATTGCTGCAATTAGCAATAGGACTAAGTCACTTTGGACATATATTGCATACTGTGTTTTACTAATTAATCATTTATTTTACTGAGGGAAATTGCAGCTGCCTGTGGCTGTCATTAAAATTTAATGTCTCTGATGCAGTGTCTTTAGATTACACTAGAAAAAAAACCCCTCAAAAAAGAAAGAGAAATGTGGAAAATTACGTTGAAAGTGCTGTGAGACTGGCCATAAGGATTGTGTGAGATTAGTGGGGCAGAGTGATACCACTCAGGCTGCAATTAGTCAGTCAGATATCACTGGCTGCATTACTTCTCCCCATGCATCTTTCACCTCATCAGTAAAATAAGCATAATTACAGAGTCCCCTTTTATGCTGCACTTGCAATCCACTGATGGAAAGTACTGAGAGAAAGCTAATTGCTGTTTGGATATTTTGTAGTCTTGATTGCTGGTCAATATGGAATTGGCCTTAAACTGTGGTTTTTAACAATATTAAAGCATTTCCTTACATCCACTATGAAATGTATTATATTTGCTAATATTGTGTTAGCCACTCTAGGAACCAATTGGAAGTTTAAAACACTGTAAAATACTCCAGGTCTTCGTCCTTTAAGTAACTTTGTAATTAACCACTGTAGCATTGCTGATTTATTCAACAGCTCTGCATTTAACACTGTCCCTTTTATCAAGTAATTCATGCTGGAAATTGGTAATACCTTCATTTCATGGTATGTTGACACTGCATATACTCATAAATTTAAAAAACTAATAATAAAAATTTACTAGCTTTAGTAATAGGATTTAAATTTTTCACACTAAATTGGCTTTTTCACTTGGAAATATACATTGGCCAATGCCCAGCTGGTTGCAAAGACAAGCAGAAAACCCCATTGCACTTGGTGTGGTTTTTTCCTAGGAGTATATCTCAGAATCCTGGAGAATATAATCAGATAATCTCTGGCAGTGAAGATGTTTTATTCTAAGATTGTCCATTGTAAGGAATTTAATAACAATGAACACACCCAGTGTTGGTTATTCAGACATTCCAAAGGTACAAGAACACTTCTGTACACTCCCACGTGATGTCACTCACGTGGATCTGCTCCATGACTTTCCCTGGCACCAAGCTGACAGGCCTGTAGTTTCTGAGGGCCCCCTTATAGAAGGGCATCACATTTGCTAACCTTCAATCAACTGGGACCTCCCCTGTGAGCCAGTGCTGCTGGTAAATGATTGAAAATGGCTCAGGGTGCTCGTCCACCAGCTCCCTCAGTGCCCTTGGGTGGATCCTGTCTGGCCCCATAGATGTGTGCATGTCTCTGTGGTATTGCAGGTTGCTGGCCATTTCCTCTTGGATTGTGGTGGTTTCGTTCTTCTCCCTGTCTCAGGGGTCTGGGTTGTCCCTGAGGTCAACAATCTTGCTACTAAAGTCGGGTGCAATGCGGCATTAAGTTACTCATCCTTTGTCACTTGGTTTGCCCCACATCTAGTAAAGGATAGGGAATTTTCTTAGCCCTCCATTTTTTGTTATTTTATTTATAAAAACTTTGTTGTTGTTATTGTTTTATATGATAGTAGCCAGATTAGGTTCTAGTTGGGCTTTGGCCCTTCTAATTCTCTGCCTGTAAAACCTCATGAAGTCTTTGCAGTCCTTCTGAGTTTCTTGCTTCTTCTTGCAAAGATCTCAAACTCTTTAAGTTTTTTTCCTTTTTTGGCACATGGGGATGAACTGTTCCTGTGCTTTTAAGATTTCTTTCTTGAAGAATGTCCAGCCTTCCTGGACTCCTTTCCTCTTGAGGATCTTTGGACTTTGCAGCAGATGCTCCTGGACAGTGTGTTCATTTGCTGGCACTCTCTGAGTCCTTTAGAGTGTGAGGCTACAGGTTGGGATGGGCACACAGCTCTGGGCTCCTGTGGAGTCACACTAATCTTGGCTCAATTAAAAGACCATCTGAGTTGATTCAGCTCAGTTATCAGTTTATGTCATTTCCCATGCTCACGTCAGAGTTCTGTTGAAGGCTCCATTCAGAATGTTGTTTTTCAGCTACACTTCGAGATCATAATTCTGAAATGAAAACTCTTATTTTTAATACTGAAAATGGAAAATTTCTTTTCTCTGTTTAAGTTCTTTTTGTTCTGCTACTGTGGCCTAATCTTTGTGGATTACATGTGTCTCCTGCAGCCTCACTGAAACCAGATTGATCATGAAACATGTTCTCATCCACATGTGTGGCGATGGTGGTGATAGAAGTGTCCACTCCATGTATTTAGAAGGCAAGTCATAAGTTATTTCTTACTTCTCCTGTGGCTGCCTGAGTGAAACATTTTAATATGGCAGGGCAGCATGCTCCAGGTCAGCACAGATTTGCATAGAATGTGCCCCAGCCTCCCCAACAAACTAGGCCTTGGCAGCACCTTGCAGAGAGGCATTAAAAATATTAACCCTATTAATAGGTAATGTCCCTACCTCAGCAGTTCTGTGCAATTGGCTGTGATTAACCTGTGGCTGAAGGCCATAAAATTGTAACTGTTGCAAAACTGAAACCATTTTCTAATTTAGTGCTTCCATGGTTTGGATCAGTCGCTGCAGGTCAGTCACCTGCTAAATCCCACCCCTTACTCCTTGGCGATGGGGCTGATCGCACCAATTGCATTTTGTGATAAATCTACAAATACCCAAAAGTGCATTGCAAAATAATGAGCAAGCGGTGGAAGCAATCCAGAATGTCTGCAAGAATCCGTAGAAGGAATTGATTATACGAAGTTGTTAGAGCTCATGAGTTATTTGAGTTAAATGACAGAAGGCAGATGGAAGAATTTCTCATAAGAAATTGTATAATACTGCTAGATCTAACAAATTTCTCCATAAGTTACTCACTTATCCACTTTTTTTTTTAAGGAAAAAATAATTGGAAATAGGAGGGGGATGAAGATGAGTACGCAGCACCTAAGCTTCATTATCATCGATTTTCCTGCAAATTTATTATAGTTATGAAAATAACAACTCATCAAATGATTTTGTCAATTGCAAAGAGCTATAAAAATCATGTGAGTTTGATAGTTGGTGCCATTACATTCAAGTCAAATAGGTTAAAACCAAAAAGAATTGTCCTCATCTAAATAGTCTCTCAATTTCTGAAACTGTACAGTCCTGTATTCCACTTAAATTAAGATTTTTTTTCTTCCTCATGGTAGGTTTCAGAGTTTTCCTGACACTGAAAAATGACTGTTTCTATAGATAAAACAGTAAAACTGATAAAATGCAACTTTTGCTGTAAATGGATGTTCAAGGAGAATAAAATGCAACAGATAAAAATGTAGGTCTAATACTCAGGCTGTGGAGTGCCTGAGTTACCCATTTCATGTAGTTACCCATTTCAATATTGTGTTCATATATATGGCCGTAAAGATGATTCTGTAGAATTTAAATTTGATCTCTTAATTTTCCCTAATTCCTTGATCATTCAGAATTTCTGAAACAAGTGCTGATGTAGTCACAGGAGAAATTCTTACGCTTCGTAGCATAGCTGGATCTTGGCGTGGCTCTGTGCTGCAGATTTATTTAATGTTTTCTCTGCACTGTGCATTCCATTTCTTTGCAGCTCAGGTTATCAGAACAGTGGTGATCATTTTTTAGTGGAAGAAAGAAAAGATATGAGAAATGCTGATACAGCATGCTTACAGCTGAGCACCCTGATCTAGTAGATGCCGTCTCTGCTCGCTGCAGGAGAGTTGGGCTGTTTTATGATTTTATGGTTTTGACAGAAAATAATAGTGCTGATTTTGTGCAGTCTGGCTCCACTTGTATTCATGAAGATGAAGTGGCTTGTTTGAAAGCTTACATTATGAATCCCAGTGACAGAAAAATAAACATTTTTTTTTAAGGATTTATAAATTGCATATCAGGGACATATCCTACACCTGGTTTTGTAATTGTTCAGTGCCAGTTGGTAGACACATGTATTTTCATGAGCATGTGGTGCATCTAAAGAAATGTTGCGTATGTCCAATATCTTGTATTTTGCTTGTTTATATACCTTAATATTACAAATACAGCAGTTCTCTGCTTCTGGTCAGAGCCTCAGCTGGGTGTGAAACAGAACAGGTGCATTTAATCCAGCTGGTATTTGGTGCCTTGCTAGAATGCTGCTCTCTTGTGTTCATGGTGAGTTCCCTTTACAAAGACAGTAATTATCCATGTAATGAAGAGCTCATGGATGTAGCATGCAAACTTAGCTCATGCCTAGGATTTGATTTAAATTTAATTTTTGGATTCAATTTAAATTTAAATTGAAAACTCTGTTTTCCCTCCTGAACTCAACAAAAAGTATTAACAAGTTGTCAGGTAAAAGCAATATCCTCATTTGAAAACTTAAGAGGAAGGTTCTTTTCATCAACAGCTCTTGTGTCAAATCTCTGTGAAGATAATCTAAATGGGAACAAATATGCAAATATGTGTTCAGAGATAACTGATGTTGCCTCAGTAGAAATTCAGCATGTCATAAAACAGCCAAGAAAGTTGTCAAACTGAATCCTTGCACCTTTTTTAAGCAGGATAAATAGAATGAATGACTAGGCAAGGCTCACTAGGAATTTTATTTCTCTTTATTTTTCTTAGCACTGTTTTTTCTTGTCCCTTCTGGGCAAATCAATGTGGTGGGGTTTTGGAGGGGGGGTTGGTTTTGTTTTTGAACTTCGTATTTTGGTTTGATATGAAGAAAACAAATCTCTGGTCATAGCTACAAACTGCCACTGTAGAAAAAGAAGAGCAGTTTCTATTACTTGTGACCCCATGCAAAAATATCTTCTAAAGATTGTTCTTCACGTTTTGTTTAAGCAGTGGTGCAAAATTAGATCAGTGGTGAAATAAGTTCTTACATCTCCAGTGTATATCCAGGCCAGCCTTGCTCATCTGTGTAATACCTCTGCTGCTGAAAAACTGCAGGTAGTAGCCCAGAGAAAGCAGGCAGTGTTTATTTCAGTCCTTTTGCTATGAAAATGAGCATTTTTCTTATCAGTCCCAAATCCCTTTTTGTTTTCCTCCTCTATACTTCTGTGATTCAGCTTTTGCATCAGTTGGTATCTCGGTGTACTCCTACCCTCGTGCACAGTCCTACGGAGCAACAGTTGTTTTCAAAATTAAGACAAGTGGGGTGCATGTAGAGAAAAACAGTTTAGTGTGTCTGGATGTTTCATAGTTCAAATATTTAACCAAAATAATCACTTAGTAAGTGAGCAAATCTGCCACATGAGCAGGACCTTTCCTGATTTCCATCAGAAAAAAGAACTTTTGATTCCTTTTGTGTAGATTGCTTTTATATTGAAACAGAGGTTAACATTTTTTGAGTACTCAAATTGAACGTTCAAACTAGAGTGTTAGATAAAAATATTGCTGATCATACTGACTTTTGTGAAACCTGCCAACTATCACAAGATATTCTGTCTAGTTTTTTATTTCAGGAGAGCTCTCTTTCAGAGTTCATTGAGGCAGTGGAGAGCTCTGCCTTGCTCTTAGTGGGCTTTGGACTCCATGAATGAGTACGACAGTGACATCAAAATGGATTCATACTCACAGGTTCTGTTCTATGTGGTTGTCATTATAAGTCACGTTCTGGTGGGCCTGATGGCCTTCTATCGTTGTGATTGTGTGTACATGTCTGTAGGTATATAGCTGTATATTATGAATACATTTTACAATAAATTACTTAGCAAGATACATGTGCTTTTGTAATACACACATGACTCTTACAGTTATGCATACATAACAGTTCTCACAGATATACCTAAAATGTGCCACTGTGTCTTGCTACTTGCACCGATGATTGCATTGAATTAGCTGCTAAAAAGTGAAACCATACCAAAAATCCGTTATATAATTTCAAATAGAAAGTAATTTAAAAAGAGACTGCTTAGACTGCTGTTTAGATACTGAGCTTTCCTAACCCATGTCATTCTGTCATTGCATTGTTCTTTCCCAACTGATTTTTCTAATGAACATGAATTTTTAATCTATTTCTTTTGACTTTTGGGATTAAGCTCTTTCTAAGTTGTCTGTCTTTATTAAGATGCCATTATGTTTCGACAATGCAAGCTTCATCACTATATTTTATAGGCCATATTTTACCATATGTTGCAGTTTGTTGATACAATACAGTATTTGACTCTTTGTTTGTTTATTCATGTAATTGATTTTTTTCACAACTTAAGCATCTTTCTGATTATCTCGTGTTTATGACATCTTTTTCCAGCTTTTTGAACAATTTATTAGGGTAATTTTCTGACTGAAAATAGATTTTTTTGCTATTTATATCCCAGCTTTTACAAAGATATCATTATGTAGTATTATTTGAATAAATTATTTTCTCCCATTCTAGTAATTTCAGGACTTACATTATGTACAGCTTAATTGGCTAGGATTAGCAAGAATTAGTATAAAATAGAATCAGAATTAGTACAGAATATTCTCATTATTTTGATATTATTCAGTTTCCTTTCCTTATATATTTGTATCTGAATGCTGCAGAGGATCTTAGAGAAGTATTTCTAAATATCTTGGCAGTATTTAAATCATAGAAAAAAATGAGTTTTGTATGAACTTTGGTCCTATAATATTGTCATTGCCTAATGGTGTGTTCTCCATAGTGTTTAAATGGGTACAGTTTATAAGTGACTTTCAGAACTGTAGACAAATAAATTAAATGCAGTGTGGTCTTGCAGAGCCTGTTGAAAAAAATGAGATTTTAGTAGTTTGATACAGTGTCTTATGGAATGTTTCCATTAGAGTTGGAAGAGCATGTGGTAGGGTGTTAATTTCAAAGCCAGTGCTTAGTTTTGTTATCTATTCAGTGCGTAAATCAATACATGGTGAGTCTTCAAGACCACGTTATTATTGTGCTCATTTTGTTTTTAAAATTTCAGTTGGTTTTGTCTGTGCCATGGTTACAATGCAGAGCTTTATTCCTTTTTTTTATGGAATACAGATAAAAATGAATCTGGGATTCCTGCTGGGAACTGAAAATACTTGTCCTTATGGAGCTATTTCAGTGTGTCAGAATAATAAAAATTTACATAGCTTTAAACTACTTTTTCAGTCAGATCTTCTTTTGGGGAAATGCAATGCCAGCAGTAATAGCTTTACTCCTATATGTCATTCAGAAAGGATTCTCTGCAAGTTACACCCGAAAAACCCCCTTCATTTATTCCATCTTGGTTCTAATGTCAAAATTGCAAATTTCTGCCATTATCTGGAATATAGCTGCAAAAGGGAGAGGGAACGAAGCACAGATGCAAAAATAAGAACAGGAGAAAAGTGGGAAAATATGAACTAAATGTAGAAATGCTTTGCTGGAAGGGGGGTGGTTGTTTGAGCTTGTCTAGCACCCTGGCAGGCCTGCTTCTGTATTTGGTATTTGCTGAAGCAAGTAATTTATCCTCACAGTAACTTTGCCAGTACTGCAAGAATCCTATTTCACTGAGTTTAACACTTTCTCCCTTGTTTGTAAGGACAAAAATGCTTAATTTCTTGTTTCTGGATCTTCTTGTCATCTGTCTCTTCTATGGTTTATGTGTGTACACTTCACCAAGCGTTATATACGAACTCCAGAAGACTGAGCAGCTGAGCTCTTCAGCTTTCTTAGGGTGATGGGGTTTTTTTTTTTATTGGTTGGGTTTTTGTTTGTTTGTTTTTGTTGTGGTTTTTGGGGTTTTTAAATACAGTTTGCTTTTTCAAGATGATGAGCTCCAGCCTCAAGGGAAAGCAAGAGCTCTGAGTTTTGGGGTTACCAGTATTCCAGACGGCTTTTGGAGCAGTAACATAAAATATTAATGTACTGTCTGATGAAATCCTCATGACTTTGGCCCTTGACATTATTCATGGCCTTTTTGCTTATCACCACTGTGGTAAGAAGTTCACTCACCTGCTTTTGAAAAAGAAATTGAAGGAGTGAATAAGGAGAAAAAAAAATAATGATGTGTTTATAATTGTGTAATGCACAGCATTTATTCAGATTTAGAAGGGTGCTGGTAGCGAGATTGTGAGACTTAATGTAAAACAATTTTTTTATTCCTATATGAGGGCTTAAGGCAGGGCTTTATTTAGAGGGATTTCTGCCCAGCTGAAAGTGTTGGTAGCTTGTAATATTACCAGTTAGAGAAGGTATATTGTACCCTGGATACCAGGGAGAGGGGGCTTGTACCAAAGCACTGTTTAGTTTCATGTCATGATTGAATAAGTATAGCTGGAATTAAAATAATGATGTTAATGAAAACTGACTTTTAAAGTAAACTGAAGCACAAACTGTAGTTTGTGTATTTTTCTATTTTTATGTGGACTCATTTCAACAACTTTAATTTTTACTGAAAACAACAAATCTGAAATCTGCCATTTTTTCCAGTTTTAAGTTCTGATTGTGTCAGCATAAGTAGTCAGATAATCACTAGCACAGTTCTACCATGGATTAATGAATTCTGGTTTTCTACTTAACTCCAGTGCACAGCAGCTCAGTGTGATCATGAAACACACAAAGTTGGCCTGGCAGCTTGAATTTAAAATAACCACTACACAGGCACTCCTCATGCACTGACCATCTAGAAGGGCCTGAAGATCAGCCTGGGTCAGCCATCCAAGCTGACATGAAACAATTGGGATGTACAGTGGGCACTTCTAGAGACAAAACCTCCCCCTTCTGTTCTTTTATGTGAAGCCAAATGCAGGCACTAAAACTAACTTCTGGAAACAGTGACACACAGACTCTGTCTAAAAACTAATGTTTTTAAGCGCCTTAGATTTCAGTAACATTGAACGGTGGACTTAGACTGGTGATTGTGATACTTTTACTTCCATTGCAGTAGAATAAAAAAAAATGGTGACAGTCTGATTTTACAGGTACATTTAGGATCTAGTGGGGAAGCCCTGTGAGGAGAGGCTGAGGTCACTTGGTTTGTTTAGCCTGGAGGAGACTGAGGAGGGAACTCTCATAATGGTCTACAGCTTCCTCATGAGGGACAGGAACAGGTACCGATCTCTTCACTCTTGTGACCCAAGGGAGCAACATGAAGCTGGGACATGGGTGGTTTAGTCTGGATATCAGGAAAAGGTTCTTCACCTAGAAAGTGAAAAAGCAGAGAAAAGAAAAAGCAATTAAGACCTAGTTTAAAGTTTGAGAGCCGGGGATCTCAACAGGTTGACAGAGTTTTCACATAGAAGGCCTTTGCGGGCACCAAGAAGCTTGTGTGTCCCTATGCAGCACAGCTGTATTCTGATCAGTGCTAGGTTTATAACTCTGTTCTTCTGCATACTAATGGAATTGTGCAGCCATCAGTTTTTATTTTTAACATTTGCCTATTGCAATTCTTTTGTCTTTGACTAGACAGGGAAAAGATTCTTGGCTGTAGAAATTAAAAAGCTTGGTTGTTGTTATTGTCATTTGATTAATTACAGCACAGAAGAGTTACAGTATAGGTTAGTGCAGGCTAATTCTATTTACAAAACAAGTCTTTTTAACCTGTAACTCAAATAAATATTGTCATGCTTTATTTTTTTATTTATGTAATCTTAAGACTTTTTAAGTCAAATCAGTTTCAGAAGTTAGGTGTTTGCAAAGGTCTGTTCATGATTGTCTCATCTGTACCTCCAGTGTGCCATCACATTCCAGGCAAGACTTGGACAAAATGCTCTTCATGCCTCCTTTTGGAGAACAGGGATGATGCTCTTCTTGATCTGCATTTATCACCTGTGTTTCAAGCATTTATAAGTATTTCATGGATGTTGCAAGATACCAGTATTTTCCTCATATCTTACTCCATCAAGGAGCTGATTAATTCATAGCAAATTTCTGCTGCTGTGTATCACTGGCCTCTTGCTCTGTTCATTCATATCGCCTTTTGTAATACCCATCTTTCAGTGGCCATCTGGCATGAAAGGTCAGTTTAATAGGCACCAATTGAGAAGATACTCCAAGTTTTTCCATCTCCTTTTAAATAAATTTTACAGGGTTTGATGTGGAAATATAAGTGTGTGTTAAGGGTTCTTTTATCTATCCTTTAAAAATTAATAATTACTGTACAGTTACTACAGAATTTTGTAGGCCCTGAAAGACCTATTAAAACTTAGTATTTTCTGTGGAACCTTGTACATTGGCTTAGTTGTGTTTTCACCTTCATTTGTTAAAAGCCCAGTATAAATCACTAAGGGCATATGGTTCTCTGTTAAGGGTGCATGCATGCTTGTGTTCTTAATAGTGGTACATCCTGTACAATATTTGATTTTTAGATTTTGCAAGCCCTGTTGCTGAAATGTTTACATATTTTTGATTTACAGATTTAGCATTGAAGGCTTTCAGAAATGTAACTGAAGTGATTTTGAAGTGCATGCATTTATATATTTGTGTGTGTGTATATATATATATATACACACACACACTGGCTTTTGGAAGTAGAAACAAGGTCATCTGAAGTTCAAGTAAAAGCAGGATAAAAGCTTGTGAGTATATTCTGAATTAATACGTAGTTTCAAATTAAATCATACCCTTAGGCTCAATCTTCAAGAATTTAAGTACCACCTGAAAAATCTACAATTTTGTTTGCCTTTGTGTGCTGGTAGAGCTTGGGGGTGGGGGGGGGTGAAGGTTATAAATAGAGTGGCCTAATCAGATTATCTGAAGCAATAGACCTGGGAAGAAAGGGCAAATACAGTGTTGGAAGAAAGGATTTAAGATAGATGGCATGCAGAGAAAAGGCTCCTCAGGATACCTGAGATTACCTCTGAACTATTTATAGGTGGGAATAGTTTTGTTTTTTTGGTTTTTTATTAAATATCTGTGTGTGGAAGATAAGCAAGTTGTGTGTAAAAATTCCAGGAGACGTTTTAAAGTAGGTAGTTTTAGATGCTTAGCAGTTGTTGAACTGTGACCACTGTTAAATGCCTTCAGGAAGGAGAAGCAGTTGTTTTAGAAACAATGTATAGAATGGCAAGGACTCGGTGATGTATTCTGCTAAGTTGTTGGTTCTTCCCATTTCAAAACTTCTAGCAAATGTTTCCAGTAGTCTTAGTTTTTCATTCTGAAAAATGTGATAGAAATCCAGAAGATTTTCATCTGGTACTTTCTCATTCTCTCATATGAAATAGATTCTGCTCTATACCAAGGCTCCAGCATATGGATTGGGATAGCATCAGTCTTTGAGCACATGTCAACAGCAGGAGCAGCTGGTAGCTGCTGCTCTTAGTTAGAGGAAGCCAGAGAAGAAATGTTGTTTCGTTTCTTGCCTTGCTGTTCTTTTGGGCAAGGTCAGGAAAGGTAAGAAAGCTAGTGCAGTTCTTCCAAGCAGGCATCTCATTTCCTTCCCCGTGCCTGCTCTGCTGCACTGTCTGCAACTCAGGACAGCTCCTCGGTGTTCTTTTGATGGATAGCTTCAACATCTCAGTGGCAGGAAGGGAGAGCCCACTGGGCAGTCAATACCAGAGCAATTTCTGGGTAGGACAAGTGAGGTTGCAGGAGGAGGCAAATTACTCTTCTGTGTGGCAGGGGGCACACTGGCAAATTCTGACTTCCTTCTGCAATTTCCATGTACCAAAAAACCTGCCTTGATTTTTCAAATTAAGCAACGTTTACTAGCGTTTTGTGAACACATAGAGCAAGAAATAAGTTGGGGGTTTTTTTGTAATTTACCTTTGAATGTGTAATATAAACATGCATGTGTGTTTTACAGCACCTCTGTGAATGTTCTCGTATTTGTTACATGCAGGTTTGCCTTTAAATATTGAAGAATAAATGAGCTTGAACAGGCAACTAACGACACATTTCTTCCTTCAAGGAAGGCTTGCATTTATTAGCCACATATGTCCTACTTGTATTTTCAAATGACAGGCCTTATCAAATGGTGAACTTGTTTTCTGTATGATGCTCACAGAGACATTTTTTGGTATTTAGAAGTACATTTGCAGTTTGCAGATCCAAGCCAGTTTCACAGAATGACAGACCAAACTCTAAACACTGTTGCTGAATGTAAGAAAAGATGAAATTATCCTTTTTAAAATTTCTGTCAGTCATTTTAAGTGATAGCAAGCTTCAATTTAAAATTGGAATGTAGTAGAACAAAAATAGCTGGGAATAAAATTAAAGGAGAATGCAGTGAATTTAACCTCTTTGCATGGAATGCTACTTTTAAAAAGCTTTAAGGTAAAACTCAGAGGTGGCAAAACACATAATTTTCAGTCTGGAAAAGATTGATAGCCTTAGAATGTGTCGTATCATGCCAAAGATTATCTTTATGCTAATGGACATCCCTTATAATATTAAGTACAGATAATTAAAAGCTACAGAAGGGAGCAGGAGACCTTGAGTTCACATTAATAACAAAGTACAGTGAGGGAGGAGGGAGAATAGCTCATGTGTACAGCTGTCTGGAAGGCAACATGAAAGATCATTGAAAGGATATTTAATTTTGATACTAAATTCAAGTCATGGTAGGAAATGGAAGACAAACTTTCTCCTAAAGAACCCCAAATATGTAAAATTAGATTTTCATTAGCCATTTTTAATGGTCGGTTTGAGAAGAGTAAAGGCTCTTGTTGCAGCTCCTTCCCTCATTGAGAAGAGTGTCCCAAAGACATAATGGCATTTGAGTGTGGTTTTGAGTAGAATAGATGGTACTGTCCCTTTATCAGACAGACTGGAGAGGAAAATACAAGCGCATCTGTGGGGAAGGAGAGTGTTGCAGGCACTGGGTAGGAGTGGTAAGGTATGGGAAAATTGAATATATCTATCAGTATCAGAGTATAATGACTGGGAACATCCTTCCTGAAGCAGCTTGCTCATATGTACACAGGAAAGAAATGAGAATAAAAGAATGGAAAGAGATTTCTTTAAAGTAGTGAAAATGTATAACAGCAACAGTAGAAACGTTTGTTTATATTCAGACATACTGCATTGAATTCTGAGGGGAACAATATTAGGGGTGATAGTGTGTGCCTTGAAATTTTCTCATGTAAAAATTTTCTGTAAGTAAAAAGTAGCATCTTAGAGGATTGAGTTACAATGGCATTTTGATTTCATTGGTGAGAGATGTTGTGCTAGTGCTGCTTTCAGTTTGTGGTTATTCTGGAACTCAGGTTTGGATGGAATTTTCATGTTTACTGTAAACAAAAGTATATAAACTGGAACAAACACCATGGTGTTTCAGCTGCTGTTAATTTCTTCCAGAAATCCAGAGAGCCTTCAGTGGCTTCTGGAGCATAATGTGAGCCTTACATGAGCCAGATGAGACTTTTATGCTGTATTTTCATAATTCCATAGCTAGTAAAAAAGGAACGAGTGAAAACAAATAATTGATAAATAATTTAATAGAAACCTCAGCAAAGATTATTCTTTTGAATTAACTATTCTTAAGGTTTCTCTTGGCGATCAGCAGTTTTGATGAGAGCTTCAAAAGTTGCACTTCCTGAAGCCACAAAAGCTCATTTCATGTTCAGGGTATTCTAAGGGGAAGAATCCAGTCTTCCTACAGATGTTCTTACAGACTTCTCCCTTACTATAAACTGCCCTCTTCAAAGTTATTTACACTAGCAAGGCATAAAGTAAATATTTTTAAGTACTGAAATGGCTTGTTTCAGTTCCCTTACTGTAATGCTAAGTGCTATTTAACATGCTGTATGGTAATCTCAGCCAACTTCTAGCTCCAGCTCTAGAAGGGTCTCCTCCATGTCCTCTGTCATATCTGCTGGCGTCTTTATTACTTAAATACCTTAGGATATCTCAGTTATATTTATACAACTGACTTGCTCCCACAATCTCAAATCAGAAACCAAACAGGTCAAAACAGCTGCAACCTACCAGAATAATTTTTTTTACAATTAAGTTGATGTAACATTGGAATAGGTTGCCCAGAGAGGTGGTGGATGCCCCATCCCTGAAAACTTTCAAGGTAGAAATTCCTGGTCATTGCAGAAGATTAGACAAGATGACCTTAAACGTCTCTTCCAAACTAAACCATTCTATGATTCTGTTGTTGAATGTTTGTAATACTGAACAGAGCAACAGAATATAAAGCTGGAGTAGGGTTTGTTCTAAATGTATTTGCTATGCTAGGACTACTCATGTGGGGGTGTGTGTTCTGTTTTCCCAAATTAAAAAAGAAAAAAGATAAACTACTTTCATTCTTGTAGCATGTCCTTTTAAGAATAAGATCATGAACAGGTATTAAAAAAAGCCAACAGAAAACCCCCAAAGAAAAGAAAACAAAACAATCTACAAGCAAAAATCGTTGCATTCAGTTTATGTGAAAGTCTCCTTGCCTTTTAGACAAGAAAACCTAAATCTCCATTTTTCAGCATTGTTAAGCATGCAGTAAAATAATGCTGTTACAAGACTTAATAGCAGTATCAAGCCCACACAGCTTGGCTCTATCTTTCAGAAGAAGCTCTTCATGTGAGGCAAGAATGGCACTAAAATAGCACATCTAAGAGCACCATCAGTGCTTTTCTGCTAGGTTTAATTTCTGAAGTTATGGGCTGTTGCTTTTGAAGCTCAAATTTCAGCTGAAGTGAGTATTAGATTTAGTGAGCTGTTTGATTTCATTACAAGGCATGGGTCTGCTGCGTTTCTCTGATGGCACAATCCACCTGCCTTGGCTGAGAGCGCTCCCGCGGGAATCAGAGTGTTTGTGTGATGATGAAAAATTAAACCTTCCGTTTGATGCTCCTTTTATTGAGGCTCTGCAAGAGGATGTTGAAATACCTTCTGTGTAATAGGGAGCTGGAGTAGAGCATTATCCATCAGTGTGGGCATAATGATTTATGTGAATACATATTTGTCACTGTGTGTAGTGACAAACTCCACTGAAGCTCAGAGCATTCCTTTGGTTACCCAGGGAGTGTTATTACATTTCCTGTTAGACTTTGATGCTTTTTTTCTTGTTCGGTTTATTTATTTATTTATTTATTTATTGTCTAATGCTCATTTTTGTCAGTTTCTCTGTATGCAAGAGTGGGAGCACTACTCTTAGCCAGTTAATCTTCCTGTCTGTAGAGGAGGCATCACCACCTCAGAGCAGCTCTCTACACATCCAAAAAATACAAACCTGTCCAAAGGAACTGTCAACGCTTAGCTGGAAAGGAGCAGGCACAGCAAATATCTGCACTTCAGTGTCTGCAGCTTGGATGGATAGACTTAGATTATGTGATATGGCTGCCTCACCATTAGGCACAACATGAAGTTCATAAGCCACTGGTTTCATGGAATAGGCTCTAAAGCAACCTTAGAGCCTATGTGAACTGGCAGTGCCCAGATTAGATATTGAATGCTGAGGGTGCAGGTGTCCTGCTGAGCAGCAGTGATTTTGGTGCATCCTTTGCTATGGCTTCAAAGCTGTATTGACTTATGGAACTTGCCTTTTAAATTTTGGAAAGAAATATGAAGGCAAATCCTACAAATCCGTAGTTGTTGCTTCAGTTCTGTTATTTCTTTATGGTTTGGATGGTGTTACTTGGAAGGCAGAAGGTGCTTCCCACCTCACTTTGGTCTGTGTTTCTGCAGAATGTTTTTGTTTCTTCTTTTTAATAAAATACTTTTATTCATTTATTTTCTTATCCAAAGAACTTTAAGTGAGGTTTTAACTTTTACAGACTGCTATTAAAAAATGCCTATGTAGTGGTAGAAAGATCTTTTTAATCATCCTGTTCATAAACTCTTTAGCCTCTGAAGCTATTAATTCTTTAATGAGTAAATTACCCCATCATTTCTTTCTGAGGCAACTGTGTTGTCCCAGCTGTGTGATCTTTCCAGGGTATTCCCAAAGAAGAAGAAAAAAATTAGCAACAAGGTCAAAAACCCTGAAGGATTTCCTTCTAGCAATTACATTCATCACATGCAGCTCTCTGGTGGCTTCTTGGCCTCACTAATTGCTTGTAGTGTGAAGTAATTTTTTATCTAAAATAGCTTATGTGCCTCCAGCTCGGGCGAAGTCCAGAAACCAGGCCGAAAGTTAAAACTGATAAATCGAAACAAAATCCAAGCTACTGAAGAAGTAAACTGGCCTTTCCCACCTTATGTCTGCCATATCTGAGCTCAGGTCTTTCTTCCTTTGTTTTCTTACTATGAATTAGGGATTTTAACCAACCAGCTGGCATTCTGCAAAGCCATGTGGTTTGTCACCTGCTCTTTGTGAGCTGGGATGGAATTCTGAGTCCTGGTAGCATCCGGGGGCTACAGGTGACCTTCCTTCCGCAGCTCAGTAAGGAGACATCGTGCTGGGGTGTAGGACATCCTGGTGTGTTATCCGTAAGAGTCTGAAGACTGGAACATTTCCCAACAAAGTTCTCTTTTCCAGAATGCTCTGCTTCCCAGCCAGAGAGGCAGGATAAGCTGTCACACATGGGAATCCACATCCTCCCTTCTGTGTTTGTGTCCATGTACATGCCCACAAGGCATGCTCTGCCACCCCTGTTCCACTGGCAATGTGGAATATGCAACTGCTTTTTGACAGCGATTTTTCATACTGTATAAAGTATTAAAAGAATTTGTGTCCTGGTTTTCATTCTATTTTATTAATAAAGAAGCAAGTGCAGATGACAATCAATCTTCTCTTCTAATTTCCTCTTTTCTCTTCTCTTTCCCATTGCCTGATAGGTACCTGGGAAGAATTAACAATCTGAGGAGTAACACTTCTTGGAGTGATGCAGATAATTGGTTTTCCCTTAATTCAGTTCAGTCCCTCCCCCACATAGCAGGTTTTGCTGCTTGCCATTTTTTTTCTACTCCATTCTTCAATACTGAATCTACTTCACAGCTCATACTATCCACGTAGGCAAGATAGATATCCTGAACAGTTTTTTTTTTTTAATGTTTCAGGGTAACAGATCCTGGAAGATAATAGAGTGTTACCCCATAAATCAAGTTAAATTGGAAGCACTTGGCAACAGCATTTTCCTGTGTATGTGTACAGAAAAGCTTTTTTAGCCTTCATCTGGATGTAATGGGTCGAAATTACTATAAATTAGAAGGTGCTGTGTTTCTGTGATGGCATCTTTTATTCTTGATCCTGAAAAATCAGAATAATTTTTATTCATTTTTGGTGTTATGTTAGGGTATCACATTTTCTGCATGAAATAAGGCTTGTTTTCTGAAATGAAGGATGCATTTTATGTTCAGCCTGCCAGAGTGCCCTTTGCTATAATTCAATGTGACATAATAATAGCTTGGATGTCTTTTGCTTTGCCTATATCATTTACACTATGAGAAAATTAAGAAATCATGGCTTTAGTGTTGCTTGTCAGGAAGCCCTGAAACTGTCTCTTACTTTATACCTTCACTTTTCATCTTGTGCAGTTTACTTCAAGAGAGCAAAAGTGGTTTACATTTTGAGTGATAGTGTGACATCAAATAGCATACAGAAAAATGCCAGCAAAGCTTCTCAAATAGAAACATTGAGAAATAATATACACGTTTTTCATGCTAAAGAAAGTTTCAGTCTCAGTTGCCTCCTTAGTTATAATTTAGAATTCTCCAGCAATGTAGGAGTTTTAAAATTTGGATTCTGAAAGAGCAAACATAGTTCAGTGGTGGTTTATGTTTACTAGCCAGGAGGAGGTGCTGACTTTTTTCCGGCTGTATGGAACATGCAGATGTAGATTCTCAGCATCTGTCCATAAACTCACACTGTCTGTCTGCAGCTTCCTAGGTACCTCTCCTCTTGTGTTGTCTTTTAAATCTCTCTGCTTACTTACTCTTAATACTGTGCAGAATTGTGGATTTTGGCTCTTTTGTTGAAAAGACAGTCTATGTAGTGGAGATTTAAGTCCCTTTTAGTTTGCATCCTAAATTACTGGCAGAACTGGATGTCATACTGAATTTAACTTGGAACAATCCATTTCATTGTCTTCTTGAGATGAGAGAATGAAAAGTCGGAGCAGCAGTGATAAAGTGAGATAGTCTTGGAAGAACTACTTAAACCTTGATTTCTTCAAACCTCACATTTCTTCTTACATAGATCATGATCTAAATGCTACAAAAACCAATTAAATGTCCGATACCAGCTATGTGGCCACATGTATATTAAATGCAATTCTTAAAAGAATGCTTTTGTTAAAGGAGCATCTGAGCATATTTTAAAATATTTTGGAATACATGAAATACAAACACTTGCATAGATTGAATGTATTTGAAAGAGGGAGGAGTGTTAGTGCTTATTTTTACTCTTATTCTGAAACAGGGACCTCAGTTCCTGATTTTTTCCAGGAAAGGCCTGCCTAGAAACCAAGAATCTGTTTCTTTGAACTTTAATACTGTAAGCATCTTGCTTTAGTTTCAACATGCAGGGATCAATAGAAAACAAGGAAGAGAAGAGGGACTGCTTATTGGTCAAATTATCTGTCTAGTGCCTTGTATTTTCTTTTTCCCTTCTTAATGTGTAGAAGGTCAGCAGTGAAGCATCTTTTGTGAGAAAACATTGTTTGAAATTAAGATAAATGTGTTAACACTGGCAAATTTACCCATCTCTTAAAATTTAGAGTGCTGTGTGAAGGTGTCAAAATATGACGTTGCAGTTACATGTGAATGGAGTTTACTATTAGGAGTTAGTAAGTTTGAAGTGCCTGATCCAAAACTGATTTGCTTTGAAGTGGAGGGATTTACATATGCATTGTGAAATCCCCCAGAGAATCAGGAAAAATTTGTACTCGCTGGTCACTCTTTACAACAGTATATAGAAGAAAGAAACCAAACCTTATGTTGTCTATCTTGAGGTTAAGCTTTGAAGGCAATGAAAAGTATTCTTAATTGCAATGCTGACATTCAGGCTGAAAATGACCCTTCGTTTTTTAACCCTGAAATGCTTTTCATTTCTGTTTCTCAAGTAACTGTTATCTATGTCATGGATTAATGACTGTTAAGTAACTTTCCTGTAGAAAAGGAGGCACATTTGGAGGCCTTTCTTTTTTGGCAGGAGTGTCCAAAAGTGATCTTTGCAGCCTTGTTCTCCTCAGAGCTTGATGCATCACGCTGTCAATTCAGTCTGGGGAATGCCTTGGACTTGTTGCAGAATACCCTGTGCCCTAAGAGTGCTCACTTTCTTCTGAACCATCCTGCCAAAATATTGACAGTTCTGAAACCTGGACTTTCAAATGAGCCAAGCTGAACTTCCAGCAGCTCACAACCAAATTACCATGCTGCCCTGTGGTGACATGGAGATGAAGTTACCTTGACATAGCCCTCCAGGAATGTGTGGTTTTTATGAATTTATTTTAGCTGTGTTGTGTATGCATGATATGAGCATGATGCAGTGATTTTTATTATAAGAAAGAAGACTTATCTTCATGGTTTTATTTTAAAGAATATAGGGCTCAAATCCGTCCAGGTTATTGATCACTGATCAACAAAAGAGTTAGGTAAAAATTTGTCTGCAAAAAGTAACACAGAAATTTGATGCAGATATGTAAGAAGCTATTAACTTATTTAAGGGAATATCTACTGGCCTGTCAATAAATTATTTTAATCTAAATTTCATTCCATCAAATTAAATGCAAGGCACAAAATTTGTCTCTTGAGATATAATTAAATTACATTCAAAACAGTTTAATTATGCAATTGTTGTTGATAACAGCAAATAACAGATGCATTCAAAATTATCTTACTTCAAGAAGTATTTCAAGTTTAAAATAAAGGAACTTGGTTATTTTGGCTTATATATGCCAAATATATTGAAGTATGAAAAACACAGTTAAAACATGTATGTGCATTAGCATGTGTGAATGTGTATATTAACATGCATTATATATAGGTGTGTATGCAAAATTATTAATAATCTTACAAAATATGATAAAGAGCAGTGTAGTGATGGTGATACTGCTTGTACAGTGGGTATATTAGAAAATCCAATTTTGGCTCTAAGTGTATTTTTCATTTTAAGAGGATAACTTTGCAAATGGGAATATTACTAAACTTATTTTATTGCATACTTGTGTTTGGATGATGTAGGCATATTTTGAATCAAGCATGTGCCCTGCCAAATGGCTGGTATGGTTTGTCAGTCATGTGGAAAATCAAAAACCTCTATTTGATTAGGTGTTGACAGATATTTACATATATATTTCACCATTTCCAAATGTGTTCATATAGTTGTAAGCACTTCTATTTTTATAGAGCTAACTCTTACTGATCGTGCAGAACTGTTAATGGTCCAGATTCAAAGAAACTTCAATCATTTAAGAGTGACTTGTTGCTGAAGTGCTGAACTGGAGTCTAACAAATGTTCTCTATTAGAATGTTGCCAGGATGCTGTCCTTGCTCATAGAGGGTTTAGTTCAAGACTGGGAACTGTCTCTTCATTTACCTGCACTCAGGGGTCTCTCTCATGTTTTTATGGTTGTTTGCTGAATGTCAGTGAAACCAGGCCTCCTCAACAGTCCCACTGATTTTTAGCAAGCACCCATAGAAAGTGGGAGCAGCAGCACCTCCTCTTTCACAACAGCAGGGTGGGAGGGATGTTGGATTATGTTAGGGAGGGATTATGTTCTTCTTGCACCCAAGTAAATTCAGACCCACTTCTGTCGATTGGGCAAGCAGCTCATGAAGGCAGAATGTAAATTCTCTCTGTTTCTTCTTCCAATATTGTGCCTCTGTGCAGGAATGTATCAAAGATTCATTGTCTTGGGGAGAAAGAAAAAACCCAACAAGCATTCTGTGAGTATCAGTGAGTGTGATTTTGTGTTGGTCTTTGTTCAACACTTGTTTAGGAAGGAAATGTATTTTTTTTCCCCACTGGATCCTAGGAATTTCTCTGTATTTAATGCAGTGTTTTTTATGAAGATTATGTTATTGGAAATGACTAACATATCAAGAAGAGTTACCATAAAAATGCTGAAGTAATTAATACATTGCAGAAATTGTTTTGGATTGCTGTGCAAGTCTAATGTCGAAAGCAGACAGCTGGCTTTAAGTAAAACATTAATATATCGGCACTGGAAGTTAGCAAGCCTTTTTCAGTCAGTTGAATAACAAAAAGGCAAAAAAATACTACAGAAATCAAACTCTTTGAAGAGAAGTTGTAAGTTCTCTGCTTCCTGAGTAAGGCTCTTAGAAAATATTATTTTGGTCTTGCCTTTCAGTTTTTCCCTTGGCACTTAGCAAACTGCAGGTCATGTATTATGAACATAGTCTAATACCAAAGTCAGGATCTTGGCTTCATTAACTTCCACCTAAGGAGAGATGCCTCTAGCTGATATGCTCATTCATTTGGCAGTTTCATCAATTCTGGGAGAATTACTGCTTTTTCTTCTGGCCTGAAGCATTAAATTGGTCACTGAAATTGAATCTCAGGTTTCTAAAGAACTGAAAAATACCACATAACGTGCAGTTTCTATATTAACTAGCAGAAATCTTGTCGTAGCCTTTATTTTGATGTAATAGTGATATACAGGTTTTAGGAAATGGGCAGCCTACAGGACTAAAGTTTTCAAGCATTTTCGAAGTAAGAAGATAAAATAATGTATGCATGCAAATGTCTCTTTCCCACACAAGGATAAGGGAGAATCTGTCTTACAATGGATAACTTGGCATTTTCAGGATCAGCTCTCCCCTTTTTTGTAATCCTCATAAGCTTCTCCATTCAAATGTGAATCTCCACAGCCCTTTCTGTTCCCCAAATACACAGTACTTTTGTGGGCAGGTTGTATGAAACCCACAAGCACTGTCTGGAAACCATCTTGCAATGCATTAACTGAAAATGTAGAGGCTGCCAGTGGAATTTCTAGGAGTGCTTGGCATTGAGCAGAACTGAAAAGAAGCAGAAAGCCTCCCTTTATAGTTTGCCTCCTGTGCTAAGCCCTGTGCTTTGAAGCTCGTGGTTCCTCTTACTAAGCTGATGTGTCCTGCCAAGGGAACCTTTATAGTCCACAATTCCTAGGAACGCTTTTTGTTGAAGTATTTGTTCCTATTTTTATTGATTTCCCCCTCCTATTATAAAGCAGATCAGTTTTCATATCGTTTCTTGAATGTTTTTTATGTCGCTCAAAGCCACTGGCAGCAGCTTGACTCTTTCCTTCCTTCCCTCCCTCACACTCTCCCTCTTCTGCTCCCATAACCTAGAGGCCTTTTCTAATTTATAGTTTCTTCCTCTTCTGTCAATCTTTGATTAGGTTATTGATCATGGTTATTAAGGTCACTCTCCTTCACCTAATATTGACATGAATAAGAGGGTTTAGATGTCCACTTAAAAAAGAAATCATTATGCTGCAGAAAGAAAATTTCTATTTGCTCTGTTGGAAAACTGTGTCTTTCCTCCAACAGTTTATTTCTGGTGAAGAAATACAGGGTTTTCTTTAAGTGAGTTAAGGAATGTTTGGGGCATTTGCACAATTAATATTGCTCCACCATTAGAGCATATTTGGATGTCTTTTAAAAAGTAGCTTAATTACAATTACATCATTCATTTCACAGTCTTCTTTATAAGACATAAGGCTTTAGTATTGACAGTTCAAGAGTCAGAGGGGATGAAAGCCCTGAAAAGCTGTGAAGACCAGGACCTGGGCTCTATTGCTATAGCTAGTAAATGCTGGGAATCTTCTGGATGTATTGTACTTGAACAGAACAATTAAAAATAATAACCATAAGCTGTATACTCTAAGATACACAATATGTAGGAGAACTATGGCGATGACAGATGTATGTGGAGAAGCTGGATTATAAATGCTCTGTGAATGTGCTTATGTAAAAGAAAAATTAACTGGAATATTCATTTTTCTTTTAAGGCAGAGTCAAGGCAATGTCACATTATACATTTGTTTGTTCCCATTATTTGTTGATACATGATCTGTGGGAGCCACATAACATACAGCTGCATTTCATCATGTATTTTGATGTTGTGTTTTTTTATATGTTTGTATATGTTCTATGTATTCTGTAAGCTCTGTGTAAGATGCAGTTGTTTGAGAACACTTAACTAGGCTTGCATTAACCTAAAATTTAGCTGGTAATAATTGCTAATAAAGTGACGTAGAAAGTGAAGAATTATTTTACTCACTATTAAAACAATGAATTTTCAAAATACGACAGAATTTAAAAGCCTCATTCTTTTTCTATCTTTGTGTGCCCAGTATTTTAGTTAACTACTTGAGGGCCTGATCTTTTCATTCTGTTGTGGTGGACTTTCATAGTAATGTTGTAGTCAGTCCTTGTTGCCTCTCCAGTGTCTCTAACAAAGGAGCCTTGTGAAGATGCATTTGAGGGCCTGAGTTCTAAAAGTAGTTTTCAAGACTGGTGTCCTGAGGTATGCTGGTGGAAATGAGTTCTGATTGAATTGATGAATTATGAAGATACACATTTGCACTTTGATTTAAACTTCATCATTTTGATGTTTAGTTTTCACATGTTATACTTCTTAAACAGTGCCTTTAATTTTCATTTTTCATGAGGAACAGTCTTTGGAATTTTATCTGTATTATTTTTATGTTCCTCTTTACAGTATCAAGTTGTCAGTCCATTTCACTCGTGCACAGTTGGCCATCTGTCCAGATACTCTCCCTTGGAATGATGCTCAATATTGCATCCACTTTGGTCATAGTTCCTTTCAAATATTATTTTGTTGTTATCTACTGAGTAGATAGAGTGAAAGCAGACACCAGTTGTTCACAGCTTTGTCAAAGAGCTTTCCAGATAAAGAGGGCTTCTTCTAATCTTTTCACAGCAAATCAGAATTTCTTCAGCTCTGCAGGTTCTTAATACTGATTTTTTTTTTTTTTTTTGGTCATGGTGCAGTAGTCTTTTGTGTTAACCTTGGCAGACTGCTAGTTGTCCACCAAACCACTCTTAGTCCCCCTCCCTGGACATGACAGGGAGAGAAATACACATTGAAAAGCTCATGGATACAAACAGGGGAAGGGAGATCTCTTACTAATTACTGTAAGGGGCAAACCAGGCTTACTTTGAGAAAATTAATTCCTTTTATTTCATTCCCAATTAATTGTAACAGAGTAGAATAGTGAGAGACATTGAAAAAATAACAACACCTTCCCCCTACCCTTCCCTTCTTCACAGGCTCAGAGTCCTCTCACCTCTTCCAGCTTCATCCCTGCACCAGCTCTGAGTGGCCCAGGGGATTGGGAATAGGGGTCACAGACAGTTCATAATGCTTCATCTCTGCTGCTCCTTTTTCCCATGCTCTTCCCTTTTTCCAGCATGGGGATACAATCCTTACAAAATTCTCCATCTTGGGTCCTTCTCAGTAGCTGCAGTGCTTCAAGAATTGCTCCAGCATGGGTTCTGCTCATAGGGTTCAGTCCTGCAAGAGTGGACGGCTTGGTGTGGAGTCTCCACAAGCTTCAGCTTCCTTCAGGGAACTCCCACATAGTCCAGTTTGGACTGCAGGCAAGTCTGCTCTGGAGAGAACCTCCATGGGCTGCAGGGGCACAGCTGCTTTGCCAATGGCATCATCACGAGCTGCCGGGCAATCTCTGCTCCTGCACCTGGAGCACCTCCTGGCCCTCCTTCTGCACTGATGTTGTGTCTGCAGAGCTGTTTCTCTCAGATGTTCTCACTCCTCTTTGCAGATGCTGCACAGCTTTTTTTTACTCTTTCCCAAATGGGTTATCTCAGAGGTGCCACCACCACTGCTGATGGGTTCAACTGTGGGTACCAGTGGGTCTGTCTTGGAGCTGGCTGGCATTGGCTCTGTCCAACACAGGGACAGCTTCTCACAGAAGCCCCTGAAGTGCCCTTCCCTGTTTCAAAACCTCGCCATGTAATCCCAGAACAAATATTAAAAATTGAGATGTGTGATGTACGGAAATAAAGTCTGAATAACAATATTAACAGCTACAAATAGTTGGGAGCAAAGCTGTTTTGTTAAAACAATCAGTGTTCTGCTTCCTTCTAGCCTATGGTTTTATAAGGACTTTTGCTGCAAGGTAGAAAATTTCTGTAATTTGCTTTCCTTTCTTCTACTCTGCCTCTCACTCCAGGACTTTCTCGTCTTCCTTTGGAATTTTTTGTAAAGTTTTGCATTTCAGGACTTCTTTCACACATTTTCACTTGAGCTTGTATCATGAGTATCCCTAAACTTGAGACAGGGATGGAATGGTTTGTGTAAATCATCAGTGGGGGTTTATTGTGCTTGATATGGCACTCCTTGTGCATGCATGTATGCTGAATTGTATATCCTGACAAACTAGTGTCACATGTAGAGCGGGAAATAGTGATGAAAGAGGAGTTTATAAATGGCTTTAACATCACTAAGAAAGGAATTTTTAATGGGGTATATTTGTTAAAAATCTCTGACTGAAAGCATCTGTCCTAAATATCTGTGCTTTTGATTTGCGCCAAAGACACCTAAAACTTAAATTGATGTGCCTCTCAGGCTGTCCTTGAAATTCAAACAATTAATAAATGCTTAAGACCAGCATCAGCAATTGAAAGTAGTGGAGAGAGAGCCTCTAGGGCATCAGAACTTCCTATAATGAAAGCTATTTGCTTTTATTTTTTCACTTTGTGTCCTTACATTTTTCAGACCTACTTGTGTTGTGTTAAGGAGTCAGTAGAGTTCATAGTTTTTATATATTGTAGCGTGCTTGTGTAAGTCTTTATTTGGGCTTTTTGGATTGGTTCTGCACTAATGGTTAAGTACTGTTAGTGTCTAAACAAAGAGAGAGTTTTAAAAAATCAGAACTGCTTGTGAATAAGAACAGATTATGAGAAAAGGCTCTGCTACATCTGTGGCACAAAATCCTGGGAACAGGGCTCTGAATGTCCTCAGAGAGAGGAGAACAGGAGTTTTACAATTTACAAGAAACAGGTGCTGGAGAAGAGACTGCCAAACCCTGGGAGGAACCATGCAGAATGTTGTGCCGAAGCCTGACAGAATTGGTGTGATTGTGATATTGTGCAATATTAATTTGGAAAGAGTGTAGGGTAACTAATCACCCTTTTCAAATTAAGGCTGCACACTTCATGTTAGCTTTACAAGTATCTGGATTTGCTGAGGTGAGAATCAGCATGGTCTTCCTTTACTGCTTGTAGGGTTATGTCTTTGAGTTTGGGAACTCAAAATTTGTCACTCTTTAAAACTTCTTCACCATATGTGGTGCAGAAAAATGCAACATATCATTCCCTAGCTGCTTGTTGAGCAAGCTGCTTTGTGAGCTGAGCAGGAGATGAAGGGGTTATAGTGCTTTATAGTCCCTTCTTTCTGATTCTTTTTCTTCCATGAGAATTTAGGAGTAGATACTGGTGATTTCATTTTTCCAGTGAGAGAGTACCAACAATAATTTCAGTTATCACTTTAAAGTTTTGAAAATTCTGTACAAAATGGCTTACAAAGTATTTTACAGAAGACTCTAATTCCCTGTGGATATAATAGGATATGAAAGTATATTAGCATCATAGTGCCTAGTTAACATGTACTGCTGCTGTATTTCTCATTTTTTTTCCACCCAGCCTTATAAAGTTTGCTCTGATTCTCTTTTATTGTTTCTTAATTTAGCCAGCAACCTCTGTGAAATAAGTTGTTTTCAGACAGGAAGTGTTTATATTACAGTGATGTGTTTGCATTGCTCTTACGGTTCATTTTTCTTTGTAAGCTCTTTATTTGTGGTCTGTGAGCAAGTGATTAAAGCTGATAAGGGTGTAAAAAGATTGTGTGAGTGAAGCTCTGATTTGAGACACTGACAAATACAAAATTAGTACCTGCATTGGTAATGAGGCCTTTGATTCTTGGGCCATTTATTTACTCTTTGCCTCATAGACCTTTGTCAAAATGAGTTTATCGATACTGGATTTAATTATACTGTGCTATAACAAAATATATGTTTATGTCACTGTCCTTATTCATAGCAGAGCAAGTGGGGTAAGGGATGTTGGTTTTGAGTCTGAAAGGTTTGCAGACAAGAATTAAGTGCTGGTTAGCTAAGCAGCAGACTGAAGGTGTTTGCTCAATCAGTTTCAGCAGAAACAGGTATTATTCTGTTTGTTTGAGTTGATCTGCATTGATGAGAATAATGACAAGTGTGGCATACCCTCTTTGTTTCCTTGGCACTAGCCAAAAGTGCTTGAATAACATAATCAATACTTGAGCCTAAATCTTATTTTAGCAAATCTGAAGGGCTGCTAGGCATCCTGGAGGAATCAGTCAAAGCAAAAAGACTTGCAGGCCTTTGGGCTCCCTTTGCTTTTAAACTTGCCCTCATGACAATTAATTGGTCCCTGCAATTTATATAGGGCAAAAATATTAGAGCATCAAAACCTCTTCTGAAACCTGTGATTTGTGCTGGTTTACTTGAGGCTGCTTGCTTTGAATGCTTACTGTACTAACTTTGATGATTTTCCCCTTGACCTCTTTTGGTTGTAAAGAAATTCCCATAATTTCATAGAAGCATGCAAAAAATACAGTAAAAGTTACGTGTTACACATACTTTATTTTTGATTGCAGACTGCCGTTAATGTTTTCATTCCCTGTAGTTACCGCTAAGGGGGCCGTTCTTCTGGACTGCTTTTTGCTTAAGTTGAATTGTAATTTCAAGGCAGTAAACTATAAACTTATAAAAAAAACAACTTAAAAACTGTTGATTATTATCCTGCACATCTGTTATATAGACCAGCTTACAGACATCTGCATTTGAAAATGCATATGCATAAAGGGTATGTGTTCTAACCTAATCTTCAGGGATTCAAGGATGATGGTTAGAGTAGGCAATTTGCAGTATTAATCACATGAAATGCCATTGCTAGGACTGTACTGGTATCAATAAGCATTCCTAGCCTCCTCTGCTGTAAGTGAAGCCATGCTTTCTGCATTCCTATTGAGCACAGACCGAATGTTTACACGTAGCTAAGTCTGCCGGTGCAAACGAGCACGTAAACTGCCTTGAGCTGTGTGGTCTGTCTGAGGCAGCCTCCATCCATCTCCATCACTTTGCTGGTGCAGGCTTCCTTTCTGTGCTCCTGCATCTTGCCCTCTTCTCACTGATGCTTCCAGAAAGCTGGTCACTGGGGATGAAAAATTACTGTATCAGGGGAAGCTTGTTTTTCCAGTGCACTGGGGTACTGAGCCTGCAGTACCACTCTGGCTTCAGATCAATAGACAAGGCTTGGTAGCAGCCCCTTTCATCTTGAAAAGGAGTCATAGTTAATCTCTTTAGCGTATTAGAACAGCAAGGGAAGAAAATTGATGGTGCTGAATAAACAAGCCAGTTAATGACTGCTGAGTAATTTTAAACTGTAATAAGAAAGCTTTATGGTTGTTTTTTGTTTTCACATCAAATCTACATTTTGTAAGATCTCTTGAGTCTTTATTTTACCCACATTTTGAGACTGAAAACCATTATCTGATAGTTCAGGTGCTTAACTTTCAAACCCTTTTTTATTTGTGAAATGGTTGCCTTGTAGGAAAAGAGCAGGGGCATTAGGACAAAACTGCTCTGTTTGCTGCTGCTGATCTGAGGGTCACCAGTATTGCACAGGGGAGCTTCAGTGCAAGGCTGCCCTTCAAACTGAAAGCAACTTTGGTGTCTTTCCATGCTGACCCACTAGCAGCTTCTGCTGTAGCACTTCACCTTCAGAGAATTTCCTCCCAAGTTCCCAGATGTGCATCAGAAAATATATTATACATTGCACCAGATAAGGACTGATAACTCTGCTGGCAGATACAGTGGGCACATTTTGCTTCCAACCTCCTGTACATGTCATGTGCAATTCTCAGAAGTTTTCTGCATCTCCTGCCTGCTCTCACAGCAGTTGCCCACACGTCTGTGATTGTCAGCTACATCAGCCAGAAAGCACAACTGAAATGTAAACAGTTTGACAGCTTGAACCTGATGGAATGGCTGTCCTGCATATTTTCCTTGTAAGTAGGTGTTGCATCTGGTATGTGCTACTACAGTTCTAGGTGATGAAGATCACATGTCAAACCATATCATTAAGGTGTGACATCTTAAAATTTAATTTTAAAGAATTCTCCTTTTTTTCGGTGTCCAAGGATTGCATTTTATGGTTCAATTCAGGTGGAAAGTTCTTTATTTCCTGATAGAAACTGGTTTATATGGTACAGCTGTGGGCTGTTTCTTCCCACTGACAGCTCACAGCTATTCCCTTATGGATTCAGTAGCACACAACACTATTTCAATAGTGCAGTGAGCTAAGTTTTTTGCTTTTTGTTTTGATGTGCTAATGTTTTGGGTAGACTGCCAACATTTTCCCAAGGAATGTGAAAAAAGTGTAGTGGAATTGTACTTTAAAGCGGTTTATACCTCAGCAAGATTCCTTGAGACAAAAGTCACTTCTTCAGTTCAAGGCTGTTTTCTGAACTAAATGTAAAAGACCTGCAGAGAAGAGGGTGTGCATGAAAGCTTTGAAGAAAAGGTCAGAGGGATTCTTTAAAATGAAAAACATTTGGCAGGCTGCCTGTAGGTGTCATTACAAGCTGTCTTGTGTGTACCCAGAGGCCTAATCATGGAAACAATTAAGTGCAGAACATGTGAGTAACTTTAATTGTGTGCCTGCCAAATCAGTAAGACAAACTGAAATCTTTCAGCATTTGTAAGGTCTTTAGTTTACATGTTTCCCCTTCAGCTGTTAGAACAAACCCATGTAAATGAACCATGGAAATTTGTCTAATATAAATTTAGTATTACAAGGCCACGAAGAGCTATTTTGCGTGATGCTTGTGGTTTTTTGCTCTTACTAGGCTTATTTTGTTAAGAACATCAATAATGATCGTGGTTTCTGCTCTCTGTTTCCTTCTCTGATAGACCTTTTGATCTTAAATTGACATTTCAATTCCTTGTAAAGTTTAGAGAAAATACTGTCTTCCATGCTCATATGTATTACAAACTAGGTTGCTTGGATATAATATCAGTGTATTAGCTGAGAGTAAAAAAATACAACAATTGAAGGGCTCTGTTGGGAAAAGAAATCAGTCTAATTACCTGGTTAATTGCATTTGTATTGCACTATATATTGCGCTGGGCACTGTAAAGTATCTCACAAGACATCATATCTCTTTTTTCATCTGTGTTATAGAGTACTACTGCAGGAAATTGAAAACACTTCTTTTGCCTTGTTTAAGCATCATTGGAGAGTGAAGAATAAGTACTTGAGTATTTGTATTGAGGATGGATGGGTAGAGACACAGCCATAATATTTTGTTTTTTTTCCTTTGTCAAAGATGTTGTTGGTCAAGGTGAAGAACACTTGCATTAATGCAGTCTGTTCTAATTTTGTTTGGTTTGGCTTTCTTTCTATGTATTTATAAGCACATGAAATGATTTTATCCTTTATACTGGCAAGGGTCTCAGACTGATTTTAGTGCTTCCTCTTTATTGGATTTTGTCACTTTTTTGTTGTTTTATTTTTTAAACAGATCTAGGAGGTCTTTGATTTCATTCAAAAACCATACTAGAACATACACGAAATTGTACAAGAAATCTGCTACTGGGATAGGAATAACAAGACTTTTCTTGTTTCCTGTAGTTTGGTGGTTTTTGTTTTGTTTTGGTTTAGTTGTTGTTTTTTCTCAGCTTGCGTTTTATGTAGCACATTGTGAAACTGAAGTCCATTCCTGAAACAAATCAAGTAGTACTGAGGGTGCTGTGTTGCTTTATTTCTTTGTCTTCTTTCCCCCTTCAGAGAGAAGAAATTGTGCAATACCTTCTTCTACTTCTCTCTTCTATAGAATTCCTTTCCTTTATAACTTCCGTCGGGCCATATAAAGGTGTTTAGGCCATATAAAGGTCCTCACTTTTTCTTATTCTCCAGACTCCCCCCTTGCCCCAGTCAGGCCCTGTATTTTGATTAGCTTTCTGTAGAAAATGTAATGTAAATACTTCCTCCTCCTTGTTCTCCCCAGCTTCTTCCATGCCTTACTTGTCACCACACAAGCCTGTTTTAATGTCTTCTGTAATAACTGCAGATAACCTTGGAACCACTTTCATGACTTCTTTCAGATTCACAGAGAATCCTGTGCTTAGACTTCTGCTTCTCCAATCAGCCTTTCCTCAAGTCCTTCATCTCCTTCACTTACAAACCTTTGCTTCATTCCCTCTGCCTTAGACCTGCCAGCCACATATGTCAGGACATTCTCCTTCAAGTCTTGTCCTTTTTGACATCACTGGGTGTTTGTCTCTCCTGCTTCTGACTCTTGAGTGGTTTCTGCAGTACAGAAAGCCCTGGCTCTCTCAACAGCACACTGTCGGGTGCCATCAATCACACCAAGTGTCCTTTTCTGCTTCATTCACACCTCACTGAATTATCTCATCTGACTACATTAATCTGTCAAATAAAAGGTTAACTTGGAGATTTCATAATCTTCTACAGCCAGTTCTTGTTTTGTTGAAACTAAATCTGAGTGGGCTCAGAGATAAACACCGGTATAGCCACAAGTAATGTTGTTTATTGCCCTAATATCAATCCATCCTGACTTTATCTTACAACGTACTTCTGAAATTAATTATGTGCACGGTTCTGGAATCAATTACACCATTAGGGTGTCATTGTATTTGGCTTCCTGATTTTTCTCCCTCTTATGAAAATGTGCCAGTAAAATGCTTTACTTCTCAGTTCTTCTGAGTGATTCTTCATTTCAGAAGCACATCACAGCAAGCAGCTCATGCATCAACAGAACTGGTAAAGATATAATAAAGAATTTCCTATTCATTTTTGCATACTGAAATGTATTATTTATCTTTCTTAAAATACATAAAATCTACTGAATTACTAATGGAAGTCACGCAAAAATTGATGGTATACCATTGAAATGTTTTTCAGGACCTGTCTTACTGACACAATCCCTTAGTAAGCTGCAAATTTTATTTTCGGTCTAACATTGTTCCTTTCATGTCAGAGTAATTATCTTTTTAAGGCTTCCCTTCCCTCCTCTGAGTTTCTGTTGCTCAATGGAAATTATCTGCAACTCATGTTGCTTTTTATGGAGGTCCCCATATGTGGTGTGCAAGTGGTTTTGCACAAAACCCCCGCATCAGAATGCTGACTGAAACCACTGGAGTAGAGTAAATTATGGGATACTGCTGTCCCATTGTTTGTAAAGTCTTCTTTATCATTTAACTGGGTGAAAATCATGTCGTGTGAAACTTGAGTCATACCAAATGTTACTCTGCATGTGTATATTATTATAGAATTGAATAGGTAGTGAATTACACAACTTGTTGTTCCAAGTAAGTGTTTCAGCTCCTTTGTAATCATGCTTCTGAATTTTGGATGTGCTAATGGCAGAATATTCTTTGTAAAGGCCCTGGGGACAGATAATAATTGAAAACTAAAAGCCCCCAAGAATTTCATCCTGCGCCAGTACTGTAGGTCCTGCAGGATTAGTGAAGGTGAGAAAGAGGAGGAGGCACCCTCACATTGGTGAAATTCCTGCTAACGCCATTTTTCAAATGCAGTGATTATTCACTGTGTGAAAATGGTCTTCTGTATCCCCTGGCAACCAGAAACAAAATGTCTCTGTTCTTGTCTGCTGGCCTTCAAAAACACATCTGAGAAGTGATTTGTTTTCACAAGACAATCATGCAACATTAGAAGGCCGCTCCTATCTGTTCTGCATAAAGAATAAACAAAAAGCAGGCAATTAATTCTAACTCTTGAATTGAGTTGTAGGGCATATCTTTTTCTGAGAGGTGCGTGATTTTTTCAGATTTTTTTCTGTGAGTTTTTAATGCATGAAAAATAATACTGTATTTTAGGCAATTTTTGTTAGTATTTAATGTACTCTTGAAACCTGAGAGATGTGACTTATGTCCTCAATTTCTGAGACTTCTATAGTAACACAGTATTTTATTATCTTTTACTCAGCAGGCTGTTGAATTTTATTCTTTAGTACGTTTAGAATTAAAAAAAAAGATTCCATATTTCACAAAACATGTAAAAATAAGGAACATTTTCTTTAAACATAATAATATATCAAATGAGTGGTGTAGGCAGTTGAAATTTGGCAAATCAAATGCTTAAAAGCTTGTGTCAAAATAAGCACAAAAGACCTAAGTTCTTTCTTTCAGGCTTGTTTTTCAGCAATCACACCCCTTTCTCTTTCCTCACTGCATCTAGCAATTGATGCTATTTTTAGAAATTATTCTGATAATAATCACTCAGAAAAGCTTAGGCTGAATTGTTAAGAATACTGTACACTTAGCTGGAAAATTGCATGATGATGTACAAAAGGCTTTGACCTTTTAAAATCTCCAGTTTCTCTATTTGGCTTTATAAATGTAAAGCATGAGGGGGAAAAAAATTGGGTTTTATCCAGAGGAGGTGCTTACTGCACAGTTACAATTTGCATTTACAGAGCAGTGTTTCTTGCAGTTATTTTAAAATAGAATTTAGTTCTATTTCACACTGGCAGTTGTGTGAAGAGTTTTCTTGTGGAAAGTTAGATCAGAACAGATCATGCTCTGTGTATGTTCATGTCCTGACTAACTGCAATAGTAGCTCCCTGCCTGCACAGTCCGTGGGGGAGAAGATACTTTAGTCCTGGAAGAATAAGCTGGCTTTGGCTCACAGTTTAATTTAGCCTTGCTTATACAAGTGGTGTAAGATAAAGGTTAAATTTGTTCACCTGAGGCACAGATTTAAAGGAGAAGCAGATGAAGAAAAACATGTTTCTCTTGAAAAGTATTTAAATTATTATAAGAATTGAAATTTGAATTCATTTTATACTATAAAACATTAATCAACTTTATTTATAAATAAATTCAAATTAGACTGCAGAAGTGATCATACTGCTCGAAATGGAACATACAAAATAAAGTTATCAATGCTATTTTGATGTTCGTGCATTTTTGCATTTTTGCATTTTTTCCCTGCATAATTTTTCCTTGTATTTTTGCATTGCTGCTGATTCCATAAATTGAACTTCATTATTCACTATTTCAGGCCCTGTTTATAAATGACAATCCATGCAGTCATGGTACCCTTCATCAGCTTGAAATGGCTTGTGAAGCAGGAACATCAGTAACTTAAATTTGTGGCAGTTTGGTCTAAGTCAGTGCTGCATAAATCTGTTAAAGGCCCGTGCTTGTCTTTTTGAAGATTTGGAATTCTGTGATATCCTGTGTTCAAGGAGAAAAAAACCAAACCCTTTAAAGGTCATCTTGTCCAATCTCCTGCAATGAGTTGAAGGGACACCTTCCACTAGATCAGGTTGCTGAGAGCTCCATCCAAGCTGGCCTTGAATGTTTCCAGGGATGGGCACCACCTCTCCAGTGGTTCCAGTGGTTCACCGCCTGCACAGTAAGAAACTGCTTCCTTATGTCAAAGCTAAATCAACTCTCTTTTAGTTTAAAACCATTCCTCCTTGTCCCCTTACAACAGCCCCTGCTTAAGCCTGTCCCTGTTTTTCTTATAAGCCCCCTTCAAGTACTGAAAGGCTACAGTGAGGTCTCCCTGGAGCCTTCTCTAGGCTGAACAAACCCACTTCTCTCAGCCTCTCTGTTTTCTACTGCTTCCTCTCCCAGCCTGTGTTGCCATCAGAGGTTGTCCCAGTCCAGGTGCAGCACCTGGCAATTGGCCTTCCTGAACTGCATGAGGTTCCCATGGGTGCACTTCTCAAGCTTGTCCAGGTCCCTCTGGATGGTGTCCCGTACTTCCAGCATGTCAATCCCACCCTGAAGCTTGGAGTCTAGTGGTACTTAAAAAGCATGTATAGTGACAGTTTAAAATACTTCTGTTTAGGAAACTTGTGGTAAACAGATGGAAATGATAGTTTTGTTTTTGATTTTGTAGAAATCCTCTGAAAAATGTATACCTGCAAGTAGCTTCCTTGAACATAGTATTTCTACTTCAGGTATCTGCCTGAAACCTTTATAAAGCATTCACTGAGAATCCTATGAGAATTTATGTTTTCCTGAAGGAAAACCATACTTAAATGGTGAGGATTTTCTGTTGGATTTTTGCTTGCATCTCTTAAAAAGCTGCAACATGGCATTGTTTTTTTTGCTGCATTCTAGGTATGACACACTCTTTAAAAAAAAAGAGCAAGTGAAAAGTGATGTGGAAGTCATTTGTATTCACTGTTAATACCTTGTTTTTAAGAGCCATTAGTAAAAGTTGAAAATTCTTTTTTATAAATGTGTTTTAATGGGGTTTTGTTTAATGTAAGATTTTCCATGGCTCTTGATACTGAACTCTTTGTCTCTGCTTAGGACAAGGATTAAAACTGCTTCTGGGCAACTGTCCATCGCCTGTTAGTACAGAAAGAAACCATTTAGACTTTATACTACTGAAGAGTAATCAGAACTGAGTGAAAGAAATGGAGGCATTAGAATAGAAAAGATTGAAACCTGGCAGCAGAATTTTCTTCTGATCACGTGTGGGCAGCTTGCAGACCCTTTGCAATATCCCAGTGTTGCCATATGAGTACTGTATGTTAAAAAAAAAAAATAAATAATTTTTGAGACGCTTTCAAAGGCCGTCATCATGGGCACTGATTGACGCAGGACTTAGGGCAAAAAAGGTCTGTGGCCATTAACTGAAAGTTACAATAAAACAGGCATGGGTGATATTGATTTTAGTATTTCCTCAGTATTGACTTCTTCCGTTGAAAATGCAGTGTTCCACAATTATGTTTTTGCATCTTCGGTGTATGTGCTGAAAGTTTCTTATATTTTATCTGTTTCCTGTATTTCAGTGCAAAGAATATTTTCCTCTATTCTTAGAGCAGCCTCCTTCTCAAGATTCTCCTTTGTATGCAGTATCTGGTGCAGACACAGTAAATTGCTCTGTCTTGAAGAGGCATGAAAAAGCAGGCTGGCGAAAATTTTGTATTGAACTTCTCGCTCCTGAAATGTTGAGAGTAGGATTATGCGCAGTAGTAGGATAAGAGCTAGAGTTCAACAGGAATAATTGTGAGCCAGGCTTTTCACAGGTCAGCTGTGCTGGGGGACATAATTTAAACTATGATCTCTTGGGGGTTTGTTTTATATGCTTTTGGGTATCAGTTTCTTCTGGAGTTCTTGAGGGTTTTAGGAAGAAGGTGGGAGACCAGCTTTTGCTTATAGCAGTGACAGCCACGGGGCGTTGTGCAGCAGCCAGGAGGTGTTAGCACCTGCCATCACCTCTGTGGTGCTGAGCAGGGAAAGATCCAACAACTCTGCCAAGGAAAGCTTCTGTTTTTACCATAACTCAGCCTACAGAGATTCTTGTAAGCAGTGGCAGCTGCTGAGAGCTAAAATGGTAGTGGTGGATATGAGGGGAAAAGGAGCAGATAAAAGTAACTTATTGGAGCCATGCGGAAAGGTTGCTATCAAATAAGCCATAGTGCCAACTGCTCCATGGCATCGTGTGAGTATGGATAAACTCCTAGCCTGGAGCATGAGCTCAGGAGTTGGTTAACATGTCTCCTCATTTCCTTTGTCTCTTGCTGAATTATTTTTGTAGTGTTACCAAAGCTGTATCAAGGAATACTAATTTATCACATGGTGACAGTACTTAACCTTGCTTTGTGGAATCACAAAACTAGAAAAAAAAGAATACAGTATATAAATACAGTAGTGGAGATGCCTGTAAAAATACCTGCAAAGAATACAGACAATATTATTATTTTTAAATTGTTTTTCATTTGAAAGGCTCTTTGTATTTTATTGTACTTAAATCAATGTGAAAGGTGTGTTAAATTTTTCTCCCTGGTTTCCCTATTAATTTTGAAGGGTAGGAAGAAATTATTCTCATTTGTATTCCTGGACATAATATAAATGAAAAATGAATATTTTATTGCTAATGGCTTTATAAAATGCTATTCAGATAGCTCAGCAAATTTAGTATATATTTGTATTGCAAAACATAAAAATAATTTTAGAAAAAAGCTCAGCTGAGGGTTCTAAAAATAACAATAATGCAATGCCTAAGTACAAGTACAGCAGCTTTTAACTCCTGTATTCCTTTGCAAATGGTATCAGTTTCTTAAATTGGTGTAGCTTGACCTCCCCAGACTTCATAGAGCTTGAGGCTGAGCAGTTGTGTCAAAACAAAGGCTCACTGTAGAAAAACCCCACAAATTTTTCATACATTGATTATTTGATCAACTTCACTGTGCATGCATCTTTTCGGTAGCAGGCAAATGGTATGGCATCTACAGAAAGACTCCTTCAGTCAACTTTTTGTGTATTTTTGTATCTGAGTATATATATATATATACACACTATATGTACACTATATATACTTCAGATATGTTAGATATGTTTTTATATATGTATTGGCCTCTACACAGACTGAAAGGGGTGGATGCTGGCCAAAGGAAAGGAGAAAGGTAGAGAAGGTGGGAATACTTTCTGGTTCAGATGGATGGCACAACAGGGCTAATGTTGGTGAGGGATGCAGGAGTGCAGCAGTGGGAGAAAAGGGAGTGGATATACTGTGCAAGTAAACTAAGAGGTAAGAAAGAGCAGGCAGTCGTGAAGACAGTCTTGAGAGTGCTGGTGAGTGAGAGGCTGGGCATGACCCAGCCATGGGCACTCACAGCCCTGAAAGCCAAACGTGTCCTGGGCTGCATCCAAAGCAGTGTGGGCAGCAGCAGAGGGATGGGATTCTGCCCACACTGCTCTGCTCTGCTGAGACCCCACCTGCAGTGCTGCATCAGCTCTGGGGTCCCAGCACAGGAAGATCTTGATTAGCACAGGAAGGTAGAAAAGAGAACAAGTAGAGCTGGAAGGACTGTAGAGGGCTTACTGTGGTTGGGGTAGTTTCTATGGAACCCTCTGACAGGGTCGAGTTGAAGTTGTGCCTTACCCTTAATCCTTCCCTTAAGAATGAAAGCTGATACGTGAAGGTATAAACTCAGCATACTATGTATTTACAAAATCAAGTTTTGTTCTACCTTGACCAACTCCACTGTGGAATACGCTGCCTAAACTAAAAAGCAGTCTTAGTGATCTAGAAACTGTCTATGGTAATCAGAATTTCTACATTTCAGAAGATGAAATATTGCCCTATATTAAACAAATATTACATAAATTGAAGTTTCAAAAGTCATTAAAGAACATTTCTGTTGAAAACACTGTGAAGCAAATGACATAGCAAAACTTACTTACTAATTTTTTAGCTTTTACTTCTATCAGCATTATACAAAAAAAGTGCTGCAGCCAGGAAAACTGTATTTCAGATTGTAAAATGTAACTTATTTCTTTTCTTCTAGTATGAAAAAAACACCCATCCTGTCTTCCTTGATTTAGTAGCAGATACATACAGATGTTTAAAACTCTTCCTTTAAACTGTTATTGGTTAATTCAGGACAGTTTTGAGAATGAAGCCACTGCATCTAAATAAGTTAAAATACCCTGTCAGGAGTGGTTGGTTCCATACTGAAATTGTAAAAACCCTTCTGAGAACTGATGAAGAAGTGAGAATAATTGCAATCACAACATTTAGGAAGAGCAAAATAGCTTATTAAAATCTCAGTGAAATGCATAGCAATTGAAGGCATCTGAATATTTTTTGGGAATCACAGAAAAATAAAACATAGCCACAGATTAAAACACTGCTGTGAAACTTTGGAAAGTTGTCCATGGTGCTTACAAAGTAAAATAAACTTTGGAAACAACTGGACAATTGGGCAGCAAATTATTAACCGAAGTCAGGTTGGCTTCATTGTATTCAGATTTAAAAAATAAGTTTTGTCAATATTCTAACATTGTCCTCATTTAGGTGAAATCACTGTAAATTAGGGAAACTGTAGTCAGTTAAGTGACCAAAATATTGGAGGAGGTACTACCTATATCCCTATGTACTTATGGGCAAAGGGATATACTGGACAGTAAAGCAGGTGTAGTTTTTGGATATGAGTTTAGTGTATGTTCAAATGTGTACCTTAAAGAAAGATACTCATTAATGGCAGGTACAAATAGATTTCTGTCTCGAAGAAGTTATCTTTTTTGTAGAGTAAAAGAGATTACACTGGCTGTAAGGAGATCACAAAAATCTTTCAGAGCTTCATGGAGAACAGTTAATTGTGAGCATAGGAACTGTTATGCTGAAACTGGCACCTAAATTCTTGTCTGGCTTCAACAGTGGCTGTCTGTGGATACTTCAGAGGAACTTAGAGGATAACCTATTTTGGGGAGCATTTTTTTTTCCCTAACCCATCAAGGCAGTTGCTTCCACATATCCAGCAGCAAATAAATGTTTATTCTGTTTATACTTTGTTCTCTTTAATGTGATTGTAGATGCATTTATTGTTTGTATTGGAATCTGATACTTTCTAATTCCACCTTGTATCTTGGTCCCAGTATGTTACGCTATGTAATAATGCGTAACATGCCTGTGTGTGTAAGGGAGGGAGTGGAGTCAATTATTTTAGCTGATTTGACCCTTCTCAGTTGGATTAATTGATTGGTTCTGTTCTAAGTGTTTTGTTTGGAAGTGCAGAAAAACAGTGGATATCCATGCAGGGAAGATGTAGAAGTCTGAGAGAGCCCGGAGATTCTCTGCCTCCTCTTTGAGTGGATGCAGACCAAACATTTTCTTTCAGATTCAGATTATGGCTGTGCTGTGGAGTATCAGGTACTTACTGTGAGTGCTGTGATGCAGGATTTGGAGAAAGAAAGTGTCTTTGTGGCTGTAGTTAAAAAACAAAATCACTGAACCTACTGTGAGAGACAACCATCATATTTTCTACAAAGCTGAAAGCAGTTTGAGAAAAAAAAAAAAGTGTATATTTGAACCTGAAAGATCTCCTGCAAGGAAAGAAAAGCAATTGAAATAGGCAGCCTGCAGATTAAAATCCCAGGAGAGCACTTGGTTCTCTCAATTGCCTGCTGAAAGAGCAGAAAAAGCTGATTTTATATGATATTATTAGGGAGAAATATACAATAACAAAATGTCAAGGCTGGATAGCATAGTCAATGAAGTATGAAAGAAACAATAGAAACTGAAGAGGGAGTAGAGTTTTGCTCAAGGAAATCAGTTCTCCACTGTGTTGTCAACAAAGCATTTGCATCTGTGAAAGCAACCCCCTGGTTTTCATTAGTATAAAAATATGACTGGAGTTGGATTTAATATCATGTGTCATGGTGGCAGTCCCAGCTGAGAGAGTGACAGTCATTGGTGATCCCACGGGTCTCCTCTCAAAGAGATGTTAACCCCAAAGTCATTGTCCAAATTAGTTTTGAAATTAGATTCTGCTTGCAATAGAAGTGAAGGGGATTTTTAGAGATTAATTTGAGGTGAATTTGCTGTTGGGAAGGTAAAAATGGTTTTCTCCTACATATTAATGGACCCTTTGTGTATCTTCTCTGTGGCAGGAAGTTGCCTGACAAGGAAACTTGTATTTCTGTTTATTATGAATTTTGTGGAGGAAAGCAGGTAGAAAAGACCTGGGAGGATGAGCAAGATAAAATTAAAGTGAAAATAAAGATCAGTAAGGAAGGTATATTTGCTGTTAAATAAATGCATTAGTTATGTAATGATACATATGTGTCATAGTCTATGATAAGAAATGTGATATATCTGTGATTATAAAAACAGGCATTTTTCCCCAGTCTGTATGCACCCAATTGTCAATCAGTAACCTCCAGTTTTCAATAGTTCAGGATTCTTCTTTGTTTACAAATTTCAAAACATTTAATAAGGTGTTGCCCTTGTCCTAGCTACCAAATTATTTTTCTGTTAAGGAGTTTCACATTGCTGATTTAGAATCTGAAAAATATATAGTAATTTGTGCCTTGTGCTTTGGTTTTCTTGCTCTTCAGCAATTAATATGAGGAGAAGAGAGATAGGTAACTTGGTAAATTTAAATATTTGAGTAAATTACGTTCAGATTAAATATAAAACAGTGTGAAAATATAGTCTGAGTGTAAACTATTTCAAACATAGTAGCCCTTCAACTAACCCTATATGCTTTATGTTATGCGGGTTATGCACTTTATAATTGATTTAGCCTAATTAGAAGGTTGAAAGAGCATATTTTCACTTATTTTTCCAAGTGGAAATAAATAACAATCAACAAAATAGTCTTCATACTTATCCCTCCTTGGTGGAAGAAAACTATCGTGGAATGTATTAGATTTGATAGACTTCCTGAAAACTCAGAGTCTTCTAAAATAAACAGTACTGGACATGCAAATGCTGCTAAATGACAGATCAGTATCTTAACTTCTCTGAGGTGAAATTTTCCAGTGGCATTTCCTGGCTTCCCAGGTGATTGGCTTTGCTTAGATTGTGATAGGAATCAGGTCTAATCTGTACACCTTTATACTAATTGCTGATTGAGAATCAGTAGGTAATTGAACCACTGAAAACTTACTCAGCTTTCTGTACCTCATGTAACACAAAAAGAGGTAGCAGGACACAGTAGCAGCTGTAATTTGTGCTTCACCCTATGATGGGAGCTACAATAATTCAGGTCAGCTGCAAGACCTATGCAGCCTTCTCAGCTATGGGAGCAGCAAGCTCCAGGAAAACACTGGAAAATAATACTTAAATATCTCAGCTGTTAATTACATGCATTAGCAATTAGTAAGAATATTTGACTGTGTCTTCTAAGGAAGCAGACATGACATTGATTTATAAATAACTACCTTAATTGTATTCATAGATATTAGGAAACACATTTTAAGAAGGCTCTCCCTGTGCTCTTAGTGAGAGAGATGGGAGATATTGGGCAAAGTTACTCAAACCTGATACAGGGTAGGAGGTGAAAGCTTTTATTGTGTGTCTACTGTTCTTTTATCTAAACTAATTTTCTCTTTCCTGGCTTCAAGTGTTTATAGAAAATTTATTTACAGGAAGTATATGTATGAGCAAAACCTCTTCATGACAGTAAATAATAGAGAAATTACAGAAATCATAGCACTCCAAAAATGTGTAGGAGAGCATTGCACACCCTGGATGAATAACAGGGTTTCTGATTCTGTCTTTGTTTTTAACTTTCCTTCATAGCTTTGAGCAAATCGCTTTCCCTTCTTTTTCACGTCCATGGGTAAAATGGGATAATGGAAGTACAATATTTCATAAAGATGCTGTGCAGACCCATTAATAAATCCATTTGCAGGTCTTTGATTACCCTCAGTTTATCAAAATGTCACTACTGAGCTTGCTGACTGCACTTATTTAATTTCCTAGTTCTACTCAACTTCTAGATTATAAAATGATATTTTCTGACATAACTTATGATACAACTAAAACTATCACTCTGAAAGTCACTTCAACACTCATCCACTACCCCTTAGAAAAAGCTATAAAGTACACAGATTGTCTTTTCTTCAGTTATTATAAAGATTTATTGGATCTCTAGCTCTAATATCCACTGAAGGTTTTCTCTGTCAGTATTAACTTCTCAGATCAATAAATTGCAATACTGATCTCCTGAGAAGTCAGTGTCTGCCAGCTGCCATTGCAGTGTTTACCCCTGTTGAAAAGCAGTTGTAGCAAATTAAATTAGCTTCTGACGGTGGACGGTCCTTATTTTATGGCACAATTAATGAAGGTTGATAGATAGGCCACTTCCTAAAGAACATCAGATTAAAGGCAAGCGTTTGTAGCAAGAAAAATCTGGATTTATGACGTGAATCTGCTTTCATTTAAAGAACAGTTCCTGAAGACTGGAAGATGACACTTCAAAAGGAAGAGTCCTTTTCAAAGGAGCGTGTTTTTAACAGTGTGCACAGACCTGAGCTTCTGTGTTGCTGGAGAACCACTGACTACATTCTCTAACCTGCTGTTAGACAGTTCATGTTGTTATGTAGGTTTGTGAAACATTCTGCTTTTTAAGGTAGAGACAAGTGGAATGAAACAGAACCAAGCCAGCAACTACTTTAAAACAGCTCCAGAAACAGTTGCTTTCACTTCCATCTAGCTCAAATGATGGGATTTTGTCCTCAGGCAGGATCCTGACCTTGAATCTCAGAAATGGACATAGAAATGGGAAAAGTTTTTTCTCTTAGACTTGTTTTCTTCCTTTGCCTCATTATCAGGAAGGTTCCTGATAAGTTTTAACTTTGCTGTCCAAGGATGATTGATTAGAATGGCCTAGCAGTGACTCCAGGGTACCTGTTCAATTGCACAACAAGGTTGGTGTATATTAGACTGATTTTAGAAATTAGAATAAAACTTGTGCATTTATCTTCATAATCATGGAAGAATTATTGACAAAATTGTAATAATGGCAGTTTTCTGGATATTAGCAGCCTGTTCCAAACTAAGAAATAGCATAAGAACATTGAGAGAAATGCTCACAGGAGTTTTTTGGGCATGGGCAAGATGGTATTTTTCTAAACTGTTGTTCTGAGAAATACTTGAATTGCTTGGTATTCAGATATTTTGAAAATGTAGTTTAGGTGATTAAAGCTGTGCAAATTTTCTGCCCTCTGATAAACTCAGAGGCTTCCAGTGACACATGGAAAAGACTCAGTCAACAAAACCCAGCTGTGCATTTTGTGCATAAAAATACATATTAAAATGATGGTTGCACAGCAAAGTACTGCAAATTAGTTGTCCTAATTTTGCCTAATATTTTGAATTAAGATACAAATTATGTTTATTTAGCATTTGCAATGACTTACAAGATATAATTATAGCCTAATGGTGTAGCATCCTCTGGTTAATTTATAACTAAAACCTATCAAGTTTATGCTGGACTTGAAGTGAGTGGCTGCTTTTATGAGAGCACAATTGGTTTACACAACATCAAATAAAAAGTCCCCATTAAGTAAATTCCTCATGGTGATTTTTTTTTTTTTATGTATGGGGAGCTTTAGACTGCAAAGTGTGATTATGAGAAACACACCACAGAGAGCAAATTTAAGTGGGGAGTGTGGTGTTGTTTGAAATTCTTAGTAAATCGCTTCAGGAGGGCAAGCTATCAACATCTTTCATAGCAGTGATTAGTTTGTAAGGGTTTGGGCTTTTTAATAGCTGGCGAAACAACCCTTTTGGTACTGTCTCACCCAATTCTCCACTATAATAAACTGTGTTAGTGCCACTGGGTTTAATTAATTTACACAGGCACAGATACTGCTCTGCTTTCCTTAGAGAGGAAAATTACTGAAGGTGTTGGAGGGGCCACTGAGAGTATGTATATGTGGATAGCTCTAGGCAGACACAAACTTCTCTGCCAGTGCTCCTGTCTGGCCAGACTGAAATAATTTTCAGTCCAGAAGCTGTGTAGTCTTGGTGTCCGTCCTAATACACCCCGCACTCTGAGCAGCCTTTTTGGTTTGGGCACGGTGCCACACCAGTGTGACATCAGACCTGGGCTGGCTCCTGGCCAGTCATCATGGAAGGGCAGATGTTTGTCAGAGGTTATCCTGGGGATGTGCTCTGGAGCATTTTGTGACAGCAGCAGCGCCATCCTCAGAGCTGTTAAACCTTCCTTAGATTCAGCTATCCCTGAACAACTGCAGCTCATGCTTTGCACATTTTCATAGCGAGGCTGTTTCAGTGCTGAAAGATGGCACTGCCCTCCTGCACGCTTTTCTCACTTAGTTGTTTTTGTTTTTTTTTTTCTGTTCTGTGTGAATTAAAAGGCAAATTGTCTTCAGCTGAGCTGCAGGCATTTGAGGCAGAACATTCCCACAGAGGTGTCCAGTTTTGCCTGCACTCCATGTTTAATGTAAAAGAGCTAAGTTTCACTTCATTTTGTAAATATTATTGGCCATTTTTTTTCATTATCAGGTACAGGAGTCCAAATTAAAATCTGTAATGTTTCTGAATACAATGGCTTCTACAAAGATACTGGCTTTCTGGCATGCTAAAATCTTTCTTTATTCCTCAACATCATCTCTCTGTTCTGTGGGTTATAAATTACCTATCTTTCTCTTAGGATATAATTACCATGGCCCTTTCTTTGTCATTTACTTCCATCCCTTTTATTTAGCACGTAACTGTTGTCTTTCAGCTCAATGCATTAAACTCAATCAATGCATTAAACTAATTAAACTCAAATTTTCTTAGTAGGTGTTAATTCTGTGCCCTGTTTTGGATTTGACACAGGGATTTTGTACCCAAAATTTTGTCTTTTTTCATCCCCTACCAGCTGGCTGAGTAAAATGCAGTGTCTCTCTATAAACGTATTTTGATGGACAAACTTCTAGAACTTACTGGGTGGAGCAGGCTTCACTTTCAGTATTCAGATTTGTCAAAGGATTTAGAGTAGATTCATAGAGAGGCAAAACTAGGTATCACATTAGTCAAGCACAGAAGTTAAATTTATTAAATCGCTCTGCCTTGCAGAGCTACATTGTGAAAAGGAATGCACTGCTAGGCCATGCAACTTGATTTTTTTAAATGTTCGTAATTTCTTTTTTATTGGTGGTCACTATTGTTTTGGTTTTTTTTCATTTCAGCACTCAGGGTCTTATTTCCCAAAAAGTAGCATTGTTCTAGTTTTCGCCAGAACAGTTGTGGTATTTTTTATAGATGATTTTAAACTTCAGATTTTGTTCTTCTCTTATTATTACCATTCTATATTGTTAGGAGTCACACACTTGTTTTAATATCTGTCACATCTGTAAAAGTAAATGTCCATGCTAGCCAACAGGTTACTGAAATACTGTGTAAAAGAGTGGGATTCTAGGTCAGTCTTTCAAACATTTTGTCATAACAGATCCATAGAAGTATACTGAATTATTTTGATTCGTAACTTTGGTCTTCACGGTTTCTTTTCACTTATTATTGCTTGTTTTTAAGGGGTATTGACTCATGTGAATGGGGTCTTTTTTTTAAACAGTGAACCAAATAATTTCCTGCAATATATTGTTTTTCTGTTAATATTGCCTTCTAAATATAACATTGGATAATCCCCAAAATAATTTTTTCTATGTGAACAAATAGGAACAGTGGGCTTGTGTATTTGTCTGTACATGTCAGTTTTTGAATGGAGCGTTAATTCAAAATAAAATGCAGAATACTTACCCAATAGTGAAATACTTGAACTAATTATGAGCAAATAAAGTACAGGTTCCAGTCAGTCTAATTCTGTTGCATTTTCAGTGTTGTTTTGAAGCTCTTTCATTCCCCCTTTCCCACAAATATAAAAAGTTGTCCACAGAACTTGATTGGAAATGCAAACTGCTGTGTGCTTTTATTTCAGAGTACGGACATGAGCCCAGCCAGTAGCACAACCTCCCTCCCTGTTAGCCCCCTTCCTGAGGAGCCATTATTTTTCAAGGTACAGTTAATTAATTTACTCATAAATATTGTCTATTAATCTTGGCTTATCATGTTGTCTGCTGTACTGTGAAGTGCTATCATTGCTTCTTCATTTTTGTTCAAATTACTGTGATGTCAGCCGATGTTATGTGTCTATACTGTGCAATTTTCAAGAAATACCTAGAATACAATGTTGCTGGTTTTGAGAGGAATGTTTTTCCAGCTGAGTCCAGCTGTACACTGGTATTCCACTGTAAGACTGTTTTTTTTATCCATCATCCCAATTGGATATGTGCATTCATGTGTAAGTGTGCGTGTCATCAACAGATTTCTCTTTGTTTTGTATTGCAAGTATATCTTTTAATAGCACAATGATTAGTTTCTCCAAGGATACAGGAGATATTAAAGGTCTGTCAAAGAAAAGTTTTGGCGTAAATTCAGTGTAAGCCACATTTTAGTTAATAATAAATGCTGGGACAATGTTCACAACTTCATGAGGTTTAAGCTATGAGGAGTGAGTTGCTGTATGTCACTTTTTCAGCTGACACCATGGTACCCATCCCTGGGACACAGACTAACCTTAGGCAGAGCCTAGCTTGTAGAAGAGGTCTCTAGAGGCCACCCAGATACTCAGAGCAGTGCTGCATCATCCAGCAAAGAGGTCGCCTTGCCAGGTATTTGCTTAGATAAGGATTTCAGCACCATTGACTCAATTGTGTGTCATAATATGGACTAAGTTACACTCACAGGAATATAACTTTTAAAATTTTCCCTCTCCCGAGTAAGTGTCCACCTTCTGTGCGTGGACAATCAGTTGACTGGGTTGTGTTTTAGTCACTTCGTGATGATGTTAAGTTAAAGCTGAGTAAGTGGAATTAATTAAGTTTGATGATGTAAAGTTTGTGTCTCTCCTGCAGTTCTTCCAGCACAGAAAGTAACAGTGTCCTTCAGACCTGGGCAAGCCCAGAAAAGAAGTTCCCCCTCCCATATTTGTGTCTGTGCATCAGCTGTACAACCAGCCAGCTGATTCCTGCTAATATAAAGGTTGAGGATGGTGCTTGCACAGTTGTTTCATCAGTGGAGGTACAGATGGATATCAGTGGTCAGCTATTCACTGATTCTTATACCTCTTTTGGGATTTAACTTATTTAAGACCCATGTCTCAGTCAGATTTGGCTGAAATTGAGCCATGTTGTGCCAAGATATCAGGGTACGTGTCTTAATTTCCTTGGAACACCACTTCAAATGTACAATCAAGTCTGCTAAACATTCTTAGTCAGATTCAGTAGTTGAGTCTCCCTGTGCCTGGAAAACTACTAAGATGTGACATACAAAGAGATGGGCTGCTCAGCTCAGATAAAGAGGTAAGAAAATCTAGTTTGCAATACTATGATAAATTCTTGTGCTGAGGTAATCAAACATTGCTCTCTTTGCATCAGGGGCACTGGCAAGTGCATTGTAGTGCCTTTATATTTGAAGGAAATGGTGTTCGTATAACCCAAAATGGGTTGTAAATTACTTAATTTGAAGTGGAGTAGTTGGTCTAATAAAACAATAAAGATGTTTTTCATATTAAAAATCTAGTAGGAAATGGTACAAGAAACTGAAAAATAGGGCAGAGTGCATTACTTACTCTTTCATTTTCAGTCAATTTTCAAACCAGCATTTTCGTTTGCAAGTCAAGTAAAATGGAGGTCAGACCAGGAAAAAGTTTTAATTTCACAGCATTTAATAGAAATAAAAATAATATAAAATGTAGCAATTTCTGTTATTTCTCCTTGACTCACTCCAAGAGAGAGCACTATTGTTCCAGTTGTAATTTGAATGACTGGTTTTACAAGCCATAACCTTCTCTGAATACTGTCAGTCAATAATATTGGCTTTAGATGATGGGATGGTGCATTTCCCTTAGCAACATGATAATAACCTTTCTCACATCGTTGCTGTAGAGATGGAGATTGAAAAAGAAATTCCATTCTGTGGTTCTGAAAACACAGGTGTAACAAAGCAGGGCCCTATAAACTGCCTTTCTTTGGGACAGTTGAAGAGCTCAGAGCTAATGAGCTTTTATATTAGACTGTGAAATGAAACCAAGCCTGTGTTCTCAATCATACCTGGTTTTATACCAAGAAAGGGAACTGTCCTTCCTTGGATTTTAACTATTTGCCTACAAAACAAAGTCTGCCTTTCTGCATAAGGAAAGAGTGCAAATCCTGCTACCGTACTCTTCTTGTACATTCAACTTCACCAAAGCAGATGCTTGTCATTTTAAGTCCCACAGGATATGTGCCTTAAAAATATGGAGAACCTAAGCTTGCTCAAACCCGTTTTAGTATTTTGAATTTAATCTAATGAAAGTTAGAAACCAGATTTCCCTGGAAGTGCTTACAAGTTGCATTTCAGCTCTGTCAACACCAACCTCAGCTACAATTCCCCCAGTGTATGGTACTTGCTGTGACTTGTGGCAGAAAGATCCAAATCATATGATACCCTGCGCAGGAATGTTTGGAGGAAGATATTTTCCATTGCAGCAAGAGATCTTCCACCTGAGTCCCTCATATACCACCATATATCACTGATGCCCAGCAAAAAGAGCAGAAAAAAATCGGGTAAGAAATAAAGGAAACCAACTCCAGAGCTGTTGAATCCTAAGAACAACCATGAGAAAATGGAAAGTGAACATATCATTAATGCCGTTCAGCCACCTTTGCTCCATAAGTGTTGTAAATAGTGGGTTTGGGTTTGTTTGAGGAAAGAGCAACTTTGCCCAGCAGCCAGTACAGCCCATCTTTTGTGTAGCTTTAGCTTCCTTCTCTTCTCCCTGTGGAGTTAGCAATACACAGATGTTCAGAGCAGTCTTCCTTAGCTGTGCTTTTCAAAATCTTAGAAAAAAATCCAGTTCAGACATGTATGCAAACACTTCCACAAAACCTTTCTAAAACCATTTTTGATAAAGCAATCATAGGCATTTCTTTTTAGTGAGGGTTATTTTTATGTCAAATTCCAGCTTTCAATCCTCTGCAGTTTTCCATGCTAAAAGTGTTAGAAAAGGAAGATCTTTTGCTGTATTGTGGAGAAAGTTTATTTCTCCTCTCAGAAAACAATATCATCTTTGTTGGTAATTTTGTACTTAAAGTTTCTTGTAAATAGGATTTGCTTTTGAACAGAAGTTTATTCTTCTGTCCTTTTATAATTTTTCTTAAGAACTAGTTCTTTATCTTGTGGGAAAAAAGTTATGTCACAGTTGAAATATTTCAGAACTAAGAATTTTGAATATAATGGAGCAGAATGGTATATGTCATGCAACCTTAACTCAAGAGTTATTCTATGTTATAACAGCAAAACTGTAGCTGGCTCAAATGTGAGTGACTTTTAATTATGAGTACTTAGAGCTGCTCTCATTATCTACAATTAAAAATAATCCTGCCATTCGTTTAGAAGATAAGTGCAGGGATGGGTATTTCTAAAAGGTCAACTTCCCAAGCAATGTCTCATTCATTTTCTAGAACCTGTTCTTATCTCCTACTCATTATGCTGTGATTTATTATAATAGTATTTTATTATTTTTAAATTATTTTAAAATATAGTGACAGCCTTTTAAGAAGAGATCTGTGACAGCCATTTAGTACATCAGATATCTAATATTAGCTAATGATACGTTATGGGCATCAGTCTCACTGGTTATTAGCCACAGCCAAGTTGTAAATAATAACCATAATAGTAATTTATTTTAGCAAAGTTTAATTGTGTCTCAGTTCTGATTAATCTTAACCATGCTTTACTAATTGACAATAAATGAAAGAAAAAATTCTTACATTATTTCGTTTCTCCTTTGAGGGAGCTGAGAATTTCCTTCAGTATCTATTATCTTACTGTGTTCTGACTTCTGTAATTATTACCCTTGATGCAAATTCCTTGAGAAAGAAAATGGAATTGCCGGGTCAAGTAGCAAAAGCTGACAGTCCTCAGTAGTGTTACCACTGCTGTAGGTCTAGTAAAGTGTAATCTATACTAAATTATGTTTTTCCATTCACCCTACATCTTTACAGGCTCTGGAAATGCAAATCATTGAACATGACTCTGGCAACTCATGACATTTCTGCATTCAATTAGCAAGAGATAAATTTTCCATTTCGTTTGTAATCACAATTTAACTTTACTGCAGATACTTACTTGGAATAATCAATATGAATGACTTAGTAATTATCGCTGGTTACCCCAGACAACTCAACTTGGAATGTGTGACTTTATGTGTAGAATGAAGTCTTTTCTGAACTTACTCAGCAGTGATGACAACAAGCTGGGCCTATATTTCAAAAAGCTTCCTATGCTAGTTGACACAGCCATCTTATTTACCCTCTGTACCTTAAATGTACTGTTTCCACTGTTTTAAATGCTATCACCTATTTAAATAAGAAGATTTTAATGTATTGCTTTGTTTTCAAAACAACCTCTGAAATAATCACATAGACTTTTGCAATCCATGGGCAGATCTGGGTTAGGGTTCAGTGGTCCTCTTTAGTGGGCTGGAGGCCTCATTAGCTCTTGTCCCTCATTCCACCTTCCAGCTGAATTTCTGCTTCTGCTGAGAAGCAGAAGCCCCTGTGGTTTTGGGGTTTTTGTATGTTTTGGAAATGTTTTTGTTTCTATTAGAATAAGTAGAATTATAGAAGTATGACTCACACAACGCCGCCTTTACTGTTCTGCTGTCTCAGTCTCCATCCTGTTTTAAACCAGTCTGTCACCATTCTTCAGTGCTTTAATGGATTCCTCCCACTCTTAATTGTTATTTCCCATGTCAGTATTTCCTTTCTTTATGACTCCTTATGTCTTACTGGTGTAGCACAGGCTTTAAAAGTCACGTCATCACAGCAGCTTTCTGCCTTTGGTGCGGGCCTTCCATTTTGTCATTTCTCAAAAAGAATCATACATCTGATTTGTTTCACAGTCTTTATCATCATAGGATATGAGATCTTGAAAAGCCATGAATTTATTCTGCAGGGAGGAGTGTGAAGTAGGTATTATGGGCCCTATTACAAGAAGCTTCTGTGCATTTATTCACTGCCCTTTCCTTTTTCTCAGTAACTCTGAGCACATTTTTCCTAAGAAAAAGAGCTCTGCCAGCTGGTCTCTTTGAATAGAACCACATCACCTGCCTAATGAGTAAATTAAAAATTATTTTTATTTTGTGGAGTGTAGTTATAACATCTGTAATTTCCCAATGTCACTGATATATTTACTAAAAGATTTACTAATATTTACTAATGACTAAAAGAATCAGGAATGAGACTGTGAACTACACATGTATTGTCTGATTTCTTTCTGATTCTATGTCCTCATCATAGTTTCCTTTCTTTCCAGATTTCTGTGTACATGCATTTTTTAGTGTGTTTTCCTTTATTTTATTGAAGCTTTCATCATAGGTTGACTGTTAGTTCAATATTTTAAAACTAAAATCCCTATGTTAGGCAAAACTGATGCTTTTAATGCTAGAAATTCAGTTATTTACTCAGTGAGTCACGTGAGGAAAATGGTTAATGTACATGTTATTAAAAATCCTCAAAAGCAACCAGAAACACAAGCGATGCTTCAGCAAAGGCATGCAGAAGGATCATTGCTGTTTTTTCAGTATGCAGGGTTTCCAGCATATCTTAAAATTTTATGTAATCGGTACTGAAAGGGTAAATATTGTCAGGTTCCTCCCCTCAGGCAGACACATGCTCACTCAATGAATTCTGATGCATACCTACAAAGTAAGCTTTTCCTGCTGAGTACTCTGTATCCAAGATTTAAAAGTCATAAACTTGTAGCAGTATAGGTTGCTGACAAGGTTTTATCGCTAAGACTATGAAAAAAGATATTCTTGAAACTCCATAGGAGGATTCTGATACACCCAGTAAGAGCACTTAAAGTGCTAATCTAATCATCTCAATACAGGCAGTAAATCCTCCTAATTTCCCTTGTCTAGGGACTGACAGGCATAAGTAAATCTGGGGGAGTACATTGGTGTGTGGAGGAATCCTTTCAGTGCCGGTAGCTCGGGGTGCAGGCTCAGCCCTGGGGGCAGGAGCCAGAGCCCCAGGCAAGGAACAGAACAGAGGGCACTGAGACCTGTGGCTCATCCAGGGGACACTCAGGGATGCAGCAGGAGCTTATGATTCCAGAGCTTCCCACCTTTAGACTGGGAGGGTGTAAAAGCCCAGGGGCTCCTTTGTTCGGGGTCGCTCCTTGGAGGCGCCAGCTCAAGCTGTGATTTTGTTATTTAGTTATTGCACCATGATTAAATGATATTAAGAATCTGGAGGTCTGAGATTGCTCTGGGAAACTGTCACTGTGTGAGTTTGGAGGGTGTAGCTGCAAAAGGTACTAAGTCCCAGCTCCGTGGTGCCAGAGCGACTGCCAGAGGAACTTCTGGATGCTTGGACAGGGAGTGTCCTTATCAGGCATTTGTAAAATACGATGAATGGGGTTGGCATTTTTTTGTTTGTTTGTTTTGTTTTGCTTTGGTTTTTTAGTGAGCAGAATCATTATAAAAAGTTTGAAGTAAAATTTTGTCCAAATCAATGGCACAGTGCCCATTGACTATAGTGGCATGTGCCATCAGGCCATGGAAGGCATGGGTTATATCAGAAGCATCAATTACTTTAGAAGTGAAAATATTCCTCTGTGTTGACTGTTTTAATACCCATCAATTATTTTAAAGGTGACAGCGTAAATCTATTTTGACTATTCCAACCCAAGAGGACTTTCTGCAGTTGTTGTAAATGAGATAAAATTCAAGTGTTTCCATAAATTATATTCAATGTAATGAAAATGTGAAACTGTTTGCAATGCAGGAGTTTATTTAATGGTAATTATGTGTTACAGCAATGTTTTCTTCCTAGGATAAATTAAGCAAACTGGAGACTTGAAAATGGGTTTTCTAAATCTCAGATGGATATTCTCACTGTAGCAGGTGCTCTCTCTCCCTTTCTGCCCAAGGACTGCTGTTTTTTCATCCAGAAAGCCTCTGAAAATCATCTGCATGGAAACTTGACATGTTTTTGACAAAAAAAGTTGCGACTTAGTCAAATCAATGATTTTAAATGGTGAACATCTGATCCCTGACTCTTCTATTAGAGCATGTATAAACAACTTTCCCAATACTAAGTAATGTTAATGACCCAGCCATGTGTTTTCAAGCATAGTCCATTACAGTTGGAAATGGAGGGTTGGCATTTTGAAATCCTTATCAGATTAAATGTCTCAAAAATATAACACTAAAAATAGCTGACTGATTTTGATAATGTTCACTTAGAATTTAAAGAGAAAGATATTTTTATGAGCAATTTAGACAGCCATTAACTGAAATTAGAGGCAAGCTCTAATTGCTGACACATAGACACCTTGTGCCTCTTGTGAAAGCTATATTCCTGCCTTTCCTCTGGCTAACTTCTTAGCAGAGCCAAGTGTTGAGAGGTGATGAAAGCTGTTGTGCTGTAGTTTGATTTTAGTGTGCGTTCCTTGTTTCTTTTCCGTTTGAGTTTGTCACTTGGTCATGCTCTGTCTCTTGGTAAGTTGTAAACTCCTTGGCGAGCTGCTTGTTTATAATGAACTGTTTAATTTTGCTGAGGAATGTGTCTTGTCTGGGAGGCTTTGATTGCATGATGCAGTGGTGACTTACGTTCTAGGCAGGGACTTCTGAAGTGCTAGTCCAGTTTCCACCAACCTTTGCATTTTTGTATAACATTAAAGCTAATTCTGTGTGAAAAAAAAATTGTCTCTGTATTTAAAGATTATAATATTGTTGTGGTAGTACTGGGGTAATTTTCTTGGTTTTGAAAGGTGGAGTGTATTCTGATTTTAAACTGTATCATTCAATTTATTCTCTGCCCTTCTCCTTGCTCCTGCTACAATACTTTGATTATTGGTAGTGAAATATATTTGTATGCATAATGTGACCTTTTAGTGCCTTACCTTTTGTATAACAACCATAAAGTTTCTTTTACCTTTTTGACACACATTTTTGAGAAACAGGACCAGTAAAAGGATATCAGTGTTTATTGAAGTGTTCTTAAATGTGGCTGTGTGAACTGGCTCTTTATAGTAGTCCAGAAAAGTTAGGTCTCTTCATTTGTGTAGAATAAGAAATCTATTTATTCAGGCTTCTTCATTTAGCAGAAATTTTGATAAGAGTCATGAAAGACCTTGGGGGTGGAAACAATGGAAAGTATCAGTTTTAATTTTTATAAAAATGTTGAAAACCCAGTCTCAAGGCTATGGGGTTTTTTTGCCTTTTTGTCATGGGAAACACCTATAGGAACATGCCATTCCTACTGTGAGTGTCTTACACTTTCACAATTTAAGAAAAAAGTTTTGGGCAATATACATTTCTAAACCATTTCTTAATGAATGGATGAGGATATGATTCACGTAAAAATTTCTGGCCAAAAAAAAGTAGACTAAAGGAAAAGAGCATGACCTTAGTGGTTGAAACAATTGATAATGGGAGGAGGGAAAAGTCCATAAGCAGACTTAATGGCTTCATTTTGTCCTAGTGAATAATGAACTAAGTATTCAGTAGGTTTTTTAAGATTTGATGTTTTCAAGCAAGGCTGAATGCTATAGATGAGAAGGAATAGCAAATTTTAAATCTGGATAATATTTTCTAAGCGTTTTAAACTTGTGCAGCTATGGGTACACAGTTATGGGTAGTCTCGTGATAATTGTATCATTAGAGTTATCATCTGTCATGAGAGTTCTGAAAGATGAAATTAAGATTAATGAGGGAGTACTGGAAAAAAGTTTTCTTTAGGTGCATATCTGATTACCATTTGTTGTTATCATTACATTTCTGGATGTGGTCAATAACCAAGAAAGGAATGAACAAGCATTGATTGTTGTTTACTTTGGGGTTTTCTACACAGTTTCATATTTAAGTGAAAGGGAGAAGCACTTCATGCTCCACAAGACTGTACAGAGTAATATTATTTCTGGTTCTTCTAACAAGTTACCGGTTTATTCCAAAAAGTCAATAAAAAGAGGAGAAAGTTCATGGAGGGGGAGAAATGTTTTTCTACAGCTGAACCGAGGGAAAATTCAAGAATGAAGATGAAATAGTTTTTACGAAGACCATGAAACAAAGGTGTTTTGTGAAGTTTTTTGTTTACTGTTCACTAAAATACCTAAAGCCTCACCACTTTCACAGACTGGTATGTCTGCATCAAATTTAAAATTCTTAGGAAACAGGGACTAACTAGAAATCTGCAGGGTATAATTATGTATCATAGAAAAACAGCTGCAATGAAAAACAAGGAAACAAATAAGATATAAACTGGTGACAGTGAAGTTTAAAATAGTTTGACATGCCAGTGTTACAGAATTTAGGAGATTCACACACACAAATTATCAATTTTTAGTACTATGAGAGAAAAAGCTTAAAGATATTTACTATTGCTTTCATTCTGGTATTGCAGATATGAAGTAGGATGAAGTTGGGATACTGAGTGAGAGGGGAGCTTGGACTATCAAGCTGATTTACTAGTATTTCTCAGTGATTGTCTGGATTCCTCCAGGTCAATTTTGTGTGACCAAATTTCAGTATCTTTGGATATAAATGTTCCTGCAGGTGCAAGCTTATTAGGCTGGCATCTTTGTGCAGGCAGTTCTGGGTTTGCTGCTTTGTCCATAGTGAGCATCCCTGAGCAGCACTGAGAGGAGGGATTTTGTCCAACATGACCACTTAAATGAGAGTTGTCCTGTCAGTGCAGAATTAAGTTTGGACAGGAAACAGTTTTTATGTACCATGGAAATTTCAAGCATTTCAGGACACCCCTGTGCCTGCTATGAAACAAGCAGATAATAATCTGTGTGATTTGGTCACCCCAGCTCTAAACAGCCTTTAGCTGTGATAATGAGGTGTTTGTCAGAATTAGAAATGGCCAGAATGGTACTTGTGGCTTCTTGTGTCTTGATTGTTTAACTTTATGCTTTGATGTATTCTTGAGGATCCTTCAATTGCAAGTTTGTGTATTTGATGTTTATTGCCATGTTTTTAAATATTTTGAATTAATTATATATATATATATAGGCTTTTAAGTTGTTAATTCTTTAAGCCTTTTGCTTCAGTCTCCTCTCTTGAATATCCTCTTTCCTTCTACGGCCACAGAATGGTTGATTCCAATACTCTTCATTTCCATAATTATCCTTAGTGATGTGTGAGGATGAATGCAAATTTGTTAGCAAAATGGTAATTCCCTATCATTACAAGAAAAAAACTCACAGAAATATCTGTCCATAAATTAAGTCAGCATTATATTGGGTTTAATCTATTTTGTAAAGTGTTGCACACCTCTTAGACAGAAAGAGGTCCTTAGAGTAAATGAAATTAATAGGAGAAAAATTAACAAATGTTATGAAGCTATCATTTTTTCATGTATCAGTACCACAGTCATATAAATGCCACTCACATATTAACTAGATATCTTCAGCATGCAAATTTGATGGGAATGATCATCATAAAAATTAACTCTGAGGTGCAAAGGCTTTTACAAACACTAATCCTTGTAACACTCCTATAGGGTGAAGAAGTGTTATTTTCCTTTCACAGAAGGAGGATTGAGGTGTTTATATGGGGATGCTCCTGCACACTGTCCTGATCTCAGACTGGGGAACTGAGTCTGCTTTTCCTGGCTTCAGTTTCCAGATGTTAGTAATTCCTCTCTGATCTGTGCCTTACTCAGAGAGCTAAAATTCCCACTCAGAAGAAGAATTCTGCAACTCCTTTTCTGTCACACTGGGAAGAGAGCCCACTTTGTAAACAGATTTCCCCATTCACAGTCTGGTGAATAATTTCTCTTTAAATAAAGAAGTGGACCCTGAGCAATATTTATTAGGTTTTAAGAAAACTTTCATTTCATTACAGCATTAAACAGAGAAGTCACTGCTACTGTGTGATGCTTGTACATGTTCTTTGTATAACACTGAATTTTTTTCCTTATAGGAATGGAAAAATAACATAAAAATTAGTTTGTATATACAAATATACAAACACACAAATACACACCATATTATTTGATGGGAAATGTAGAGTGTTAAATATTCCTTTGTATAGTTCTTTATTTTCTGTCTTTAGAGTCTTTCTCATCTCACAAGGAAGCGAGTTTCTTTTTTTTTCTGTTTTATGTTTTTCCCTATTGGGTGCCTGTATGCCAAGGGCTTTAAGTGTGGCAACATAAATGGCAGACTGAGAAAATTTAGTGGCTCTTTTGCCTCAAGGAGATGAGGTGTAAGTCTCCATCATTATTCAATTCCTCCTCTTGTGTATTCATACATTTATTTTGTGGCTGATGGAAATCATAATTACCATAATTCCTGTCTGTACCTATGAATGTCCTGTACACCTGTATGAATCATGCAGAGCAACAGTGCTTTGTGATGCAGTTACCTTGAATGAGTATTCCCAGAACAGATCCAGAAAGGCAAAACTGAACCTAAGCAAGTGCCTTCCTCACCAGGGAAGAGTTTTAACTTAAATTGGCTTATGATTGTAATTTAAAGGACATCAAGTGTTCTTCTGTGATGCATCTGCATTTGATTGCCCAATTGCAGCAGCTTCCCTTCAGGCTCTATTGGTAGTGTCAAAAAAATAACTGAACATGAAGATATGAACTGGAGTGTGGCTGATCACTTTGTCAGGTGCCTTTGTGCCTCTGACTGGGGTTAGTTTGTCAGGAGCAAGGTAAGAAAGACGTCACTGCAAGCAAAGGTGGTGTTTAATGGGAGTGTTAATCCAATGGCAAGAGAAAGAGAAGTCAAGAAACAGTCACTTGACTTAAAGAAAAGGTCAGAAGCAAATGAAGCACCTGCTCTATGTGTCTGGTGATTCTGTAGGGTCTTGCAGGCCAGAGGTTTGGGCTTGTCATTTCACCCAGCAAATGTGAAAAGGAGCCTGAGCCCTGCAGTTCTAGGCTTTCCAAGCAATCACTTGTGCCAGAGGTGTCCAGTAAAAAATGGGTGAATGGCTGGACAGGTAGATTGATAATGTCAGATGAACCATGCCACTTCTCTCTCCTTTAATGAAGGATTAAATCTTCCTCAGGTCCATTCCAAGGCATCCTATGTGCATGTAGAGGACTGACCTATAGTTCAGTCCAGTGTGTGAAGTATTAATTGAAATTACTATCCTAATCAGTGTGACTAATATTCTTCTTTGTACTGCATTAGTCTAAAGATAGATTAATGTAGAAGAGATACTTGTAACCTGACTTTTCTACATTCCAAAACTTAAAGTGCTGCCAGGGAAATTCATCAAAGAGTTCATCTGAAAAAATATCCCTGCAGGTTTATAATATACATAAGCTGTGCTGTGCTACTTTTCGTACTTTTTGGCCTTACGAAAGTAAGGCTACATACAAGCCTTACCAGTTTGTTTTTTTGGTTTGTTTGCTTTTTTTTGTTTTTGTTTTGTTTTGGGTTTTTTGTTTGTTTGTTTTTGTTTTGTGTTGGGTTTTTTTTGCAGTTGAGATGTAGTTTTCATAAGATGTAGTTAGGCTTAAGAGTGGGCTAAAAGAAGTTAGGTAAGGAAGTACTTTTCCTTTAAATGAATCAAGTGACACCTTCATTTCTTGGTATGTGGCTGTCATGGGGGTGGAAGAAACCCACCTGACTTTGACACTGTGGTTAATGCAGCATTAGACTGTGGAGCAAAACCAAACATTTGGCAGCAAAACCAAAATGTTTACAACAAAGATGTTTAAGTAATTGGCCAGTTGTTAAGTTCAAGCAACAGAATCCATCTTTCTTTGCCCCGAAAGAGTTCAGTTTATGAAGCAGCTCTTTCCATCTGTTTTCATGGTGGTTTGAGTTTTTTTTTTTTGTTGTTGTTGTTTATTTCCTTTCTTAAATAACAGCATGTTTGTAATTTTGTCTTCTTGACTCAGTTTTGTCTCTGTGATGTCAACTCCTACAGAGCAACATTACTGCACAAAATGTCACATGGCTAACACCGGAAAGATACGTCTCCTATAAATACTTTACCTAAGCGAGGGTTCAAATACAGTCTGTGATGTGACAGTTCATGGTAATCCTGTTTTAAAATAAAAATCCTTCTTTGGTACATGATGAGAAACCCTGCCAATATGAATTGTGGATTCCTCTTGTGCCATTGCAAAAAATGTAAAAAACATGAGCATCATGGGAAATTTTACTGTGTCAAACAAGCTTCTTTTAGATTGACTCATGCCTTCACAGTTTTTTAGGCATTTGAATTTTTAAAAGTAAGGATTTGGAGGCTTGTTGGGATTTTTGTAGTGAGCTGATTGTATTTCCTACTGTGATTAGGAAATAGCAGCACAGCTTTGTCCCCAGTGGTGTTATTAGGAGTCTCTTGCAGTTAGGTCGGTCACCCCTTTTTACACTGTTAATCAAAAAAGAACTCACTCAATGCTCTTGACAAATGGTGATAACCATTTCTGATGTTAAATCCATTGGGAAGGAAAATTAGTGCTTACAAGTATCATGGTGGTATAAACATATCTAATTCAAAGAAACATTTACTTAAGGTACAACTTTAACTGTAAATTTATTTTAAAGCACTGTAAGAGTCGAATTTTAAAGAGATTTAAAAGGTCTGAACTCCTAGTCACTTCCTAAGAAAATGACAATGTTTCAGCCTTAGAAGAATTATTTACTTGTAAGGATAATATTGTTGGTATGAAAGCTGAGTCCATGTAACACTGAATTCTTGGTATTTGAAACAAGGATCCACAGATTTGTAAAAGACCTGTTCAGTCTTCCCATAGTGGTGGAATATAGCTGCTTTCTTTGTTTAATTTTAGAGTTGTGTGAAAAGCACTGTGAACACATAAATAGATGTGAGGATCATGGATTGATTATAATTGTAACTGACAAGATTTGGTAATCCAGAGTAGAATTTGATAATCCAAAATGACCTTGTTTTAACCAAAGAAAGTTGTTTAGAGAAGGGATAGAAAATACATCTGTGTAGCAGATGACCTACAGAATGAATGGTATGCTTGTCAATCTTTATTACATGTGTGAAATTCTTAAGAGTATTTTAAAAATCACTGCAACAATGTGTGTACAGTACAGATTGGCTACCACACACTGTTGTGCAGACATGAAGTTGTTGGGTGGCTTTCTCAAGGTCATAAACCCCCCCCAGGAGGTGTGAACCTGCCTGGTTCTTTTCTATAGCAAGTTTATTACTATTTTTTCAGTTAAAGACAAAAAAAAAAAGTTGAGATTTTTCTAATTTAAACTAAAAATAATGAGAAGGGAAAAGTACAGCATGGGGCTGTGACTTTAATAAAAATCATGTTGATGACAGATCCAGATCTCATTATCTTCTACTTTGTTACCTGGTGCTCCTCTGGCTTAATCTCTTCTCAAACTTGATATAGTCTTAGGCTCTCAGAATAAGTAGTTACATTCCAGCCTTCTTCTCCTTTGTCATCACATTTGCATTGTGAGATCTCTGTTGTGGTTTTACTCCGCTTGCTTGCATATAGATGGGAAATGAGCTGGGGTTGAGGAAAGGGCAGAGGGCCCGTCTCTTGGCACAGAACCTACTGATTCTGATTAATTATTGATTGAATTATATGATCAAAACAAGTTACCTGCAGTAAGTTCTATAATTAGTTTAATAAAAACCAAAACCAATAAGCCAACCAAACCCAAAATCCATGACAACTTTTTTTCCTAGTGTGACAACCTAGAGCAAAATTATCTGAATGAAACAGCTTTCAGTAAATCTGTGGGTGACCATGATCTGTTCTGATCAAGAGCACATAAGCATACAGCTTCAACTAGAATATGCTCCCACTGGAAGGATAACCAATTGAAACCAAAGGTGCCTGAAATGAGGGTGTATTTTCTCAGATGGTGGTGGTTTGGTACATAGAGAAGCTCCATGAGACCTACCTAAGACATGTAACAGGTAACAGGAGTGGAACAGGCAGAGAGAGTTCTGTTTTGGCTCGTGTAGAGTTAATTTTCTTCCCAGCAGTTATGTGGATGTGCTTTGGTTTTGTGCTGAATGCAGAGTTGATAATATAGAGATGCTTTTGTTATTACTGAGCAGGGCTTACATGCAGCCAAGGCCTTGTCTGGTTTTTGTACTGGCAGGGAATTTTGGAGTGCATGGGAGGCTGAGAGGAGACACAGCCAGGCCAGGTGACCAAACTGACCAAAGGGCTATTCCAGACCATATGGCATCGTGCTCTGTGTATAAAGCGGGGGGGGGGAGAGGAGAACAGGGAGAAGTTTTGGAGTGATATTCTTTTTTTGTCTACCCAAATAACTGTTGTCTCTGATAGGGCCCTGCTGTCCTGGAGATCCTGGAGATGCTCAACACCTGCATGGGAAGCACTGAATGAATGCCTTAGTTTGCTTTGCTTGTGTGCCTGGCTTTTGCTTTCCCTATTAAAATGGTGTTTTTTTCAACCCATAAATTTTATAGCTTTTACCCTTCTGATCCTCTCTTCCATCCTGCTGTTGGAGGACTGAGTGACTGTGTGGTGTTTGGTAGCTGGGGTAAACCAGCAACACACATGCTGCTCTTGTCACAGAGAAAATTCAGTTTAATAATAGAATGTAGAGTGTTATGGCAGATGCTGAAGCTAGGCCAACAGAGCAAGATAACTCCCATGGCACAGGGGCAGCTGAGGAATGGCTGTGGTTCTCTTCAGTTATCACTAGAAAACTCAGAAGTTTCCTCTGAAAAGTTATATGGTTTTGATTTAACCCTAGCAGACTTTCTGAGCTGTGCTAGTTAAAGATCATTTGGAATTCATGGAGTTTTAAGAAAGTTTAATATAAAATGTATTTTATTATAAGGTTTACTAGCAGGCTCCCTGGGGAACTGATTTCACCCTGATATCTACCCACTCACAGATATAGGTATACATTTCTTACAGACATACTTACTGTAAACATGCTGTCAATTTCTAGGTTGCTTTTTTTTCTTTTTAAATTACACCTACTCTTGTTCAGAGCTGCATATGTAGCTCTCTACAGCAGCCTATTCATCCTCTCTTTCTCCTTTGTTTCATTAGAAAAAAGGGCATTAAAAGAAAATGGGAGAAAAAGTAAATCAAATGCCAATCAAAGGCTCTTATCAAGAGCCCCAGGAGAAGAAAAGGTTGTGTCTACCTGTGATTGTCCAAAAAGAGTGCTGGATTTTTCTTTCTGGGTGTACAAAAGGCAGAAGATTGAAGGGGTAGGAATTTTCCATTTGTGAATTACAAAAATGTGTTTAAATTGCAACTACTGCAAGCTTTGTGCTATTTTAGTAGTTTATTTATAGAGAAAGACGGCCTGGGGTTTAAGGTACAAAATTGAAAATCGGAGGATACGGAACTTCTGGCCCAGAAGCAGCATATCTTCCTGATGGAAATAATGTAGGTGTGTTAAATTCTGTCTGCAGAACTGCCAGAGTACATTTATTCTTTTTAGTGGCATAGTGAGACTAATTTTATTAATCCTTTTAAGTGCTCAGAAGGCAGCCGTGGTATATGTGAAAATACCAGTTCTTGCAAGTGTTCTAGATGCCAAAATAAGTGAGAATAGGGCAGTGAACATGATCCTCGAGGCTGCATTCTTAAAACCTGGGAGAGATAATTGGTAATGAGAATATTAATTCATGTAAATAGTCCACACAGGCATCTGACTGTTTGACTTGTATAAATGCTGTGATTTGATTACTGTTTTTTTGGCACATCTGAAGATCTTTCATTGAACTGGTAAGATTACATGTGGTAGTCTTGAAAGGAACGGGCAATATCTTGCCTGTTACAACTATCTGTTATGTCTTAATTAGTTTTTCTGTTATGAACATAACAGAGCTTTAGAAAGGTTGACACCTTAAAATACAGGAAACATGTTAAAATCACCTTGCTCTGGTGTTTTTTAATCCCATGCATATGATGAGATTAAAAAACATCATGTTTGACAGTTTCAATGAAAATCACGTTCCTCTCTAAGTCACATAATAAAGTCCCTAATAAATAAGTTTAGATCAAGAGAGCTGCTGTAAAATATAGAAGATTGAATAAATTTTTGTAAATGACTGCTGGTTTTAAAAACTTGTTTATTAAGTTCTAAGTAGTCATCTATTTCATTATGTACATAAAGTCTGAAAGCTAAGCAATATTTCATTACTGATTATACTCTCTCTTTTAAAGTCTCTTTCTCCTTCCCTCATATCACAGGAGGAACCAAACACTTTTTTCATGTTTAACAGATAAAGAAATTGAAATTCAAATGATGGTGGTGAAAATTCCGTTAAAGAAATAACTGGGTTTATCCCTCCATTTCCTGCCATGCAATTGGGTGGCTAGGAGGCTAGGAACAGACAGAGCAGTGAAAATGTCATGTAATTATAACCATGACATATGCTTCATCTTTCCAATTATTCAAATAATTTAAAACAGAAAAACTAGTCAAAGCCATAAGATTTGGTCCTATTCGTTTTGGTAGAAAACAAGCTCAGATTTTTTTTCACTCATTAGGGAAAGGAAGATAAAATTTCTGAATGAAAAAAAGAGTACACTTTCAGAAGACAGTGTGACGGCAGATTAATGTTCAAATTCTTTTACAGCACTAATTTCTTACTTCTAAATATATCCATCAAATTTTTGCAGCTATTAGAATATGACAGCAACATTTCAATTAGTTGAAATTAAGTTTTACCAAAGGAATTAACAGAATGGAGATGAAAGAAAACGTTAAATGCCATAATGGAAATATTACAGGTATGATGAGATGATACACCTCATAAAGCACAAACGTTTTTTGAGAACAGCAGAAACATAATAAGTAGTAGCAAAGCCACATGGCAAAGAGCAGTAGAAGATACCTAAATTAGGGTTAGCCACCAAATGGCTAACGAATCGTACCCTGCCTACATGAAGAAAAACCAAGGGATTGATGCTTCTCTGCCTTGTTGACCAATCTGTATGAAAATGGCGTGGTTTAGCAGTTCATAATGCCAGCTTGTCCTGATGGACTCATGGTAGCAAGGTTAGTTTTCTGATGCAAAGGTCATACTGAAGAGTAGATGGCTTTCTCCTGCTAAACTCCCAACTGTCCAGACTCTGTTTATAGGGGCTGGAAGAGGCTGGTCAGGACTGGGAGCTCCTGCCAAGGCCTAGATTTAGAGAAGGGAGAGAGCGAGACTGCTGGATGGGTTGGAGGACAGCATCCCTCACAGTGGTGGAGGCAGTTTTACTCTGGTCATTTCTGTGGAGAAGGCCATGGCTATGAAAGAGGATCGTTCCAGATGGGATCTGTGCTAGCATGAGAATTTACTCATGGGCAAGGGCTGAGCAGGGTGTCTGTGACCTCTCTGAGCTACAGGTACTCTCATTGGTGGGTCTTCTAGTTTCCACTACTTTCTCCATTCTTTGGAGTATGCCACCAACTTACTGGTTTGGGAAATTATAGGTTGTCCAAAGTCCACCTGAACAGAAGTTGCCAACCCCGTTTGCAGCAATGAAGGTTAAAGGACAAAGGTCACTGGAAGTGGGGGTTTCAGCTTTTCTTGGAGAAGTCAACTGCATGTTGCAGTTGTCTTCTCCCTTCTGTGTGGTGATGCAAAGGGAGGGAAAAAATCTGTCTTTCCATTATAGTCACATCAGCCATCTTCTATGAAATCTTTCCAACAAAGCGTGATGCCAAATAATCTCTCCTAAATTTTTTGTCCAATTCCACTCAAAATGCTTATAATATTTTTTCTGTACTAAGAAGGTCAAGATCTTACTTAAACTATCTTACATATTCAGAAAGCATAATGAATTTGGTATTCCTTTCCAGGAGCTTTTACAGTAAGCTTCTGCAGAAACATTTTTCTCTTGCTCTTGTGAAAGCATTGTATTTGATTTGTGAAATTTCGCCTGTGCAAAAAAGAATGCATCAGCAATATCTAAGAAAAAAATAGTTCTGCCTGATCAAATGAAAATCACTAATTTTTTTTTTCTAACCTGAAAATGTACTTTTCCATCATTGGAGTTTCCATGGGGGAGGAAGGGGCAGAGAGACAGGAGATTAATTGGGTATTTAGAGTCAAGTGTGCAGTTCAATGCTAAAATAAATCAGGGCTGTATAGCTGTTGCTGAAGTTTCAATGTTGTCAGAAGTAAACAAAATAGTTATTTTTCTCATTGTGTGTTTCTTCCTCCTCCCTTCCCCATCCGTGCCCATTTCTAAGTCTCTGTAAAGCGAAAAAGCCTAAGCATAAATGGTGAGGCTTCAGAAAAGACGTTATTTCTTAAATGTAGCCCTTTCAGATGTAGCTGAGTTGTTACTCAAAACTGGCTGGTTTTAGCTGAAGTTCTCAGGAGTGCATAGTGATGTAAGCTCCTTATTTTTTATGCTTGGCATAAGACATGAAAAGGAATGGTATTTTGCACTCAAATACCCAGTAGTTTCTTCAAGACAAGTCTCTTTAGAGTTGCTGTTACTGAAAATTAAAGATTCCTTAAAAGCCACTGGTAAACATTATCTGTACAAAAAAGAAATGCAGAGTAGTTAATGCCTGGTATGCCACAAAGCTTAGTAAAGAAGTTTTAATGTTTGGAAATTACAAATAGAGCACCCATCTATGGCGTTTAAGATAAAACTGCCAAGAGTTTGTGGTTTAGGTGGCTTATGACTTTATCTTTGAGGGCTGCTCTGTGAACACATTCTCAAATGCTTCCAAAATATTTCTAGTAGTTACTGTAAAATCTGTTACTGATTCACTTGAAACTGCAAAAATGCTTAACATCATTTAAAAGCATTCATTGAGTGATGTCACTAATGATGTGTAAAATAGAGGAAAGCTTACTCTAGTCATGGTAGGTATTTGTGTAAGTGAAGTCTTTCCTAAAAAAGTAGCTGCACCATTTACACAGCATGTGGAGAAATAAAGGTGTCTAAAAATAGAATTTTCAAATTGTACATGGTTTGTAAAATGCACACCCAAGCATACATCCCAAGTGGTATACAAGGCACCTACTTATTTTTGCACTTTAAATGTATTTCTAAAGAAGTAAGGTCATAAAACTCTCCCTTCCGTTTGGAAATTTGTTCAAGTCCATATTCACTGTAGTCCATATATTTCTCCTGTTCTTTAAAGCCACCACAATCTCTAAATTGCTCTCAACTTTTTATTTAATAAATTTATCAACTAAATTTTAGGATGGTGCTAAAAATGTCCGTCTATCTTTGATGCCTCTGTCAGTATACTGATTTTACAGTAGTTTTCCCAAAAGCATCTTCCAGTTTTCATGAAGTTACTTCTGTACCTCTAATATCTTGTTTAAAACATAGGGACCTCACCATGTGGTCTTTCAAGGCACTTTACCATACTGCACTGCTTGAATTAGTAAATATTTTGAGAAAGGTAAGCAACTGTAACACTCCCTTAAAAGCAGGTGTAATAGCATATATTTTTCTTTTCATGTGTGCTTGGGTTCATTAATGCACATCTATGGCATTTTCAGTGCTGGAGAAATAAAGTTCAAGTGTCATTAAAAGTGTGCTTTTCAAAAAGAAAGCAGCCATAGTGAACAGGAATGTTTTCCTAAGCAGTGGTCCCAGCTGTTGGAACTCAATACATAAAAGCAGAATTCACCAGCATTCAAACAATTCAGCTAAAGTTTTTTATAAAGTTTTGCAAATTTATAATACAACAATATTCTGGTTTTGTGTTATTACAGTGATTCTTTCCTTTAAAAAAAAATTACTTATCTAGCATTCCTTTATTACATTGCAATGTCAAATTCAGTATGAAATGTGATAATCTGCTTCCTTTGCTGCCAATGTCCTTCTGTGGGAGTGCTATTGTACAGACAGCTCAAAAACACCGGAGCAGAAGTGGTGTCATGGCCTCAGATGTGTAAGGAAATCATTCCAGCAAACTTGATGTTGGGGATGAATAGCCATCACATGGCAACGAGGCAGTTTGGATATTGTGCATCTGCCAAGTGAGTGCACAGTAATGAATGTCTGCTGAAAGCAAGCACGGACCTGGGATCCCATGAGGAATGTTTGATGAATCTCAAGACTATCCGATCTGTGCTTGAGAGATAAATCTCTTTAACCTTTCTGATAGGGATGCAGCTGCAACCTGGTATTTCAAAAAAGATACATGTTGCTTTTTTGTTTCATGAAAAGTTACACAATTAATGGGTTACCCATTTATCAAATAATATTAATATGTGTTTTACACCCTAAGAATATAGTTGTACAGATGAAAGTCTGTCAAATTATTATTAGTCTTGAAAGATTTCCAAAACCGAAAATTATATTCACAAAGTGCTTGGAATAACAATCTAAATGAACGCAATTTCTTTTCATTAGTTACCTCATGAGAGTCAGATAACTTTGGCTAAGTAAATACTCTGATTTTTACTAAGCCTCTTCAAAAAGAGATGAATTCCTGCTGTATTTGTTCACATCGGGCATACTGGCATCTCCTTGGTTTGATCCTGTGTTTATTATGGCTTTATTAGCTAAAGTTGCATAGCATGAGCACTTTTTGGGAAGTTGAAATTGCGTATTGAAATTATGTATTTTAATCTAATTTTAATTTAAAATGTTTTATTGAACAGCTGAATTAAAAAGTGTTTTTGCATGTACTTGAGCTGCAGATCAAGTAATGAAAGATCCAAGTTTTATGCCTGATCATAAACTGGTAAATTTTAGAAATTATTTGACATATTTTATGTCTGACTGTGGCAGGATATAACCCAGAGCATCCTCACTTTTAAATGGTGCTTCCCTTCATCAGATCTGTGTAATACTCTCCCTCAGATGTTTACAGAAAACCACTCCATCTTCAGTATCAGTCAGTCCATACATCCTCCTCACCTTCTCTCAAGGGGTACCTTCCTGACACAGTGAGCAGTATGAAATAAAAGCCCCATCCATGTTAAAACAATCAGACTTCCTTGTCCTGTCTTTCTGGACCCAAATTCCATATCTTTGTAAATCTCTTATCCTTTTAATTACAGTAAAATTACTCACCACATTTGTAGTGTGAGTCTCTTCACACTTGCTGTGTTTGGAGTTATTTCTATTTTTGAAGCCTGAATTCACACTGGATTTCTTTCTGGCCAGAGTAACAATAGCCTTCTTTTGCCAGTTCTCTCATGAAAGAGGAAGTCGCTCGTTGGATTAATGTCTTCTCCAACCCCATTCTTAGATGCGGTACATTTTTATGACTGTTCATCTTTTCCTTGCCCTCCCTGTAGGCTGTGCTCTGGACTGCAGTATTCTCTTAAGCTGGCTCTCCTATCCCTGCAGCAAGCTCTTCCTGAGCTTTCCAGGCGTGATTCTCAGCTCTGATATATTCAATTTAAGTTCAGCAGCCTAAGAGGGACCTCTTCTAGCCCATAAATGCTATGAGATTAATTTCACCATCCTTCCCAGCAGCCAGCATGAAACCCCACAAACCACACAAGGACCATGTTGCATTCTGTTGCAGGAGGTAGTGTTATGTTCTCTGTATATAAATTAACTAGTTTTACAAAGTGCTGTTGTCCTCTTACACTTATCCTTTAGCAAATTACTGATCTAAGTTATTGATTGGTCCATTTAGAAGACCTTTGTAATTAAAAAAAATCTGAGGTTTTTTTTTCTAACTACGCTTTAAAAAATGTTGCTGAACAGTAAGACAGTGACTATCCTGACTTTCAGCAGTGGAAAGCTTAAGAAGGGAGTTAAATGAGGTATTGTTTCTTTCTTGGTTCTTAAGCCATGGATCTTGGTACTATCCTCTGATTAGTTAGGTGGCTCTTCAGTCATTCTGTGTTTAAAAATAAGCCAGATCCCTTCTTATAACAGTTTTCCCTGCATTGAAGGAGGTGGGGGGAGTGATCAATATGTTAACTCATTTTCTATCACGAAGATTATTATAATGACATAAAGCACAGATAGAATGTTTCTGTCAGTACAAAAACAATACCATCTGCTATTTAACGTTGATTATTGCATGAAGCTTGGAGAAATTTGTATGGTTTTCTGTCAGTTCAGTCTAGTAATACACACATTTCTCCATTAAATCACATTCATTATGATTGCCATTCTGTTGATACTGAAATGGGTACTATATAAAGTCATAAAACATTTATGAAATCTTTACTAGTGAAGCTTATATGAGTAGGTGATCCATCCTTTCTGCCTGAGGAGAATGAGCCCAACGTGTGGCTATTTTAAGATTCAGGTTGAATTGAAGAGGCAGAGATCAAGTGCTCTGCGAGTCACGTGCAAACTGGCTTTTCTCTGAATCCAGAGACTGAAAATTATACCAAAATAATACACAGTTATCATAGCATTGCCCAGAGAACAGAAAAAAAGAAAAGACTGGAAAATATGCAGCATATTTGCCCTTCTGTCAAACCCCACACTTCTCACCCAGCATCCCAGAGGTATGGTCCCATGTCCTCCTCATGCCGTGTCATTTGCTCTGGTCCTTTCCTTTCTGTCTGTAAATCTCACTTTCCCCTGATGGGAAATGATCCTTAGCTTATGTTTTTGTCCAGATGCGCTGTCTACTCAAGGTCCAGTTGATCTTTGTGGGGTGTTTGCTGTAACGCTTTAAAATGTTGTCTTTTATGGTCTGTGACATCACACTCTTCTCTCTATCCTTTGCTCCCTTTTCATTGATTTCAATTATTTTTCTGCTGGAACTGCAATTTTTCAATGGGGCTGCCTCTAAAAATTATTGAATACCTAGAATTTTTCAACTGTAGGCATTTTTTCATGTAACCCTGACTTCCTTCCTTAAGCCATTATTTCTTCTAGATGATTTCTGCAGGATTGCATGCCTTTTCAAGGCAAGAATGAAAGATGAACACTGCACGGAGTCTTTCAGCAAATTACTTTCTTAGACATCAAAAGTTCAGACATTTCATAAAGCATTCATTTTAGATTCTTGTACAAGAAAATTAGATTCTGCTTATATGTTATATGACACTATTTACAACACTGAATCTGTTCTGTTGTTGATTATTGCAAATTGAAGCAGAAAGAAAAACATTTCAGGTTTTCTGTGGCATTTATTCTGTTTATCTTTATTTTAATCATATTTTATCATCAAAACCTGGAAACTTTTCTTCCATTATTTTCCCCTAGCTTAATTTTTCTTTCATGATTTTCCTTATTTGTTCTTTCATATAATCTTCTTTTCTCTGTGTCGTATTCAATCCATTCTTTTATTGCATTGCTCATTTACCCTTTTTTCTCAACTCCTCCCCTCATAGATTGGAGGGTTTGTTTTTGCCACCACATACACGAGCCTGGACACTTACTGTGGTTTCTGGTGAGCTGGGTCTGATAAGCAGGGTAGAAAGAATCACTTTGAAAATAAGATTAATCCTTTCCCGTCCTGGTTTCAACCAGCAGGTTTTCTGGATGAGAAACTGTGTCTGAGCTGGGACTGAGCTTTTTTAGGTAGCCTTTAGCAACTGTTCATGAGGCTGATTAGGGGCATAAGAATAAATTCAAAGGGTAGTCCTTAGTTGATGTATAGTTTGTCACTTCTGTCACATAAGGAACTGCAGAGATGCAGGTTTTTTTTTAAGAATTGCAAGATTTTGGTTGCAGCCACTGGGCAGGTTTCAACACCTCATGTCAGCATTCAAATGCATAAATTCCTATTGTACGTGAAAGGTTGCTCTCTCTAGAAATTAGCTGGTTTATATACATTTTCCTGTTCAGTTGTGTCATATATGTGTATTGAAGTTTAGCATTGAGGACGGTGATTCAATCAGCAAACTTCTTCTACAGCAAACAATGAGCAAATAGCTCTTTTTCTAATAGATTAGAATTTCACTTATTTGTGGTTACTAGTTTAATGCTTTTTGATGTCATTCATAGTTAATGCATATAGACTATTTTGCTTTTATGGACTGTAAAAGATTATACAATAGTTGAGTAGCAAAATTATTTTTGTTGTTGTGAGGTTTAGTAGAATGCTAAAAGTAGAGTTTAACAGTAACTAATTCATCTGGTATTTTATGGAGATTGAAATAATTTTATAATTTTTTCAGCAGGTCTGACTACATACAAAAAATGTTAAAAGTTTTAGGGGCGAGAGTGAAAAAAAATCATAATTTAACTGGTAAGATACTTAATGGAACACACATTGCTCTTGTGGAGAGCAAAATGGAGCTTGCCCAGATTGATCTTCAAGATACCATAAACCAAGATGTTTCTTTCCACTGAATCAAAAAAATCTATGCCTCCGTTTTAATGAAAAAATCCTCCTTCGGGGTTTCCGTTCTGTTTGACACCTCACTGAAATCACTCTGGGTTTTTCAGTTTTCTGAAAACTATACTTATCTCTCTGCTGGATATAAAAAGTTGCTGTTCACTCCTGTAGGTGTATAACACAGGATTTCTAGTTTTCATAGTTCCATTAATTTTCCTAACGCCTAGTTTTAAGTGTTAAGCCTATTCTTACGGGCTGGGAAAATACGTAGGGGAAATCATCATCTGTCTCCATACAACTGTGCAGATACATAGAGGACGAGAATCTGATTACATGAATATTGCGGCAGCAGCTTTTTGGTGAAGAGCCAGAAGGTGAATTTGTGCAAAAGTAATGGTTTTGTTAGGGATAATGCTTGCAGCACTGTTTACCTGGGTATGATCTGCTTCTGTGTACATGGAAGGAAGGCTGTGCTGCAGCTCTAGTGGTGTTATGTCTGGATACTACATTTGTATCTGTTAAATATCCAGGCAAACTTGTTTAACCTTGAAAATTCTCAAGTTTTCAACAACAAAAGATGAAGTTCATGACCTTTGCTTGGTTTTGTTTTACCTAAGCCTGTTAAATGACAGTAAGTTCTCAAGTGTTTCGCAGTTTTGCAGCATGCCCCACACTGGATGTGGTGGGTTTCTTTGTCACAGGTCACAGGTGTGGTGTTAAGGTTTTCATAGCCTTTTACATGACTTTTTGTTTTATATATGGCAGACAAGAAACAAAACAGTGTCTCAGTACAGCATAAAGGAGATTTCTTTGGAGATACCTTTTAATGGGTTGGAAACTTCCTGTGAAAATGAGTCATTCAATCAACAAAGAAAGTAAATTCTACTATTTTCTTCAGAGATTTAACCTGTAAGATAGAGAGTGCTTAATACCATCTTTAAAGATCAGGACCTGGGACAGATGTTTGATCATATATAGTAGACATGGAAGTCCTCCTTCTCTCCAGTTTATAGCCTTAATTAAACTACTCATCCACTGTGTGAAAGGTGCTGAAGGACAGTCTCCAGGACTTAGACGATTTTCTAGTCATTCTGTTCCTGTGGTCACAGGATTTTCACACACCTAAATTCTGGGGTGTGGGTAAAGGCAGTCAGATGAAACCATGCGTATTATTACCACAGCAAATTTCACACTTTAAAGATTTTTTTCTATTAATTTTAGCAAAAACTTCTGCTCTTTTACTGCAAAACCAGCCATTTCATATTTCCAGGGATAATATTTGACTTTTCTAGGACAAAGTTCCTACAAATGGTGTATAAATATAGCAGAAGCTGAGGACTCATAGTTGGGTCTAAATTCCAGTTGTTTTTTGTCAGACTGAGAATCTTTTGAATGGACTGACAAAGGCAGATAGACACCAGTACTGTGTATACCAGCCAGAGTGAGACCCATCAGCTTCTTTCATTCAGATTTTCATTTCATCTCCAATCAAGAAATTTAACTGAGGAGAAAATAACCCTTTCTTCTGCTTCTGACTTTCTAGCATCGGCTAATTGTACTGTGTAATTTGAAGTCAGCAAGAAGACAAAGAACTTTCAATCATGAAAACAGACCATTAGCTAAATGAGAAGGGCTGTACTCAATACTAACAACTATTAAACATATATGTGCTAATAAAATCCGGGTCCAGGTTAATAGGCAGAATCTGCTTTTTATTTTAAGCACATCAATGTGATTTTTAATATTTTAGCCTTGTTTTGGTGATAATTTTTAATTAGTTCCCTTAATTTTGTCTCTACCTTGTTATTTCTTTGTATGGATGGGGCTGATGCTTGAGTTCAGGCTTTTTAAAAAATGTTTGTAGGAAGACTATGAACTCTAGGACAGTAAGTACTTTAAAAAAAATGAATAAAGGTCAATGACAGACACGTGGTACGTTTTTGAAGTGGAAGTCCTAAAGACTGAGTTGTAGTGTAGATTGATACACATCAGTGATGTTATTTGGATGTCATTTGTAATGAACAGGTTATACTGATGAAAAATTTGGATGGTTTTCTAAAGAAGTGTTCTCTTCACATTTAATCAGATTATTTTCCTGCTATGTCCTCATTGTGTACAGCATAGTAATTTACAAAACATCTAAACAACAGGTTTATCATAAGAATTTTATGTATTAGTCGTACAAATGGTTTGGTTGTGTAGCCTTACAAAAATAAAATGTGTATAATTGTCAGATGACTGTGCCAAAGTCAGCTCAAATCCTCCCACCTGGATGTGAAATGTGTGGTATGGTATAGTGGGATTGTTTTCTTTGTATTTTCACTGTTTCACATCTCTAATGCAGAAAATGTTTCTCCTTGCTTTGGACTGTTAAAATATAAAGTGTTTCCCATTCACATGTTGACTAGATACTCATTGTATAGTTGCTAAGGATACTGTTGACCCTCAAAAAGATAATGTACAAGAGGGAGATGCATACAATTTCTAACTCTTTGGAAAATTAGTTTTAATCAATCCTAAAATAAGACATGCAGAAATCCCTCCATCTGTTTCAAAGATTGAAATTAGGCCCAGTTATCCTATGGTAAATATTTTGAATTTTAGGTTCACCCTATCCACTCTGAAGTGTCTGGAAAACTTCTGGCAGTATAAAGTCCTGGGCTTCAAAACAATATGGCTTAGGAAAACTATAAAGTCCTTAACTGTGCCTGATACAAGTGTAATACAGGATAAAGAGGATAAGGGGTCTGAGAGCCATGGCAAGCAAAAGAGAAATCAGTTATGGTCATGACAAGAAATGGAAAATAAAAACCTGAGTTTTATTGTGAGACTTTTTCATTGTCCGTTTGTACAGCTTCCTCTTCTGTAAGATCATGACAATGACCTGTGTCAGAAGGCTTTTGTAAGGCTTATTTCATTAGCTCTGTGAGCCGCAGTGCAATAGCAACAACTGCCTTTATGATAGCAACACACAAACCTGTAAAGAATTCATCCCTAAAGTCTGTGTGTTGGCTTTCTTTCTTTGTTTTTGTTATAATTTGTGTTATTTACATGCAACATCTTTTTGACAGGAATTTGAAAATATCTGAGAGTCAGGTGCTGCTACCCTGTCAGTCCCAATAGTATCATAGTCAACTAATAGCTGGTGGAGTCACTTCCTGAGGGGAATATTGTAAAGGATGAGGTGCTAGGGACACCAGTTTTCATACAAGAAGCAATATAACAATGGGCAGCGCTCTGTTGTGAAGTCAGAAAGATAACCTGCTCCCTTGCACTAGAAAATTCAAGAGTAACTAGTGTTTTGGTTGTAAAAATTTGAGTAGGAAGAATTGCTTTGAGGTGATGGGTATTTGGAGTGGCTCACAACAGAAGGCAGGAAAATATAGCAGTATGTTTGAGATCTGGGAAGCAGTTTTATTGTACATTCTTTAATTGCCTTGCATAGTGGAGGGTTGGGGGATGGGGGAAGGGGGTGAGTCTTCCAATATGCCACTCTAAAACTACACCAAAAATTCTCTTAAAATGGAAGGAATTCCTGTCACTAAAGTTATGCTTAGCCATAATTTGCCATGCTTCATTATGATGTGCTCTTGAAAAATTTGATCATCTATAATATTACTAATTATTAATTTATACCATAGTCTCATGACTTGCTTTGCTCACGAGTAGAACAGGGGTACTTAGAGGTATTTCTTTAATATTTGTATTAAAACAAATGCCAAACTCTTGATTACTTATAGAACTTGATAATACTAAGCAATTTATTCAAAATACAACTAATCAGGAAGGTAGGGCTTAGAAATGTTTACTGTTGCTTAGAGTGAAAGAGAGTGTAATTAAAATGATAAGGTAGTCATGATTGGAATAAATTATTGAGGTTATGGAGATTGCATCTTAAACCATTTGGTTAATGTTGAGAGACCTTGATTTTGAATATGTTCTGGGCTTTTAAACATTGAAGAAGTAGTTCCTGGAACATAATCCTTTCTCAGGAGGCTTTTGCAGACTGAACAGAATTCTTACGGTTATTTTCTGTTTCTGCCCTTCCAAATCTTCTACCATTTTATCTACTTATTTTTATCTGGTTTTGTCTACAAAAATTCTTTACCTGTTGTTTACCTGCAGCTTAAAATTATCAAAAAATGTGTGGAAATCTGTTTGCTAATCTGAGGCTTGACTGGGAAAAGAGGCTCACGTACTCCTGAAGAAAATCCAGTTACCAATTAAGATTTTCATTAAAATATTTGAGTCACAGTTAATTTGCATTAGGATTTATTATCTGAGCAAACCTGACCTATTAAACCTTCTAAATCTATTTCTGTCAGTTAATGTCATGATTACAGGAAGAGCACATGGTGTGCCACGGAAACACAGCTGTTCAACCAAATTTTTAACTTGGAATCACCATTGTGCAGTTTATGACTGAATTATTAGACACAATAAATTATTTTATGCTCACCACTCTCATGTCCATCTTTTTAATATTTTCCTTGTCATTGTAAGTGCCTTTAGCCTTATAGGGTAATGAAAGGTTCTCGTATCAAGTCTGATTACTACTCTAATGTTTTCCAGGCATGCTTGGTGATGAGCTTGGCATATGAAACAATTTCCTACAGTAATAAAGCTAATTAAAGTGGGCAGTCATCCCCACATCACTCTTTAATGAATTATAATGAGCTCATTAATCTATCCGGTCTTGCTCACCACATCTATTGACTAAGCTTCTGTGGCAGTATAGGATAGAACTCACACCCAGGAAAAAAGTGGACGTTAAGACCCATCTATTTTCCCATTTTTGACAAAAAAAACAGGAGAAAGCAGAGGTATGCTCTAAGCGGAAAATGCTTGTTAATACTCAAAATTGGAAATGGTAAACAGCTAAGTCCAGCTAATGGTGGTGAAAGAAGACTCGTGCAGGAACTTATCAAGGTCTGGTGTTGCACTACACGTGACAGAATAATTAATGCTTGTGTGGCACACACATATCATGTAAAATATGACTTACAAAAAAATCATTTAGTAACTGGCTCTCTGGGGAAACTGCCTAAAGAAAATAACATATCAAGCTCATTTTTGGATGAGTTTCTTGGCATTTTTCTTTGTTTGCTCAAAATGAGCAGAGGAGGGCTTGCGAGGTTGTTTCATAACCAATTTCATAATGACACATATTGGAGAATTAGGCAGTAAGATTTATGAGTGCAAAGAGATGACTCATGCTGATATACATCTAGAAAATACTCCTATTTTTCTTAGATTCTTACCCTGCAACTTTGCCCATCTGTAAGAGATGAAGTCTAGTAATAGCAAATCACAGCTTACTGAGGAGTTACCTCGTGCTTTCTAGCTGATAGCAGAAGACTATGGTGGATTCAGGGGAGATTGGAGTGGCCTGTGCTGTGTTGGAGCTACAAGAAACTTTTCTATTGATCTCCTCACAGGGCAGCCAGGATGCAATTTGGACTTGTCTCCTTCTGCTTAGATAAATGAGGTTTTGTTTAGGACATTATTCTCTGAATATGAAGAAATACATTTGCTGGTATGGCAGTAATGAAACGTCTACAAAAATGCTGCAGTTAGCAGATATTTTTACTTTACTTTTTTGACCTGAATGTTTTTTGTCATGCTGCTTGACGGAAAGAAACTTCCATACAAATGAAAAAGTGGATGCATTTCAATTGTAAATTAAATTATATTTGCACAAAGTTATAGATTTTATGGGTATTCTTTCATGTGACTCAGTCTGTATGTATTATATGATTAATAAGGTTGCTTGCATGTAAAACTGTGAAGAGGTTTTGGTTTTGCTGATTCGGTGTTAGGGGAAAAAAGTAGATATGAATATTTTATCCCTGATGATAATGAGAGTTGATAGGACAATATTAAGTTGCTAAAAATACGGTTACAAACCAAAAAACCCTACCTCGATTATAGAAGGCTTTTGTCAAATTAATAATTGCAATGAAGTCTTCCAAAGAATTTGCAATGCTGAAAGAAAATTGGTGGTTACGTAAGTACTCTTGGCAGATAAGTGTGAAGAAAGGAAAAAAATATAATTTAAAAATGGGTGTGTGTTTCAGCATCAGTAAATGCACTAGCATTTGGGGCAGCTAATCCGAGGCATGAGTCTTGAAATGCCAGTTGAAGATACCCAAGAACAGTAATGGAGCAACAGAGAAGAAGAAATCTGTCGCACCAGCTACTCATTCTAAATGAGTAGTGATAAATTAAATTTTTAAATTATAAGTTCCTAAATGAAACTGATAGGAGAAATTGTTGAACTGCTGCCTCTTGCCTGTTCTCTATTGCTTTAATCTTTGTAGCTGAATGTCAGATGGAAATAGACAACTGGTTTTTGTTTGTTGGGGTTTTTTAAAAAGTTCTTTTAATTTGAATTTGTTACTGGTTAAATTAGTAGAAACTGTTCTGGAAAATAGATTTGATTGGACCATGAATTAATATAATAAAGGGGGAAGAGCAGAACTGACTTCCTGAGATTTTAATCAGACCTCAGGAGTCTGCTGGAAGAGTCATGCATGTGAATAAGGATGATCTGTTTTGTGTAGTTAACTCAATTTCCAAAAACCTTTTAACAAAGCCTTTCATCAGAGGCTTTTTAAAAATAAGAGGATGAGTAGAAAAGTCTTCTCTTGGATTAATTGCAGATTAGGTTTACAGTACAAAAGATACAAGTAGTCATTTATTAAAGGAAGAATTATACTTCTAAAAGGTCCAGAATAATCAGAATTAAAATGAAGTTTGAAATGTTGCAAAAAGATTTCATCATACTAAATGATGTAAAGATGAAAGGCGCTTGAGCCTTTCAGTGTCAGCAGACACAATGGAGTGCACAAGGGGAAGAACAATCCTATTTTTCCTAATGAGGAAAGAGACCTTTCAGACATGTCCATAGTTCCTTTAAAAGACCTCCTTAGTACTTACTAAAATAAAATAAAAGAAAAAAAAAAAAAAGAGGTACATCCAGTTGAGCATTCTTAGTAGAATCCTGATTACCTGGTTCAAATGAACAACACAGTCCGACTGGGAAAGGTGGATGGTAGGTTTTTATCAGAGATACAAGATGCTTATGGGAGGTAGGAGATATTTACTTTAAACAGAGGTGACAGTAGTTATGCAGTAAGCACGAGGATTTATAAAACAATAGAAGTCATTGAGGAGGTGAATAGGGAATACACCTATCTAGTCCTAAGGAAACGGGAACAGTGGCATTGTTCCACAGCAGACTGAAAACCAGAGGAAGGTTTTGTTTCACTTGTTTTCTCTTCATGAATGTAGAATTTATTTAGGGATATCACCAAAGGGGGCATCATATTGTGTGTGCGATTTCTGTCCATAAAGAGAGAAAAGGTGGATTGATTAATATTGGGGGAAATACGTTCATATATTTTCTTAGGCTCTTGGCTGCTGTTCCTGATTTCTGCACGTTAGATTCATCTTGGCTTTCACCTGGTATAACCATTCAGTTTTGTGTTCTGCAGTTTATTAATCAAGCTTCATGCTTTTAAATGTAATGGTTTTTATTATCACTCAGAAAGAGAGAAAATTTCAGCTGGAGTGAAAAAAAATCCAAAGTAATTTGGTCAATCTGCATTTTAAACTTAATGGACATTTGGCTCACCCTAAAGAAAATGTTAATTTAGCTTTGTTTTCATAGATGTCTGAAGTCAAAGTAGCATAGCCTATATAATCTTTGACTATTACCTTCACAGTAGAATATCTGTTGAATTATAGTATTTAACTGGATATAACTGCCCTAATTTTCCTAATAAATTATTTATTGATGTGTTCCATGTAACTGAACTTAAAATATGTTATAGTATTGCATAGGTGTTTTTTAGGACTAATCACCCTTATTTATCATGAGAAGATCAGATCATGTGTTCCCCAAACTCCATTTGATTTCCTGATCAAGAAATGGAGTGTTCTTCCTTTAGAAGTGTCATCAAATACTGGAGCTGTGTGGAAAGAGGATGTACAAAATAATGTCTGTTTCTGATATGATCAGGGTTTACAAAACCGACTAAGGATTTTATTTATTTGTGTTTTTCCTGGAAAACACAATGAAAGATAACTTGGAGTGAGACTCTGCATTTGCTGGGTCAAGGTGGTCATGGCAGACAGCTCTGAGCTGTCATGTTATGCTTTAATGGGAATTTCTGAAGCATGGACTAGCTCTCACCCTTGTTCTGGGCTTCAGCAGCAGCTGGCAGGGCAGTGTGACATGAGAAGCAGGCGAGTTAAGTGTGACCATTGCCTGCAGTCAGCAGGGATGCTCTTTGGGAGGGTTGCTGGGACTCCAGCCAAGACTAACTGGACTGGCAGGGCACCAAAACAGCAGATGAGCCAAAGGAACAAAATCAATGTGCCTTGCACATGTGAAGAAATGCAGCCAGCCAGATCATTTCTCTCTTGGTGTGATTGAAAGGAATTGATACAACAGATATAAAGTGGTGCAGTAGGTAGAGATAGAGTGAGCACAGAATGGGAAAAGTGACACTGTGTCTATGACGTGCCGTGGTGTACTTAAAACAGGGAGCAGACCATTCTGACACCTGAAACAAGTGATACAATCTTGGTCTCTCTGCTAATGTTAGGGTCATTAGGACTTTCATTTAAACAAGAACAGTGCAAGTGCTCATGATCTGACAGAGAACTCATTTCTGAAAACACAACCTGTAATATCCAGCAGACTACGTGTGTAATCTCAAATAGGTAGATGCTCTTCCTTTTGTAAAGCATGTTAACACAAGTGGTGTCTCAGTTTGGAGAAAGATAGTAGTTCTGCTCTGCAAATTTCTTGTAAGACCAACAAAACTGTTTTTCAGGTGTCAGGTAGTATAAAGTGAACCACTGAAGATATCCATAGTCTAGACTTCAAAACTGCTGCAGAAAAATACTGTACATGTTAAACCTTGTGTTTTCTCTGCATGCTTTAGACAGTTATCTAGAAACGTATTAATTTTTCTGGGTAGATCTGCTGCATTACATAGAGGAAGCTTCAGCTTTTTCGGCATTTGTGTACCTTTTTGGACCTGATATTCACTTTTAGATTTCTTAGTTTTGTTTGTTCCAGGAGTATTTTCTTAAGACACTATATCCTAAGTAATTGTTAATTTTTGCAGTACCCTAAGTTGGTAAACAATCCATTTAGCATCTGAAATTCAGCACATTTATCAAATGAGTTTTATTATATTCTAATTTTATGGTATTTTTTTGGAAGCATATTCTATTTCTCATCAGAGGAAAAGCAGTAAATTTATCTTCCAGACTCCTTGCTTAGTTCTGTTTATAGCACTTTGGTTACAGTAAACACGATATGCCTATTTGTTCCAAACTATGAAGAAGTATAAAGTAAGTTTTCAAAATTAAAATGATTATTCTTTTTGGCACAACCTGCTGCAGCTGTCTTCACACACAGCACAGTTTTTCATCTTGTGACCTGATCTGAGGAGAAACAGATTTGCTACTATGTTTAGCATTTTCCCAAATGAGCAGAATTAAACTAAAACAGGAAAATACTAGCACTGAGATATTGCAAACGCTGTCATAGCTGGCAAATGAAAATAAGTAAAAGAGTGGTAATTTGAAGAATATTCTGACCATACATGTATGCAATAAAAACAAAAGATCCATAACGAACTTGCAGCTAAATAATGGATTTTTTTAAGTATCAGAGGATAAAAGTGAAGAAAATGATATATAGCTTTTTGCATACAGCTGCTTTTACGTTTTTATGACATGCACTTGGAATTTAGACTACAAACCTTTTTGGTTATCTACATTTTATAAAAAAAAAAGTAGTTCTGTTTACAGATCATGCTGTGTCTTACAGTTCTCTTTAACAGCGACGTGTTAATTGACTTTTTATCAAGCATTTCCAGAGTCTTGGACAAGTCTGTTATGGACATGCTTACCTCAATGGAGAGCAGAATTCTTATTCTTTTTCCATAATAAAATGAACAACATTCATAAAAACAATGAGAATAATGAGAATGTAATCTGTAGTACATATAATTTATTAAGCTCAGCAAAATGGCCTCAAAGCTACAGTGTGTACAGGTAGCTTATGAAAACATGCCTAGAGCATAGATTGAATTATTTGGACTGATAATTTCATAGCCTTCCTGTTCTCACTGGATTAGTAGCCTTGAAAAAATATTGGCATAAACTCATTTTTCAGAAAGATAAGTAATCAAAGTGGCAAAGGGTATTGGTTCAATAAATGGAAAAAGTAAATGTCACCTAGCAGACTTTTAAAGCTATGGACATTTAATTGAATTTGATTGGGTTCTGAACTCTACTTTAGTTATGTGACAGTCTTTTCTTTTATACTCTATATATATTAAAAGGGCTCAAAAAAAGCAGGAGAAATATTTTGCATATGTGATCATGCCCACACTATAATTGGCCTTATTTTTCTGAACATAGGAATACATGGGTCAAGTATCTACTTGAATGGGGAGATAGCTAGGAGACCAGCTCTGACAGCCTTGGAGTATTCAAAGTGTATTTAAAAAGCCTACTTTATGAGGGAAATGTTTTTTTCCAGCTTAGTAATTGCAGTGTAGATTTAGAATGCATTGAGTGCATGCTCTCCTGAAAGCAGGCCATCCTTTTCAAGTTATTTCCTCTTTAATATCTGTTGCTGTGACAATTCATTAGGAGGCAATATTGGTTTTCTGGGCAGTTCTGTTGTTGTTTTTGGTACTATAAATCCCCATCAGACCATGTCTGCTATTTCTTACTCGCCTTGAGAAGCTTTTCTCAACAAATTTTTTTGGTCTATCCACAGCAGCTTTGCCCTCTATTATAGTTTCTCAGCAGATAATGAAGCATTTCAGACCTCCTAAGGAGTAGAGATGATCCATTCCTGAATTTGCACTATCAGATACACATTGCTGTTTGCCCACAGACTAATGAATCACACAGCATTCCACCAGTTTTTGCTGCCCGCCACACTTTTCAGTAACATGTTTTGTTTGATATAATTTACACAATCACTGAAATATTTTGGGTATTGCATGAGAAAATGGTTTTTGGATCCTCTTCTCCTGCCATAGCTTTCACTATTTACTTTCTGGAGGGACTATATTCAGTATTTTGGCAAAAGGTTTTTCTGCAAGATTTTTTATTTTGTTAGGGCTACATTCAGACAGGTGTATGGGATATTGAAATTGCCCAAGCCTTTTTGCAGTCAACTGTTTGACAGTATGTTTTCTTTTCTTTCACGCTCTTGCATTTGTAGAAAGATTGATGCCTCTGCAGATACTGTGCAGCAAAATGAGATTATCAAATCCTAATTCTACTCTGCATTCAGCAAGAAATGGCTATCTGCTGCTCCAGGAGAGCAGGGTTCTGTCATGTGTGGTGGTGACTTGGGAATTTGAACACCATCACTCCTTCCTTTTTTGTACCCTCGCTTTATATACCCAGCATGATGCCATATTTTATGGATTATTCCTTGGATTGGTTGGCTGTCTTGGCTGTGTCCCCTCCCAACCTCATGTGCCACCTCCCTCCCTTCACTGCAGGGGAAGTGTGAGAAGCAGAAAAGGCCTTGACACTGTGTGAGTGCTGCTCAGCAATAACAGAAACATCTCTCTATTGTTAACACTGCTTGTTACAGTGTTAACAGACCAAATCAAACCCATAGCTCCGTGCGAGATGCTATGAAGAAAATTAACTCTACTTCAACCAAAATCATCATGGAGTCCAAACCAAACAGTCTCAAGTGTCCCAGAAATTGCTGTGTGCACTTTTAGTGGCCTGCACAGTTGATAACGTGAGGCACTGATCTACAAGCACCACTGGAAGTGTTAATCAGAGTTTTGCTGAAATGAGGCAATGCAAAGGAAAAATTGTAGCCCTACATGTTTTTCTCCAAGCTCAAGACAACTGTTGCATGGAAAATGGAAATTAAGTGCCTGGAGAACTGTGCTGAGCAGGAGGGGTCCATTCCTTGAGTGTGTGAGGAAGATCCAGCTGGGTGCACGGCTGCTTTTTGCCAGGAGAGATGCACTGTGGGTTTTAAGTCTTTAGAAGCTCTGGAAGGCAAAATCTTTCTTTGAGCTCTCGCTAGTCCAAGGGAGTTCTGCCCCTTAGACAAAACCAAGTGCCAAAGCTCATCTTAAAAATCATTCCTGCTGTGGTTGAGACATGCTGTTACAGGCCTCATTGCTGTATTTGCTTGTGTATGCTTTCCAGAAGATATTTTTGTAGTAGTCTTGGCTATGGGACCTTGATGATTTCCTTTTTCCACGAGTGTATTGTACTACTTTATTTTAAGTTTAAAAGGAGAAATTCAAAAGATAAAACTGTGCAGTGTTTTCACAATGTAAAACTGAGCTGGCAAGAAGAACTCTACACTTTAACAAAAATTTGAGGCATCATAGCCAATGCCATATTGTTTTTAAAACCATTTTGTTAAATGAAGACCTCACTTTGATGAAAATAATAGTTGCTGATACTTAAAACCATATTTTTTAGAAGCAGTCATTTTTGCTAACAGTAGTGTTAAATATGTACTAATATCATATTCAGTGCTGCAGGCTGTATTCTGGGATGCGCTCAAATTTTATTTTCAGCTAATGTGCCTAAACATCAATCTGCTACTAGATAGTAAAATGCTTCTATAGCATATAATAAACAAAACTTCTGTGAGTTTTTCCCTAACACAGATAATGTGATTTCTGGCGTTTTTCTAAATTTAGATCTTTCAGAAGATATGTACATAGTACTGAACTAGCATGTAAGCGGCCAGAAATGGTGTAACCCTTTCTATTGTAGTTGTTTTAAAAATTTGCAATATTGATGTGTATGTGTTGTTTTTTTTACCAATTCTATTAGAGCAGATGATGAGCAATATAATTACTTTGAAAGATAATAACTGTAACCTTTAATGTGAGGAAAATGGGATCACACTCTACTTTTTTTGTCCTGTATTCCTGTGTTTATTTGGATTTACAAACACATTGGTACTGACAAGAGTGCAAGTTTATCTCCCTGATTATACCCTTTAGAACTTCTGAACTCTGAAATATCTGAATAATTTCTGCACTCTTGCATTGTTATCCGCTGATAATTAGAGGTCAATTTTTTTTTCAAAGTAAGTGTTGTGAGTATACTCTCAGATTTCCAAAAGTTTTCCCGTCATATGGCTTGTGTGGTTTTTTTTTCCCAATAATAGTATTACAAATTAGTCAACTTCCCAAATGATATGATTCCATAGAGTTCTTCAGTTACGGTTGTATAACCAGCTAGTAGTCTGGTTAGTTTGCTAGGGTTTTACTTTCCAACAACTCAGTCTGTTAATTTGAGTTTCTCTTCCTGGGTATTTATCAGAACTACATGATTGATGTTTCTCCTTCAAATTTGAAGTTGAGACTTCCATGAACTCTTGAGATTTCCTGGGGACAGCTTGCAGCCTGCCTCCTGGACCTGGGTTTGCCTGCATTTTCAGCTATTAGGGTCACTTTCATGCAGGTCAAATTGGGTAATAGTGGTTATTTCACTAAGTGGTAACTATATTCTTTCCTCCCCCAGTTAATACCATAACTGCTGTTGTTTTAGCTGATGTGGGATAAAAGATGTATGGATGGGAGTGTGCTTTCTTTTTCCTGTGGATGTCTGTGCTGCTTTCTTTTTCATCTCTCCAACATCAAGAGCTCTGCCATCATGCTCCAAATTGATATTTCTCTAATGTTGTTTTGTATGATTAAAATTATAACATTTCATAGCTGTTTCTCAGATGAAAAGGAATGACCTGATAGGATCTTCAGTAAAAAGACTTTAAAGGTTCAGAAAACAATGAAATGGACTTCTGTGCAGGGAGCTATTCAAATTTCTATGCAGTGTCTTTGGATACATTAATTTGTTTATGCAGCAACTTAGAAAATGTTATTGAAAATACCATACATGACAAAGGAAAATTGTGTTTCATTATTTGAAAGTAATTATCTCACACTATATGAAACAGCCTTTTCTTGTCATGAGCAAAGTAGAAGCGTTAAGCCTATTATAACATTTCTTTTGATGTTTTTCTAGGATGGAATAAAAGACGAATGCTCAGTGCTGAAGCTGCAGCTGAAGGAGAGAGATGAACTCATAGCCCAGCTTCGGGAGGAGCTGGTAAGCAGGAGAAACACTGGGGGATTTTTTGTGGGTAGTTTTGAGTTCATTTACCTGATAATGTCACTGCAAGACCAGAAATTAAAGAAATACGATTTCACACCTGCTACAGAATTACTAGCCTAAGGCTGTGTTAATCACTCAGATAAACAGTGATAAGACTCACTGTACTTTTCTAGGACTTGTCAGCCTCTGAAGTGGCTACTGTCTAGATTCACTACTTGTACAAGTTTCTTTGAAGAGATTGTGTTGACAGTTGTCTTGATCAGAGGCAGATAAGCACAGCACTGTATGCATATGCCAGAAATCTTGAAGGGCCATGCACATGCCTGATAAATTGTTAGTTCTTCTCCCAGGAGCTGCTGTTCACATCTATGAGATTATTCAGTAGAAGAGGAAATGCGTTTTTTTTCGCCATAACAGATGTTTTTGCATAAAATAATAAATATTCTTACACTTGCTCAACCTTTACTTAGCATGTGAGCTACTAATGCTTGGCTACTAGTGCTTTAAGGATTGACAAAATACTTTCCCATGGCTCAAGTAAAATATATGATACAGCAATTGAAAAACTAAACACGTGGAAATACATTTTATTGTTTTAAGTCTGCGCTAGCAGAATACTAAGATTCCTTTTTTTGGTGGAATGTGGTTAAAACATTGATGTCTTCAGTATTTTTAAATAAAGGATAGGGAGTTTCCACCTCTTCTCTCACTGCAGAGAACTTAAACACTCCACAGAGAAATCCTGTAGGGTCACCACATTCAGGAAGACATTCAGCATGTCTATTCCTTCCATGAAAGCTGCAGGTGTGCGGGCACCTAGGATTTTGTCTAAGCACCCTTTGGGTCAAGGGAATGTTTCCCTAATTAGATCTTAATTAGCTGATCTACCTCAGGGGTTTTTTGTGCCTTTCTGTCTCATGCCTCTTGTGCCCGGCTAAGAAACTGAACAGAATTAATTCAGGTCTATCTATTACTGCATATTTTATATACTCACTAAAAACACTAGTATACTTTTATGCCAAATAATTGAGTTTCAAGTTTCATGGGAAAATTGTAATCCTGCCCAAGAGTGCAAAATTTCTTTGTATATTAACATCTGCAAAATAAATACACATCATCAAAATTTTTGTTTCATATTTGGCTACATTAAGAAATTATGTATTATGTAATTATTATCTAAAATTAAATTACAGAATGGGATGCAGGGTACAGCGAGCTTCTCCACAGTCCTGGAGCATTAATTTTGTGTCAGTCTAGTTCAGAACATATGCTATTTAACTGGTGGACAATTTTGTCAGTGTAAAATTACCCTGTATCGATACAGGGAGCTGTAGCTCATTTGCTGTTAACTGTTGTCAAAGTTCCATCTGTGAATACGTCAATTGAAGAAGAAAAGACCCACAGGGAACTGTCATAATAGACAAAAAGTACAACTTCCTAGGGCCATGAAATAAGGATTTCTTTGTGATTTAAAGTATCGTGAATTTAATCCATGATTAATTGACATCAGCTTTGACACTCTAGGACTTGAAAAGGAGTGCAGATTGGATACTTGGGACCACAGTCATACTTAAGTTTTGAAATGACACTGATTTACTCGTATGAATCCAAAGAAAGCCAATTGGGTTGTGAACATGACAGAAACTACTTTAGTTTATGAAACCTAGAAAAAGAGGATTTTTTTCCCACACCATAGGAAAAAAAAAATTTCTTTTTTTTCTGAGTTGTTTAAGTACAGTCATAGGTGACCTTTTTCAATCTCTACTGCATCGTCTTCTGCAAAGCTGCACATCCAGTGCCCATTGGAGGTGCCCTGGGACCTGCCACCACAGCACTTCGTGAAGTTTGTTCCTAACTGTGTGAGGTGCTTTTAGGAGCTGCATCAGGGAAAGTAATCTCTCTTTTCAAAGCTGTTAAAAAGGGATTAAATTAATTGATTGCTAGGAAATTCTGATAATGTTTTCATTGCTGGCGTAACATTTGCTGAAAATTGATGTGGAACATGCTTTAATATTCTGCAAATGCTACACTCATTTATGTGTTTGTAAGACTGTAAATATTTGGAAAGTGAACATTTACAAAAGTTAAGAGCAGTCATTTTTGGCTAATGAAGCTGCACATGTTTTCACATAGCTGCAATTTATTACAGATATAGCACTTAATAGAAAACTAGAACTTTTGTTCTTGTATCTTGGGGCAGCCCATGATCCATTTGTCACTCTGAATATGGAAATATAAAATTTCTAAATGCAGCTTGCCTGTCTTGAAATTGTGACATCATTATGCTAATTGAGAAATAGCACATAAAAATTGATTTGAGTAGGAGTCAGTTTTGTGCTGCTTGAGAAATATTTGAGAATCTCTACTTTCCAGTATTCAAGTTGAATGTTTGTATGTAGATGTAAACCCCTTGCTTAGTTGGTTTTACTGCAAAACTCTTCAACTAACCTAATGTGAAGTTCGGGTAAATTTTGGCTCTTTGGGAGCTTTTACTTCTTGCTTTCCTCTAGATTTGCGAGACTGTTCTAGTAGTTTTCCCCTCTTTCCTTTGATTTTTTTTCTTTGGTAACTTTTAAATACTTTTTAAACAGCATTTCTACCTCATCTGAGTGCATTATGAAAAAATCTTGAGCTAAGGATAATGTCAATGGAGTGTGAGCTGGTGAAGCTTCAGAGCTTGTAATTGTTGTCTAGCTTCTGTAAGGAAAAAAGGCTAAATATTAGAGAAGTTAAAATAAGGGTTTAGATGTTCACCTATAATACCCAGGTGGAAAGGATAAAATGCAAGGAGCCATCACTTACCTCTTAGTAAACGTAGAAGATAGTCTCTTCTGGGTTTTTTGTTTGTTTTCTTTGTTAGTGGTTATTTTGTACTGACTCCCTTTGTCACCAGAAGTATGTCTGTCTTTGGAGAAATAAATATAAGTAGGGAAGGAATAGGAATTAATTCCTCTCTGTTTCCATTATCTCCTGAGAAATACCTGCTTCAGAAATGTCAGGTACCCAAACCTGCTCCAACCTGGAAATGGTAAACCTCAGCAGGAATTGAAAATTTGGGTTCAAACCATCACTTGTCTCAAAACTGTACCTATTTGTGAAAATAGTATCCAGGAAATCAAATTAAGTGCAACCATTCTGCAGGGAATGTGCCCTCCTTTTCCCTTTTCTTATTTTTTTTCCCCCTAAAATAAACAAAATAAATAAACCTCTTAGTTTTCACTGGGTGTGAGGATGTTTGAAACCTCAGCTGTCTTATACCCAGCTCTGCTGCAGCAGCATCTTTACATATATTTTCCCAAATCGATCTTTTCCCACTGCAGTGTGAGCACTTAGAAAGAAAATATTTTCATTTTATATTGGCAAAAATAACTGACTGCTGTTTACAGTAACATTTATTCTATTGCTGTCATTGGTACAGCGACATTCCCACTGAAAAATGAGTGTTAACAACATTATCCTTTCAACCTTGATTCCCTGTGTGACTTAAGTCGTGTGTTGTGCCACCAAAATGAAAAATGTAGTGAGACAGTTTGAGTGGATTCTGAGTGGAACTGGAGGCAAAGTTAGGTCAGGAAATTAATCCCCCTTATAGCCCAGCTGTTGGGGATGTTTTTCTGCCATGGAGGTGGCTCTTTATCAAATGTTACACTTTCTACATTTATGGCATAGCGAGGTACAGTGCTAGCAAAGTGGGCTTTACCTCAAGCTATAGAAGTTACTGCTTGAGGACTAGATACTCTGGAATCAGCTCAACAAAACATAGCTGCCCTATTTTATTATTTTAAAATTTTTTTTCATGTTTGAAAATCATAAATAGGCTCTACCTTCCTGCCCGTAGCTGTTAGATGATTTGAGAGGGCATGGGACTTGTCCGTGGTTTGGGGGCAGGGGTTGGGAGTGACTGCTTTTGGTGAGGAGAGGTTTTCTGTATTTGTTCATTTAGTTGCTCTATCCTACATGCAGTGTATTCCTGGGGGGCAAGAGTGATGGCAAGCTTAGCTGTTTTCTGTAGGTTGATTTCAATAATGGGCAATTAGCCAATTGCTCAGTTTTTGAAGTATGGTGAAGATGAGTACCTGTTATTCAGCTTTGAAGTGTAACAGAAAACCTTAGATGCATTTGAATCCTGCTGAGGAACTGTTTATGGAAGACACTTAGATTAAGTATAAAAATCACCTCAAAATGTAGTATGCCAGTGCAGATCCCTTGAATTTCACAGTCTTAACATCACAATTTGTTTTGACAGTAAAAGAATTACATTTGGTTAATAATTTAATGAATAGATGGAGAAAATAAGTTTTTAATTGTTGTGAAAAAGAGAAATTTTCAGTAGTCCAGGCTATTTTCAAAATTTTAAAAACAGTTGTACCTGAAATTTTAAAGAAATTAAATAGTTCCTGTTCAAAAATGATAATAGTCATTATTTTTGGAAAAAAAGTAATCTAGTTTAATTTTTACACTGGTTGCCTGTTTGCTTTACATTCTGCTGGTTTGTGGTATTATTTAATGTTGGCTGTTTTTATGAGAGGATATTACAGACCCATGGATAATTTACATAAGAACCAGCATTTGTAAGCAGTTTCAAATCCTCTTTCTTCACCATATTTAGGAAAAATTAGGAGTAGAAAAGAAATAGATTAGGTATACTTAAACTTTATTAAAGTGTCAGGCTTCTTCCCCCCCTTTTTTTCAGGAGAATTAATTGCACATATTCCAGAAAAGGCTTATCTGAGCAGTAATTACTCTCTGAATCGTTCCACAAGACAGACATGGAGTGTGAACATGGCAATTTCCTTTAACCCACAATGAGGATTAGGCTCCAACTCCTTGTCTATACCAGTCCCTTGATGAAAAGCTGCCAGTCAGATAGGATCTTTAATATTCCTTGGCACTTGTAGAGGAGATTCTGCATATGAGTTTAAGTTCCTACTACAAAACATTGTCATATCATGGTCTTTGGCATAGATAAAAAATATGTCATGAGCACAAAGTGTATTCCTGCTCTCACTGAGGCTCCACTTTTAACTATTTCATAAAAATAGCACTGCAAAATGAGCAGACCTGAAATACAAAATTTGTCCAAAGTCTCCCTTGAGGCACAGTGCCAAGGCTTGCCCTCCTTCAGTAATAATGCACTGTGTGTGCTTGTCTTTGGCAGGAGTGTCACTTGTAGACAGCTGCCTTCATGAGATGTGCAGTGTTTTACTGATGGGTATAAGCAGGCAATTCTGATCTGGCCTCAGGCCAAAATCTTGGAAAACTTTATTTCTTGATCTGTCTGAAGGACAAAATGTATGTCTCAATGTCACATTTCCTTTTTTCACTTAATTTTTTAACTAGTTTTAACTCCAGTGAAGATGTAAATGTAGCTGACAACAGGTGAATTTTAGGACAAATAAAAATGGCATCTTGGGGGGGTGCGGGGAAGAAAGGCTTTGTGTGTTGCAGTTCAGCTTTGTGGATGTTTTCCTTTGTAGGATGAAACTTGGCTAAAAAGTGTGGAAATCCATTGTTGATTGATTGAAAGTTTGTGATATAAGATAAATTCTCTAAGTACTCAAGTGTGAGCTGTCATGAAAATGACTGCTGTCAGTCTCATCTAATGAAATACTATTGCATATGCGTGTTTATAAGGGCACAGAGAAAAGTAATGTTGCTTAAAAACAAATGCACATGTGCTGGGAAGCTTGTTTTGCCTCTGAAGATCAGCAGTTTGATTTCTATGACTTAACACCTTCAGTATATTGCTAAAGGCATGTGTGTGGCACATTTTTATTGTAGTTATCTGATGTAAATGACTTTCAGATGGATGAATGCATTATTCTCAGTTCTGCACTACAGTGTTTAATGAATCAACTGGTGTAGTGTTGTTTCTTCCAATAATTAATTTGCTGCTTGGGGAAATTTTTTTGCTTTTCATAATGTTGGGATATCTCTCTCTCTTTTGCTAGGGATATGATAGAAAAATAATGTTTGGCTGGCTTCTCTTTTCTCCCCTCAATCTTAGTTTAGTGTCTTGTCCAGTTTTCTTTGCCATAGCTGGGTGTGATTCACAGAAAAGTCTGAGCATACACAATATTATAATAACCATCACAAATTAAAAATCATCTGCACTTTAACACAAAAATATAATTTTTCTTTGCATACTAGTGAAGTTTTTTAAAGAAGAGTATAATGGAGTCCTCATCCTCAGTGGATATTTTTTAATTCATTTATTTTTCACTCTCAATATATTCCAGAATTTAAAGACATCAAATATTTTTGTCTGTAAATAAGGTATTGTTGTTCACACATGAGAATTTTTAGGGGAAAAAAAAATACTTTGATGTAAGGACTTAGAAGCTGTTCTAAGACACCAAAACGCTGAACTACAGTATCTGTCCTTTCCTAAATAAGTAACAGACCAAGTAATCAGTTGCATTTAAGTATTTCTTGCATCTCACTAATGTTGCTTTCCAGAGACTGACTCCGTAGATCCTCTTCAAGTCTTGTATATTATTTTGTTGTTCCATTGCTCAATTTCAGTTTGTTGTTTGAAATGCACAAGATTTAAGAGATTCAAGGAAGAATCCATTTCAAATTCTGTTTCAAAGACTGAACACTTTCTGACTTTTGTACGTTTGCATCATGAATATTGCATGGTTCAAAGGATGCTCAAACACTTCCTCAGGTGCTCTGCCTTCTTTGAAACTCATTGTTTAGTGATTTTAGGTTCTGTTTAGGGCTGGGGTGTGTATGTGGAGTTTTAGTACAACTTCTGTAGAAAAGTTCTGATTCTTACCTAGTTTGTGTATGGGAAGTTTTAGCTCTAAAACTGGGACTTTCCCTTCCAGTTTTGGAGGGCACAAATGCGCTTTGCCATAGCTATTTCCCGCAGTTTGGAGAAGTGGATAGTATAAAGTACTACTGATCTTCTAGATTTGAGTATCTAATCCTTATACTGAGTGCCCACTCTTGTCTATTATTACCCTGGGGTGGGTGGGACAGATGCTGAGGCTGGAGAGCTCTGAATAAATGAGGCCATTTTATTTCAGAGACTTTAGATAAAGGCCTTTTCCTTTTTCCTTCTTCTTCTTTTTTTTTTTTAATCAGGATAACAATTTTACAGCAAGAGGTAGGTTATAGTCACAGTGTCAAGCCTCTTTCTTCCAGGCCTTTAATGCTCCCCTTGGATTCTTTCTTCTGCTCTTCTCATTTCCTGCACCTTTCTTCATCTTTTGAAATACTGTTCCCCTCTTTCTACGGAAACCACACAGTCTGCGCTTCTTTTAATGTCCTGTGCATGTTTTAGCAATTCTTCATCCAGAAGCTTATTGATGCCCACTTCTGGTTTTTGGGTGGAGACGTTTTTCAAGCTCAAGCATTTGTAGTGTTGCACAACTGTAATATTTTTGGCTCTGATGAGATTTCGTCATTATCCCATTTGGTACAACATGTGAATGGGTTCTGTAGCAAAGCTTTCAGAAATTACCTGCTGAATACCCTGTATTTAGACTGGGTGTTTGGTGAGATTGGCAGTGGGCTGTACAAATGCCCTTCATCACTCTGCAGGGAGGAGGCAGATAACTGAAGACCTGTAATGCATTCATGCCAAGTGGCAGTAAAAACTCCCACGTGGTAGCAAAGTGTGTTACAAGACTAGATACAAAAGCCTGAGTATTTTCCTAGCAGAGAGATTGCTGCTTTCTACTTTCATTTCTAAGCTATTTCCAAAAATTATTGCTCAAGCAATCCCGTTTCCTATTTTGTCTCCTCTGATAGTTTAACTGAATAAGCATTTTATATTCCTTTGCGTCTTGATTAGAAGAAAATAAAATGGTAGTATATGGTCATCATCAGAAAATCAAATAAAAAAACCAATCTTACTGACTTTTAGCCACATTTTACAGTTAAATTACAAGGATAAAATAAGCTACTGGTTAATAGTAAGTCAAATTAATCTTGCTCATACATTTATTTGGTTTGTCTATGGTACTCAATTCTGACTGTTTTTTCATTAGATTGCTCTGTGTGGCTAGTAAAATAAAAACAATGAACTGTTTCTTAATATTCTTTGTTGACTTCAGAATATAGAGTAAAAATATATCTTTTTTGGCTCGATTGGTTAGGGTTTTTTCAGAGCTGTTCTTCATGAATAATTCAGTAAGTTTGAAGTGTGCTTAACGTATTTTAGCGTTTTCTGGTAATAATGGAAGACATTTAACTTACACTTCCCAATTTGACTTACAGATGATATTGTTTTTCTCAAAGGGAGCTCTTGTGATTTGCCAGAAGAGTAATAGAGTTTGCAGGCTATGGTATTTATCAGAATTCACTGATTATTAACACAGGGATTTATAAAACCAGACTTACTCCAAGTGTGATATTTGTGTTTCAGCTTACAAATGAGGATTTCACTCAACAAAGCTAGTTGAGAAATAGGATGCTGTATTATTATGGCTTTGGAAAGAACAAGTGGAGCTATTGTGCTGGTAGTATGGTGATGAGAAGGAATAAAAACAAACTGTGTCTGGTGGGGCTGCTGTGGTGGAGCTCAGGTTTATAGGCTGGAAAAATAAAAACTGGTGCAATTAAAGGATGATCTAAAGCGCCTGAACAACTTTTTCTGTTTTTTAGCTGAACTGTATATTTATCATACTGCTTTCCAGAGGAGGGTGATGGGCTCTGAATTGAAGGGTGGTAGAGAAAGGATTGAGGGTCTTTGGATTGTCCCTGGATATATACCTTCTAAGAACATTGCAAACGGAGGCATGATTAGAAAATTGCTGTACAAATAGAGAGAAATTGCTGTGCAAAGGATTCTCATTTAACTTGTGTGAATAAGAAACTTTTGACCATTTTTCTGCAATTTTTTAGAAGTCATCTTGTTGCATCTTCTTCAATTTATGGAAATGGAATTCAGTTTTGAGGGGCAAAGGTATTTACTTTCTTTTGTCCCTCCAGTTCAGAACCAGTGGAGTGATGAGGCTCTGGAGAGAAAGGAGTTGATGAACCACAACTAGGTTAAGACATCTTCTCTAGTACCGTTTTGTCCTTATTTCTCAAATCATAGTTAGTGATGTATGTCTGTCTTGACCTAAAACTTTATGGACCATTCTGCTTAGCCAGCAAAATCAAAGAAGTGTCCAGGCAGGGAGCTTTTTTCACATATGTTATTCTGCAGAAAACCAGATTTTTGTAATCATGTAAGCAGATTGAGAGGGAGAGAGAGAAAGAGGGTGAGAAAACTACTTCTTAAACTCTAAGGTGACAATTAAGTGGGAAGTGCAATTGTGTTTAACCTGTAGGGAGTTGAGAAGTTTCGGATTGCGTGCATGTCTGTTGGTCTGCATAGAACCCTAAAAGTGTGTCAAAAACAAGGTTATGTCTTTGTAAATTCCCAGAATCTGTAATGAAACATGTCTGTAGAACAGGAGGCCTTACGAATTTTTATTTTACTTTCATTTCAGCTTTATTTTTACTTTTTAAGTTAATTTTGATACTTTTTTTTAATTGATGAGTTCTTAAACCCTTCCATACATATGAAGGTCCTAACTTCATGGGAGGCTGGTTTGATAAGGAATATGTAGCATTTGAAAGAGGAGTACTAGCAACAGCAAAGGCTTAGCAGTGACCATGTTGCCAGAGAGCTATTGATACAGGCAATTTTGATTACTTTTTTTTTAGAACCAGAGCAGTAACTTTAAGTTATACGTAATTTAGGAGTGAAAAATCTTACTGGGTCCCGAGTCCTATACTCCTGGCTCAAAGTATCCCATCAAGGCATATATTTATATAAAGTCTACTTGGACACTGACATTTGGGATAATCAGCGAAGTCTCAGTAGAAGATAGTCCACGGAGCTGAGAATGCAGCATTGCCTCTGTTAAATTGAATCCTTAGGAATGACTGAGAAGCTACACTTAAATGGGATCTATCTTTAGGGAAATAGGGTATATTTTAAAGAAATAGACTTTAAAAAAATGTGTGGGAAAACATTTTTCATTTTATGGGCAGTTTAAAGCTTAAAATGGATAAAATTTTGGAATATGAGTGGATGTGGGTGATTACAGCTCAGAATTTCAGTATTACATGGAATCATGTCTCAGATGAGCGCCAGGTGCACCAACTAGATGTTACTGTGCTTTGTCTCAGTAAGAAAAGGATGCAATTACTCCTTAATTGCTCTTTCTTACTCAGATAAGGTATTGAAGGCTTATAGGACCCCTTTTCAGAACAGACTTCTTACTTCCTTTTTCCACAGCTTTGACCAATACAGTTTGTAAAATTGGTCGATTGATATTGTCGTAGCTTTTATTTTTTAGCATTTTATTCATTATGCATAGATGGGCATGCAAGCACTGCTCAGAAAACAAAAATGTTTTTAATGGTTATGTCTTGCTGTTTTAATTTTGCTCAGAATGCTTTGTAGCTTAATTATTTTATGACTTCGTATAATATAGTTAACAGAATGGACATCCCAGGCTAATAGACTTACCAAGACAAAAAAGTTTGTTTAGAAGGGTGAGGAATCTCTTCACCTCTCCCTGGAGAGCTGCTGCCCAGGTAGCTGCTACTACACAGGAAGAGGGGTTTGTGTGAGGTGACTTCTGAAATGCTTTTGAGGCTTTTGTGTCTACTTGCACTGGTGTGCACTGAAAATGTCAACATAAAATGTTAACAGAAGTTTGCTCATTTAGTTTGCTGGTCATCCCGTCACAGATGTATCGCACCATACATCAGACTTATGGGACAGCATCTTTAAAGGGCTCTTCGGGGCCTCACATTTACAGGTTACAGGAGTTTAACTCTGTGAACGCCTTAGTGTTTCTTGATCAGCTTTCTTAGTTATTACATGAGGCTGCAGAATTAGAAATGTTTATTGGTGAAGAATGTTACACAAGTGTCAAACCGCGTTACTTGAATTTCATCGGGGTTTTCACTTTTGTTTTAGAGCATCCCTCTTTTTGCGTTTTGTGGTGCTGGAGTCTTTGTACCTGTATTGACTGATGTGAATATCTAAAACATAGAATAGTATTCCAGAGCCCAGTAATGTTTTTAGTCTCCCACTAGGCACTGAGTGAAGCAGCTCCTGAATTGTACTCTAAATGGTGTTATATTTTTCAGAAAGCACGGGAGTAGAATTTTATACTTATGACTAATTAATGCAATTGAGAATGATCACGTACAAGGAAACATCTTTCACAGCTCATCTGTTTCTATGCTAAAATAAGTGAAAATAGCTATCCTTTTTCTGTGAAACATCTGCTTTGGTTTTTCATATGTAATTATTGTGAGAGATTTGCATGGACAGGCTAATGCATGATTCTTTGCTGTTAAAGGCAGAAAAAAAGTGTTTAATAATCACAGCTCTCAACTATACATCAACATGTACATTAGACTTGGTTCTCTATTGTGTCTGCTTTGAATGAAAGTGCACTATAGGGAATGTGTTGATGGCATCCTGTTTATGTTTTAGAGTTAGAACCAGGTAATCTCTCATTCCACTGAGTAGTGATTCAGCCTTTTTCTCATTCACTTGTGCCAGACCCAGAGAAGCTGTTTTCTGTTTCTTGCACAAGGTTTGGAAGCACCTTAAGTCATGCCATGAAAGCTCTCATGTGTAGGCTTCATTTCTGGCAGCTGTCTCTGTTTGCATTAATACCCGCATATGTTGTTTGGGAGAGGCAAAAAGTTTGAAAAAGAAAAAAACAAATAAGGAAAACAAATTGTCTACCATAATCACAATTAAGCCATTTTATCATGTTAAAATTTTTTTTTTTTTTGTGACTTAACACGTTTTCTCTGCAAGATTTCAATGTGAAATAAGAGGGAAAAAAAAGCTCTAATTTCTGCTCATGAAGATTTATTTGTCAATAAGGGCTTGGGCTTTAGTGGACATGTGTAAGTGTAGCTACATGATGTGCAGATGGGCCATGCTGATTTACATCAAATCCTGTCATTGTAAGCCTAGAGGGGAAAGTTGTAAATATCCATTTTGTAAGAGAATGATAGAACAGTTCATTTCCTTAACATGCATTTGGTGGACAGGTATATTAATGTAACACCTCACACGTAAAGATTGTTGGCAACTTTGCCATTGATTAGATCAGGTTGTGCCTTTTGATTTAAAGATGATTTGTGCACTGCATTGGAAATGGAATAGTGCAAGAAAGGCCAGTGCTAACGAAGTTGACTGCCTTCCTTCGTGATTTATGGTGTGACCTCCTTAATCAAATAACCAAAAAGAACAAGGTGTTATTTTTAACATCAGGCTGGAAATGAAGAAAGGAGAGAGTTGACAGTACCATATGCTATCTCACACGCACACCCACACACCCCCACATCCTTATCTCTATAGAAAATTGAAAGCTGATCTTTCTAAAGTAAAATAGCAACAGCTTTTCTTAGACTTCATGTGAGAAAAATGAAGAAAACAAGAGAATAGCTTGGAAGGTCTAGTAATTCTTTTTGTTTTCTGGGACTTTTTTGGTTTATAGTAGCTGAAGGACACAATTGCAGCTGTAAGAGTGCAATCTCAAAATCAACCAGAATGGTTCCCTATTAGGGAAGATTTGAAAAAACTGTGCACTGGAATGCTATAGAAAATCTCCTCTCACAAAGTCAGCTGTTGGAGGTGATTGTTACTGTTCTTTTCACTGCAACTGCTGTGAATCCTGTAATATTTTTGCCCCCAAGAGGAATCAGAAATGCATTAAAACATGTCTAAGCTTTAATGAAGCATAGCTAGGAATTTGCTTTGAGAGGGGTTTAGGCACGAGCATCAGCTTAAAGGAGCATTTTAGTTGTTCTGTGGAAGAAAAGGGTTTTGCCAAACCGGAATTATGTTAGCCTTGACAAAGGAGTTACCAAAAAGCTGCATGTGATACAAATTTTGTTTTTGTGAAAAGAAATTGGACACTGCTGTTACTGCATACTCTCTTGGTGATGAAATAGTGGAATTATATATATTTAAGTCTACCCCACTTGGGGGAGATTTACCAAGAAGAGAAAAAAGAATGTATTCTTTGGCATCTTTCACTTTCCATGGTCATCCAAAGGAGCTTATCCTAACAGAACTAAATTATTCTCTTCAATACTTTGCTAAATCACAATAATATTGTAAAAAAAAAAACACAACAAACTTCAAGCAGAAACAGTTAAAGCATTACCAGCAGTGTGCAGTTTTATAGTTTAATATAAAGGGCATTTTTTGTATATATAGATTATGGTGTCATGAGTACCTAGAGAGATATAAAGGTAGTTTTTAAGGAGAGATGTGCAACATGGTGTTTCAGGGGTTTAAAAGAGTGCATTACCCTTTAGGATTTAGAAGATGGAGTTCCAAATGATCATATGAGAAGCCCCTACAGTCTATTTACCACAGATTTTTTTATTTTTTCTTAAAGTATGGCTGAACTTACAGTGCCATGCAGGCCATTTTTAAAAAATACTGTTTAAAATAATGAACTCCATTTGAACTCCTGTGATGACTTCTCTTGATTGGGAGTAAAAACTCAGCAGTTTTAGGCTTTCTGTGTACAGTTTCACCAAGGATTAATACTTTCTTGCAGGTTACTTCTGAAAATAAAAAGTTTTTTCCCTTCCTTTTGTCAGGATACTGGAATTCTAAAAATTTTACTTCAACCTTTTATAATACTTCAAGCTTTTACATAATTTTTATTAAAAATAATGTTGCTTTTGTAGTTAGTTTTAGGGTTTTGGAAGATTTTATTTCAAATAGGGACAGTAAGTATTGATGCTTTTCTGGGCCTCCTTTAAAAAGCCATCCATTACAAACCAGGTTTGGGGATTATTTTTGTTTTTTAAATGCAATTTGGAACACTTCGAGGTGTATGCACACATATGTGCCAGTAAGCATTAAAAAGGTTATTTGGTATTTGAAAAAAGCACCATCAAATAATCTGAGTGCTTTGAAGTCTCCTTCTTTCTCTAAGTGGTGACTGAAGTTCACATAAATTCCATGTTTCTCTGCTTTTGGTGACTGTGAGTCACTAAAAGATGCGCAGACTGTAAGTGGACAAATCTTTATTTCTCCCCTTCTGTGTCTAAGGGTTTATAAAAATCCTGCTATTCCCATTCTTGTAGCATTCATGCCAATGTGATATTTTCAGTGTAGATCTAAAGAGAGAATGAAATTTTGAATGCAGGGTGATAGCATAAAATTTTGTAGTTTATGAATGAAGCAGTATAAAATTCATTTAATTATCTCTGATTATCTCTGAATGATTCATCATATTAAAAACCTCTGCAGTTCTATAATTTCAGGCAAGCAGATACCAATCACTTCTAGAAGTTGATGTCAGAATTTCTTTTATGTTTGATTAGATCAGATTTGTCCCATGTGGTTAGGGATACAAAGAAACTAAATTTTCTGGAGAAGAGGTCTGTGCACCATTTTTAGGTGATTATTGGTCTTTGCTCACATTTAAACTCAGTTTCCTGTGGATATCTCTGTTTCCTCTCTCACTGGATGTTGTGTCTCAATGTACATTTCCCCTAAATATTTAATAATTTAGTGATTAAATACTTCCGAAATTGATAATATGTGTAGAGTGTGTTGCTATACAGAATGATTTTTTTAATCTCTGTGTCCATATTTTAAGCAAAAGTTTGGGGGAAAAACCCCAAACCTTAAAACCAAAGCCTTGAATAGCTCAACATTGCTTAATTATGCTTGGGGATATGAGATGTCAAGAGTAAATGTCTTGTCTTCAGTCTGTAAGTCATGCAGCTCTTTTGAAAGCTCTGAATGGACTTTTTCATTAAGACTGAGCATTACAAGGATGTACCTATACTCTGGTCAAACTCCCTGAGCTGAAGGACCGTGATTATGGAGTGGAGAATAGCAGGGGCATTAGAGTATAACCTAAATCTTCATGTATTGTGCTGAACTGCTCAGCTGGTTCAGTCAATTTAAGTCCAATCAGATGTGCTTTGCAATACAGAGGTGCTAGTTGCTTTGAAAACTTGCGCTCCTTCAGTTTCTTCTTTAAAATCATTAAGTGCAATTTTATGTAATGCAACGGCCTGGTTTGGATCTATTTACCACTGCTCAAAAGCTCTTATGCCAGCTGGGATTGCTCTTTGAGCGATGCAGGATTCATAGCAGAATTTATTTGTTGCACTGTGAGCGTGCAGAAGTCTCTAAAGAGCAGGTCTGAAAGATGGAGCAATCTACAGCCTCTATTCTCAGGAATCAGTTGGCTCTGTCCAGGTATTCTATGTATTTTTCAGTTACAGTGTTAAAGATTTACCTGGTGATGGAAGTTTAATAAATTACCAAGTGCTATCATTAGTAGGATCAAACTGATTTTCTGGGGAGGTATTTCAACATCTCCTTTTTGTCCTATGAGGATAACAAAGTTACTGCCATGTAGGACAGTTTAAAAGATTGTGAATGAGAGAAAAAAGTCTTTTGTCTCTGGCGATATGAGTACAGAAGCACACTGAAGTTATTTACTTGTATGGTTTCTGGGTCTGTAAATTTCTTAAATCTCCATATCTCTCATGCCTTTTTGTAATGTGAACGGTAATAATTTTAATATTGGATGCATTATCATGGAGCAGGCAAAATAGCCTACTTTGTAACACACACAAGGAAACGTTTTGCTACAGTAGCTTATTTCTCTTCTGTAGTGAAAGCGCCTACTTCCAAGTACTCATTAATTATATATTGAAAGTAAAACTTCATTTTTGTTGGGCTACGTACGAGGTACTGTCTTCTAGATGAACAGCCTAACGCTGGCATCTTTAAAATTGCTCTTTAAATCATATTAAACCAAAATGATGCTTCTTTCATATTCTTATTTAATGATTTCAATGATCCAATTTTATTAAAACATTGGAGATATTATTTGATTCAATTTTCAAAAGCTTTGATGGTGTTGCCAATATATAAAGGTGCATCCAAACTCTTGAGACACTGACAGAGTCAAATACATTCAGAGACTCTTCTTTATGATAAGCTGGAGGTGAAATTAAAGCTGAAAAGTTAGGCAGGTGTGAGAAATTCTGAACCATTCTCTGGGTTTCTCCCTGCTGCAGCAAAGCATTTGAGCATTATGTGTGATTTAAATACTTAGAGGTTTGTTAAAGCTACTTGAATTATTCATGACCTTAAAATTAGGCATGTGTTTAACTTCTTGGCCAAAAGTGAGGCTTTAATTTTTCTAAAATTTCATTGTGAGCTATATTGCATGTTCCATTGAAATACTTGCAGGTTTCTCCATAAGGTCATAAAAATATGAGATTACTAGAACATTCATATATTTCTAAAATTATGAGAAACATCATCCATAGGTTCAGGGGACTATTTTTCTTATACCAAGTCTTACCTCTAATAGTAATCAGGAGCAGATATCTTGGGAAAGATACTACACTACTGTTTTCTTAACAAAGCTTCACATTTTAAAATAGTTTTCTGTCTTTGAGCAGTTGATTAGACTTTTATCTTTATGGGTCTTTTATATTGATGGGGTTTCTTTCCCTTCTCCAATTCCACTAAATAAATTTCTAAAACAATCTACATTTTCTGCGTCCACAATATATTCCATCTGTAAGGGCCATTATTTAGCAACATAGATTAACAGACTATCCCCAAGCTGGAAGTTAAAAAGAAGAAGAAAGTAGATTTTTACTAACTAATTTGTTTTTCAATATTTTGAGCATAATAGAATTAAAGATGAACAAAATGCATTTACTTAAATCTTGCTGAGGTGTTAATATTTTATAAGCTGTATAAAAATTTAATTAGTTACTTCATTTTGGATCCTTTTATCTAATGTACTAGATGGGAATATTTATTTATTTACATACATATGCAAATATTTTCAATATTACTATATACCCCTACCCAAAATCCATCAATATTAAACATGACTAATTTGTGTCACTTTCCATTTCCTTGCTTCCATTAATGTGGAATTAAGGAACTAACACTGGCTCCATGGGTAATAGATATGTACTAATAAGTCTCATGAGTATTCATATAATAAATAAATGTTAAGTCTTACTTCAGATCTGTGGATGGGAATAAAATCAGTATTAGCAGTTCACTGTGATAAAGCTCTCACAGGTGGATGAGGCTGTGCATTTAAATTTGGCTTGGAAATGTTTCTGATCCTTTAGCATGGCACTGTGGGGTGTGTAAACCCAATACTGCTCATAAGGACTTTGTGGCTTCTTTTGTTCTCCCTCCCAGAAACTTTTGGAGGTCTCCTGTGCATTCCTTGGCAGAGCAGGGAGCTGGTTCCTGCTCCTTTCCAGAGCGTTCTTGTTCTCCCTGAACTATGGAAAGAGCAAGTGTGGCAAGCTTAGCACCCTTTTCCTCTTGCCTTCTGTGTCTGCTGAGCCAGATGTGCAATGTCTTGCAGTGAATGATTTGTTCAACCATGGAAAGTAAGCTTAACACAAAGACAATGCTTTTCTTCAAAAAACATTTCCATACCAGTGAAACTGGGGTCTTCCTCTAAATTATGAAGTAATTTATTAATCTCTTCAATGGAAAGAAAAGTTTAATGGCAAGCAAAGCTTACATTTTGGAAGGGAGAAAGTGCCCCATTCCATCATTCCATGAGACTCTTTAGTGAATGTACAAACTGCTTAAGCACTCTGCTCTTGGTAGTGTCCTGAAACCATAGGATAAAATGGGATTTTCCTCACAGGAATTTACTCTGCAGCATACAGTTCTAAAGCTGTAAATTCTCATTCGTGTCTTTTTTTAAAAAGCTTGTTTACCAGTTTTAGATAGCAGCTGTTAGGAATTTTTCTTTTTCTTGAGATGGTCTGGGAAAAATTTAAATGTGTAAAATATAATATGTTGTTGAATATATTACTAATGTGTTTTAGAGGCTGCATGACTTCCGACATGTCACTTCTGTCCTGATTGTAGTATAGTCCATGGAGAGGAAATTTAATACTTTTCATACATGATTAACCTGAAATATTTGGCTATATAATTCTTGGTATAACCAGAACTTACATTTTCATGAGCCATCCCTGTTGTTTGATGTAAAGCCAATATATTCTGATTAGCAGAAAAACACAAGTCTTACTACTCTCTTTCCCCTGCTCCTTTTGCCTCCAAAAGGGCTCAGACTGTAACTGTTGACATTAAACAATTGTCTTTGCAAAATATAACAACTTTTTTCCTCATGGATCTGTCAAAAAAAGAAAACTTCTAAGGAAGTTATACACATATCCTTAGGAAAATAAACTTCGAGTTAAGTTTTAAGAATTACAAAAAGGATTGTTTTCTTCTGAAATTTTTTATCTATCAGAAAATAAAGTGTAGGAAACCTGTAGTCAGCAAAGCTGCTGCAGAACAGAATACAGAACATTACTACTGTTTGATAGGTAATACTTCAGCAAAATATTACAGTAAGAGTTGCAGAATATGAAATTTTTGTAGAAAGCTTTCTTGCCTGCTTTTTCCCTATTTCACAAGACAAAATAGCAAATAATACACTGTTTCTCATATTAAGATTCTTGGAGATGTATTTCTTTCTTCTATTGCATTGTCCAGTCTTTCACACATGCATCTGTCAGTGTAGGTGTCGAAGTTTCTTCTGTCAGAAAATACCATTTTGTGCACTATAATGTTATTACGAAATGCAAATTGAGGTGATATTCAACCAAGTCCACCATTTGTAAGCAGAACTTCCAAGTTACACACTGCATGTATAATTTTGATTACAGTAGTGAGATAGTTTTCCATTTTCAAATGCTTATCCCTGCAAGTTCCACCAATTTTGGTCATCAGCATATGTTAGGAGAAGATAAAATTAACTCCAAAATGAAATTAAAGTGGGATTCTGGCATATGTTTCTTGTTAAACACAAAATTTATTACTTCTCTAAGCTGGAAAAATAAAGAAGTAATATTTGTCGGAACTCAATTGTATTGAGCAAAAAGAGAGAGTAAACATCTGAGCAAAGCACCATTGAGTCCCCTCCCTGCAAGGATTCCGGAAGAATTTTAAAGATGCCAAAGACTTCAGGAACTCTCAGAGACAGCTGATTTTAGGGAAAGAAATAGATTAATTTTTTTTTTCCTGAGTACTTTTTCCTGGTTTTTATAAGACCACTAAGGAAAGTGCTACTGAGGTTGAAATACACTTTGGTAGCTATTAATCATTAATGATAAAATTTTCTTGGTGTTTCTTAACCATAATAACAAAATGCTTCAACTCAGAAGTTTTTTACTTTGAAAATGATAAGCTAAGGATTAATTTTCTGAGCTTTGGGGTTGGTGGGTTGGTTTTTTGGGGTTGTTTTTTGTGGTGTTGGTGGGTTGGTTTGTTTGTTTATTTTTATTTTGTTGGATTTTTCTTGTTGCTAGATTTTTCTTATTGTTGTTGTTTTTGTTGTTTTCTGTTTGGAATTTATTTTACAGATCTTGATCTAGTGCATTCTTGTTACAAAATTTAAAGCCTGCTCTTACAGACACTTGATTTAGTTTGCAGTTGCCAGAGTAACATAACATTCTGACTTCAATATTGGCAGGCAAACAAAGGAGGAATTGACTGTCAAGTATTTTGTGTTTAAATATAATTATTATGATTCTATATTTTTCAGTTTGGGTTGATTTTGTTCCTGTCTGAGTTGCAGCTAGTGTCTTTTTGAATGACAGGCTCTAATCATTTGGAAATGCTGCCTGTATTAGAATTATGACTTCCAGCATCTTGTAGACTGAATGTACTTCATTTTTTCACAGTTGTTAGTTCTCACTGGGAAATTACAGCATGGTTTGAAATTGTATGGATGTTATAGGGTTTGTCTAAACTTTAATATGAGTCTTTTAATGGTTGCTGTGTTATCATTGTGTTAATAAGGATCAAGCCAGGCACTTTCAGTTTAAAAATCCTTTAATTAATTGTCGACAGCATTACAAACCATCCTAGGCTTAGATTGGCTTTTTTCATTTTGAGATTTTGGGGCATTTTTTTCTGAATCTGAAGTAAAGATTTTGAAATAATATTATATTTCAAATTTATGTTTGTGTAAGGTAATCCCCCAGCCTTTCAAATGTGAATACAGCTGACTTCTGATTCCTGAGGGGTATCAAACAGAGCGTAGTGCAAGTAACAGATTTCACCCTTCTCTAGATGATAATAGTTTTGTCATGAGTTTTGTTGGTGTAATAATCAGCTTTCCATCAGCCTTTCTCAATTGCGTGGTCCTTTGATGAAACTGCCCACCACAATCATGCATGATTGTAACATGGCAGGAAAGCAGGGTGGTGATTAAAATGTTTGTAGAGAAATAAAAATGGACATCTGTTTCATTGAAATTTATTTGAAATTTCTGTGAGTTTCTGGGTGTTAAAGGGGGAGAGTTTCTCATTGTTCTCGCAGTAATAAGAATAACAGGTTGTTTTTCCTCTTTTTAGTTGAGGCAAGTTCTAATAGATTTCATTAAAGTAGTAGTCATTTTCTAGTTTCCAGTAAGGGAAGCTGCACTAACCCAAATAGAATGAGTCCACAAAATGCTTAATTTAATAAATTTTTTAGAGCTTCCTGCCTTCATATAGGCTCTGTGCTAGTTAAAAAATAGCCAGAGGCTCCAGTGCACCCCTGTAGTGGAGCTGCATCCATTATGGACCATCCTTAAAATTGAATCTCTTTTTCCATGACACATCTTGTTTCCACCAGGCTGCAGTAAGCATGAGGATGTTATTTTTTGTTTTGCTGGGGTTTTCTGGGTGCTTTGGCTCTGCAGAAGATTGCTGAAGTAGTGCAAGAGCTACCAAGAATACCTCGGAATCAGTGAAAATCGTATTTCTAATCCACATTGGAAGGCACATTGTCAGTTAAGAGTCATCACTGTGCCTTTCTAGGTACAGCTGGTGCATTATGTGACCTGTATTTATAAGCCATAACATCTGTAGGTTACACTTCTAAAAGAACAGCTAACCACCCATAGACCAAAGTAGTGAGCTGCTTACTATGCATGATGGTTTTGCCATATATCGACGTTGTAGCTGAGTCAGTTCCTTTCTAGATGGTTAACCTGAAGTTTCAACTTTCATCGTATTGATTTTCACACTTTTTGCATGTGATAAATATACATGTCATAGCTTTTATCTCCTGTATTAATCTCACAAGACATTCCAAAATGTATTGTTATTCTATCATTCAGAAGGTATTGTTTCTTTCTCCTTTTATACATTGCCACTGTCAAGAAAAATACAGTGGTTTAACCACTGTTGGAGGGGATTTTTTTTCATGAGTGCTTCATAGTTAAAAAATGCTTGGCTTTGGGTTTTTTTTTATTTTTTTTTTCCCAGTTATTCAGCTCTATGTACTGTATTTGTTTGGATAAAATATCTGCTAAAAATGGTGCATTATGACAAAATAGCTAATGACTTTTTCTAATTTTCTCTTTCTCACAAATGGAGAAACTCCATTACACATAATAAAGGATAAAATATAGGCATAATGGAACAACACATTAGACAGAAGGCTTTGAAACTGTGTTTTCAGCAAAGGCTAGAACTGTTTGCTCATTTTTTCTCTATAATATGCAGCTTTGACTGAATGCCTGTGCTCTTTACAGACCCAAAGCTTAAATGACAATGTGCTCTGTGTAAAACGTGGTGAAGATTGTAACTATTTTGAAGTGCATTTAGCTTAGTAACATGAAATATCAGTTATTCCCTGAGGTATTGTGTAGTTGTAGATCATAAACTTTTAGCCTAAATTAAACATCACAGCTGGTTGCCTTAATTTGATGCATTATAGCACAAATGTTTCAACAGCTTGACTAAAATGAACCATACTGCACATTCAAAAGAAGAGCGAAGGTCAACGCACATGATGCTTTGTGATTTGCAAATTTCCTTTATTTGGATGTATTAGATGTATTTGGTGGAATGTAGCATAGAGAAATGGAATTTGGCAGGGTAGAACCGATAGCAAAGTATGTTCAATCAGTTTTGCTTAAAAATAATGCAGTACAATAAGGAAGTCAAAATAGTGCTATCTCAAATTTTCAGATGGCAGTTAAAACTAGAATGTCTTCTGGGTAGTGTAAACTCTTGGATACTTCTGCATATATTTACTTAGAAATATGTTTTCCATGATTCATAATCCTAATTTCTAATCTGTGTATACCATTAAACTTCATTGGTTTTTTATGAACACGGTATGGCTGCTACCTCATTCACATTTAGGGGACTGCTTAGCTCAACAGGAGACATCTAGAGATACCTAATCTGTGGCTGTGTTTTGGTTGTCTAAGAAAATCCATCATTCCATGTTCAAAAAGCTCTATAGTGCAAAGCAGCTGCCATTGCTTCCTATCTCTTCAGTGTGAGTGTAGTGTTAAGAATTCCTATCTCTTCAATAGAAAACATTGGACTGAGCTGCCACAAAGGAAATTAAGGTAGCCTGGGCACATTGCCAAATATAGTATGTTTAATACTGGATGCTGTGATTCTGTGTAGAATTTCTTTTCGATACACACCAAAAATTCATATAGCTGGTAGTTTATCTCAACTGCACTGAACTGTACATAACTCTGTACGGCATGGAAAAACATGATACGGCAGTTTTCACTCACCTAAGCAGTAGATCATTCTAAGTTGTATGTGCTTTAGGAGTTTGAACTGCTTCATACCAAAGATAATGACTTGTACTTTGAGGAGCAAGCCCTTGGGAGGCTTTAGATTGAAAAAAATGCTGGCAGAAATATGTTGGTTCAGTTTGCTTCTCTGCATTGTTTTCCAGCTAATACCCTGCTTGTCTGAGTCAGGGTTTGTTTAACTGATATTTCTAATAAGAAATATATTCATATATGATTATATAAATCCAGAGGTTTAGAAAATCTTTTAAAATTACAGTACTTCCTTCACCTAACATCAAAGTTTTAACCATGCCTTTCTCTTCATCTGACCTTCTGATCTAAATTGTCACTGTTCTGGCATCTGTGTAACCTGTTCTGACCCACTGAAATATCCCAGTTTATACAGGAACTCTTTGTTACAAAGCAAGGTCCCTACAAGTTCTGTTGCTGGGAAGTCTGGGCAGCCACCAGGTGGTGTCCTTGGTAGAACACCTTTATGTTTGCAGTTAATAAACACTGACTCTATCTCCTTCATTACCACTGTCATGGCTGCCTGAACTCCCAGGTAGTTACTTTATTAATTTTTTTTAAGTTTTTTTTCCCATCGTATTAGAGCGACTTTTTTAGTTTGCTGCTTCTATACGTTATTTCTGCATGCCTGTTTCTTTGTTCTTTGAAAAGTAAGTATGGGTTTTATTTTTTCCCAGATATGTCATTTGATGTGAAGCTAAAAAAAAATCTCATGATTAGATGATCATCACTGTGTAACAATGCATAGCAAGAACAGCTATTGAGAGACTGCAAAATAAAGCCTCTACTTCTTAAACTTCAAGTTCTTAAAAGTTTATATTTCCACATTAATACTGATATGGTATTAGGAATTTGATGATGAAATTACTTTTTCACTTGTGTGATACTAAATACAGTTATTTTTCCTGTTTTACACCTGAAGCAATGATGATGATGTAGTGATTTTGTTTAATGGTTTTTGGATTCACACTGTGGTGCTCAAGCTAAAATGTGGTGCAAATTCAGTATTTATAGTGTATGAACCTTAATTGGCTTCAGCCTTCATAGATTCAAGACTTGTTGCTGTAAATTGAATTAATGACCAAAGGCAGTACTGTATTTAAATATTTTCAATCTGATTATTTTAAAAATTTTAGTCATAGAGAGTGTAATTGAAATTTAATGCATTTATAAGAAATACAAGGGCATTCATTAAATCAAGTAGTTATTTGGTTGACTGTTTGAGTCTATGCAAGAAAATAAATAATATCTGCTAAATATTTACAGAAATAAAAATAAACTGCTATGTTCTCTGGAATTAGTTTCATACTCAAAACACCCATTCTTCAATCTCCAGGATCTAGTTTTCATAGTATTTTTTTAAATAGCCTTCATTTTCTCCAACTTAATTTCTTGTATTTATGTTTATTTTTAAATGCTTTTACTTCTGTGCTGATGCTTCAGGTTTTCATTAAATTTAGTTTTACTCGACAAGTTGATAAGAACAATTGTTACACATTGGCTTTTCAAAACTTATTTCAGTTGGTGAAATTATGTTTTGCTGTTAATATGTAAATGTTACTTTAGTCAGATGCTATAGTAAGTGAAGTATTAACTCCCTTTTCTCTTCTCTTCTGGGGCAAGAGAGGGAATTTATCAGAGAGCCAAGTTTTGGAAACTAAGTGCTTATCTTGTATTTTTTAATTCTCGTTAAATTTTGCTTTCTGGGTCCTTACCTTAAAAATTGCATAAGTCTTCAAATACAGTTGGTATTTGGGATCCTCATGGAAGTTAATGCAGATAATGTACTTTCAACATTTAGAAAAATGGGTTATTTATGGACTTGACAGCTTAATGCAGAACTGTGCGGTAATTGAAACCAAAACAAATCAAAACCCCAAACCAAAAAAAAAAACCTCCTCAAAAAATTCCCTCTACCCTCTGTCCTCCAAAAACCCACACCAAAACTGTACAGCTTTGTTATCAAAAAGGTGCTTTAGAAGTCATGGTGCTGGCATGGACGCTTTGGAAAAGGAGTGCTAAACATCCTAATCAAGAAGAATATTCTAACTGGCAGTCATTTGCAAGAATTTAATTGTGCTTCTTAAAAATAACCTGTTTCTGAGGCTGGGCACAGAACTTTATGTGCTGATCATAGGGAAATATGGTTGAGTGCAACCTTTTTTTCGCTACTAGTGTAAGGTGATCACCAAAAAATATGCTTTTATTTAAAAGAGCAACACTAACATTATGGAGTCTTTGAATTACAAGCCAGTTCATCAACCAGATAAATTAATTTCATTTTGATAGATTCACTTTAAAATTAAACATTAAAATTAAACTAATTTTCAAGTACCTCTATGCCAAGGAGATAACTAAAAGGTATTTCTAAAAAAAAATTTGGAAAGCAAGGATATCCTATTGTCACTTAGCTCTGCTACATGTTTTTAATAAGCTGGCTATTACAGTGAGAAGTGAAAAATTCAAACCTGCGCTTTTGGTGGGATAGAATTAAGAAGTACCTAAATCATAATATTGTTTATGTGACTAAATTATGGAAATATAACTACAAAACCTTGAAGGAAAATGAAGGCTGCAAAGTAAAGCACTCCCATGGGAAGTACTGAAGACTGGCTTTGGTTCTGCTCATGTTCATGCTGGCAGATAAAATTTCCAGTTTCATGAGCCAACTTCCTGCCATCCCCCTCCCCACCCCAGTACCTAAAAGAGGGAAAAAATAATCTTTTGATGAGAGTTTATTGCATTTAATACAGTCATTGTATGATGTGCTTATTTTCTGCCAAATTCAAAATGTATTTCCTTGTGAACTAAGCCTTAAAAACGTCTCCATTCACGCCAGTAATTGCTGCTGGAAAATAGAGGCCTCAGAAATCCATTAAAAAGTTGTATTTTACGTGGATTATTTTTTTGATAACAAATTAAACACCTAACCCCAAAATGAAACAACAAAATTCCCAAGATAAAATAATTGTTAAGAAAAAAAATGGAGAAGACTGAACTGGATTGAAACTTTTGTTTTGGGAAAACTATCTCTTTTGAAAAACAGTAAATGTTGCCCAGTGTTTTGAAAGATTGTTACTACTAAGGAATTAATAGGAGGGAAATATGCTTATATGGTGATGTTCAATTAAACAAATGAGCAAAAATGCGAAATGAAACAGAAAAACTATCCAGGATTTGGAAAGCAATGATCTTTATAGTACTAAAAATTATATGACATACAAAACTAAAATTTTGACAACTTCCTACTATGTAACTGAACTTACTTTTTGGCTTTGATTGTTTGGGGTGAATTTTTTTATTTCATTTCATCTTTGGAACCTGATTCACTGGAATATTTTGTCTGAACTAATGTCTGACTGTACTTGATTTCCCACGGGTCCCAAGAAGTTTTAAGAAATATGTTTCCACTACCACATTGTTTCACATGTAGAAAATAGTTTCACGGTAGATTACAAGGTCTAGACAGCTACATTTTTTGACATTCTGAATTGTATAAATAATAATATTTGCTCAAGCATGCAGGAGGTTGGTACAGTTTTTCTCCAGATTTTTCACAAAGGTTTTTAGCTTGATACTATACTGAAGTATTCTGTCATTGTGCTTGTGACTAAAACATGATGATGTACTCATGGTTTACTTCTGCAAAAAAAGTCTAAAGGGTACACATTATTTTGGAGCTTCCTTTTTGGATGGGGAATGAAGTGATAAGCTGGATATTCTAAGCTGACAGATTGTCATGACACAGTACACTTGGGGAAATCAGAATTATTGTTCTTTCAGAGTGGCATCCTGAGACTACCACTCAGTAACTATAGGGAACAGAAATTCAGAGATGGATAAAGAAACCACCTGTCTAAAGCAGTCAGCTGAAACACACGAACAGACAGAACAGAGGGGAGTATATGAACTGTGTGACCTGTACTGCAAGGCAATTTGGGGAGAATCATTGATACAGAACATTGAATTTCTGGTGACTACCTTTCTGAACTGCAAAATGAATGAAAATGGAAGAGGAAAGGGTATCTCAGAGAGAGGTATGGTACATCACATCTCCTTTCCCTTTTGACCTTGGATCTCTCATTATGTCCAATTTTAAGATTTCCCTGGAAGGGTAGCGTCAAAGGCAAAGGCAATGCGATTTGGAGCCTTTTTCCTTTTTCCTTTTTCTTTTTTTTCTTTTTTTTTTTTTTCTTTCTGCCTGAGAATGAATTGCTAAAAATGTGTGTTAAATTAAACTGAAAATCCTTGGGGTTTTCTAGAGTGCAAAGCAACTACTTGGACCCTGTCAGGAAGCTTCCTCACACTCTTGCCCTGCTCCAGCATTGGGTCCCTCCCACAGGGGACGGTCTTCCACCAACTTTTTCATCAGGAGTCTTTCCCACCAGGAAGGACTTCACAAACTGCTCCAGCATGGATCCCTTCCATGGGGTCCAGTTTTTCGGGAACAAACTCTTCCAGTGTCAGCCCTCCTTGAGAACACCGGTCCTGCTAGGCTTCAAACAGAGGTAGAGACTCCTTTGATCATCCTCCTGCACCATCATGGAGTTTTCCATAGGCTGCAGGTGGATCTCTGCTCAACCTTGGGCCTGCATGGGCTGCAGGGGAATCTCTTTTCCGGTGTCTGGAGCACTTCCTCTCCTTCTTCACTGACTTCTAAATCTTTGCCTAAACATATATTTAGTGAAAGTTTAGTGAAATGTAGTCTTTTTCCACTTTGAACCATGTAGGGTTAGCATGCAATACAGGGGTCTGTCTTTCCTGCCCTGATAAACTAAGGAATCAGTATCAACTAGCTTCTAGGAGAAGATGTGTAAAAGATTCCATTTCACTGGAAGCATTCTTACCTGTCTCCAGTGAAGCCCAATATGGTGAATGTGCCAGTGCTGGGGACAGCAAATTAATGAAAAAGGTGGTCTTTGTTTCTCATCTGGGAACTTGGTAATGCAGGAGTGTGCTTTTTCTATAAAATCTGAGCTGTACAGGCTGTTTTGCTGAAGGCAGAGGAGTTCTGGCAGTGGGGAAGATGTAGGAAACTAGGATGAAGACTGCAGTGTGCAGTGTGGTGGAGACTGTGCTGCTCTGCCATGAGTGTGTCTGGGAAGCCCTGTATTCAGGATGATATTGTGGAGTCTCAGCTGCACACTCAGCTGTATCTCCACTGCTAGTTCAAGGTAACTTCCCTGGAGCATGGCCAGATGGAGGAACAGAAAGATCTCATGTGAGGCAGTGGTTGGAAGAGGAAGAGTGGGGGGCATCACCCTGCCCACTGAAGTGTTCTTTGCCTTAATTTAAAAGTCTAGATCCCCATTTAGGACATAATATAAACGAAATACATACTGTAAATTATCCTGTGATGGAGAAAACAGGTGCTTCCCTTGCTGGGAAAAGAAAGAAAAGGAGTATAACAAAGATGCTGTGTTTGTATTTTCATGCCTCAGGATGCTCTAATGCCATGAAAGTATCAGTTCAGAGGTAACGCCTGCAGTGAAGTGACCTCCATTTTTTTTGGTCCCCTCTGCAACACCTTTATTTCTTCAGAAAGAACTTTGAAAAAGGTGGCTACCCTGGCACTTTAGAAGGCAGTTGTTGTGACTGCCCCTGAACTGAAGTTGTTGCAGTGGGAAGAGACCTTCGATTTCAGGGTCACAGGTATCAGAGACTGGAGTCTGAAGGGAAGAGCCAAGTGTCTCACTGGCAGAAAAAGAACAAAGGGTATCAGTCATTTTGTAGCAAGGAAAGACAGGACCAGGAAAAGTTACAAAGTAAGGAAGGAACAGGTCTATAAGGAAATAACATGAGTGCAAAGCAAGGAATAAAAAAGATGGTCATCTCAGATCTAGTGCAGATGAAATGAGAAAAGAGGACTTGAACTCCGATGAATAAAACTGAGAATTTCATGTCAGAATTTTAGCTTTGTAGCATTTGAGTCCAATTCTTCACTGTCCTGATCACTGATAATGAGGAAGCTCCATGAGCAATTTTTGGGGGGGATTGTGTTGCTTTTTTCTTTTTCCCTGTTTCATATCAATGGAATAAAATGTGTTGTTGGGTCACTATCTTCAACAATGTAAAGATTACACAAATTACACCAGCCTAAGAAAGCTGAGTTTGAATAGTACCACCATAGCTCATGAGAGACCAGCTATAGAACTAAAGATGGTCATCTAAGTTCTCTTATAACCCCAGTTTTTATATCCACTGCCAAACAAATGATTTGTTTTTATTCGCATTCCATGTGTTTTGTGTAAGTTCTCTGACTGTCTCTCTGCATGATGAGGTTTCCTTCTAGCTGAGAGTCTGTGTAGTGATCTCCACCAGGACCAGTACTGGAACATTATATTCTGAGCAGCAGGTAAAATTTTGCATATGAATGGAGCTGAGCTGAATATATAGGATCAAATGTCATGGGAGATCTCTGGAGTGCCTCAGGAAAACAAGCTAAGACTAGGACAGAAATGAAATGCACTCAGAAGAACAGAAAAAGAAAAATTCACCTGTTTTTAATGTCTAACATAGTCACTGTGGTAGAATTGGAGACTTAGGCTGCCAAAAACAGTTAAGTCTTTTGCAGGTTGGGTGCAATTTGGGCAATTCAAAGAACAGTTGCTTTCTTTACTTCTGCTTGTATGCATATTCTGACAGGAAAGCAAATACTGTCTCTGTAAGTATTGCTAGAAAAGCCAGTGTAAACAAGAAACTGAACACCTCTTCCTAAGAATATTGAACACTGCACCACTTTTCAAGCTTTCCACTCTTGATGTAGAGTGGTGCTTGTAAGTAACATGTCCATTGTTCTTTTTCCTGCAGTATTTCTTAAACAAATAGCTAGAAGAACCTGAAAGCTTAAGACAATCTACTTGAGAAATTCTGCGGAACTCATGAAAAACTCAGTTAATTTTCCATAGAAGACAAGATTCATCTGTCCTATCTGTACTTGAAAAATGATGTTTGCTCAAGTAATTCTGTTTTATTTTCTGCTTTAGTATTTCATTTTTTATGCAATTTGGAAATAGAAGTGTGACAGCCTTCTGTAAATGAGTGGGACTTGGAGGAATGAGACTCTGGGTTGCCGTGAATGGAGTAACATGCCATAAATGCTCAAGTCATGAAAATGTCAAACCTTCTGTGATTATCAAATAGGCAGCAATCTGAACTAGTTTATTAATATATATCTGCCTTTGATAGTTCAGTGATGTTCTGAGTTGTTGGTCTGTTGAGCCAGTTTGAGTTTTGATAGTAGGAAATCAGGAAAAAAATTTATTGAAAAATTGGATAGGAAAAAAAACAAACAGGAAGATGTAGTCTAATTTTCTGCAAAATCCATTTAGGGAACAGAACAAAATCAAGGTTTTTTATCTTTTTTGACTTGGCTAAATCATCAGTGAACAAAAATGGACTGAGCTTTTTGCACAGCTTGCACTTAATGATTGTAGGTCATATTTAATTCCTAAATCCACAGATACCTTAGAGAGAACAGTCACAAGTAAATGCATTAGCCACTAGCTTTTGGATGCACCTTTAGAGGGTCTTTTAGAGTGTCTTTTCACTTCTGTCTTACTAAAACACCTGTTTCTTTAGTATGTTTGATAACTTCCATTCCGTTTGAAATGTTGAAAATTGATAGAGAGCTGCCATATGGTTTCCTAAGAGTTATAGGTTAAAATGGGTTGTCTGGATTTCTTTTAGATTAAACTGGTGGCTTTTATTGTGTCTACACTAAGTATCTTTTAGTTATTGAAAAACTGGATGGAAACTAAAGGAAACCGATTTTCTTGTCCATTGAAAGAATATGAGTGGGGTTCTTGGGAATCTGATATTGCAGTATTACAAAACAGAGTGGGTTTGGGTTAGTCTTTGGAATATGAAATAAGAAAAACTGCACTGGGTCAGTGTGAGAGTTTACCCAGCCCTTCAGCTGCATGTCTCCAGTGGTGGCCACAAGCAGCTGCTTTCAGAAAAGCTAGCATGTGAAGAAATGCAGTCAGTATTTCCTTCAGTGCTCTCCCAGTTCATCACTTTGCAGCTCAAGGGATCTCCTGAACTACTTTTTACCTGTTTGTTTATTAACCCCCCCCCAAGGATCCCTGCTGCTCACTGGTGCAATCCAACTGGACCGTGTTTGTAGTTTCGTAGCTCCAGCAGCAGCCATTCTTTGCATCTTCTACCCTGCCTAGTTTGAAAGTGCTTTTGTTTCAAAGCCATCTTTTTTTTTGGCTTACACTGGGAATCCCTGGTCTTAGGCCCACAGACAGGATTCATTTCTCTTCTGCATGTGTTGAGAAACGAGGTATCTTCGTAGGCAACACTGGCTTATCTAAAAGCATTTGCAAACAAATTGTTTTTTGGTAGAAGGTACCCACAATGAGCTCAGACAGCACTGGGGCAACATTAAACAACACTTGTAAAAATTTTAGCAGAACAGTTGTTATCAACAATAGTGTACCAACAGGCTGATTATGAGAAAATAAAGATGGTTTATTTGGTAGAGTGGATTTATGTTACAGTATAAACTGACTATCAATGTTTTTCGAGTGCTGTAGATTCACCTTCACCTCTTTCTCACTTCTTATTTTCTGAGGCAAAATGATAATTTTTTCCTCTTTTATCTGAATAACACTATAAGAAATATCAAGGTGTCTCTTTAGACTTTTATAATGTGATTCTCATGTTTTTATGAATGTATCATGGTTTCAGTTGTGATTTCCTCTCTTTGAGCAGTTTTATGTGACAGCTGCTTTATGGTCATGATTATAAGTCATCCTTTTTGGTTTGATTGCAGCAGCAATCTGGGGACCATAGCAACGTGTTTTGCTTATGAAATATGTCAGAGGGAAATAAAGGTCTAGTCACCATTTCCTTAAGTGGTGAGAAATTATATTTTTAAAAGGAAGAAAAAATGACATCTTTTTTCACTGCTCTTTCCTGTAATTCTTCTGGAAATAGTAAGAAAATCCTGTTTCAATTATTTGTGCAACAGTTGCCTTTTTGCATATGCATCATACCAAGAACCTGAATATAATGGTTACTTTCCTTGTACAATATAATACTTGTTATTATCATTTGAAGGTGCTTGGAAAACTCCAATTTTTATGTGATAATGAAAATACTCTGCTACATATTTTGTTAGTTTCACAGTTGAAGTCAAAATGTCATTGCTAAAATGCTTGACTAAATCCCAGAATCCAAATGGTTTGCTGTAGAATTTGCCACAGTCTCACAGCTCTCACAAAGTCAAACTCCCATCATGGGGGAAGTTTCTGAATTTAAGATAGTTTGAAAGAAGAAGAGATTGATATGTTCCTCTCTTCTGGATTGCTTTGGAACTGTAAAAGTGAAAGAAAATTTTGTTGTCTGGTCATAACTATTTCTGCTTAGACAAAGCAGTACAAAGCTGCTGAAAACTACTTGTAGGCTTTGTAATACTATTTGGAGTACATGATAATGCATATTAAAGAGTGTTGGTTTTGCCTTAGTGAATTGAATTCATACTTAATTTTCAGTATCTGAGTTGAGGTGACTGGCTAAGAATGGAGGGCATGAATGATGAACCTGAACTCACAGTAAAAAGCTATCTACTTTATAACATTCCAGTGTCAATTACTGGCAAAAACCATGCTGTGACTTCCCCTGAGAGAAGGTTCACAAAGGGTAAAAGTGCCTTTTGGTCCTTGCTTAAGCAGTTAATTGCCCAGGAAAAAGTCTTTGCAGTGTGAGTGCCTGGTAGTGACTGAAGCTTTTTCCAGAGCTGTACTGCTAAATCCTGTTCTGAGTCTGTCTCCTTAGACTTTCATTGAAGCTCTCTGTTTCCCTATAATTCTCCATGCCTCACTTTCCCATACAATCCCTACAAACTCTTCTGTCTCCAAAGTGTTACCTGGGCAGAAGGTGCTGCACAGCTCTCTGCTGGTTGCCTGTGGACTGACTTTCAGGTTGAAAGCTCATGCTAAAGCTCCTTGCCAGCTGAGGCTCTTCTCATCTCTCCAGTGATTTTCATGGAATTCTCTCTGGTGCTTGGACCAGTTAGTATTGATCACTGTAAAAAATTAATTAGGAGGACAGGCAGCGTGATCACTTCCAGCATGTGCATAGGAATATGTACATTTGATGGAAATAGTGCAGGATAAAAGCACATCAAAGAGTTGTCCTGTTCTTGCAGTGCTAAACCCAAACTGATAATTCTGTCCAAAACACCTGCCAGAATTCAGGAGTAATTGGTATAATATCACAGAGGGGAAAACTCAGTTTGGCAGCTGTGTTTCAATATTGCTGGGTATATTTGCAATAATACAGGGATTTTATCTTGATATCACTGGATAAAACTGCAGCTTTATTTAGCACAGAGATGGGTCCAAGGATTTGTGATTTCCATGGTGGTAGCAATTATTTGATTTATGTGGTTATTTTTCTCTATTCGTTTGACCAACAAATGATCAAAATCTGCCTGCCTCATGCAGTTGCTTCTGGGACAACTTGAAAATGACCCTTTCATTGCATTTGTACTGTATGCTCCTAATGTCACAGTCATGAATCTCATTCCTCAGGGCACCAATCTGTAAAACTGTTGTAAATACTTAGCTGTGTGAGGTTTAATTAATGCCAGAAGCCTTTAATATGCAACAGTTGTAATTTGGACTGTGCTGATTTAATGATTCTTGCACTCTGTCTAATGCATGTTCTGTTAAATCTCTGTGTCAAGTGACTGGATTCACTGACGTGAATCCCATCCCACCAGTGTCCCTGTGTGCACAGAGGCAGTGGAAGCCTCACACCAACAGAAATTGAAATATTTGAAATATTTGACAGGCAATGCACTTAAATATCTCCACTTAGAGACCTAAAGGATGTTAGCATTTCACATGGTAGGTAGGGAAGAAAAGCATAACAAAAGTTTGATAATTTCAAAAGTTAATATAACAGCTTCCCCAAGTAAAGCCTTAAATGTTTTGTAGAATCATCTGTTGGTAATGCTACAGGATTTTCATAATGTTGTTATGTTGTATTGTGTTTGTTTAAGCAGAGAGCTTTTCCTTTGATGAAGAGTGATAGTCACCAAAAAAACCATGAAAGAAATTACAAAAAAATAACTCCAACCCTTCCAAAACAGGTGTTTTGGACTGACTGAAATTCTGTTTGTGTACCCATGCAGAACCTGGCAGCATTTAAAGTCATGTACACCATAAAAGTGATAAACGTGGTTGTTCTGAAAAGTGAAAAAGGAAGAAAAAGCTTCCTTTCTTAACTAAATTTAGTAGGTTTGTCTTCATTTACATGTTTGCTTTGTGTAAGCACAACTCTACCAGCTGAATCATGAGCATACCACCTAGAGGTGATGTTGTGGCAGCATATTTCAGTGAAAGTAGAAAGGCAGGAATAATCTGTCTAATCCATTTTGTCCTACTCCAGTTCATCGTTAGTTCATGGTAGACTATGAGAAAGGTGCTGTGCTACTCCCATAAGACAAATACTTGAAATAAATATGTTTATATATTTGTTCAAGGAGTAGGATTTTCTGAGTTGCAGTTATTTCTGAAAAACCTGAACATGAGTTTGCAAGCAATTTGAGATATTATGTCTCACCTCCATTTTCAGCTAGTAAACATAACAAATGCACAACTTAGTTGGATTTAAACCTGGTTATTTTTGATGATCAAGCACTTTAAAGATGATGGGTAAAAAATTGGTGTGCATAAAGCCAGTAACATGTTCCATATCTTAAGAGGGGCTATTTAACACTGTTCAGTTAAGTAAATGAGAGCACACTGCATTATCTGTGATGTCCTTTTAGATAAAAATGCTGCATAAAAGTACTGGAAATCAGTGATGGTTGGATCTTTGAACCTGAAAGTGTAGCTCTTCTTTGCAGTAATCTAGCAGTATCCAGTGTAATGAATACTGCACTGTTGTGAGTTCTGAGAAGGTAACTGAGCCCAGAACTTCCTGGCTCAAGTGAGTGTGTTGAATTTAATGGTGCGAGGAAGTCTGCTTTCCCAGGACATAAGATTTGGAGTACATATTTATGCATCACTCCATAACTCTTCATGTGACTTGATATGGCCTTGAAAAATAAATCACTTATTGACTTTTTCTTCAATTATTTGTGGGGTGATCAAGTCAATAGTGCTCATGTGTGGGTTTTTGTGTGTTGCTGCTGTAAGGCTTAGTGTCCCAGTATCACCATTTCTGAGTTATCAAACTGGGGTAATACTGTCTCCTCATCTTGTCTGTTGGGTGTTTTATATTTTGGAACAGGATTTTATTTGTCTAGCTGATCCTAGCAGTTGGTGTAGCAGTGATAATCCAATGATATATGGGTTGAAAGAGATACTCTTCTTTATTAGATGAGCTGCTATAAGACTTAGTAATATCTTCTTGGACATCTGGGTGCAACCAGAACACAAATTAAAACTAACAACAATGCCTATTAAAAGTTCAGGACTATTTGTAGAGATAATTTCTACATGAACTCTCATGCTTGATGTGTCAGTCTTTTGAAGGTTATGACTGCACAGCTGCTTGTTTTTCCTTTCCTTTCAATGAATATGTCAGGTCTTGGTTTTTGTTTTGTTGTTGGGGTGTTAAGATTGGCATCACTTGTTATGGCCATATTACTCACAGATTGTGACCATGTAAATGTTTTATTGCATTGCATTATTTAAAGCATGCATGGCCATGTCTAGGCCATATGTGAGTATTTGATTTTTTTTTTTTTTTTTTTTTTGAGATGTGATCACTAGAAAAAGTTCCTCTATATTTTTAGTGACATGTTTACATAGACTTATATCTAAAAGTAGCCATGGGAGAAATAATTAGTAAGGAAATGATAACATACTATTCATATTTACTGAATGATTGAGGGATAGAAATAAACAGGTACTGCTTTAGAGCAGCACAGGTATTGCTTTAAGTATAAATATTAAATTGTAATAGCAGTTTAGCATTCTGTTGATGCAACAGATGAAACAGTAAATAATTAATCAAAATATATCTATTGTCGAGAAATTCACCTGATCCAAGAAATGTAGTAGGTTTTTTTTCATGTAGAATAAACAGATACCTCCACTGTTTAATACTGTATTTTAAAATATCTTCCCAGGATGCTTTTGAAAAATAATTTAAAACTCAGATATATTTGCGAAATATTTTTCCTGAAATTCTGAGATGGTCTCGCATACCTGTAAACATTTATTTTTAATTTTGTAGCACATACATGAGTGGTATTGGCAATGTTTACAGTGCAGCACCATCCAGTCAAGTAAATGAGTCAGGAGATATCATTTTTAAGACTATTTTCCTGTCTTTGCCATTTGTCAGCTCAGTGGACTGGGAGATTCACTTTTTGTGTGTTTTCTCTCTCTGACAGGATAGACTGTGCTTTCAAAGTTTGGAGTCATCTTTTATTCGTAAGGTCATGCAGCACTCAGCAAAAGAGAAGAGTTTTTATGTTGTGGAACTTGGGGATGAAAAGTTTAAGACAATACTTGGGACTATAAGGATTTCAAAACTTAAAAACAAAACAGTAAAACAAAAACCCTTTCTGGTTAGGATCTAGTAAACCTTTGCAGTACTGTAAGGTGAGCTGGCATGTGTACAGCAGAATTTGAAACTCTTCCAGAGATTTTAAACCTTGCTAAATATTGTTGATCTTCAAAGAGCTATTATGAAGTCCCCACATTTTTAGAAACTCTTTTTTTCATTAAATGTGCTCAGACTTGGCAGTAACTAATTATTGACGCATTGCAAATTGCTTGGAGACAGGCTTGTCTTAGCCTTTCTTGATTCATACCTGGTTATTGTGTGCTGATAGGAATCAAAGCAGAAGGTGTGCTGTCTTTCATTCCAGATGCCGTATTTACCATATGCATAAAAATTTGCCTTGTGTTTTACAGAAGTCTTATAAGGTAAAAACTGAAAAACTGTTTTGTTTTGTGTAAGAGTCCTATGCATGAGCAATTAATTGTTCTCTGGAATTCCGTGTAGTTTTGGTGTTTGTTGTTTATAGTGATTTGGAAGAACTATAACCCTCAATGAAACCTGCACTTGTGCTTAGTTGGGTGCATTCCTGCTGAGTTTTCTCATGTTTTTCTCCTGATCAGAGGGGCAGTCCCCTTGGGGATGGTCACACCTGTTTGTCACTGTGGTTCCAGAATAATGCCTCTGAATTTTTTGTGGCTTGGTACTAAGCACCTTGGTTCTTAGTACTATTATGTGTGGATAGCTGAACTAAGCTGTAGCTGTTTTCTCATGCTGTGCTCAGGAGACAGCTGGGCTTTTTGCTGGGCTTCACAAAGTGTTTTCAAGTGTGATGTGACTCAGCTGTACTGCAGCTGATCACTAGAGCTATGCTGTATATGATATGTTTTCTTCCCAAACTGAGACTCAAGCCAATAGGGACTCAATTTCTATGGAAATAGCTGTCATAAAGTCAATTCTGTAGCTCATTGTAGTCTCTAAATTAGGTAGAATAGATGGTGGAAAACAGGTTTTTTTTCTACTTGTTATCCCTTTGCTCTCTGCCTAACTGCTGCTGTTGATTAAGTTTAATCCCAAAGCACATCAGAATTAAAAGACTGCATTTTTATAAGTCTTCTGAAGAGCAGCTTTTTTGCCCCGGATCTGTGGTGAACATAAGCTGTTATTCACTGTGGGGTTAATGCCTGAAGCAAGGGACAAAAATCACATTGTAAATCTAACTGCAGTGTTGGTGGCCATAGGAGGCTGTTCTGGATGTATGCTGAATCAAAACATGTAAATACCACATTTATCTTCACAATATTTTAGAATAATCTGTAAAGACTATAGGAGACAGAGGTAAAAACTGAACCTACGGGATTTTATGTTTTTTAATCCAAGTAACAATGAAGGTGTAACAGCCATTAAGAAAAAAAATCTTTAATATGCCATCAACTAGACCAAGTACATTCCATAGGGATGAAAGCCACAGCTCTACTGGACAGGAGAGTTTTGTTTTCTCCAAAACAGCTGGAGCAATAAGTTTTGCTCTTTGATTTAATATGACCATTCAAAATAATTGTCAAAGATTTTCTTTTTTTGAATTTGCAATTAAACAAAGCACCACAAGTAGTCACCATGCTGTCACTGGTAGGGAATGGGATAAGAAAACAGTCACAAAAAACAACTTTGACCTGTTCACCATCAAAACTGTGAAAATTGTTTTAATACTCATCTGTTTGGAGAAGGAATGTTTCAGAAAGTCAGTGTCACGTTTCGAGATATATTAACCTGTACTGACTGCCTAAATCTAAGTAACTGACTCTACATTTTTCCTACTGTCTGCCTTTCAGTGGCGAAGACTTAAGTCCTTTTCTCACTTTTTTTGTCCTACATTTCACTTTTCTATTTTATCTGTAATATTTTTACTTGCTTGTAATATTTTACTTGTAATATTTATCAGCTGACGTCTGTTGTCTTCCTATTTCAGCACCTTTTGGTGACTTACTACAAACACAGTAATAAAACAGTCAGTATTCAAACCATGGCACTTGTGCCAGAGCTTGTTTGAGATATAAACGCTTGTGAACTTATTCCCATGTGAAGAAATAGACAGGAACATGATCTTTATTCTCCATGGTCTAATGCCTTTCACTACAGTTGTTGAAATACCACAGTCAGTAATCTCAATAACTTAAGCAACTGCAATGATTGAGAAAATGTCTTTCCATGTAGTTTTTCTCTCTTTCTCTCCCTTCAAAGCACAGACTCTGACATACACACACAAACACACACAGGTATTTCAGGGAGAGGGGTGCAATGAATATTGCTGGCAGTGTTGTGATAAAGCCAACAGCTCTTCCTGCCTTTTTGCTAATTAGGATGAACCCAGGGAATAAAAGTGTTTCATGCTCTTACCCGTGTCACCTGCAAATGTACTTTTGTGCTGTTTATTTTAATAAGAGGCAATAACAACACAGAATGGTAAGAAAAGATGCTCGTTTATGCTCTCGCTTTTTAAAAAGTCACCTGTAAGTGACTTTTGGCTGATCTTAAAAATATTTTTTAAATTAATTACTTGGGTCTCTTCTTGGTCTTTAGAGAGGCAAAGGCACTTACTTTGTTTACTTTGTAAAGAAAAAGAATAAGCAAAGATATATGTGCAGTGTTTTTACTACGTAATGTCTTAGAGAAGGGAGAGCTGACTCCTCTCAGATACACAGAGATATGGCAGAATGCAGGACTGGGTCACATATGGAAAAAGTCAATATTATTCAATTTCACTAGGCTGCCTCTGAAAGAAGGTAATTTTTGTCTTTTAATATATCAAGGTCTCAAGGAAGTTTCAGGGCTTGAAAAAACTTTAAAAATTGCTTTAAAAGTTACCTTATAATAGTAATCATCCATAGGAGTAATGCTGTGAGGGTAGTAGAAGGCTGCTGTGGGAATACGTATCCAGGTAACTTTGTTATGAATCAGTATTAAAGTGTGCTTCCTGGCTTGTAAACATCTTTCATTTTCTATTTTGCTGTAGTTTAAAAAAAGGAAGGGGGTTTTACTTCCAAATGCTCTTTCCCAGTACCTGGACATCTGGAAATTTTCAGTTTTCCCCATTTTATTGTTTAGCTTACAAAAAGTAAATAAAAAGTTTACCATGTTAATGTGGAGTCAGAACTTGGATGTGTTAAAAATGGATCTCACTGCATATACATAGTTAAATGAGCAGCTCAGTCAAAGGAAGGGATTTTATTATTCCAACCTTTCTAGCTTTCCCAGTTAATTTGATTCTTTAATAAATATTTGGATTAAATCTGTTTGATTTTTTCCTTCCTGCTTTTTCAAAATACACATTTATGCATCCATACATGAAGACCAAAAATGTTTATTTGATCAGATACACAGTTTGATGCTGGTATTGCTCCAATCACTTGAACACTCAGTATCTGTCAGTATCTAGAAAATTCACGGAGCTTCTAAGCAGTAAAATGTAATTAAATAAGATAGTAGATATATAATAATGTCAGTTTTTTAAACATGTAAAAGTACTCTGAGAAGTGGACTAGTAAATTCAAACCTCGAGAGAACAAAGCATTTCTGTCAGATCTAGGATTACCTTTTCTATGAATTCAGTTTTACTTGGTTGTTTCATTAACAAATTAGTGCTCAAGTCTATTGTACAAATGAAGAGATCAGTCTGAATTCTGTTTTCCTCCAGCCCCTATTTGAAAATTTGAAATACTGGAGATAAGGATCACTCAGGAGTTGGCTTCTTTCTGCTGTTTACTCAGTGTAGTGGTGTGCATACACATTGAATCAAATAATATGAGAACTTGAGAGTCAATTACCTTGAAATTCAAATTAAATGAATTAGATTTTATTATAATGCATACCTGTCAAGAGCATTCAATTATATTTTGTAGATCTTGAGGAATATGAGTTCAAGGTAGGTATTTTTTATGGATACAGCTGAAAAATAAAACTGAATCAGTAAACAGGAAAGCATAAATCAGTGCAGTAAAGAATTTTGCCTTCCCCTTCCCCTCCTGTGTGCCTTTTCCTGCCTTACCCCACATATTTATGGTTGTTTTATCAAATACCTTCTCTTGGAAACTAAAATAGTATGCTCAAGGGCTTGATGAGGCTCAGCAAGCTTAGTGATCAGTTTCAGATGAAGTGTCAGAATCCAGGTTTTTTTTCTGTCAGAGCAGCCAGATATCTTTGCTCAAACCTGTTCAGAGATTCCATGCCATGCTTCCAAAAATTGTTGAAATAGAGAGGGAAAGAGATTGGAAAAGCAGAAACCAATGCAATATCCAAGAAATGCTTGGAATTTGCTGACATGTTTCCATCAGGGGAGGGCAGAAGTCATCTCAGGGTTGTGATCTGCAAGGTTGCATATTCCTTAATGCTTAAAAAACTGTGAATTATATCTTTGCTGTTGGAGTGGTGCTGGTGTTTGCTGGAGTCCCTGCAGCTGCCCAGTGCTTTGTACCTGTGTCTGCTGTGCTCTGTCTCTGCCTCAGGGACATCCTTCTGTGGGCCCAGCTGTACCCAAGAGTTGGACTGTCTGAGTCCACCCTCTACTTAAGAGAAAAATAAATTTATGAAAGCATATAACAGGAAGGTAACCAAGCTCCCAGTGTGAATAATGCCATAATAAATCTATTTCTTAACAGCTGTCCGTGCATGAGTTTTGAATTTATCTGGAGGTTTGGAGCTGCAAAGCCCAGTGAGGAAAACATGACTCACCTGTGCAATGTTATTTTGTTTTACAGGAAAAGGCTCAGTGCTTTCAGAAGGCTCTTGCTTCCCAAGCAGATAAATCCACGCAGACAGAACTCGTAGGCCATGATGTAAGTAGCTGTATCAAACAGTATTCTTTATCATTTTTGTGGCTGTTCAGACTTCTGTCAGCTGGCTTCTTTCTGCTGTTGTTGTGTCCATGCATGGATTTGGTGATTCTAAAATACCTTCAGAAACATGAGAAGATAATTGCAACTACCTGCCAGAACACCAGTGCCCTGTTAATTTTAGGCTTTATGAAGAGCTGAGAATTTGCATAACTGAATGTGAATGGTACGTATTAGGGTATTGTAATTTTTTTTTCAATATTTATTTGCACACTTACTGACACTTTAATGAGGTTATTATGTTTAAAATTGTCACATGCTGTCCAAACAAGATTTGAAATTGAACGATAATGGAATAAGTGCAGTTTTGCCAAGTGTTGTTAAAATTCTGTTTCTTAAAGAGCATCTGTCATAATTTCTGCTAGAATATGTATTGATAATATGTATCTTCATGCAAGAACACAGCCAAGGAAGATTCCTTAACTGTAGAAATATTGTTTCCCCAGTTCTTCTAACTGAAAGTATTCTATCCTTGGGACATTGCTTGAATATGTGTAAGAGATTCTCGTACTTACTTGAGCCTCTTGAATAATCTTTGATTAAGAATGCTCCTATGTGGAGCATTTAACACAGTTCTGTTCTGTGATTTATGCAAAGTCTAACAATAATTCTTAAAAACTTCTGCAATGTAGTGCTATGGTTGTGCACTGGTATACCTCCAACATGATGTTTCAAGTTTATGGGAAGAACTCTGCAATTAAAGCAGACTTTGAAACTTTTCTTTTAGTCTTCTGTCAGTGCATCATTAAAATTTTGTCTTCTGAGGATAGAAACGTCAGAATTTCACATTTTAATATGAAAATTTTTGTCTGAACTAACTTCGTTTTTGTGGGTTACCAAACATGAACTCGTATGTTCTGCTGTGTCTGTGAAGTCATGCCTGGTAGAATTTACTGGAATTCTGAGGTGTATATATATATTTTACTGCTGAAGAATCCATAATACTAAAAAAAATTTTAAAATACTTTAAAATATTTTTGTATGTTGCAATATTATATCCACTTTTTCTGTGCCTAATTATTCTTCTCAGTACTTTCTTATACGTTAGATGTTAAATAAAAGTCTTCCATTGAAAATGGCAACAGGAAATATTTAAGGTTTGGGAGATTTTTTGTGTTGTTTTGTTTATTTTTGGGTTGTGTTGTTTGCTCAGGGTGTTTTAAAGCAGATGTGACTTCTGCATCTGATTATTTTCTCCCAAATCAAATATGTGGTACTCATGCTGCAGGGATTCATGCTGTTAGCAGATTATATCTTTTTTTCCCTTTTTCCAGCCTGTGTTCTCTTGGAGTTTGGTGGGGAGTAACAAATAACATTAGAACCTCCTTCCCCAAATAGGTACAGTTTTCTGGCTGAGATTTGAGTATTAAATTCCATAATAACAACAATAAGTGAAATAAATCCTTTTCTTTAGCAGCATTCTTGTCAATTAGTGGAACATATTTTTCAGACATCCTTGGTACAATGCCTGCCTTGTCACGGTTGCAATAATATATTATCTCATACAGGCTGTTTCAGTGCAAGAACAAAAGGAGGTGTTGAATGATTTTCTATGGAACAACACTTCACCTGTATTTATGTGGTACCGAGTACTTGTAAAAATTCCATTGCAAGGGATTGATTGCAGAGAAATTTGCATTAATTTACAGAGATAACACAAGCCCGCTACAATCACAATGAGGAGAACTCAGTGAGGAGAAATGTGCAAATAAGTAGTGTTAACTTTTTTTGTAGTATTGTTAAAACTTCTTGCACTTTTATTTATCAGATTGTGCAGCTCTTCTGTGAAGGATAGCTATTAATTCTTGGTTCATCTGTGTTTATGTTGAATCTGAGTGGCAATTACATTTTCATTCTTTGCTTTTGCATGAGATTTTAAAGAGCAAGTTGTAACTGTGGCAAGTACTATCTGTACATCATTTTATTCAGGATGTCAGTAAGTGTGCACAACTACAAGAATATTGTGCTAATCTGAAATTCGATTAAATAGAAAGATACAAAACAGATCAGAGAATACAAGATGTATTTTTCACCCCATTAGTCACACATTCTGAGAATAATATACGTTGAATACTTAAGATCTGGTTTAAGAGGTAAGCAGAAAATTTAACTTCATTTCATCATTACGAATTTGATGCTTCAATTAAAAAAATCAAACAAATAAACATAACAAAAAATCCCCTCACATTTTAATTTTTCCTTAATTCAAATCTAGAAGCTAATAATAGTTGAATAAAAGTGCTGCCAGGGACTTGCATAGCACTATTTCATAAAGGTAGTGCAAATATTGATATACACTATACAGCATAATAATTCGGAAATGCTTAAGACAATTCTTCTAAGAGCGGTTTGGTTCATATTCTCATACATTCTTTTGTTTCACTGTGTAATCTTAAAAGTTACCTGTTTTGCAGTTGAAAAAACTGAGACAGGTTAGTCCCCAAAATAAAGCACTGCTTGGGTATTTTTTGACTTCTGGAAAACATCTCCGGTAGTTAAGACAACACTCTTTAGCCTTGGAGTTCATTTAGATGTGTCATTAAAAGTAAATGGAAGTTCTGAGTTTGACTTAGATGAGGAATTAATCCTTTGGTCCGTAGGGTGTACCGTAATGAAAAAAGCTGGAGGCAAGTCTGTGTTTAGGAAGGAATGGGTGAAGAAGGAGGAAATGCAGTGTTTCACAGGGAGGAAATATTCCTGTTTTTGTGGACTGCTCTGAAAAAGTGTAAACAGTATTGAATGAGTGTTTTGGGTAAATGTGTGAGTGGTTACCAGAATGGAAGTTAAAACATATTCTATGTTAGTGGCTATAATGTAATTACAGTAAGAATCTGACTGTAAAGGTGGTCAGTAAAGGCTGGATGATGCAGTCTCCTGCAATACCTGTGAATTGTTGGATAGTACTTCTGATAGAGCTCTGATTTTTTTTTCCCCCCCCATACAGTACCAAGAGCTTTTTCAGCAGAAATTGCTTTAGAGTACTGTTTTAGCAAGCGAGTAGAAGATAAAGTCTGTAGCAGTAAAGATAATGTTTCTCATAAAGAGCTGTTTCACCTGGAAAGCAAACTGCTTAATGTCTTTCCTGTATTAAAACTGTCTAATATGAAACTTAATTATGGAATTAAAACATAAAGTTTAAAATAATTTTTGATAAGGACGAAAGGGTGTCTTCCGTGATGAGAAATGCTACATTGTTCTTAAGTGATTAACATGACCACTTTACTATGTGAGGAAATTGATAGTAAAATATCAACACAACTACTGCATGTGTTCCAGAGACAACACTGGAAGGTACTCAGGGTTTCTTAAAAGGCCAGTTGCTTTTTAGTGACCACGTCATGGGATCTTAATCTTATGAGAGTCCTGAATTTATTCTGTTTTCTAATATGTGTACTGAGAATCATTTAGATCATGTTGGGAATCTTGCAGAAAGAGCCATGTGCACAACAGATTGATGTCGAGGCTCTAAATAATAAATTATTAATGTGTGTTCAATAATCAATACCAGTTTAACCTCCTTCACCTTCCTTGCAAAGTCTTCTTTTATTGAGAGATCAAGGGACAATTTCTTTCATGTCGATCAGGTTGCTGAAATGCACCAGCAGAGATGCAGTCAGCTGGCACTGGGAGTGATTACAAGATCATGTTAAAGGGTCCAAATCTAATAATGGCTGCTAGCAAAAGAGATAGTCCAAAGTATCATGCAGGCATTTCACAAACACTGTGCAGCATGTGCCCTGCTGATTAGTTTTCATTTAAATGTGTCTCAAAACAAAATTAAACTATCCCAGGATAATTCTTATTTCTGTCCCCAAGGGAAGTACAACTCAACACCACTTTGTCAATCTTTATCAGCCTTTGGATTAAAAGAGTTTGTACTTAATTTTATTCTCTGCAGAGTAAAGATTCCTAAGAGCTGACATGACTTCTGCAATTTCTTTTCTGTGTTTGCCTTCTGCTCATGTTATAGGTTTCATATCTGAGAACTGCTATTCTGTTTGTTCTTTGTCTTTCATACTGAGAGTAAAGCTGATGTAAACAGGCTTTGGACTGGTCCTAAACTCATTCCCCATTTAATGAGCATTCTTTCCAGTGTAGTGATTCTTACATTTTGTATGATGCCTCTGATGTCTCAGATAACAAACTTGCGCACTGCTGCTGTCAGTCTACAGCAGTTTGGTTTGCATAGCTACGGACAAAAATTACCTTTCTTTGGTGATCACCAGCGCTGTGTTTACAAAGGCGCTGTGTGACAGATAAGAAGGCACTGACTTTTATCTTCTGTACAATCATGCAATATTAAAATCCATACCGATACATATTTTAGGGTATTTGTTTTGCACCTTGCTGTGCATTGCGTTGGACAGCCTGCCTCCCTTAACCTTTCAAGACCTGGGCACTGCCTTCTGTGTTTCATTAGGAGGGAGTGGAAGACATGGAGGTGGATGCTGTAACTGTTCCACTCCCCCTCCCTGCTGTGCTCCTTTTTCTCCCCAGCAGCCAGCCAGCCAGCATGGATTATGGATGCTGCAAAGGGACTGCTTGTATTGTGTCCTCTACTTTAGGAAGGCAGGGGAACAGAATACTGAAGTACTTGAACTTCTTGAACTTTCCAGTGTAATCTAAATATATTTCTCAGTATTCTGTAGTTTGTTACAGCATGAAGTGAGTTCTGTTTTGCCACCTAAACTGGAAAATACACTCTTCTTCTGCCTTCCGACTTTCCCTTGGAGACTGATGTCCATCTGCTGTTGTGTTTTCTATTAGGTTATTTTTCTCCATTTCTTTTTTTTTGTCTCTGAGTTTGTTGTCTAATCTGTACAGGGAAATAATACAAACTTGTGCATAATCTACCTTTCCCTAATGTAAATTTTACTTTTTTTAAATACCTTTAGAAATCAAACCAGCCATTAACCATTTCAGTATTTGCTTTGATTGTATGTCTGTTCATATCCATTTGGATATCCAAGTTGTTCTTAATAGGCTGCATCCTTTCCTACAATTTCCATTAGCATCCATTTTCTCTCCTTCTCATGTCAAATTTCCATTTTTTATTATACAATTTCAAAATCCCGTTTCAAAATCTATGTGTTTTAGGGTGTCCTATGTGTGCGAATTGTCAAACTTTGATGATATCAAATAGGATAATTCTTCTTTTGGTTTTAATGATTGCCTTCCACCAACCCTTACGAAACACATTGCTTTGCCATCAAACCCCTATATAGTTAGTGTTTGAATTACATTTAACCACCAAGTCATGAATAGGAATGAATTGTTGCAACTCCTTATAACAGGGAAAAACAGTTCAAGTTACTGGTGCCAAATTTGCCAGAGGACAAATGCTTGTGCTGAGTGTTTGGTGTTTGTGGTGCAATACGAAAAGTGATGATGAGTTTTCACATAAACAAACATCATCAGTAAATGGGTTCTGGAACAGAAACTGAGGTGTGCCATATGAAAAAGAAAACACTTTCATTCTGTGGCTGATCATCAACAGGACATTCTGTGTATTATCAACAGGCTATTCTGCATTTAATTTTTCCCTCTCTAGGAGCAAAGAACAATAAAATTTGCATTCTGTAGTGATGCTTAATTGCTATGAATGATCTTCAGTTTTGATTTGTGGCATGCAAGTTGGCTTCTGAATGCTTTATAGATAAGCTTTGTGCTGTTTAAATATTATTAGTAATATGCCAGTATTACAGCTGAGTTTCCTTACAGACCCCAAATAAATATAATAATAGTAGTCTCTGGATCTTTAAAAAAACACTGTTTTCCTGTAATATAATCTTCCATAACCTTGCAATGTTTTTCTTGCCTTTCAAGTTTTAAATCCTTCTGCTTATTCCACATTTTTCTGTCACAACCTTCTTCTATCTTTGTATCTGCAGTTATGCTGCTGGTATCTTGCTTTGAAAGTGCAATAAAATGTGAGGTACTTTGATGTATTGACTGAACTCTACTAATTTTTGTTTAGAAGACTTGGGGTGGGAGAGGAATGGGGGGAGAAGCAGGCAGAAGTGTGTTTAGTTATTCCTAATTATTCATCCTGGAAGTTTTGTTGGGTTCAGACAGAATTCTTCCCACTTTTTCTGCTTCTGCTCCATCACTGTCTTCTCCATAGAGTTCTCCAAAGTTTGCTTTTTCACTTCAGAATATCCATCTAGACTTTTTGTCTCATTTCTTACTTTACTTTTTGTGCTGTACTTATGAGTATGACTTACCAAAATTTATCTGCACCAGTGTATTTTCAGTATGTTCTAGTTGTGTTATTTCTATGGTATCGATGCTACCAAGCAGTTCATGACTGCTCTCAGTAGGAACTAAATGAGCAGCTATCCCTGAAATTAATAGCATGTTCTTACTACATCCACTCTGGCCTGCTACATAAGGATAGAAAGAAGTAGGACACTGACAAACAGGGTAATTGAATAGGTTTATTTGATTGAAATAAAAAAGCCATCGACCAGATTATACCTTCCTGACTCTGTCAATGCATTAAGTTGAACACTAGCAGTGTCTTGTTTGAAAGGGCAGAAAATAGCAGCACTAAACATTTTGGATATTGTTCAAATGAATGAACTGGGAGTTTAGTAAAACACATTCAATAACGATCCAAAAAATCTGAAAAATAACAGCATTTTGCAGTGGGCCTTGACTGTATTTTCTTAAAAAGGAGAAATATTTCATTTGACCTTGAAGAAAAGATCAACAAACAAAATTGAGAAATGATGCATGGATAACCACTGCATTATAAGCAATGTGTTTGGGTTTTGCTACATTAATACTCTTAGGGTGACTGCTTTTTATTAGGGAATGACCTACTTACACAGTTCAATTGCAATGTGGAAATGTTTTAATGTTGTGTGCATGTTGCATGTAGATTTCCTCTGTTAGCATCCAGTGGCTCAGTCTGGTGACCTTTTTCCAGTATAAACATGGGATCTGTAGTACAGAAGTGTTTTCTGACTAGAATGGTGTCATGCACAAGCTGACCAGTCATATTCCCAGTTTTCTCTGCATTGTCATATGATTCATTGTTGCGTTGATCATTAGAAGCTTTATTATTACATGCTGCCTGCATGACTGCATACAGCAGAAACAGTCATTTTTCATTTACTTTGTGTTGCCATCAAACCATGCATCGCTAAGATTTCATTTAATTTCATTTCTTTTTTCTTTTCTTTCTTTTTTTTTGTTTGTTTTGTTTGTTTTTAAAGGCCCTGTGGAACTCTCCATGTTCTGAAGGCTTAGTTTACAAACCTATCAGCATCTCATTGGTTCCATCATTATTAAATTAAAAAGCAACATCTGGACATTCTGCACTTATGGATATAATTAAATACTGCTGTATATGAAATGAGCTGCAAGTTACCATTGCTGCAAAATTCTACTACTTAAGATAATATTTGTATTATGAACAGTCAAACATCACTTTTTTGGGCAATATCTTTATTATTAAGTGTATCTATGAATAAATTATTAGTAAGCTATGACAAAGTTATTATTTGAAATAAAAAATATTCTTACCATTTTGTGCACTTAGTCATCGATTGGTAATTCACTGCAAGTAAGAAAATCCTTCAGTCATACTTGTCTCTTGAGATTGAAAACGATATGTCTTCAAGATCTAGAAACCTGAGGAAACCATAATTTTTTAAAACCTGTGTTTTTCCCTTTCCAGTAATAGTACTATTGCACTGACTGTGAATACAGGGTCTGAACCTTTCAATCTGTGTTCTCTCTGATAAATGTTCATAGTGCTGTACATAATTCTTATGTGGGATTCAAGAAACATTTCTCTAGGGTATTTAGTAAGCTTTTAGAAGGCCAGAATTCACTCAGCTTGATCCCAGGAAACAGAGGAGATGATCCTAAAAACATACACTCTGTTTTTTTAATCCATTAGAATCACAGCTTTACTCTACTTTCCATCTAATTTTCCTTCAGCTTCTGAGAGACATTGTTTATAGAGCATCAGTGTGAGCAAAGTGAATGTGTTTGCTTGGCATGAGTGTGCTGCCTGAGTGGATCATGGTTATTGTCCAGAGAGGGTGGGTAGGGAAAGGTAATTCCTAGTTTAGGGCTTTATTAAGCAAGAAACCAGTGAAATTCAGCACTGTGCGTTGCTTCTGTGTAACCTTACCCAGGAAGGACTTCATTGACCAGGATGTGCTCTACACCTACCCTTACCAGGTAAGATAAGCAGTTGCTTGTGCCGGCAACATGCTTTAACCTTTTCTCCTAATATGGTTTCTTACTAAAAGGAAACAATGCTTGAATCTATTTATTATGTCATTTCAATCAGGCCTTTTATTATTTAATACGAACATTTACTCACCTGGAGCAGCAGTTTAGCACCTGTAGCTTTAATTTCCAACACAGTACATACTGCATTCATTCACAAATTAGATTTTACCAGCTATTCTTAAATGGAGCAGAACTGAAAATAAAAGTATTTAGCTAAATATTCATGCCTGTCTTTAAAATGAATGAACCTTCACAGGGGATGTCACATTATGTTGGCTCACTCTGTACCACTTAACATGATGTTACTGTTTCTCAGTCTTGCATTGTCTTTTCTTTGATCCTAAGAGTCATTCTTCAGCTTCCCCTTGCCCTTTTGGACAGGCTTCTTGGAATTTCTTTGTATGTATAATTGCGTAGTTTTTACTGTATTTGTTGGAAGTATCTTATAAAAGCAATTAAGTAGCAAATGCATAATTTAAAGAAACAACAGAAGCAAGCATGTGCATATTATCCTTCTGAACTTCACCTTCCTTCTTGAATTTCGCCTGTTAACCACTCTTCCTCCTTTCCTTGGACAGAAACCCTTTTTGTAATCACTGATAAGCATAGAAATGCCTACATCTTGCTTATGTCTGTCATGCTTTCTTTTTTCATTGCTCTCTGTATTATGGTAATACTTTCAGTTTTTGTCAGATACTGTTCTTTGGAAGAGGATACAGAGAACATTTTTCAATGTAATTTTTTTGGCACAGAGATCTGTATTTCACTTAAAGAAATATATATGGATAATGGAGAGGGTTGTGAAAAATTGTGTAAGTTAATAAAGAAGAAGAGTGGAATTAAAAACAAAATGTTTTCAGGACTCCAATGAGAAGGAAATAACTTCACTTTCTAAATGAAGAAGCTTTTTTCCTGTTCCTCCAAAGTCTGTGAAAGAATACTTTCAAGTATTAAAAGAGATAGTGTATTTCTGTATCTGTTACATCACAGAGGTGTTGTAAGCAGCTGTCATTTCAATGCAGAACTGAACCCAACCCTTCGACTTTTGGGTTAGAGTGTAAAAGTTGGGTTTTTAACTTTCTCGTGAAATTACCCATAATTTCCAATACCTTTTTTTTTTAATTTCTTTGCTTTATTTTCATTTTTCTATAACTTTACAAAGTAGTATTAAACAATAAGCATTACTCAGTTGCTATTTTGCTCACCTAGCATATGAATGGTGTGGAAAAAATCATTACTGACAAATACTATTCAGACTTCAAGGATAAACAATCAATACTTTGTATGCATAGACAAGAAATTAGTGCCAGTTTAATTAAAGTCTTAACAGTCTGATCAAAGACTTTTTAAAAAAATATTATTGCAGTAGAGAGTGATACTAGCACATCTAGTTCAAACAGTCAAAAATTAAATATATAGAATGTTTCTAGTACCTGTCTTTCTTGAATATATTTTATTGTTCACTCTTGCACAGCCTCTTGTGATCTGAAGGTGAGTGCCTTGTGGTCAGCTGTGGGAGCACTGCACTAAATCTGCTATTAAAGCTGCTTGGCAGGGGTCTGCTAGTAATATTCATTTCTTTCTCCTCATTCTGGAATCCAGTTGGGATCTCTCTTACATGTTTATTAACAGTTGTACACCTTGCTCTTACCATCGATTTCTAGTGTATGTGTCATCCCTGTTACCCTTACAACTGGTTTTACCCTGCTCCAATGATTTTGTCCCTTTGATGGTGAGTAACTTCATAGCCATGGAGCCTCTGGTGTCATCCAATGCCTGTAATTAATTGGACTGCTTGATACTGGAAGATCATTCACAGAGTAAGGGCTTGTTACTGGAATCTCTAAGATGCAAACATCTAGCTGACAAAGCCACCCTGCCCTTCTCCCCAACACTAAGTAAATCCTATAAAAGATGTTACACCACATAGCTATAAAAAACTGAACAGCTGGTGCAAAAAGTGTAATAGTAACCTGGTCGTTTGGTAACTGCCCTTTAGAGTTGAAGTAGATGATCCTGTAAATATTGCAAAATAAAGTATTCTGTAAATATCCAATTCAGCCAGGCAAAAACAAGTGATGCCCATGTCGTTAGCTTGATCCAAAGGCTGTGTCTTGTTCTAAGGAATGGTAACACCATGTTAACAGAGATACAACACTAAAACAGTACTGGCAAAATACTTTGTTCTCATTCTGACCATTGGCATTTAACAGCTGCGGAGGTTTGTTACTTTAAGCAGCACACAGAGTTTGTCTCCATTTGATGCTTTGAAGGCGGTACCAGATAACCTGAGTTTGCTCTCTGTGCTGTCCTCCAGGGACTTCTGGATGTGCAAGTGCAAGGCTGTTTCCTACAGCACAGGATGAGGAAAAGTAGGAAGTTGAGTGAATGGACTTAAAAGTGACAAAGGTGCAAAAATGTTACAGCTAGAACAAATATTCTGTGATAAATGTTGAAAGGCTGAGAAGGAGCAAGCGTGATTTTAACAGTTATGAGCAGTCAAAAAAGCAGACAAGCTTCAAAAAACCTGGGGTACTGTAGACAGGCAGAAAGGTTGCCTCCTGCTTGAACTGGAGGCAGATTTTTTTTTCAGTCAGTATTTTTTGGCTTTATTTTTTGTTTGTTTGTTTGGGGTTATTATGAGGGTTTTTTTAGTTATTAAAATTAATCCTCTGAAGCCATTTCCATATGAAAATAATGCAGAACAGTGTGAATATTAGCATAGGAATTATCCTGCTGTAACTCAACATGCATTTGGGACAATAAAGAATTCTTGTAGCTTACCTTGTTTATAAAATGCATTTAAAATAATTTGTAATGCGATCATTAAGACTTTTTGTGGGCATAGGTACTGTGTGCATGGTGAAAGAGCTGGAAATTTTGTTTGTTTTCAATAGATAGGAGATCAGTGACTTATCTTCTGAAACTGAGTTTACCTGGTTTTAACCAGTGGTTTTTAGGTATATTTACACTGTTCAGTCTCTTCACTAGTTTCAACTGCTCAGTATGCTTTACACTTTCAGGTAAGTATTTAAACTTAGGAGGATAAAGCCAGTATATAGTACATGTTTTAGTAAAGAGACAGAAAGTGCCACTTCTATCCTGACCTATTACTTATTTTTCCTCAATAGAAGTGCAGTGAGAACTCTATCCAGGCTGTGTGCTCAGCCTTCATTTCAAAACAGTACTCTCTTAGTATTCATTTATTCATTTTTAGTAATGGAGCCTCTACTTCTTAAGAGTCAACAGAATATTAACATTAATGATAAAACAGCAAGAAGGAGAATGAAGGGAAAGGATTAGAAATGAAATTTCGGAAGTAGTAATATGTTTCCTTTGTATTCTACAAAAAAGCATTAAATTGAAAGCAGAATCTACTGGATACCAGCAATAAAAGGAAAAAAAAATCTGTTTGGTTGCTAGCAAATGCATTACAAAAAAAATTTTGCAAAGATATATTTTTGTGTGTGCATGTATTAAATCATGTTGGAGTCGAAAGTGCATGAATTAGATATCATGTTACAACTTTATATTCAGAACCAGCTTCATTACTTTCAGGGAGAATTTAATTCATCTAAAAACACCAAGAAAAAGCTTGGTGGTGCTGTTAATGATAAGTTTAATGATGAAATTAAGTGGTAGCTTTTTATTGGATACCAAAATAGAAGGGCTTGATCTATATTGTGTAATGGTGCATGCATACTATTGAATATTTGGAGAGAAATGCCAACACCTGCACTGATATATTACATTGTAAGCAAAGAATGGGGAAAGCACAACTGCATGAGAGAAATAGGTGATGGAGACAGTAGGAGCTTTGTATCTCAGACGTATGAAAGCATTTTAAATGCACACATCAAATGCATGAGCTTCCCAGTTTTCAAGTATTAAAAAGCATCTGTGTGAATATGACTTTGTATATGTGTGCATGTCTGTTATTTCATTTTCCAGTCTGTGAAATGTTTCAGGAGAAAAGATGAATGCAGAGATGAATCTACTGCAGGACTCCTGTTGTGCTATGAATAGATTGTGCCAAGAGAACCCCTAAGAACTTGCCAAGTTTCAGGTGTTACAGAAACAAAGACAACATGAAAAAAGAGATGTTTCACTGGTTAGAGGGAAAATTTGCAAATGGACTGGTTTGGTGGTTCTATCAGGCTCCAATGAAGTCAACTTTTGATATACTGTATGTTTTGCAAGCATCCAGCTAGCCTGAAAGAAACTCAAGTAATTGCAGAACACAAACAAAAATCGTGGGACTAATAATGAACAGTTGGTTTTTCAGACATTTTCATGCATCAGCTCATACTCCCACTGTCACATATTTCTTTGAATGCTTGTGGAAGTGTCCCCTGACACTGGTTCATATATATATATATATATATATATGTAAATATATATACACACATGTATAGCAAAATAAATCCAGGAATTTTTAATCATTCTGATAACTCGACAGAAGTGAGTCCATTTTTTTTTTAATGTGTGAGAAGCTTGCTGAATTGCAAATTTAAATATAAAATCAGCTGAAGCCACAGGTAACATTGCATATGGGACTCTTTGGAGATGATGAGAGCATTTCAATGAACTCGAGGCAGGGCTTAAGAGATTGTGTCATGTGTGCGTACCTGGCTTTAGCTGGGATCTGGAACTGTGTGACTGTGCTTCAGGAGAGGCTCCAGTGTCGGCTGTCCATGGGCTGCAGTTCCTCCAGGGCATATCCATCTGCTCCAGTCCAGTTCTCCCCAGAGGCCACAGTGTGGATGTCTTCTTCAGTCCCTGCAGCACCTTCTCATCCTTCATCATTGTTCTGGAGGTTCACAGTGCTTTTTCTCACCTCTTTTTCCTTCACTTCTCTGTATCCTGTTTTTCTTGCTCTTCAGTATGTTTTCAGAGAGGTGGCACCATTTGTATCTGGTCTTCTCCCACAGAGGCCACCCTGAGCCCTCTTGCTGCCAACACTTGACATAAACTCATGGAAAAGCAAACAGCAGCAAAGCATAACCCACAGCTGACCTGAATGGGATCAACATTAATAATCTTTAATTTCATTTTTATGTTAGGAAAAGACTTGCACAGTTTCATATCTGTTAACATGTGAGAGATGAGTATTATAAAGTGGCTGATTAGAGGTGTGAGTTTAGGTCCATAACAAATTCATAAACTAGTGGAACTATATAAATTCTGTTCCAAAATACCTGTATCCACTAAGGCTGGTGGTGGTGATGGCTACTGTGCATATAACCATTGACTTCCATTGGTGGCCCGGGCCAAGAGACCTTTCTTTTGTTACAGGAGCTGGGCAATGCATCCCTTAAAAAGGAAGGGAGGAAATTAGTTGGCTGATTCCATTCCTAAACACCAGGTTTTTCTGTTTTCCTTTCTCTAGGTTTCCATGTCTGCAAATTTCTTTTGCTGTTGGAAATATTTGCAAACTCTGTCAGTGGTGGGACTTTTGTTCTGGCTCATTATTTTCCCCTGCTGTTGCTCCTTTGCTCATTTCCTTTTATCTTGCTGTATTGTTTTTATTCTCTCTCCACATTACAGTCCCATTTGGCTCATCCTCTCCTTTCTTTTCTATAAAACATGATTTTTATCACCCATAAAACATGCTTCTAAAACTTCAACAATACTAAAAACCGGAAAGTCACACTTTTCTTGTAAGTTCTATTTTGCTTCAGTCTTTTTCTTATTTTTAGGCAGAAGGAAAGAGAGAAAAATACATTTAAGGCAAAATTACCCATTCAGAATAATTCTCGGGGAGTAGGAAGAGATGCTTTTTCTGTAGTTCTTAATGCTAGTAGCTATTTTCAAAATCTATGAAGATAAAATCATGCCATTTTCAATTCTGTGGAAGTTAAGGTAATTTTATTTATCTTTTTAGGTGTCTAGAAAATTATTTTGGTTTATTCTATCTTGTACCAAAAAAGAAATTCCTGTGAAACTTCTTTACCTACCATTTGGTTTTCTTCAACTATTTGTAACATACTCTGAAAGGAATATCAAGGAAGTTGTACTGTGTTTTGTCAGTTTAAACTGCATAGAGAACAACCATTTTCAACTGACCATGCAGATGTACAAATTAACTAAAACGCTTTTAGATTCTTTTGGGGATCTACAGAAAACTTTTGAGACTGCCAGAAGTCTTATTTTTGATTAGTACCCATAATGTATTGAATTTTCAGCAGGTCATGCTACCGTTCTGGCTAAACACAATGATTTCTTCATGTTTGTTGTGTCACACATTTGGAATGTCCTAGGACAGTAAATTGGAGGATCCAAAGAAAGCACTAACATGAGATATTCCCCCTTCATATTGTTAGCCTGGACTTCAGAACAGATCTCACAGTTCTTGTGTTGCCCAACAACAAGATTTCTCCAATTCTTGAAGTGGTTTAAAAGTCTGGACAAGTTACTTAATGTTATAGTAAAGATAGGCAAATATAATACCTTTAAAACATTGGGCAGCTTTCCTTCCAAACACACTAATTTCTGCTTTGTTTCTGTCCTGCATTTTTCCAGCTCTTGCTCCTCTTGCCCTTTGGTTGTAAATAGTAAACATAATATGCTCCTTTCCTTCTGATAAAATTTATTAATCTGTGATTAGTACCAGTATTTCTGCATAAGCATAAAAAAACCACGCTCAAGGACTTGGGGCCATGTGTTCATAAAATATTCATCTTGCTCTTGTATTAATTTGAGCAGATTATTGCTAGGCCAAATAAAAATCTCATTAAATGCACCTGGCAAATCATACCTACTCAAGATTTTGCATGGCAAGATTTCACCTCGTTTTCACAGGAGCCCTTTTAAAGGGGAGGTTGTAGAACTGTCCTGGTGTCTAGGTCATTCTTGCCCAGGGGAAACCTCCTGCTGCTTCAGACTGTCTTAGCCATCAGGCAGAGAAAACTACAGATATATTTTCAATGTACTGCTCAATACCTGTAGCCAGAGGAAGCTCTGTTTTGATTGAAGGACAAGGAAACGTGAGCAGCCCACTCAACTTCCTTGTTCACTTTGGGATGCCAGAACATGATACTGAATTACCCTGAGGCTTTAGGGTTAGTCTTTCAAAGTCTCTTCTGCACATTTGCTTAGTTATTCGGGGTTTCTTTTGTACTTAGTAAGCTTTTTCTTCTTTTTTCTATAACTCATTAAATATAACACCAACAGTAATGTGAAATGTTATTCTCTAACCCTGATTTGCATTAATTTGTTCCACACTGTGTGTAAGAGCTGAGGTTGATATTTCAGATAAATAGCAGGGAAACCTCCCACAGCGCATGACATTTTTTCCCTCTTACACCTCTCCCAAGACTGAAGTGTAGGTCAGTTCTCACAGGTTAACAAATACCTTATTTCTGAAAAAGATTTGCTGCCTAGAGGAAACAATTTTCTTTGGAAGGTGCAAGCAATGGGTGGCATTGGGGAGGGACGAAAACTCTATAATATATTTCATGAAGTGTTCAATTTTTAAACTTTTTGTTTTTTCTATCCTTCTCTGAAATGTTCACTGGAAACTTCCAGTGCTTTCACTTTCTACTCTTGTAAGCTTGCCTCACTGACCCATTACAATTCTCTAATTCCCTAGTCTCCCTTCCCCCCATATCTCTTCCTTTTCTTTCTTTAGTTCCTTTAGTTCTGACAGTTTTTCTTTGTCAGCACTTTGGTTTCCATGTGCTCATTTGTGAGCAGTCATCTTTCCCAGCTGCAGGTCTCATTCTTGCTCTGCATCTTTCCTTGAAATATGTCTTTTTTATTTTCTTTGGAGTCATATTGATACAGTGGAACCAATAACTTCAAGTCTTGAAGCACAAGTTTATAAGGAGGTACCAGTGAAGCCAAGAGGGAAAACTTTTGACTGTAGAATAAAATTTCCAATTGGAAAAAGTTTCTGCATAATTTTTATTAACACTTTTTTGCTTTACTCAGCATCTCTGTAAGTTATTGCAAAATAGGTTGTATACCCATGTTATGAAAATAAGTTACATCAAAGATTGTCACAAAGTCCTAGTCATTTCCCCCCCCCCCGAATGTGTATTCTCCACGCTCTTGGTTAGTGTTGAGTTACTGCATCAGGTGTGGATTTCCTGAGTGCATATTGCATTAGCACACCAATATTACCAGTGCAAGTAAGTTTTGACTGGTGCACAGGCACTCCAGAAATAATGATGAGGATATTTAAATATTCTGACACTTTCTCCTACTGTTTGCTGTCATTTTCACCTGCTTTGTCTTTAGAAGCCAATATCTGACTACAGAGTCAACACCTGTGGCAAGTTGGAGCTGTAGCTGAGGACTGGAGGACCCATATGATGAACTCTACACTTTAATAATAATCTTTACAACAGATGTTTCTGTGTAAATCAGTGTTGCTTTGGTCCCTTTCCTTGGGGAAAAAGCTCTGCCAGTTAGGCCTGATTTTGGTAACTGCAGTGCTGTCATAGAATTGCAGTGACCCTTGGAAGTGCAGGAGCTCTTTGCCTGCTGTGCCACTTTCTTGCCTACTAGTTTCTATTATTTGGCATAACTTTAGTCAGAGTTAAAATAACCAAGAAAACCCACATGTAAGGTTTCTTTTTAAATGCTCCTTTAAAATTATTTTGCAGAGCTCTGTGAGGATAGGACAAGTTTTGGGAGAAGGAATATTTAATCCATAGGGCAGTTCAGATTCTCATCCTTAGATTCAAACTATTTCCTGGATTGGTTAGAAAAAGGCCACAAGGGAGAGAGCATGTGACTCTAGCTTGCTTTTTTTTAATCAGCAGTTTGATAATTTCTAGCTTTTCATGTTAAAAATGGGACACAGGCACTAGACGTACCATAATATACAAAAGCTACCTCCTTGTTGTAATTGCTTCGAATTCAGTGCAACCTTTCGAAAGTAGTTGATCAAAGGATACATGATTATAAGAGGTGTGCTGGTGTTGACTCCCTCTTAATTTCAATTTCCTGAGGTAGGAATTGGCCAGTGGCAACTCTGGCTTTTACAGGTTGACTAATAGCCATGCTTGGAAACTTGTTCTTCTTTTTGTTTTCTAAATTATTTATGAGGCCTTGAGGTTAGGCAAAGTTGGGAAACCAGCTTATGATTGTACATGATTATACTACTTACACAAGGACTACAATTTCATCTCTAGCCCTAAATGGAAACAAAATGCAAATCACAACATAAAGTGTCAAAGGATCATTAAGGCCAATATAAAGTAAGATATCCAAAGGGCTTTTTTGGGGGGTCTATTTTAATAGAATTATACTTTGAAAAGGCGGAAGTTGCTTGGTGCAATAAATATTCACTTTGATAACTCAACATCTTACTGTGATTTTCTTGTTTCGGAAGAACAATAAGTTTCAGCAGCGTAATATACCAGTAGGCTCTTAGGTAGCTCTAATGTATATTTAAGATCCAGGGTCATATTTTAGCAAAATATAACATTCCATCTTGAGCAGTATCTCTGTCAGTGAGCCATGTCAGATCAGTACTCAGATTCTTTCTTGCACTGAAGATTTTGCAGACAAATGACATTTATTAGGAGATGCCTTTATATACTGATTTTTGTTACATTATTGGCCTAAGTACAAAACTGTTTTTAAATACCAGCTATAGCCGACATCCTCCAAAAACCTTAATGTTGTTTGTGGATTACTTTGTAATGAAAGTGACCCAGGCACAACTTTTTATAAAAATATGAGAAGCTGGTAGATTTGTAGGGGAAATAATAATTTGTGAGTCTGGAGGATTTGATTTGGTGTTGCCTTTTGTTTTTCCTCAATAAAGCTCTTTTTCATTGTTCAACTCCTTTTGTCCATCATTGTATTCTCAGCACAATGGACGTTTTCCAGCGTGAACCTTTTGTACATTAAACATACCAAAATCTTCATCTTGTACTGATGAGTATGAATTGCTGTGTCACTTTGTGTGAATGCTTGAAACTGTTCTGTCCTAGACATGGAGACTTTTCACTGTATTTGCCTGGAAGAGGGTTCACCATTGCTAGAATAAAAATCTGCTTTGCCTTTAAAAGGCTTCTGTGAAGGGTGTCAGAGATGGGAACCATACTTTTTTTCTTTTTTTCTTCTGTAATGGGATCTAAAATTGAATATGCTGTTCATTTATCTGTGTGAACATAAATTGAATAGTAGGATTTTTTTTTCAGTTCCTCTGAGTGTATATGCCAAGATGGAAGTAAAAGCTATTTGCAGATTGTAAGAAACGGGACATAAATTGCTTGTTACTTCTTTTGTTTAGCTCTCCAAATTCAAAAATTATTTAAAATTCATGCCTTGCTCTGGCTTTGTATGGCTTTTGTACCTTATTGAATTAGGTTCTGGTCAGACCACATTTTGTAATGAAAGTGTGCTTTACATGGAGGGTCACAGTGTGGGTATTCAGCTCTCTGTCACTTCTGAGGCAGAGAGAAGTGAACATTCTGTCACCTTTCCTCAGCTGTCACACTGAGCCCTGGGATCCTGGTCTGTGCAAAATGAGAGCACTCCACCAGGGAATTCTGGTCCATCATAAGCAATGTGCATTGCACTGCCTTTTGCATGGGCATGATCAGTTCTTTGGTGTATTTTCTTTTACTGTATAAGTTTCTGAAATGACACTGAAGTATGTAGTTCGCCTTGTTTAAAAATACTTCTTTTTAAAAAGTGATGCTGACTTCATTTAGTCTATTACTTGAGCAAGTGTGATTCGTGGTTAATCTTCACTTGCAATATGCTTATTGCAAACACTAATTAATCCTATTTGCAAAGACAAATTATGATTAATGCATATCCTTAAAATTTACACCTAATTAGACAGAATATAATCTCTAAATTTGTATAAATAGAACTTAACATTTTGAACATTGTAGATAATAAGCAATTTTCTGAACTTACATTCGCATGTGCTAATTAATGACTGCTTCATTGTATTTACATTTGCAAACAGGTTTTTTCCAATTACTCAACTTAGTGCTCTGTGAACATAGAAAAATAACATAAACATTTCACACCTGAGTTTGTATCTAGATTCATCTTTTGATGAATTTAAATAGTGGCATTTTATTTAACAATTGCTATTAATTTAATTTAATTTGCCTGTACTTAAAAAGGAGAAAAATTCTGAACTTTTTTCCTTTTACTGTGTTAATGAATTTTATTGATGGAAAGCTAAACCTTTTTGTAGTATTAAACTTGATCATGGGGTACTAAAAATGCATGGGTCCGTATGCAATGTAACCAATTTCCTATGATAATAGTAATAAAAAATATCTTAGATTTTTTTTATATGTACACTTTTTGTCCATCCTTATATACAAGATTTTGAGATCTGAACAATTTAAAATTCTGAAGGAAAAGAAAATGTATTGGAGGCCTCATTTTTTTTTCTGTTTCCAGAGGCAGGTTAAAAAGTACATATACACATTGTGATGAAATGGGTAATTTGTACTATGTTGTAGTTAAAGCAAAGTATTAATTTTCGACTATGATATGCTAAAAATAAAAGTTAGCAGATCTTATTTTTGCAGCTGGTCTATTACAAACTGCCTCTTTCTAAACTAAAGTAAAGCCCGTAGCTGAAACCCAGTCATTATCTCGTATTTAAATCTATTCACTGCTTTCAAAGAATTTTAACTTTTTTTGGTTCCCTACCATGAGTCAAAAAATGTTTTTATAAACATTTACTATCAGTAGGTAAGAAATACTTTTTAACCATCTCATAAAATCATAACTATTAACAGTAATTGGTGATTATACACTGCTCAGTGAAATATTTGTTGTTTTGGTTATTGGATATGCCAGCTATAGTATAAATAAATAAACCTGAAATGATTATGATTGGTAGAAACTTTAAATACATTTGATCTCAGACATTTTATTATTTTGGTTACAGTATTTTCTGCACTACTGGTGTGAGTTTCTAATTTAAATAAACGGAGGATTCCAGAGCAGGTCTTGACATTGCTGCCAGTGTTAACACTGGGCTTCATAATGTGAGACATAATGAAGGTCAGAGATGTTGCCTGTTTTTTACCTCTGGTCACATAATTCAGTGTGGTAGTGGGTTAATTATCTGTATTCAGTAAGTGGAAAGCTGCAGTACAGACTGGTGAAAAGTTGCCTTTATAAAAACTCACTGAAATACCTCAGTAAGCCTAACTTAGAAGTTATCCAAATAAGCTAGTGGGAGCTTCAGTTAGACTATCCAGTATCATTTCTCCTTGGACCATGTTTTCTGTCTGTAACTCAGTCCATGAATTTCACCTTTTCGGCTTGTAATTACACTTGGTAATATTTAAAAATTACCAACTTTATTATCATTTTTTTCAGGTTATAGTATGTCTTACTCATTCTTCTGAGTCAAAAATGGACATCAGTTTTAAGTAACAGTTTTGGAGGTTTCTTTCATGAATATTGTGACTACATGCATATGATTTTGATTTGTTTATTAATTGCTCAGAAAAAGTGTCTAGGGAAAGCTTTTGACATGCTTTCATTGGAGGGTGATTCATTACATGTCAAACAAATTGGGCAGAAAAAAAACTGAATGGAGAACAAAAAAATCTGTTTACTTCCTGAGGCTTACCTGGTATTTGGAGGTCTGATTTCTTAGTAGTGCTTCATCCATCTGTTGCTGTTCAGACACAACCGTACTTTTTTATACACCTTATTAAAAAAAAATAAAAAGGAACTTAATGCTTGGGGTTTTTGACCAGAAAAAGACAACAATTCTGTTTTCAACAACAAAGCATTATTAGGATCAAAGTAGGAAGACTAGGTCCTCTCAAATCTTATAATCAAATTATTTTTTTTCTGTTTTCATTTATTTCAGAAAACTTTAACCCAATCCTCTTCATGCAAATTTTCATTGCTAGTTGCATCTATTTAACCTTCCACAGACTGTTGCTTCCTTTAAGTTCTGAAATCAAGTTCTTTGCTCTTAACATCCTATTAGTTCTCTAGGTGTGCAAAGAGCAAGGTAATTCAAATTCACATGTTTTGACACTGCTGTATCAGTGAAAGTAGTGCAGTTTTCTGTAAATTTGCCTACCTTACATTACGTATGTAATTTCCTCACTTTTAGCTTTAAAACTGACAGATTTTATTCTCAAGTACAAATCTGGTCTTTAAGTTCTGACAGTTGTTACTCCAGAATTTGTCTGCTTTTGTCTGTTTAAAGAATTTTTGGGCAAAAGTCTTCAAAATCAAAGCACATTGTAATATAAATAGAACAACCTTCCCTTCCCTGGGATTCCTTTTAGCTAATTTACAGTTATTTGGTAGGTCCCTGTTTGGCAATTATTTTTAAACCTTAAACTGCATCATTTATGTTGTTGTTCTTAAAATAATGTCGCTATTGAACTTCAAGAGCTGTCCACAAGTTGTGATCCAACTGTAATTTATGTAATAATGTTTGCCAGGGACTTGCAAGAGCTGGAAGTAATCACTGCTAAGGCAATTTGAGTCTCCACGTGTGTCCTCATTTAGGTATTCACTTATGCTGTCATAATTACTTAAATGTCATGTTCAAACATCTTTTTCAATGCCTTAAGAAAGCAGAGTGATTATGGTGGCAACTCCAGTTACCTGCAGGGAGGGATTGCTACATTTTGTATATATGTGTATACACACAAGTTGATCAGAAATTTATCAGCAAGACACCCAAAATAATCCTTTTTTGTCGGCTGAGTACTGGTAAAGTTTCCTGAGATTGCTGCTGTATTTGGGGGGGCTGCATTTCAAGATGGGAAATTAATAATTTGTGGAAGCCCAAAGAAACTAGCAGGAGATGAGCAAGAGGCAAAAAACTATCTCTTGTTCAGAGAATTTGATGGAATCTGAATAGCTTCAGGGAAACCATACTAGAGACTGACATGGATCTCAAAGCTTGGAGTTTCTGCAAAAGCTCCTTGTGTATAAGTTCCTTTGCAGCTTCAGTGTTGCATATAAACAAAGTGAAGTTGAGATACTTAAATCTAAGTGGGAAAGAGGAAAATGTCAATAATTCTTTATTAATAGGAATCTGGGAAGCAAAAAATATTTATTAGCAAAGCAGCCTTCAGTGATACAGATCTGAGGTTGCCTCAGAAGGATCACTCTGGGATTAAGTTCCATCACAGAGTGAACTTCTGTCTTCCTGCTCCCTTTTCAGTCATGCTGAGCTGCTCACTCATCTTACAAATCTACATCTTCACTCTTCAAAAAGTGAACAGTTTTCTACTGGCTGCCTCAGTTTGAGAGCTATTTAAAGCCTGGTCTGGCAGTTTAAAGGGTAATGTCATGAAATTGGGAATAGCGGGTGATTATAGGGAAGCCTAACTCCTCCCTGATGTGATTCACTCTAGCTAAACCTATTTGTGACAGTTTGCCACTGCACTTGCTCTAGCTCTCTCCAGACAACCTGGAGAGCCAATCCAGGAGGGCATTCACTTCTCTGTCAGGTTTGGTGCCACTGGCTGAGGTCCTGCCCATGCTCCCTGGGGTGTGAGACCAGCCAGTGCTTTTAAGAAGGGAACAGCAGGAGGCCCAACAATGTCATTGCTGCAGGCTGTAGCTGGCTGGTGTAGCACTTAAAGTTTCCATGAAAGCAGAGGGCCTAGGGACAAGACACATGGCTTTTTCCTCTTTTCCCCAGAGTGGACAGTGGTTTTCAGGTGTTTAGGTGGTCTCTGGTCTTGGAGAGCTCACCATGACAGTAACCTGTGATGTAATTGCCACTGCTTGCGTTGGACTGGACAGGGCTGCAGAACAAGACTATGGAGTCCAAACTTTGACTTCTTGTGCTCTGGAAGAATAATACCTCACTGGTGTAAAAAACTAACCTCAAAGTTAACCTGATACTCTGTTAATCCAACAGGCTTTTAAATGCAGGGTCAGAGGAGTCGTGACTTTGGCTTGAGAATTCACAGGGATAAGTGGAAATCATTGTTAAGTTTAAATGAGGTGGGAATAGATGGACTTCAATCCCCATAGCAGGAGTCTGGGCAGACTCAGGCTTGTGCCTGGGGTATAGACTATTGCCAGGCTTCATAAAAGTTTTAAATCATGAGTAATCAATCTCAAACTTCCACATAATGCAGTAAGTTGAGGGACTTGCTTTTTTGAAGAAATGGAAGTGAAAGTACTAATTTTGTTAACTGTGTTTTCAATTGGGTCATTAAAAGTAGTTCAGTTACCATATGCACCATAGTGCTGAAACCCTGAAGCTATTGAGAGGGAAGACTGAAAGATGTAGTTTTATGTTTGCTAGGAAAACTGAATGCTATTAATGTAGGTCTGGCGAGAGATAAATATCTGTTCATCAATATTTCATCTAGACAAATTTATCATAATGTTTTCAGAAGCACCCATCCTTAAATATATTCCCCAAACTCAACTGAAGTGTCCTTATGCTCTGTCCTTAATCTAGCATCCTCCAACCCCTGGAGTATAGGAGTGAGAAGATGTTTACATAGTATATTAGCTCCAAATGTTGATTTCTTTATTTTTTTGACAGCTGTTCAGTCAACTGTTACTAGATCTTCTGGGACAAGATGAATATTTTTCTTCTAGGCTGGAGGAAGGAAGGAAGAGAAGCAATCAGTAATGATGTAGTTCTGCACTACTTATGGCACTCCAACAGCAAGGTGCTAACTGGAGTGGTTTCAGCTTTCTGTGTAGTGTTGGGTTTGGTCATCATGGAGCCACCGTGCAAGGTCAGAGGGCTCCATCCACACCAGCTTGTCCTGTAGCAGCCTGATCTTTAGAGCTGGCATAAACAAGAGAGGGATGTAAGAACCCTCTGACTTCCCTTTCAGTGCAGCTGGCCCCTGTAGCAGCAGGTTGATGATGGCAAAATGCAGCACCTTGTAGTTGTGAGAGGGAAAATTAGGAGTGTGACAAGCTGGCACTTGGCTTCTGCCACTTTCTGAGGGCTGTGAGTGCCAGTGGTGGCACCCACTGGTTCTTCTTGGTGATGCCATCTCTTACAGGCAGCTGCTCATGGTATGGGGTAGTGACAAAATGATTCTTCCTGAGAAATGGAAACATTGGCACACCATGCTGAAAAGCGGTGCTTGAAAAACCCAACATTTAGAAACCACCGGGCAAAGAGAAAAAAACCAAACCAACATGCACAGTATTGTTTAAAAAGATAAAGTATCAGAATGAGGGATCATTTTTTATGCATATGATGCTGCAGTTGAAGTTGAGAGCATTTCTTGTCTTCATTAAATAATACACAGGTCTAAATCAGTCTATCCAAAGAGAAGTAGTCCATGCTTGGGTTGAAGGTGCTGTGTCTAAAGTATGATGTAAATGTAAATTTCATTTTCTACATGTTCACCACTCAAATCTGTTCATAGCATTTGAAAAGAGTACAGTAGTGGTTCTAGGTAATTAGGTGCTTGCTGAAGATAAAATGTTTTAATATCTTTTAGACCTCTGAAGGGAGTCGTGAATTGATGATATATTATTACTGGTATTTTTGCTTTATCTTCATTGCTGTCTTATGTTGTGTGTGTAATTGTAATGTCAGTGTTTTAAGGATTGTTCTGGAATTTCTGTTTTACCTTTCTGTACCAGCATCTTTATTTGTTTGTTTGTTTGTTATTTATTTATTTATGATCACAGCATGATTTAGTAGAGAGTCTCTTGAACTTAATTGCCAGAAAACCTGTTTTCTGACTCCATTCTTCCCCTGAAGTCATGCAGAATCTCACTTTGGTAATTTTTTTTGTGTCTGCCTTGGTTTTCTTATTTGCCATTTATTGAAGTGCTTTGAATTCTCTGAATGTCCAAAATTACTCTTTCTTAGGAAAAGATACCAGATTTTTTGATTGATATTTGCATGAAATACTTATATGTGCCTTACTGCAATCCTACCAGTTTAGTTGACATAACAAGTGTGATGGCTTCATGTCAGCATTTCATAGTAAAAATAATTGTTCCTGATATAAAATTTATTCAGCTATTTATTTACAGTGAAAATATGCAATTTTAAAACCCTTTTCTAGTTTACCTGGCTTGAAAAGTAGTGCATTGAGATTCATAGTGAGTCATAAATTTTCAGCAATCCAGGAATGGAAGGGTGAAGATTATTCTTTTTTTCCTTGTTTGAAGTGGAATACTTACCAGAGATTCACATGCTTTAGCTCAAGAAGTTTTTGATGGGTAATTTTTCTGCTGTTTGTTATTTGTTTGTTTTTCAGGGGGAGATGGCTACAGTTAGAATACTTTGCAATATAATTTGTTATTTACTGCCTCAAAGGTAAAATACTTTTTAATAAATCTGGTGGATTTTAATCTGAAAATACATTCTATGGTGCTGAGATTAATACTGATTTCTAAGACATAATTCATCTGTTAATACAGAGAAATGACAGAAGGTTTCTAAAAATAGAACTTAGTCTGATGAAAATTATTGCCTTATGTGGGTTTGGATGCTTAATTTTGAAACTTTTGATTACCAAATATGGTTCTTAATTACAAAACAAACATACAAAAAATCCCTGCAAATTTGTCTCCTGTAAGTGCATGCACAGAAATAACTTTCTCACACTTCCCCCAGGAGGTCCCTTGATACCTGTGGCACCCATCTCTTGATTAGCATGAATCACAGTTAAGGCACATGTGAAGGATTTTACAGTGGTGTGTGTGGTGTTACTTCCTTGAAGCCGTATGGGAGCATGACATGGAGCCAGAATGCAGCTTGTTCTGCTTTACCAGGTTGTGATGGGATTAACTTCTTCTGTAGTCAATGCTCTTTTGATTAATGAATCACAAAATATGGGCCAGCTGGACAGCAACCTATCCCATGAGCCCTGTGATGTTCCCAAATCCATCATCCTTGATGTGTCTCATTTTCCCTGTGGGCTGCCATAGCCTTCTATTCCACAGCAAGGCTGAGCTTCTAAATTACCACACTTCAAATGAAAAAGTGAAATACAACTCAAAAATTCAGAATTTTCTTTCAATCAGTGATCCCTACTGTCTTTTGTTATGGATGATCTGTCAATTGACTTACAATTTTATATTCTGGTCTTCTGATGGATTGGATGTAAGAATCTGCCATTTTCTTTAGGTAACATATCAGCAAAATAAACTGGCATGTTAATTAAATACTTTCTGATTGAAGATAGACATGTTTTTGCATTACTTTGTAAGGAGTTCAGACCAAGTTCAAATTTTCAAGCCATTCTGTGTTACTATTTTGGGTTTCTTTTTTTCTTCTTGAAGTGTAGAAGAAATTGTTTGGTTTCTCCAAACCCAGCCAATTCAGACTACACCTTCCTTGAGTAGTGTGTGAATACCATGACTTCAGTAAAATGCAAGCACTCTAAACCTTAATGCCTGCACTGATGTCTTATTGCCCACAGGCTTTCCAGAACACGTTTCATTGAAAACTGTGGAGGATTTGGTCCCAAGGAAAATATGATCTAATTATGACAAACAAAGTTATTCGTACTTGTGTATTTAAAAAATATTTTGTGGTTGTACATAACTTAATGTAACAGCCAGTTTAGTGAGAATTCTACTGTTTGCTTGAAATGTTATCCACCAAAGAGTTCCATTCAAGCAAGTTGTGACTCCAAAATTGACCTCTGCAACAGAATTGTTAAGGATAAAGAAAATGTAAAATGCTGTGGGAGGCAACAATCTCCTATTTATTTGTCTGTACTTAGCTTCCTAGTTCTGATTTCTTTTTCAAGGATCGCTGCTTTTCTAGTGTGCTGCAGATCCCATGGTGGGGAACATGGGCTGCTTTGTGAAATCCAGCCTGCAAGCAGCAAGCAAACCTTCTGCTGGGGCAGCAGATTGATTAAATGGTGGGATATGTGCTGAATGATAGATAACATGGATATATCTAAAAACCAGCCTGGGCTCTTTCACATGGCATCTTACTCAGTAGTGGAGGATTGAGAAGTACTGAAGTTTGTCCTTGGGGTGCTTGATCAAGTCAGAGGTTTTATTTTTAAATGGATTATAAAAATAGTATTTTCCTATGGAAAAACAGGTGGTTTGCTTTTGTTTAAAAAAACAGACAAAAAAAACCCCCCTAACCATTGCAAGCATGTCAGTGTCTTTTAAAAGTCTAATTCTGTTGTGAAAGGATATGAGAAAATATGCCAACAGGAGAGTAAGCTTCAACTTATGTATGTAAGTCATTTCTGTATCATCTTTACAGAAATTAATTCTTGTAAAGTATTTTCAGTTATTTTTCTCAGCTGATTTACAGTGTAACCAGGACTGACTGAAAATGTGGCATAAATGTGATGTTTTTGGTTAATTATTTGGAAGAGACAAGGTAAAACAGTAGCAGTTAACTAAGAGTATAAAATTTATTTTGCAGAAAAATGGATATATTTCATGGCTGTCTTCAAGTTTGTACATTTGAAAATGCACTCTGAATTTATGCCAGGATACTGCATCATTAATGTTTAATAGAGAAATAAATCAAGGTATCATCAGCATAACAATGCTATACTCTTTGGATCTGAGTAATGTGTCTCATGTGGGTGGGCATCAATGGCAAGGAAGATTGGATAAAATATGCAACTTTATGTAAGGCACTGTGGGGGATTGGTGAAGATCTGGATGCTGTTCCTGAGTCACAGCATAGTAATGTTTATGCATAAAACCACTATAAAATCAGAGTTAGGCCATAAAAGAGACAGCAATATTAACATAAAATAAAAGGAAAGAAATCTTTACTTCGTTTTAAGACACACACACAAAAAGATACAATGAAAACCCCACTGTAAATAAAAAACTTTAACTTAGAATTATTTTCTGTGCTGTGGCAATTTGTTTACTTAGATCCAGTAGCTTGTATTCCATAAAGGACAAAACCAAACACTTAACTGATTTCCCATATGAAAAGACAGCAATTTTGATTCATGGTTGTTTATATTAGATCTGTAGATCGTATGGAGATTTATAGAGCACCTGTCCATATATCAGAATGGTTCACTTTATCCTCAGAAAGAAATGTCACTGCAATCCTCTCCATAGCACAGTGTAAGCAGCAGCAGGGTTTTCTTAAAGTTTCATTAGCTGATGATAACAGTAAAAAATTTTGGTGAAGACAGAAATTTGAGAGCCAAACTACTTCTCTCCACTGGCTCTTTGTGTTTGACTGTATCCTGTGTGTCCTAAGATACCCCCAGGGACTGATAATCAACAGTCAATCTGTCTGAATCAGCAAGAGGTGAAGTTAGAGGAGGGCAGCCAATGTTTTTCTAAAATTTTGTCCTTCTGGCAGCCTATGAAATACAACCAAACTATTTAGGGAAGCTTGTCAATATATTCCAAGCTAGACAAAGGAGCAGTCTGCTAGAGAGCTTCAATCTACTTTTAAGTTTTTGGAATTGCTGTTGCAGATTTTGCATATATTTGTATTTGCAAATATTTTATATATAGTATTTAGGAGAGGGGTGAGTTAGCTCTTGGGTATATTTTCAATCTTAGATCTTTCAGTGCATCGTTAGTGCTATTTTGCATTTATATAGAAACATAAATCTAATGCCTTTTCTATACATAAAGTTTAGCTTATTTCCCTTAGAGGTGCTAAGTAACATTTTTATTCTCAATTTGGTAACTCTTATTAACATAGGCCCACTCTTCATCTGTCTAACACTAAACAATCTTCCCACATATTGCATCATTTGCAGGTGTAATTAATGGCTTCTTCACTTAATGACTATTAGTAGAAGTCTAGTGAAGCTTTAGCACTCATCCAACCACTGGTAGAGTAGGCTGTGTTCCATCTACACTTGGTGAAATTCTGTCATCATCAGTTTTACTTATTAGTTGGCACTGGTTGTGATTCACCTGGTGATACATTAAAACCAAATTAATTCAATCTTGTTGCTAAACTTCCTGACATGATTTACCAGTCACATTGCATTGCTTTATTAAATGTAATAAAATGTCTCAGATCAAGAACATGATTAGTTTCAGAGATTTTTGCATTGTTTTAAGTGAGTTGTGAAAATTAAACCTTTTACAAACATAAAGTTAGACAGAAAGTGAATATAAAAATCTGGTTTTGTTGACAGAAGTCTTCCAACAAAGTCTAAGTTCCAATGACCTTGATCATTGCCTTAGGTGTATTTGAAGTGCAAAATTTTCCAGGCTCTAGCTGTTATCTTAATACTGATAATCCAAGAATGTACCTAAGAAATACAGGAAAATGGAGAATCTCACTGAAATGCTTATTTTCTTTTGTAAGTACTGTGCATTGGTGCAGCCTAAGCACGTTTCCAGAATTTGTAGGACTATTTTTTTCTCCTGTGAATAAAAGAAATTTGATTCAAACAGATAAGTACCATTGATCCCACAGCTATGTCTAGACCCTCTGCTTAGTTGTTCCTAAAATATTTTCTCTTCTGTTCTCTGTTTCTTTAACAGCTGCAGCTTCCTAAAATTGATACAGCAGTATTTCTCTGTCTTGCAGATATGTTAAATGCTTGCTTTTTCTGTAAGAAAATGATTATTCAGTCATGCATGTATGAAAGCTTGGATGGGTTGTGGGTGTTCATGTATGCTTGCTCATTAGGCCTTTAAAAGGCCCAGAGAGGTAGGAGAGGTCTCTGAGAAACAGTCTGTAATTCAGTAACATATTTAATATATTTATGACTTGTTTTCATTTTGTAGAAATCTAAGCTAGGCAGCAGCACACACACTCTGGAGTTTTGTTGAGTTGGAATGGAAGCACTAAACTATCCATCCTCAGGCAGGAATGGAAATTTATAGCAGAGCTAGAAATGGAGCCATAACACTTTAGAATGTTATCTTGGCTCTTAAGAGATAACCATCATCCCTCCCATTTATTTTATTTATGGTTAACCAAGATGTACTATCCAAAGAAGAGAAAGGATGTACTTTTAAATTTTTTTTCAGTCACTGTGTCTGTTTACTCTCCACTTGCATACTGTGAACTTTTCTTCCCAAAACATAGTTTGATTATGAACTATCTAGCTTTGACTATCTTATATATCTGCACCAGTTGTAGATTATTTGGGCTTTGCCAGTGAAGAAATTTCCTGAATTACCTATACTTTTCACACTGTACATATTCTCCTCAATATATTGAAATGGTTGTAGTTGCTTCACACTCAGAGGAAAACCACTGGGTCCTTCTGACCTTGCAGTCCATAACTCTAAAGCACTGCTAGCATGATAGCCTGGGGTTACAGGGCTTCACATTCTATAGCTAGCTTTTAGAAAATTCAAGTAGTGGAAAAAGAAAACCAACAAAAGCCAGCAACAAATATACTGAGTGGTCAATTTTTAATTTTTTTATTTTGCGTTGGTTATACCATTATATCAACTTTTTAAGAATTTAAAACTTTGTAAGTACTTCCTGAGTTAATACCTATCATAAAGTTATAAAGGCTATTAAACAGATTTAAACTCTCCTATTTGAAGTGAGAAGCCGTGGTTTTGCACACCATTAGCTGGAAGGTATGTGTAATAAAAAGAATAGTTTATTGGGCAATAATGATGAAAGTCAAAGGTAGTTATTTTAGTTTCCTGGGGAAAGTCTTCAAGCATGTGTTTGGCTTGTACCTGGAGCCCAGCTTGTGTGAACCTGATCTCAGATCAGCGTCCCTTCCCTGTGCTGTTGATGTTCCTACACTTTTCTTGTCCCACCTTTTCCATGGGTGGGTTTGTCACCACAATATATCCTAAAATCCCTCCCATAGATTAGGTCTTAATGCAATTCTTGACATCACCTTTAGTGACCTGGTAAATATCCCGTGGTACAGGGTTGCACTGCAGTCTTTCAGTGCAGTGCATCCAAACAGTGCTCTCATTTATAACAGAAGTCCCTATAATTGCATTTTCACAGGTGTCTTTCTAACCTACTGTGAAATGTGCTGGCAGTGATGCATCAAACATAAGAACTCATCAAAGTAACATTCCTTCAGCACGGTTTTGGAAAAGGGTCTTTATTTCATTATGTTTTGTCCCATTGCATGAGTAGATTTCAAAGAAAAAGGCAGAATAGAATACAAGCTAATCTCTAGAGAAGGGTTTGAAATGAACAGAAAGGATTTTTGTTTTATTGGGAAGAAAAAAGTTGTGCTTCTTTTTCTATTTGCATTTGAGCTACAAATTTTTTAGCAACTGCTAATGGTTTGTAAAAAATTTACCACAAACAGGCAAGGCTTGTAAATATTATTCGTTTATCTATTTTTTTATTTATATAGAAAAATATTTGAAACAAAAAAAAGTTGTTTGTTTTGTTGGGAGAAACAAAGAGTTGTACTTCTTTTTCTGTTCATGTTTGAGCTACAGTTCTTTTTACTAATAGTTTGTAAAAAAATCACTACATACAGGCAAGGCTTATAAATATTACTTATTTATAAATGTATTTATTTATATTATTTGCACTGCAGAAGCAACATTTGGCACTGCAGTACTATAAAATCCTTTTTCTTTTTTTTGCTATTCTTCATGCATGTAATAGTTGTCTGATTATTTATATGTGCACAGCAAATGGGCAAAGAAAGCACCAGTCCTGCTGTATGTAATGAAGATTGTCTCCCAAAAGTTCTGATATTGAAATTACCAACTTTGGAAAGATAAGAGTTTGGTCTAGGAGGAATGAATTTAAAGTAGCACTGCCAATCATTTAATCATGCAGCAGTCTTTAATACACATTTTAATATGTTAAAAACAATTATTTACTTAAGCAATAGGAAGATCAAGATGCAGGCACATAGTAACTCAGGGCAAGGCTTTCTTTACAGATACTCTGGAAGAGAAAAAATTGAAATGCAGTACTTTTAAAAGCAGGGAGACTTAATTACTTGAATTGTAGACCTTAGAATGAAAAGAATGATCAGATGATTAATATGTTTTGCAGGAAGAAAAACAGTAACAAAACCATTTTTTTTTGCATGAATCAGTTTGATTTGAAGTTTATTCATGAGTGAGATTAAAATAGGTATTTATTTTTTCTATTTGGTTTCTGCAGCTTCTTGTCCCCCCCCCCCCCCCCCGCCCCAGGTCAGATAATGCTAGCAGATAAACACTCTATCTGGTACTCCTTTTTACCTCACTATACATATTGCAATGTTGTTTTAATTTAATATAGTTGTTGGGTGGCAGGATGTTTATAAAATTTATGTTTGAGCTATAAACATGGAGAAATAATGTACAAGCTGTGACAATGGAGAAGGACTGAATTTTCCAATCGTGAGCACAGGAGTGATAATTAAAATCCTGAACGGGGAAAGAACTGAAGAGCAGGAGGTCACAAATAAATCTCTGTGACTCTGTTGTAGGCAGCAATGCAGTGCCAGCCTCTGACAGCCTCTGTTCCTATCTGCAGGGCAAGGACAAGGACAGAAGAGTATGAGGAACCATAAAACTGTCCTTCATTTGAAGGGCTGTGAAGGAGATTTCTAATTTTTTTTTTTTAATTATGTGAGACTTTCCAATATAAGATTTTTTTACCTTGTCATTCTTGCTAAGATTTGGTCTGTCTGTCCCCTAGTGCCATCTTGTTTATTTGAAGGGGATATGTAGGTGTACAGATGTGTACATCTAAATATTCTCTATATCACAAACACTGTGTGTTTGTAAAGGACTGTACCCCCCCAAAGCTGAAAATTATGGTTTAGAAGATAAATTAGACAGTAATTTCATTTCAGACCTGTTTCAAATAAATTGGCACAGACTAGTAGTGAACTTAGCAAACATTATTTTTGTTCTCCAAGATTTATTACAACATAGAAATAAAAATAAACCTCTGAAAAAAGGAACATTTCAGTCTGGTACTTGTCAGCCTTATTCTGCTTGAAGGCTGCAGTACAAATGGCTGTGTAAACATAATTTTGCAAAACACACTGTACTTCTGCATCTTACTTATCCCCATTTGAGGGCCGAAACCTACAGTCTGTACAAAATTACCGTGATCCCTTTAACTTAATGCTTTTATTCAATAATGCTATATGAACATGATGGATTCCAAGACCTGTCATTGGATTGAGTTGACTGCTGGCACATCTAAGTAAAGGAAGGTTTGTAGCCCAGGTACTACAGTTCAGAAAAGCACTAAAGTATTAGTTTGAGTGACTTGGTGAATCCTTTCCTAATCCTATTCTTAAACAAGGCAAGGTTCAAGATATGCTTAACATGGGAAGTTTCATGCATTTATTTGAATTTTTATGTGTTCCATTCAAGTCCAAGTTGAGGTTTTTCCCAGTATTTTGAAGATATTTTGTTAATTCTAATGGTTTATAGGCCTGGGGGAGGAAATCACTTGTTAGAAGTATCTTTAAATTATGTCAAGGAAAACGTATCTTCAAATCTTCAAATTATGTCGTGGAAAGGATTTCCAAAACTGAGAGTTAGATGAAAGGAAACTTGTGAATACATATGGACAAACATCACAGATGGTTAAACAGTGGTAGAAATAAAGTAAATTACTTATCCTAGATTAATGGCAAATGAAGACAGTTCTTAATTTCTAATAAATTCTTATCTTTAGCCTATGGATCTTGTGACATTCTCTAGTTCTCATCCTATAATCAGAATAGTCATTCATAAGCATGTAATGAAAGCCTAATCAAAGTTTAAAACATTTCTTTTAATCTGATCAAGAAATCAGGATTCTTTAGAAAAAGTAGATCTGTAATAAATTACTAATGAGGTTGGCAGTGAATCAGATTACTACTTTGAGAACAAAATCCATACTGAGAGCTGTACAAAAAGAGCATGAAAAGAAACATTTAGCTATGTTACTGTAATTTGAGTAGTTTCAACATTTACTTTGATTTTTTTATATATTATACATTTATGATTGTGTATAGCATAACTAAATAATTTCTAACTTTTTTTTTACGCATTAAAAAAAATGCAATTTATATTGTGCCAAGCTTAATAGTCAGTTGTGGTGTAAGACAGAAACAATATGAAATAAAAAATAAATTTTTTTAATCCTTTTTTCCAGAGACTGTGCAGAAGAGGGTAACCCCAGTACAGTTACTCAATCTTCATAAGTGCAGATAAATCTTTTGTCAGAACATGTATCTATTCAGGAACCATAGATATCTTTAGTGTAGAATGCTGCCTTATTTATATATTTCCTACCCTCTCTCTCCTTTCTTTGAAATTGAAATGCTGCTATAACATTACAAAATGCCACCACTCATACCACTATCTCATAAATTTTGTCACTTAAAAATAACAGTGCTGTGAAGCAAATGAGAGAAACAGTAGATTAACTTTTAAATGTTAGTCAGAGTATCCTGCTAAAGAAATACTGATATATGTGTTATTGAGAGAAACTTCCTTTTAGAAGCAGTCATGAATTTTAAGAAATCTCCTTTTTCCTCTCAACTAAATGAGGTCTCAGTTGTTGGGAATATACAGTACTTTACCCAGGTGTCTTTGGCCATGTCTTAGGTTTCTGGGAAAAAAATAAAATTAATGAATGGCTCTCATAATAATTCTTTAAATATTTTGTGTATCAGTGGATATGTGCTTCAGAAAAGGAGTCCGTAACTGAGGCACCAACATGGGATCTCATATAATTCAGGCTCTTTTTGTGTTTACAGCTGCAGTGTGTTCTCTAATGAAGCTGATGCTGGTGTTGGACTTTACAGTGGGTTATTGTTGGGAAATTTGCCCCAGCAAGGTCATGAGGCTAAATGCACACAGTGAGTCAGGAATATACAAATATTCCTTGAAAGCTGAATCTCCTGAGCAGAAGATATTTCATTTAAGAGTTTATAAAGTAAAATAAAGTTGAATAGTTCATTTATGGATTGACTGAGGATTTTTTAAATCAGTTCTGGCAAAATCCTGGGATAATAAGGTGGGTTAAATTGTCTGGATCTTTTTGTCAGAGAATCAGTCAAATGAATGCTGCCTGACAGAGATGTTCTCAGGAGAAAGCGTCGTTCCAGGTACTTCATCAAGGAGCTCAGCAGTGGGTTAGAAGCAGAATTTCCTCTATTTCACCTATTGCATTTTCGATTAAGGAAATCATACATGCCAAAGGCAGGGAGAGAGGAGTTTGAAATCCAGCAGTGGGTGAAACATTTATTGTCTCAGATGCTAATTGCATTGGCATCAGAGTAAGAAGAGCATTGGAAGGAACATTAGAATGGTATCATGCTGAAGTGAAATGACTTGAGTTGCTGATTCCTCTGAATGTAAGCATAAGTTTTGATGATAATTCTGATTTTTGAGGTCTGATTCTTTATTTTCTGTACTGTGATTTGTTCTTTGCCTCATGCAAACTCATTTTAAGATATTATCTCTTTGCACATGGGGGAAATATGAAACAAAGCGAACTAGGAGTTCAAATTCTTGCTGAAGAATCCATTAATGTGACTCAGGATTTCATTGACCACTTTAAATTAATGACAGATTGTATTGTCCTAGTACTGAACAAAGTAATATCAATTGGTTAGTTAATAATTGGAGCTACTGATTTCTTTCAAAAATTACAGGAGGGTACCTTTCAGAGAACTGTGCTTGCAGTTATCCCTAAAAGCCTGGTGAAGGAATTTGTCTTTCAGCATTCTACAACCATATAAGTAGTTTTCAATGTTAAAGTCCATGTTATTATTTTTTCTTGATGTTCTTGTGTATTCTCAGTGGACAGTTTCCCTAGAATTAACTTGAAAACAAACCTGTGAAGGTCACCTAATTATTGGTGTCTTACAGATCTGAGCAGAACTGGAAAGCTGATTCCTACTGTTCTGTACAGGCTGTACCTTCCCAGTACCTCAGCCTATGGGGAAAGGAAGAGGGCAACGTGTGGCCAGGAGTTTGGGATAAAAGGAGGCTGCCCTCTCCGAAACCTTGAGAGAGAAAATCCCACAGGCCCGTGCCCCAGTGGATTACTGGAATAAAGTTGCTGAAGTTCTTTATGGACACAAACCTGTGGATTTTGTGGATTTTCCTGACAACTGGGAACAGGTCTGAGATCCTTCCACTGTCTGGGGCTGGCACACAGCCAGAGGAGCTGAAGGCACCTCACCCAGTTTTGGTGAGCAGCTCCCTCCTGCACTGGCTGACACTGGGCAGTTGATGGGGTTCTTGAGACTGTCCAAAATAAACAAGAGGCAGACCAGGGGGGTCCATGAAGAATCCACAGGATATGGACACCCAGAGGGGGCAATAAGGGAAAGTCAAGAAGGGTCTTGGCAAATCTGACTGGTGAGTACAACTCTGGGGAGTAACACGTGACAGGACACCCAGGGTGGGAAATAAAGGAAAGTCGGAAGAGGGTCTCAATTACAGGGATGACGAAATACCTCCGAAGGGTCCTTTGGGAGAACATAGAGATGGTTTGCACATTCTCTCAGAGGTGGTTAAGGACATGGACCCCCAGAGGGGGCAATATTATGTTAGTTTAAGGAAGGATTGTTTGAAGGGGAATGTGGAGAAATACGGTTGCGGCAAATAGCAGCAGGAGGCTCTGTTATAAGGAAAGAACAGTGAGGACGGCGAAGTTCTCTGCCTTACCTTCAAAATCTTCAGTCTAATACAGGGCCAGTTGCAAGTCTTTTGTATTTCCAGTTTCCAGGAGAGGGAAAACAGGGAGGGATTGTTCCTACACCTCCACCCCTCCCTGCAGGACCGAGCTAAGGAGACCAAATGGAGGAGTGGCTTTGGTGTAGAGTGTAAGCTACAGCAGCCAGCTTTGGGATATGGTCTAAGGGACAATGTGTCACCAAAGCCTGGCCTGATACAAGAAGGGATTTCGGTTTGAGTCCCAGCTGCTCTAAATTTAACTTACTGATTTCTTACGTGTAGCTTTTCTGCACCCCTAAGTGGTGCAAGAAGTTCTGTGTAGTTTTTATTAATTTTGTAAACACAAGAAATGAGGGATATAGGAGACAAAATTTTTTTAAGAGTTACAAGCATCTGACCTAATGGAACAGTTTTTCTCTTGTGCTTGTTAGTGGATGAAAATCCAGAATGGCTCAATAGTGGGGTAATAATGTAAAAAGTTATGAGCAGTAGGCTATTGCAATCTTCTTACAGGAGGAGAAGAAGGCTAGAACTGAAGAGCTCTCATGTCATTATGCAAGAAATCCCTAGGTATGGAGGTTGCCATGGGCTGCAATACATTGTTTTGACAATGACATGCTGCCAGGTGTTCCATTTTCATTGTTTTCATAGGAGAAAAATAAAATCTGTGGGTCTATCACAAATGAAGCAGAACTGATGGTGCCAGCATAAAATTTCTGTTTAGAAAAGTAAATCCCAGCTGCTGTGTAGCTAAGGGTTGGGTAATTTGCTTCACTACAGAGGAAATATAACACAGGTTGAAAATGTCTGGGTTTTTTTATTAAAAGTGTGTTGCATCTGCTCACTTACAACAGAGAAATTCATCTAAGTTTGTGAATGCAAAGAGATTAAGTTAATTTAAAAATAAGAATCTTAAAATGAATTTAAATATCTGTATCTTTTTAAAATAGGTACTTAATACAGAATTTTAACTATATAAAATGTGTATTTTTTTTCTGAGTCAACCTTTGTTCCTTTGAAGAAATAATTGAATATTTGTTTTGTTCCCTAATTTTTTTGTGAGTCTACAATCTTTTAGTAAGCTTTATGCAGAGAGAAACTATGTCATCTATTTAATTTTCTTAATGCTTACCACAAAATTCATACTAAAACATAAGCAGTTATTGAATGCATCATTATAGTAAAATAACAGTCATGTATGCATATTCCTAGGAGTAATATTTTATTTTTCCTGGATTTTCTGGAACTACTGTATTTTAAAAGGGAACATCACTCTGTGCAGCTTACACCAGCTCCATGTTCTTGTGATTCCTTTAACTTTGGTAAAGACCTATAAGTCCATAGCTGTTTCTACTGGGAGTTTTTAAAGGGTTTTTTATACAGTATAGTATTCTAATAGTTTATGATGCAGAAATCCTGGAAATTTCAGTTAATTGCTGGGTTATGGGACCGGGATGCATGGGAGACACTGATAACAAATTGCATGTGCAAATAGTACCTGTGCGCACTTATTACTGCTCTCTGGGAGAACATGGCACACTCCTGCTGAGCTCTGCTCCTGTCCCTTTGCATATCTCGTTTTTTAGCTCCCTCAGCTACCCAAACCAAACTCTGCCAGTTACTTGCAACTAAGCAAGGGCTGTCAGGCTGACAAAATCTGACCCTGTTCCATCAGACTCTTCAGCAGAGAAAGAGGGGTCTTTGCAAAGAGCTTCATTTTAGGACTCTGGGAATGGCTGCATAAATATGATTGTTTCTATTTGTATGGAAGCTTTGTGTGGAGCTGTAGCACAACCTCATGAAGATTAAAAGCATTATAGTTTTTCTGCCATCTCTAAACCAAGATAAAATCACAGCTCTGTGGCCAGATCCATTGTTCCGCTCACCCGAAATTACCAAAATTTCATGGAGATATAAGGTTTGCTATCAAAATATTTGTTGCTTCTATGCCTGATTTTTGGTTATTTCAGGTTGTTTTGCGGACATGGGCCTGATGAGTTACTTAGCCCATGCCTTAGTCCTTCAAGGACCTGTTTTGTCCTTTAGCACTGATGATCTAAAGGGGCACAAAGCAAAAAAAGATGTTGTAAAGTTATGCTGGAGGTCCTGGTCTTGTGGGCCTGGCAACATGAAATTGTTAGGAGTCTCATCCCTGCTCAGAGGACCTCCCTGTCCATGTTGAGGAGCAGGACACAGGTTCTTCACAGCCACTGTATCTGCCTCCCCCTCAGAAACTTCTGAAGAGAGGCAGGCAATGTTCCCACCTCATCCCTGTATTGTGATTTTTGTGGAATCGTACGATGTTTCCACCCTGAGCAGTAGGCAGAGTATCTCCATTTGATTGTTGATAATTGTCTGACTTTAACAAGGATTTTAATAAAGGATTGTGATTGAAATTATAGTCCCCTAATACCACTTTTATTTAAATTTATTGCAATAATTGCCATTTGATTAATAAAATGTTAGTACATGCATTGAAATCACCGCTCTGCTATCACACAGTGTGGTAGTTAAACACACTAAATGCTTCTAATTAGTTAGTAATTGAAAAACGTGCATTAATTTTTATTATATCACCCATAGGATGTTTAATTGTATAGCTGGCTATTAGCTGCTGTGAAATATATGGGAAGGGTTAAGTGACATAATTATCATAATTCAGACCTTTCACTACTTGCCAGCTCCAAACATCAGAATGAAATATTTTTATTTCCTAAATATGAATTAATATTCAAATTTTAATACTTAAAATACCTTTTCTAAAAAACCACATCATAATTGGAAGCAAAAGGAAATATAAGAAATGGACTTAAGTGGCATGAGTTTGTCATGGGTAGAATGCCATCTGTTGATAATGCAACAGTCAACACTTTATAGTAAAAAACTTTTCTATCACAGCATCATTAGTTTTGTGTGTTTTGCACTCCTTTCCTCCCTTCTCTGAGCCAGTTTGCTTTTTATTGCATGTGTAATTTAAAAGAAGTTTGCATTATCAAATTTCATTAAGGTTCTGGGTCCAGAAGGAGCACATGAAAGGAGGGAGTGCTGGGGTTTTCTTTTACAGGGGCATTGTTTTCTATCCAAAGACTTAAAATTTGTTTTATTAAGTGTAAGAGAAAGATTATATTGTAATCATATCAATATCATAATAATTGCAGGGGAAGAATTTTTTTTCACATTTGTCCTTTTGCCTTTTTCCTTATCTTCCACATAAAAGAAAAAAATGAGGACATCTGGTCTCTGTGAGAATCCTCAGTAGCAGTTTGGTGATACATCAAAGCAATTCTATTTCACTGTCTGATTTTTCACAAGCAAATATTTAAAGAATATTTTGAAAAACTAATTACCACCAAAAAATAAATAAAATAAGAAAGGAGTAACTTTATAGTTATTATGATACTTACTTGATTTGAAAAGATGAGTAAAAGTTGACAATAGAGGAAAGCAATTTGAATTACTTAAAAAAAAAAAAGGAAAGGAAGGTACTGACTGGAGACATTCAGGGTAGAAGGAACCTGTCACATGCTGAGTGTCAGTTGTATGGGAGAGGAATATCTTCCAAGAGTTTTTTCAAATCACCAGGGTGCTGGGTCCAGCTTTCCAGCTGAAAGAAATGGCAGCAGGCAAACAAGCAAAGAGTCAGTTCTGAAGAACATCCTACAGCTTCTGGCACCATTTGCAGGCGAATGTGTGGCTTTTAAAGACCATTTTCCCATCTGCAGTCTCTTAGTGGCTGACAAAATCTAGCCACAGCTCCCAGGTCCCACAGGTAATTTCTAATATGTAAAGATCAGCTGGTGAATTGTTTGTTCTTGTTATCCCCAGTTCTTCAGGTTTTGTGTTTACCATTGAGATTCTGACAAATCAGGGCTGGTGTCATTAAAGACACTTCCTTCAGAACTCAGAGTCTGAGGTACAGGGATGAGATCTCACGTCCAGCAGAGCCATGATTTCAGAAAAGCTGTGTTTCTTCTTGGCCATAAAGGAGTACTGAGAATATTGATGAAAAAATCGCAAACAAATTAACAAACACACCACAGATCTGGATGATCGGAGAATCTTACCACTCTTCTGTTTTTTAGGCAAGTAAAAGTTTTTTAAATATGCTTTTAAACTATGTCTCTTTATGTTAACATTTCTTCAAAGTGGTCTTTGAAAACACTACTGTGGGCCTCTACAGAATATTTAATGAGAAAATTACACACACACCTCCAATTCTCCTTTGTTTACAGCAAATTTTAATTGCTGAGATTAATTAGTTTTTTCCTTTGTTCTCACCCCAATTCAGTTCTGAAAGGTTTTTCTTTTTCTTGCAGTGCTTTTAATATGAATATAAGGGTATAAAAAGATAAAAACTTACCTGACAAACTTTTTTTCAAGTGATTCCAAGATTGGCACATTGCAGGAGTGTGGGTTGTTGAGTTTTGGGGGTTTTGTTTTGGTTTTTTTTACTATAGTCTTCCATATCATATTCTTTCTGCAGTCTCCACCTACCTTTGCAAGAACTAATTATTTGTAGGTTTAAAGACTGCTGCTTCCAAATGGTCTCACAGTTAGTGACTAGGTACAGAAATGAAACAGAACACTGAACCTTGGGGATTCACCTGGCCTCCTTTGCAAGCCAGGTTGGCTCCTACGGTGTTGAATAACAATTAAAGGAGTTTAAGTTTGAAAGTGACTCTTCAGATGTCAAACTACAAAGCAAGTTTCAGTTTCTTGGCATAGAAAAAGAAAGAAAATAATGCAGAAAAGGAAAATCAGAGAAAAAAACATTAGTACATGGGATGATGTTTAAATTTCTTCATCATGATATGCACAATGTTTGATTATTATTTAAGAGACATGTTAGTTGTTAATACTTATTTGTTATAGTTTCCCTAGGGCCATGATTATACAATTGTGTGTGTCTGCATAATCCATACCTGTCAGAGGGCTCCAAGATGAGAACCTTGTTTTTGCCTTTGTAAATATGTAGTGTGTAGGTTGTTTTATGAAACACAGAGGGTCTTTGGAATTTATGCATTAGTGTAATGAATGCAAGTCTCTCCTTTTAACTTCAGTCAAAAGATGTCAAACCATTCTTATATCCTTGGCTAAACAATCCCTAACTGAAAAAAATCAGAGATTTGTATCTTTAGATATCAAAGATTCAGGAAAGAAAGCATCTGTGCACCTTTCCTCCTTCAAGAGGTGAGGTGGCCCATCACCTTCCAGAAGGTGTCCTCCCACCAGCCTGTGGGGTGTCCCTGACACTTCCAACCAGACCCTCTGCTGAAGCAGTTGTAGAGAATTTGTGGGATTTTCAAACTGGATTAAAGGAAAACATTTTTTATGGTAAGGGTTTTGAAACCTTTGAACAGGTTGCCCAGAGAGGTGGTAAGTGCCTAATACCTGGAAGTATTCGGGGTTATGTTGGTTGGGGCTCTGAGCAACTTGATCTACTTGAAGATTTTCCTGCTTGCTGCAGGAAAAGGTAAAAGGTTCCTTTCAACCCAAACTTTTCTGTGATTCTGTCACTACAGCCATTGAGACACATGTGTGGGACAGGGAATGAGAGATGTGGTCTGTGCTTTAATGTGTTTCAGGTGTATTGAGCAGCCACTGGAGCAGGGTCAGGAACTCTTGTGCCTCTCTGCACAGAGCAGCTTCGGTGTTTCTGTTCTCTGAAAAGTCAAATAGCTTCAGTGGGAAAGATTAAAGCTTCCCACTTCACAGTAGGGGATGGCTTGCTAATTAGAGCACCCTGCTGGGAGAATCGAATCTCCTGAGTCTGAATAGGGAAATCAAATTCCTTTCTCACACTCTGGGTGCATGTTCTAGCTACTTAAATTTTGGTTATGAGTTCTTAAGGCTCGGGCTAATGCCTCCCAGTTTCCACTGGAAGAAACATTATATTCAGCATCCTGCTTTTTGTGCATTCCATCCTGATGTTTCTCCCAGTTCACATCCTCAGCAAAAAGCCTATAGGCTTACCCTTAGATTGCTGGCAACTACATACATCCTCAAAGGCCTTTTGAGCACTGCTGTGATCTCTGGTTTTACTGGGAGCAAAGTACTTAAACATCTTCAGAAGTGAATCCTTGTTACATGAAAGGTGAGATTAATTTCAAAGAGCTGTGCTTGTCTGTCCTGTGCAGCTTAAATGCAGCTTGGAGTCTATCCTAACAGTGTGGAGATGTATTCTCCTTGATGCAGGATGCGACATTCCTCTTTTCTTTACTCTTGATTTGTTTTACTTATTAAGACTCCAGATCTAGCTTTGTTCGTCAGCCTATGAAAGGGTGAAATAATCTGTTGTGAGTGTAATGAACTCTAAATCCAGATTGGATTCAAAGAGTATGGGGCTTGAGAAGTAGTTTAATCTAATGTATATTCTTATTTCTAGTTATGTTCTGGAAACACCAATTGGATGAGACAGTCATTCCAGAAGTGGAGACGTTTAGGATTGGGGCAGAACTAAATGTAGGGTGAATAAGGTTGTTGCACATACTGCTGAGGCTAAAATTGTTGTTAAGCACTTCATATCATCCACTTGGTTCTTCTGCTCTGTTAAAATATTCAGAACTTTTTCTAAAGCATTTAGACATAAAAGTTCAACATACAGGGAGGAGAGATAGTTAGCCTTAAGAGAGCTGCCATAAGAAGCTGAAAAGGTTTTTGTGGGGAAAAAAAACACCAACTTGCTCTTAAGTAGTCCTTTGACCAAAGTGAGAAATCTACTTTAAGATTTTGGTGGAAGAGGGTGTGAAGCTGGGCTAAATCTTAAGTAGTTTTCCATATGTGAGGGAAAATTATGGCATGTTCTATACTAATATGTTTCCAGAATGCTGTGATTATCTATTACTAGCTATTAAAATAAGTAGACTTTATTTTAAAGTGAACAAGTATTATCCCCTTCCACCAGTAAGAGTTTATAACTTTGAGAGATCTTTTATACCTGATTGAAGCAATTTTGACTAATGTTTTCTGTGCACGTGCATTGCTTCATTCCTGCATCTCCACTTAAAAGACTCTCCATGTCTTTACATGTTCCTTTAAAACAGGCTGTTATTATGCATGGTAGACACTACTGATGCACACCCTGTCTGCTGCCTTTGAAAGAAAGAGAGTTTTGGTCTAATGCTACTCTTTACTGCCTCGTGCTTAGTTCATTGGGCAATATCATCTGCTCACATATCCAGAAAGCTTCTCACTTCTGTGTTGTGTTGTATTGACTACAGGCCAGGCACTGTCAACTCTGACTCAAACCCTCAATACATAAGAGGTCAAAACTCACAAGCTGAAAGGTTTCTTGAATGAAATAAATTCCTGTGCAGGATAAGTATCTTACTCAGTGAAAAGTTCTCATCCTTCTGATTATCTTCTAGCTCAGAAGAAACTGAAACAGAAATTGACCCAGATGTCTTTAAAGGAAATCAGAGCTATACAAAAATATTCCTTAATCTGTTTAATCCCTAATGATGAATTAAGGGATATGTTTTGGGTTTGTTTTTTTTTTTTTATTTCTTGCTGCTGTTTTCAAAGTAAGTGCTAATTAGAAGGCACTTAGGGATCCTGGTTCAGTCAGCAGATGCCAGGGGACAAGCACACACATCAAGTGCATTATACATTTCTCACAGCATGAAATCTTTAGTATGATACAATAAGTAACAATTTTAAATTTCCACACACATCTGGTTTCTAGGGAGATCTGTTGAAGAGGATCACAGCCTTCTTCAGCAGTGCTATGACAAGATATGCAGAAAAGCATTGAAAACACTTTAATTTTAAGATTTCATACTGAGATGGCCCGTAAGTGCTTCTGGGGAATGGGAGTGGGGTGTTTTCTGGTGTTCCACAAGTGCAGTTCTGTTTTTGAAGTATATTATCATGCAATTTGTACATAACTAGGAAATAAAGTAAAGGGATAAACAGGGAGATCAAAGCTGACTTGATTTGGGAAAAATATTTCTAAGTTTTTTGTGCCACACTTTTTCTGTGTTTTGGTTTGTTTTGGGGGTGGGTTTATTTATTTATTTCCTAAAGGGTTTGCATTTTAAATGAAAAATGGTGAGGCTGGAGTGCAGACTGAATTTAAAAGCAGGTATATGAACTGTAAGTGCTGATTTAGTAAACCATTAGCCTGTTCGTCTTGTAAACATCTTTGGAGAAAAACTAATGAACTCTTTCTGGACAAAATTGCTTACTGATAGAATATCACTGTTGAACACCAGCAGAATATTTGGTGCTCTGAGGCTGTGTCTGCCCTGCAGGACAGATGCCTGCTGCTGTGCCACCCTTGTCCCCATTTGCCTGAGTGGAGAACCTCTTACAGTGATTTGTAGCTCTCTGCCAGCCTGCGTGCCCTGCTCGCCTCCTGTGGGAATGAGCCGTCAGACAGATGGTGTGTTCCTCATCCTGTCCTCCAAGGCCAGAACTTATATGTGCTTCAGGGCAAAATAAAAACCCTCTCTGCTTTTCATATTACTAGAGAGAAAGGGCACAAGAGCTTATGTGGCTGAGCAAAAGAAATTTGAATCTCTCCTGGTTTTGCACAGTAGGTGTAATATTTTTTTACAGTCTGTAGTTTTTCAATGGTTGGATTTTTCACTTTTATACCAAGAATAATATAGTTATTTTAAAAATTTATGCCACAAAATGTCAGTGACTTCAGAGGTTTGTTACTCTTAGAAAGCTATCAGGCCCTGCTCAATAAGAAGCAGGCTAACAATGAGGTCTGTGCTAATTACAAGCAACAATATAATTATTTTCTTTTGTGTATTGTTTTTAATTTATCTTGAATTATAAACAGATTTTTATTTAGGACATGATTTCAGAATTTAAGAACAATGGAGGGAGGGAGATGAAGACAACTCCTCCTGAAGTGACTAGTGATGACATGGGGAATTTTGGGATGAAAGGAGTAGAGGTGACCAAAGAACAATGTTTAGCACAGAAGTGATTCATTATGCCATACATGTTTTAATAGTTCCCAGTTATTCCACAGATATAATTAATGGGAATAAGTGGTTGAGTTTTGGTTTTAAATTACTGTAGACAAATGTCCTACTTGCAGACAAATTTAAGGATCCCTTACAAGATAAATTCTGCACTTTATGCTATTTGAAAGTATCAGGCATAAATAAGCATAAAGGTGAATGTGCTCAAAAGACAGCAGCTGAAGGGTGAGTGAGATTACCTTGGGGGAATTCAGAGGCAGCTGTATAAAAGATCTGTGTAAATTAAGTATCCTCAGCATCTCTTGGGGGAAAAAAACCCCTCTAACCAAACAGGTTATCTAACCTTTTGATACCTAAATGTAGAGGCTTTGGTCAGTGGCTGAAATAGTAGGACTCTTTAGTGTTTCAGCTCTTTAGTCACTGGTGCAATGGAATTTATTTAGGCAACAAGGGGTAAAAACAACTGCCTATCTTATGTTCGAACTTTTACTCAGACTTAATATTTCATTTAGCCTTCAGCTCTGATAACCACAGACATGCCCTATGAAATGTTATTTGTGCCCATAGAGTGCCATTAATTTTCTTTTAATCTTTCTCTGCCTCAGGAAATATTTCAATTGAATTTTGCTCTTCATGCAAGGAATCAAGAGTACCGAGAGCCGAGCTAATTTCCTTTCGTTTTCCCTTTATTTCCATATTTTTAATAAATTCATGACCCATGATGCTAATACTGTAGCTATTGTAGAAACATGTTAAATTAAAAATATGTATTTGTTGTGTCCATCTGCTAAATTTCCTATGTCTTCCTAGAGTTTATTGAATTTCCTGCCATCAGATCTCAGTTTCACAGTTTGGTCTAGTGATATTTTCCTTACCAGGTGATTTTGTCTTCTCTGACCTTCCCATTGCTGCTCTCTTTCTTGCACAGTTTTACTCATCTTCTCAGGCTTTCATGGATTCCTTACGCTGCACTCCCTATCTCTATTGGCCAAGGACTATCTCCTGTTACCCTCTTAAATTTATCAAATTCTCCTAACCTTCTCTCCAGCTTTGTTCTAATTTTGTTTTATTACTTTTGCTTTCACCCCAGGTAGAGGAAAGCTGTTGCATTGGCAAGAACTCACAGAAACGTTGGTGTCATTTTTTGTAAGGGCTTGAGAGAGAGGGTATTTTACTCAATAGCAAATAGTGAACAACTCTGCATTTAGTACCCTATTTCACTCAGCATTCTGGTGGCATATTTCCCTTAGATGCTTTGAAGCAGCTGTTTGACACAGAATAATGCCACAGCAGAGCATGGCAACTTTTTTTTTTTTTTTTTTTTTTTTTTAGCAGGCTTTGGATGGGTAATGATTATAAAATCAAGATCTCTGCTGAAAGATAACACCTCTAGCAATCTCAACCCTGAGATGCTGGTTCAGAATTAACTCAGAGGGAAGTGTACCATCTGTTGCTAAAACCTCACACTAAGAGCTCAAGCAATTTCTAGCTTAAAGGGAAAACGTGGACATGAACCTAGCTAATTAAGGGAAGCAAAAAAAAAAAGGGATGGAAACAAAAACTTTAAAATAGCTTCTGGTCCTCTGCTTGTGCCTGGTGCTGTCTGACTGTAGAGACAGCACAGAGAATTTGCACTGAAGAGAAAAAAATCCACACAGAAAGTTTTTTCAAATGCCCAAAGTAAACAAATTGGAAGTGAATATTGTTTCATTGCTATTTGATTTAGAATAACTGTACTGTATTATGTAAAGCTTCTCCAGGCTCACTTAGGATGTTTGAACTGTTACTGTTCCTTCAATGCTTGATAATCAGAACTAATTTCTGTGCCAAAAATGTATCTCCAGATAGCTTGTTTACTTCAATGCTGCTCATCAGCCCAACCTAGCAAAAGAATCAAAATTTCTTATTGGTGCTTCTTTACTTGAATAGCTTATTTTATCTCTTAATTATTTAATGGAATGGTTTAGGTGACCTGGAAGACAAGCCAAAATGTTCTGTTGAGCTTTGTTTTTGGTTCTGCTAAGAGGAAAAAAATAACATCAAAAAAGGCAAAATAAGAGCTGGAGGCCTTGTCTGCTTGAAATGAAATACAGTGCTCCAGCTTGCTCGCCCATGCCATATCTTCAGATAATGCAGTGATAAATCTCCCATAACTGTGGAACCTGGGTAAATGCAGATCTGACCTTTTGTTTACAGGGTATCAGGGGAAATTTTTATGAGACCAGAGAAGTGATTCAAAAGGTTTAGAAACATTATGAGATGGCAAAATGTGTCCCCTGTGGGTAATTCTGACAGCAAAGATCTGACACTGTTTCTCAATGAGCAGTGCCCTTTCTGTAGAGTTTTGAACAAGCCATTTGGTAGTGATGTTTGAGAAACATTTTTGGAAATACAATTCAGGGAAAAACTGGACTTTGCTGCTATAATTAAGTGAAATTTTAATGTTATTAAAGTATTGACGTGAAAATATTTCCTAGGTGTACAGATGTTGAGGCTGGTACATGCAGGATAGAAAAGATAACATTTTTTGGTTTAGGAAGAAAATTAGATTAAGCTTTTATACTTCTTCTAACTTCCACTGTTTATGATAGTTCATCTGCTTTTAATTTAAAGTGGGAATTTAAATCAGCTTGATTAAAAGTCCAGATTTGTTTGGTTGCATAAAATGAATCAATTGATTAAACAAATACAGAACAAAAATGTTGTGAGCAAGAAAGGAGCCATGCTGCTGAATTCCAGATTAAAGTCTGTTCTGCAGCCTGAAAGGAACTGCCTTAAAGAACAGAGTAGCAACAGAAGGTTGGGACTCCTTTTTCTCCTTTCTTTTTTTTTTTTTTTTTGTTTTGTTTTTTTTGTGGTTAAAACACCACTTCTGGTTTTGGTTTGGCTTTGTTTTAAATTTAGGTATCTTCGTAGCCTGTGATTTGGTTTCTTATCTGTACAAAGGTACATGTTATGAATTCATCCACTAATTATCCCTGTGTGACTAATTTGCTGCAACTGCTACCCTTGGTAGAAGAGTATCGGGTTAGAGAATGCCTGAGCAGACTGAAAATAGAGAAACCCATGGGCCTTTTTAAATCCACAGGTGCTGAGCGAGATGTTGTTGTCAGTGTGAGGCCACTGTCAGTCATCTCTGGGTGACTGTGGCAATTAGGAGAGGTGACACACAGAAAGCATCTCTGCAGGGAAGCACCTGGGCTCCCAGTGCAGTCTCGCTGCCTGAGCCAGCCATGTGCCATAGCCAGCATGGGGGAGAATGCACTCGAGGCTTAGGCCAGGTATTGATGAGGTTAGGGCAGGGGATCCTTCTGATCTGCTCAGCACTGGTGAGGCCACACCCATAGTGCTGGGAGCAGTCCTGGGCTCCCCAGTGCAAGAGAGACACAGAAATACTGGACAGTGCCCACTGAAGGGATGAGAGCACCTCTTCTATGACAAATGGCTGAGAGTTTGGGAGCCTACAGAAGGCTTGGGGTGAATCTAAGATAAAGGGAGAGTGCATAGCCAGGCTCTTTTCAGGAGTGCCCAGGGACAGGACCAGACGCAACCTGAAACACAGGAGGTTCCCTCTAGACATCTGGAAACACTTTCTCTTGGATGTCACAAACAGTGGGACAGAGGTAGTCCAAATTATAAAAATACCTGCAAAACTCCAGCAAGTGCAGATTGAAGAGACACAGGGAAGGGTTGTTGTGCAGTTTGCAAACCAAGAATGCTGCCAAAAGTTTTAAGGAGTCACTGTTTCAGAAAGCCTTTTGGGATCTAAGCTTACTAAATTTCAAAAATGAATACATAAGAATTTGTAACTCTATTGGCTAATACCTGAAGCATGTGGATTGTTTTTGTCATGTGAATTATACTGACCTTGGTTTCCAGCAGTTAACTATCCTTTTGCTGTGTTTAATTAATTAATGTAAAAATTTACCTGGTACTTCATAGTTAAAATATTGCTAGTAAATACCCAAACATTCAAACTTAGCATTAGAAGTGTGCCCTAGCTATGACATAGTCATCGTCATTTTAAAATATGCCTGCAAAGGGCATCTAGGATTACATTTTTTAATGGGGGGGGAAAAAAATCACTAGAAATGAATAGACTTCTCTTATGCCAATTCCCATGTATTTAAAGTCTTCTTATTTTTTCATTGGTATAAGGAGACTCCTTCTTGGTGTATTTAAAACTGCAGAAATGCTCTGTTCAGCAGTGCTGCAGATGGACTTTGCTGTTGTCTCCACTTGGTTCTCCTGGAACTGGACAACAGTTGGACTCAATGATCCAAGAGGTCATTTCCAACAATTCTATGGACTCTTTTGTATTGTGTGCGCATACACCTGTGGTCACTTCAGTATTCCAGGTGTTCCAACAGGTTGCTACAGCAACAAGCTTCTGCAGGGAGAAGATTATCTGCTGAACAGTACCTTGCATGTTTGCTGTGGAAACAAGTTAAAAACTTTCAACACTGCAAGTAAGCAAGCATCTGGGGTTGCTGTCTCTGTCACCCTGCAGCATCAGGGTGCTATCATATTTTATAAAATGGCTGTAAAATGTATATTACCTGTCACCAAAATGCTTCTGAAAGTTAGTTTTTGCAATGCAGGTTGCGTATTTTTGTTTATGGGTGTTATGTTTGCTTGCATTCTTATCTGTTGCTGGCCTCAGGCCATTAAATAAATATATAAAAACATTCTAAATAGAAGCACAACAGATCAACAAAATGTGTTAGCCCCTCACCATAGTAATTTAAAAAAAAGGCAATTTAAGAAAAAACAAATCTGTGGTTTTGTATCACCTGTCAGCCTCATTTGCTCTAACTTACGATCTCAGAAATGAGATCATCTGAAAATGAAACAGATGGAGGCTCCTTTAGACTGGGTAGGTGTGGGAATGGGAGGGAGAGGGACACAGCCGAAGGCACCTTCCAGGGTGAGCAGTGCTACTTTAGCACCTGCTTTGGCTTTGAGTTGTGTCTGGTGACATCAACCCCATGGATATGTTCACTGTGATTCACCACCCTTGGTGTGGTTTGTCTGCAGGAGGGGAGAGAGGAGAATGACAGGAGAATAAATATCATCTCAGTATATTGGTCTGACCCTTCTGCCAATATTGATTCATTCCTGAGCAAAACAGCTGGCATAATGCAGTTCCCATCTTCTCTCATGCAAGCAATGTGCAGAAAGGATTCCTGCCTGCTGTCCCCTTTTACCCAAGAAAGTGAGCTCAGGCCTGGGACTGTTCAGGCTAGTAAAAAACATAGAAGGTTTCTCTTATGTATGCCTGGGTTTTGTTTTTCGTTATGAACTGCTTTTGTAATAGGTGAAACCAAAATACTGAAACTACAGAAAGTCTCAGCTACACAACAGTGCTTTTCTTTGGAAGCTGTATTCTCTATATTTACTTAGAAAATAATTTTTTTCATGTGAAAATACTTCAAAAATACACCAAAAAATCCTCTGTAATGCTAATATGTTTCTTCAGAATCAAAACTTGTTTTAACTTTGTCACATTTTGCATTCATTGTTTGATTAGCATTTTTGAGTGCATTTCTGTGCACTTTCATTGGTTTCAGTTCCCAGTTTTCTTTCTGGCTCTGTAGGTGTTTTTGGCACCCAGTATGTGCTTTTTTTAGATCACCTGTTATCTATGCCAGTGTTTACCTTTTTAATGTTCACAGCAACTACACCAGCTAAAAAACAGGTTTATTTTATATATATACATAAGGTTTTAAACACTGTCATTCTCAAAGTGGCTGGATTTCTTCATATGACTGACATAATGCATCTTTGATATTGATTACAGAAGGACCTGCAGAGTAAATAATAGACGAACTTTTTTTGGTGACACTGGAGCAAGATAAAAGCAACTTTATTTTGAGATTGAATGGCAGGAGAAACAAGGAACATCTCAGTATCTGTCATTTCATCTAGGTAACATTTCTGTCTTAGACATATCAGAGCTGGTGTTGTTCGTAGACAAGACCTATAAGTCATTTAAACATAAGCAAACACCAGTTTGCAGCTTTCATCATGAAGATTTAACTGTCACACATATTGGATTATGAAAGTCAGTCTGTTGTATTTTCATTTTACCTCTGTGACATATTTTTATAGTGAAGAAAAAGCACTTTAAGGAACAGAAGAAAAATCTAACCCGCTTTAAAATTGAGTGCTCAGAAGCATGTACTTCTGAGCTGATGTAAATTCATAACACCTAAAAAGATCTGGCGCAAGTTAGCATTCTTCTCTTTTTCCCACTGAATAGCAAGTATGAGCAGTTCTTTCTGTCTGCCTGTTTAAACAAGGAGCTAACAGTATCAGCTCAGGCAGGCTGAGTAATGTATGATTTTATTTTTTTTTCTCCACACTTTGAGTTATTTAATAAAACCCCTTCCTAATCTGATTGGTTACAGTGGAAATAGACTCTCCCTGAAACAGGTGTTTTAAAGCAAAATGAAAGGAGTGTTCAAGCAAAGCAGAATAAGCTGTATCTAATACACTGTCAAGGCTGAACAACTTAGTGTATGGTTTTTGCATTTCCTCTTAATTTAAACTACTTATCTCGAGGTCTGTACAGGTAGAAGCTTGGAGATCAGGAAGTTACACATGGGAGGGTACGAAACTGGGTTTTGTTGTGTCTGTGTTTACATCTCAGATTTGCCATTGGCTTCCCCTGTGACACTGTCATGTAATTAAGGTGTTTTGGACATCATTATCTAATTACACTTATAAAAATGCAACATTCATGATTTTTTCTTCTGTTCTTTGCATGTCTCATTTATTGTCACTACTCTCTGTACTTTGCTGAGATGAGTTTTTTTCAGTGGGCTGGGTGCAGTTTGTGAAATTGCGTGGAAGTTCCACAGTCTGCATGGAACAGTGAAACGGTTATTTAATTGTTGGACATTAAGATTTTTCTTTTATTAAGAAAATACTTTGCTTTTCAAATTACATGAGCATTACCACATGTATGGTATTAAGATGCTGTATTTTAATACGCAGTGTCACACCAACTTTTCTTAGGCTACCCTTAGTAGAATCTAACTGCCCCAAAGGCCAGACAAATAATTTTTTTAACTTGGTGCTTCCCAAGCTTAGCTTGCGTGTTCACCTTAAAATATGCTGTGAAAAATTCTATACTCCTTTTTTTTTCTTTTTATTTTTCGATGTTGTCACAAAAGCCATAAAAAAATCTTCAGTTTTTCAAACTTTTTTTCCTACACAGGCTTTAAAATATGACACTGGGTAATATCACAGTCTGTGTCTTGTAAACACAGACCAGTTGAGTTCTGTTCTACTTCATGTGACAGACCAGACATCTCTGATTGACAGATTTGAAGCAGGGGGAACAGAGGAACTGGCATTACAGCATTCTGTATTACTCAGCTTTTTTGTTGTAGTTTTTTCTGGTAAGTTTACCCAAATGTCTTGAGGTGAGATTAATTTTTTTTCTGATGAAATAACTTCAATATTTAGGTAAGGCCTAGATTGTCATGTGGCTTTCATAGAAGATGGTTCAAATTACATATGGAATCCATGTACAGGAGAATTACATGTGGTGATGTTGATGCAGTCCTGAAGAGATGAATTCAAATGTATTCAGGCTTTTGACGTTTTCTGGATTCATTTTTTACAGCTAAAATGCGATTGAAACGTGGACTGTCAGTGTTCTGCTGAGAGGTGCTTGTTTGCAGGAGATGGAGACTTTCAAGTTACACTCTCATTCAAAGTGTCTCAGTATCAAAGGTGAGGTTAGTTAAAACCCCAGTGTAGGCACAGCAGGGTCCTGCAGGTGCTGCTTCTCCCTGGTCTAAGCATCCTTTTTGTGCCACTGGTAAAGGGTACCAATGCTGTGGTACATATCTTGGTAATTGATTATGGGTAGCTGTACTGAAACTTTATTTCTAAGAAGGCCATAAATAGGTCAGGACAAAGGATAAGAAGAAAAATAAATGTTGTGTTTGGCTGGTGTTTTGTAGCACATAAAAGTCTTTCATAGTATGAATATGATTCTTCAGCATGAAATTGTATGTCAAAAGATATCACAAGTGAGTGTTTGCATTTTGACTAAAATTTCCTTTTTCCTTGTGACTGGTAATTATTTCATAGTTTGATTTTTGAGTTTGATTGGGAAAAGACATTAATGGAACACCAACTCTGAAGGAGACTCAATTATGGGAAATTAGCAATGATTACTCTGATACGTAACATGAAGAAATTGCATAGTGACTGGGTAGATTTGCTGAAAGGAGTCAAAAAAGCAAATTACTCTGTTACACAGCTGTTAGGATCCTGAGAATTCCTATCTGAACCTCATCAAGAAACAACCATTAGTCAGGTGTACCTTACTGATCACATAAATCAGCTGTGATTTGTAATCGTGGTAGCTGACAGTGCGGCTCACAGGGTGAGTGGCACCATAATTGTGACCCCAAAAGACTGACTGGCGTCAGTCTTTCCAAAAGAAGCCTTGGTTTCCCATGGCCTGCTCTGAACAAGGTCTGACTGAGGATTTCCTTTGAGGACCATGACTGACTCGTAGGGTAGGCTGGTTTATAGCTTGCCTTCTGGATGTGCCCCAGGAGGAAGCCTGCTGGAGTGTGAGTCCAGTGTGTGACTCTGGCCTGCCACTTGGGCTGGCTCTCATCCTGTAGAACTCCGTGTTTCAGAGTCAGAACTTTGCAGCAATAATTGCCTCTTGCTGTCACTGATGTCTCCAGTTTATCCTGCAGCTGTTTCCTGTGGGGTAGGACTGGGTATATGCCAAAGCATCCTTTACCAGGTGAGTGCTGGCTGTGTCAGTGCAAGAAGGTCCATCTGGTTATTGAAGGGAACGACAAAGGCTGGGGTGTGCTTGGGAAATGACAGCAGGCAGTAGTTTACTATCAGCTAAACAGTTAATAAATACTCCTAGTGAACCAAGTGCTAGACAGCAAATCAAATGCAGCACTCTAGGTATAAACATACATGAAGAAGAAAAGATTAAAATGTAATTTCATTTATTTTACTAATACAAAACAGTACATTGATTCATTGGATATTGATCCCAGTAACCTTAAATAGGGCTTTCTATGTCACTTGCATTAAACTCCTAAGGGTAAAGATGTAACCACATATTACCAATGCCTTTTTCTAAAAAGTATTACCCATAATGTTGTAAGGATCTGAGAGGAATTCTGTTGTTAGTTCATTATTGTACCTTCAAATGTTATTTGTTAAAAATCACATCATTTATATTGTGATATAACTTACCTTTTCATCACCATAAAACTGAGTGTGATATTATACTGCTGAATGCTGTCGTTTTCCTCATCCGTATGAGATATTTTGTCCTTTTTCAGGGCTAATATATAGTCTACAGAAAATGACTTAATATATCCTGTGCTTAAATTTGCAATCTATAAAAAGGAAAACGTAAATTTATGTTCAGACTTAAATGCAAGTAGCTTGCACAGAAAACATATGGATAAATCAGAAAGTAACTTCTAGTCCATTTCCTTGCTCATCTCAGCACTGTGTCTCATCTGAGCTTCATTAAGTGCTGCAAACTGCTTTTCTAGAGAATTAGATTATGTTTTTCCAAATGGTTTGCATTAATATTTTCCTTAAGATGCTGTGAGAATTAACAGTGATTTGAGCATCCAAGTCCATAGAAACTTTTAAAGTCTCAGCTACAAGATAATTTTCGTCTACCATTGCCTTCATCAGCCTTCTTTCCTCCTCCTTTCTTTACCCCAAAAACTTTCCATGGGCTCAGGACACTAAATGGATCTGTTACAAGTGAGTAAGCCAAAGAGACAGTACCGGGTATGAACTCCAGACTTGCAGGAGAGGGTAGAGGCAATGAATTGAAACTGATAGCAATATTCTGATAAAACTTACTTTAAAATTTCTTTCTTACTCTTTCTATATAAAGGAACAGCTAGAGCAGTGGAGAGAGACATGATTCTCTGGTGTTTACAGTAGTCACTCATGATTGTGAATACTCTTTTACATATTCAATGGGATCTCAGGAGGAATGAGTTCACTTTGTAGTATCTTGTAGCTGCATCCCAAGGGGCTCCTGCACAATGTGGGTGAGAGAAAAGCCAGCGCCCATGCCAAGAAAGCAGATCTAGAACTGTGCTATATTTACCAAGGACACAGTTGACCTTCACCTCCTGCCTTTCCATATTAAGCTATTTTGGGTCCTTGATGCAGGGCGGTGGTGGTCGATGGACTGGGTGTTGTGTCCTTCCCAAAGTGTCCCTTGAGGAGTCACTCTGGTGGTGCCACACAAGCACTCAGTCACACCCTTGCAGGTTGGACACGAGCAGCCACTCACACACAAAGTCTTGCATCTCCTGAGATGACAAGGCGGGAGTCGTTCTTTGTGTAGAATTCCAAGGGGTTTATTAGCTCGGAAGGCTTCAGGGACAAAGAACTAAGGAGGCACAAGGTTTTATACCAGGGGGTACAAGGGGCGAGTAGAGCATCAATAACCAATAATCTGAGGGATAGGGGGTGGAGACAGGGGGTGTGTCCTAGCAGTGGCCAGTGGGAGAGGCAAGGGGAGCAATGAGAGAAACAGGGACCAACAGGGCATCCAGAAAAGGAGAACTTTCTAACACAGTTACATAAAAGGGGTAAAGGGGTGGGGAGGCCAACGGGCCAACTAACACAGGAAGATTAACATATCAAAATGAGGCAATGTGGAGAAAGAATTTAGCAGCAACTAGAGGGTGTTGCTCCTAATGTGGACTCAGCCACCACAGCAGATCATGAGAAAGACTCAGGGCAGCTGGTGGATGAGCTGGCAATGGGCTCTCACAGCCCAGAAGGCCAAATGTGTCCTGGGCTGCATCCAGAGCAATATGGGCAGCAGGGGAGGGAGGGAATTCTGCTGCTCTGCTCCACTCTGCTGAGACCCCACCTGCAGTGCTGCATCAGCTCTGGGGTCCCAGCACAGGAAGGACATGGACAGGATGGAACAGGTCCAGAGGAGGCCACCAAGATGATCAGAGGGTTGATCACCTCTCCTATGAATGAAGGCTGAGAGCACTGGATTTGTTCAGGCTGGAAAATGGGAGGCTTTGGTTTGGCTTAATTGTGGCCTTCCAGTTCCAGAGGGGAACCTACAAGAAAGGTGGCAGGGGACATTTTACAAAGCCATATAGTGACACAACAAGGGGGAATGGTTTCAGACTGGAAGAGAATAGGTTTCGATTAGATGCTAATAAAAAATTCTTTACATGTGAGAGTGGTGATTCACTGACCAGGTTGCTCAGAGAATGACCCATTCCTGGAAGTGTTCAAGGGCAGGTTGGATGGGCTCTGAGCACCCTAGTCTAGTTAAAGCTGTCCCTACCCATGGCAGAGAGCTGGGTACCAGATAATCTATAAGATCCCATCCAATCCAGGCCATTTTATGATTCTTAAAGATCTTTTTTAGCCATCTGAGTCAGGGCAGTACAGCCGGATGATATCAGAGATCCCTCTTACACTGGCAGCCTCTGGGGTGTGTGTGTATGGAAGGCACTTCCAGCAGAGATACATAGAGAAGGCATCACACAGATTTGGGAAGTTAGCTTTGTTGCAAATCAGTCTGCCATGCATTCTCCTCTGAGGGTTAAAAAAATAACCAAGACAGGATTAAATCATCCATAGTCTTAACAGCTGGATGCTTTATTCATTATAGGACACATCAACTTTTTGTTCCCTTGGGAAAAATACAACTGTTCACTTCTTATCATACAGAGTTTGTAGTTCCTAAGAGTATATATTTCATTTCTCTAAATAAAACATTAGTTATTATATGAAAAAATCACTATTTACAAGTATCCCTATGCCATTATGCAAACAGGCACATCCCAGGGTGTCTCTGTGCACCTGTTCCTGTGGTACCAGAAATAAACGGGCGTACTGTAAAACTGCATAGATGCTTCAAGTTTTAGGTCCTAAAGCCAGCTGCTATGCCTTTTGCTAAAGTTTTCCTTCAAAAAGGAAGGAAAGAGAATGCATCCATGCAGGGGATTTACTAAGAGTTGAACAGGAATACTATTCTCCACTGTCATTCCCAGATGGATATATGAAGAGGAGCCTGTGCTGTACGTTTGTTGTATACAATGAGATGTGTTGCTTTTGTAGTGGCTTTGGATGTGTTTTCCATGGTCAGGCAATGCAGTTTTATTCTCTCCTCAGGCCACTTTGGGTTTCTGACTATTTTACCTTCATATTTTGAATTTTAAATAAGTCAGGACTACATGTCAGTGGTTTTGCTTTTAGGCAATGCAAGAGGGGAAGAAAACCCAGAGTGAGCTACAGTTGTTAAAACAAAACAAAGTAATTCTGGCAAATATATATAAAAAAAAAGGTTTACCCTTTTTTGATGATAGTAGGGAGTGATTTGACCATTTACTAATTTGGGTTACAGTATCCTTTACAAACTCCACAGTGTACCATATTCCCATTGTCACAGCAGAGGCGAGACCTGCGGTTTTCCCGAGGCGTAGGCATGGGCACAGCTCTGCCAGGTGAGCCAGAACAAAGCCTGCCTCTGGCAAAACCAGCAGGGATGCTGCTCAGCTTGTCTCATCTTGGAAATCATTCTGCATAACTTGCCGTAAACGCAGAGCGATAATTTAGAGATGAAAATTAATGCAGTTGTGAAAAATAATAACTGAGAATCCAAAGCTTTGGTCATATTAGACTTTCAAGTTTGGGTTCCTACACACACAGAAACATCTGCACGTAGTTTATTAAGTCGAATTGCACAACCTAATGGTGGTCTCCTTGGCCAGCTCAGTGGCTTTTTTCTTTTTACTTGATTTCTAGATGTTCATTGTCTGTGATTTGCAAGCATTCAGTATTTAATTAGAAATTTAAATTAATGAAAGGTGTTCTGTTAAAGAGTGTCTCATTCGTACATTACTTGCTGGATTCATTTTTTTCTTTCCCCACCCTATCTTTTTTTAGATCTGATTGATATTAGTGAATTACCATCAATGAAATTATCTCCAAATTATGAGACTGTAAGTGTGCCATTAAAGTTTTAAGTTCAAGTATCAGCTCTTGTGATAAATCTCAGAAGATATTCAGAGCTCAAGTCATTTAGCAAAGCAGATACATTTTGACAAATACTTCAGAAGTGAGAGGAGAAGGCAAGAGCATCAGGAGAAGGGGAACAAACCAGAGGGAAAACCAGTTAATTGTTTTCCTAGCACTGAGACTCATATTAGAAGAATAAGCTGAGTATGTAGGACATTAGAAAGCTTACCTAGGCTTTTAACTAGATTTTAACATGAGCAAGTAACACATTTTTAATCCAAAATACAGTTTTTTGAACACTTTCTATTTGTATCATAGGATTTGTGATCTAGTAAAAGTGCAATTTTAGATAGAGCTTTAAAAATCTTCAGAAAATTAAAAACTAGAAATATCTATTTTTATTCCCTTGCGTTAGCATTTGGGGATACCTGGGGTTTCCAGGAAAAATTATATATGCAGGCAAATTTTATATTCTCCTGCTCATAATAATAAAAGAAACATTTAAGTGGACATGCCTTCTTTAAAACTCATGCCTTGCTCTGATGATTGTTGGGTTGCAAGAGAAAGTGTTTGCTTCTACTGTTTCTAGGAGCTGCAGACAGATGATCTGCAGTTTTTGCCGAATGCAGATTTTTGTTCCCTGAAAGATGTGTTGTCACATTCAGCTGAATTAGGCTGAAAGTTTCCTGGGAAGCTTGTAGATTCTGGCCTGATGACCTCTTTGAATATTGCCACTAATTTACAGAGAAATTGCATGAGAAATTAGCCCAGACAGAGGAATGGCTCCAGTCTTTGGATGAAGAGTTCAATGGCAGCCGTTCCCATTCAGCAGACAATATTGCTGTGGTCCTGGGAGCTGATAAAAAAAAAATTATATTCCTGTTCACTAGTAAAAGATCTGATAAGAACTGTTGGCTCATACTTGTCCTTCAAAGAGATGTTTCCCTGTATAAAAGACTTACTTGGACTATTTGCAGAACGTCTGATGCCCTTCCATGGAGAGGAACCAAACATAAAGTATACTGTGGGTTGGGACTATCCATTGTTATTACGATTCTATTTTTTATATCAACTCAAACTGAAAGCAATTTTAGAAATAAGGCTGATGTAAAGTAACTTTAAGGTTCTAAATAGCTGGCCTTCTACACTTTAAATGCACAATTATATAATTTGGAGACAGACATTCACCAGCTTTGAAAAGTGTAATATTTCAAATTGAAGGAAAGGTTGGATGTTCGTATTTTATATTAAATAAGAGGGCAAAAGTAGTAAAGGTGCAAGCCATTTACATGTACCCTTCTTTACCTAATGTCATGTCTGATGTATTTAAAGTACTTTGGTTATTTCAGAAGTTTGACAGATTCCTAGTAGATTAAAATACTGAATAGGTAATAAAATTTTGTGACACAACTGGTACTTTTCATGGCCATCTGTCTTTGCCCATCTTTAGTCATCATGACTTTATCGGTTCAGGATTTCAATACCTAATTATACTATATTGACATTCTAAGTGATCTGCTGTCTCAAAGACACTTTGAAAGGTAATAACATTATATCCATGGTGGAAGTGTCAGCAGTTTTTTGGTAGCAGCCATATGAGATAGTTAATTGTGTATTTAGGAAGGGGGTTATGCAAACAATCTTTGTACGTAAAAGCCACATAATTCCACAATATATAGTGCTTCCCATAAACACCAGGATTGTTATAGTGGTCACCTTGGTATTTTTTTAGATTTTAGAATTTTTTAATTTCCTGAGGTTAATGACTAATATTAGGCTCATCCAAAAATCTTTTTGCATTTTAATTAGTATGCTGTAATTTTTTCAGTTAACAAATCATGAATGAAAATCTCTCCTGGAATTCTAGTGAGAGGTGCAAAATATCTTCATCTACCAGCCAGGAATGTTCCAAGTCTTAGGCTGTATGAACAGCTCTGTCTAGCAGTAGCAGTGTGGGAAATAGTTGCTTTTCCATAATTGAGGAAGCTCCTCAGCTGCCAGTCCTTGGGGAATTGTGTGAGGAAGATTTCAGACTCCACCTGTCTCTTCCACTCAAAAAATACTTTCTGTCGGAGGAAACACAAACTTTGATGAGCTGTGATCATGTAAAGCAGATGTCTTCCCAGAGCCCCTAAAGAGGTTCCTGGATCATGCAAAGTTTGCTCTTCAAGGCAAGTGGTTCTAGAGGAGGAGATTACTGCCTCAGTTCAAACTTGAAAACAGTCTGATCTTTTAGTAGCCTGAGGTTGTAAAATCAATTTTATAACTGGATAATAATTAACTTTATAGCTCTGTTGTGTCATTTTATCACCATACTGGTCTGAATATTAATGTTCTATGTGTGATTGCAATTTTCTTTCTCACCACCTTAAATAGGGTATACCTGATGCTCCAACTGAATTTGCAAATTTATTTTTAAAACTATATTCAAAATGTCCATTTTAAAGTGATTGGATTTCTCTGCTATTAACTTACAGTTTGATATGCCTCTAAGAAGAAAAAAAAATTCCCACAAGTTTATGTTGATTGATCACAGTGTTCTGAATTGATAGGTTTCTGATAGGATCTGAACAGAAGCCATGGATCAAACAGTCAGTCATGTGCCCTAAACTTTCAGGACTGGATTGCTTTCTCTCTGACTTTCTTCATTAATTGCTGTTTCTTGTCTTTTTTTATTTCCCTTGCCTTTCTTCAGTATAAACAGTAAAGCTTAGTTTTCAAAGATGATATTTTTAGACTCGAAACTGTATCCTCTTAAGGGGCTGTTATCTAGGTTTTTAGTAGAACAAACATGTCTTTAAAAAAAGGAAAAACACCTCTATAAATAGTCTTTATGCAATCTCAGATGAATGATTAACCCTTATTTCTATATAGGGTTGAATTCAAACTTCATCTGAAAAGCAAGCAAAATGAAACTCTGAGGAAAAATAAGTCCAGAGTCAAAATGTGTGTTCAGGACCACATTCCCATTGAAAAAGGAAATGTTTTGGGCATGGTATTACTGCAGAATGAGTTGGATGTTGAGCAAGCTGAGGAAACTGGATGTTGAGGAAGTTCAAGTTTTATTTTGATGTTTATTTCAAGTCTTGAATTTGGATTGTTTAGATCCCTATTTGTTTGTCTTGCATTTGAATGAAAATCAAGCTCAACTTTTTATCTTTCTATTTTATCATTAACTAAAACCATAAAGTGATTTTAAAATGTGGCTGATTGCTTCCTTACCCCCTTCACCCCGAGCCCTAGGCTTTCTTTCATCAAAGTTTTGCTCTGATTATTGCTGTAAGAAAAAAGTAAGTTTTTTTCTGGGGCTCTCTCTCATTTTGACCTTTGTCTGTCACTTGAAGCAGTGCTGCCTGGCTAAGAGATTAGCAAAGGGAAGGTGTATTCCATCTTCATCTCCCTTCATTAGGACAGCGAGAAAATTCATTAATTTCCTGTTCATAGACAGGCGATATTCTGTAAAGAGTATCTCCTTACTCTGTAAGAAGTTTTTGCCTGGAAGCTCTGACATTTTGTCATTTATGCAGTGCTAAGTTTGGAGTTCCTAGCTTATTTGAACTTCCACACAGCACCTGTGGAATGTAGACAGTGTTTGATGCTGTTTCTGTGAAGGCGATTTGTATAATCAGTTTATGACAGTTAGAGGAGCTATTAATTGTATTGCCATTTTGTACTTTAGCAGAAGTTGCAGCCAGATAAATTATCTCATTCCTTATCAGCTTCTGGAAAAGTGCATGAAAAAAAGTAATTTTTATTATTTTTCCTTTATAGGAATTAGTCGCAAGATGGATATTTTTCTTTTTTTCTCAGTTAAATAGAAACTGTATGCGTTTGTGCATGCATAATCTCATTAAATTTCTAATCAGATTACATCAGCCTTTTTTCTCTCCTAAGCAGTCCTGAAAGCATGTTAGTTTTTATAAAATTCAGCTTGCCAAAAGATAAACAATCCCTTTGCTTCCATTCTGGGGCCTAAGAAGCGACCACACAGTCTTTTGAAAATGCTAGGTAGATATATCCCATATCCATTTAGAAATCTGTTGAAAAAAGAATGAATTTTTGTAGGTTTATGGTGGTGAAACCACCACCATCCCCAAGGGGGATGTTCTTTTTAGGTGCTGTCTTAAATTCTCCTCTGCAGATTCCAGTAATATATAATGATGGTCATGTGAGGGGACATTATTGGAACATGCATGTATATCTATTATGCCTGGATTCTAAAGGTTTATGACACATTATTGTGTTTTGCATGCTGATGTGCTCAGAAACTGCATTTCAGCAGCTATACTACAAGATTATTGCAGCTTGAAATTTGGTTAGAACTAGTGGAATTAAAATTCTTGCGGCCTCACCTGGATCCTATAGTGCTGTTCTGAAGTAAATGCACCCAAACAGAATGGCTTTGACACAACAATCTTGTGTGCCTATTTCACGCGTAGAAAACTGAGGCAAATAGTCAAAAAATGTACAGTTCTTTTTAAGTGATTTTTTAAAATCTGGATTGGTTTTTTACTAGTCTTTGGTTTTGTTTTTGTAATTTTCAAAGCGTGAATCCAGATGAGTTAATTTGCAATCCTGGCCTTTCTGCACTTTATCAAACCTAACCCTAAATGCCTGACATGACCCTACGAATATAGAATGATCAGGTTTGTGGACAGCTGGGAAAACTTGGGTGTTGTTGGCTTTGCTGCATTTAGAAACTTGATGGTGGAAGCAACAATCTGGTTCTGTAGGTGCTGTTCAGTAACTTCATTGTCTCAGTCATTTAACATCTTCCAGTGTCTATTCTACAGGAGTATGTATAGCAGGATCAGTCACTGGGCAGTGCCTGCCTTGGGCACTGAACCAAAGAGGCACTTTAAGGGAAAATGTGTTGTTATCAGGTTCTGGTCTCTCTTGACAGCATTTGTAACTTCAGTGAATTTTGATGAAACTTTATTTTTTTTCCCCCACCAAGGAACAAGGTAGAGATTTGCTTGGGTTAAAGAAATTCCACAGATGGCTGCTGAGACTAAGGAAAATTGGTTTTGTCCCAGAACAGGGAGTCTAGCAGTTGTAGGCTTTTCATGTTCTGTAAAACTTTGCAGCTTTAGCCTGCATCTGACTTTTTAATGTCTTCATTTACTGTGTATGCATATTCCTCTGCTTTTATTTTTTTCTTCTCTCTTCTTTTTCTCCTTTCATTCTGGATCCTGTGGCCTTTCTTCTGACTTTCCCCTCAATTTCTTGTCTTTAAAACAATTGCTTTTCATTTTCCACACAGCTTGAGCATGTGCCAAGTAAGTGGATAATTGGGAGATAGGGAAGGGTTTGAAAGCCTATTAGGAACTGCAGAGAAAAACCTGGACATGTGGTGGGAGGAGTGAGTGCCAGTGAAGTCCTGCTCAGCTGCCTGAAGCGTTGTAGGCACCTTTGGGACATTAAGAAGTTGGGTTTGTTTTGCACAAAGAAAAATACCCAAGAAAATGTTGATGCCAGATGCCAACGTGTATTCCATGAAGCTCTGTGAAGAAGGCTTTTCAGTGGCGTATTATTTTCCCAAGTTTAGATTCCTTTCTATGAGAAAGGCAAAGAACATATCCAAGAAAGAGACAGAAAGATTTTCTAACCTCGTAACTCTGAGGAACTAAAATTGTGACATGAATGGTGTCATTTTGGGAACTCTACCCTGGAGTGTTTGACATCATTTTCAAACTTAGCCAACTTATTTCAGCTTCAAAATTTTAAGAGTCCACTATTTAAAGAGTTGATTTTGAGTTAAGGGAATTACCAGCCCAGACTCTTTTAAAAAAAAATTATCATGTGTTAAGCCCTTTAAAAATCCTCTGTCTAGGGAAGAATTTAGCAAGCAGAGCAGTACATAGAGCTGAACTATCAGCTCAGCCTATAATCTATTTTATCCTGTGTGTTAGCATACGTTACCAGAAAGATTACAAAATAAAAATGAAAAGCCTATATTGACTACAAATAACAGTACAGTTGCAGTAACTCCAGAAAGAAAATGTTTAAAATACTTCTCTCTTTTTTTCTAATATTTTTGAGATCTTTAGGATATTCTTATGCAAGATAATTTACTTTAACTAACAGTCTTTTTCACTGATTGGTATTTTGTTTGTGATTGAAGCTGGGCTCTGATCCTTCTCAAACTTTTCTGAAGGAACATCATGATCTCAGAGGTGTCATTCTCCCTCTGTTTCAGTGACAGGAAGATAATGGTTTGAGATCACAGGCATTCCTGTGAAGCCTGTTGATACCTGAATCTATTCCTTTGTTTTGACTCACACTTAGCCTTATAAAATTCCAGTGAACTCAGTGGAAGTTAGGGATGCTCATGGTGTCCCCAAATCAGACCATAATTTATGTCAGTCTGTATGGAAGGATACTTCAATATTTCACACCTCCATAATGATGTTACTGTGCACGGATATTCTCAGCCTGACAGATGTTTAAGAAAGATAAGGGTAACTAGGAAAAGCAGGGATTATTTAATAAAAGAAAAATCAATTCTTTAAGCCAGAAGGCTGTTTGGGTTTGGTGCATGACATTGGACACCTCTATGGGCATGTTGTTATCAGTGACAATGATTCTGGCAATTTAACCACTTTCTTTGACCCTTGCTTTGATGCCTTTGGATGTCTGCAATACTCTCAAGCATTCAGTGAAAGGAAAATATTAAGCATGAGAGAGAGAGAGGTTACCAAATAAAAGCCAGCCACTGAAGGCTGAGTAGGGACAGAACTTTTATTTCACATATGCTGCAAGTGCCTTGAACATCATCCCCCCACAACCATCCCCACCAAAAAAAAAAAAAAAAAAAGTGAATTTTTCTCTGGTAGAGCAGTAGATCTTGGCCAAGAACCTCTCATCCTTGACAAAAGCATGTCAAGAAGATCCATTGCAAAGGACATCTTCACTTTTAGTTATCAGCCATAAAGCGAGTGTTCAAAATCAGAAATGCACAACTGTTGATGCTAATTTTAAATGTGAATGTAATTTGTAGTTCTGAGGAGTACTTTCTGTCATGGTAGATTGGCTTCTTTATCTCCTAATTAGGGCACTTCAGTTCCTCTGCACAGACACCTAGAGTTACATCAGTACTAAAGAAAACAGCTCATTATTAATCTAGTGATGGGGATGTAAAAGCTGAATCAAAGCACTTTGAATCAAACCTGTTGACTTTCATATGTGTTTAAACCTGCAGTTTAATCATTAAGGTGAAACTTTCTCTGATTCAAAATCTTTGCACTTACAAGGCTCTCTGAGTTCACAGAGCTTAATCAGAGGAAGAAGCTGAGAGAAATGTTTTCTTAGAGTCCTAAATGGCCAATAAAACACATGCATTTATTTAAGCTGAATTCTCTGTATATTGAATACTCACTGAATCAGGATATAGTTTGAATTTTCATTTCTTATTTCAGAGAGAATTGACAAGCTGTGGTGGTGAAGTAGTAAATGTCATTCTCAGATCCACACCCCAGTCTACCACTGAAATTCTCCTGTTCCTTTTTTGTAGCCAACTCTGAGCTTCTTTCTAAAAGTGTGCTGTGGGTATTATATTCAGTGTCTCCACAGACATAATCAACTAACTCCCATATGTAGAGAATTTTGTTGCAGTTTGTGTTTGGGCATTTGTGTTCCCTCAAGAAAAAAAGAAAATTGTTTCAAACAAATGCACCTTTTGTTCTTGTCAGAATGTGACTGATATCTGTGACTTGCAGCACTTTTGCCACAGTGTTCTGCTGGGACCAGGTGAGAAGTAAGATCCAGCTGCAGTCCGTAATTAGGTCAGAGCAAGTTAGCAGGCAGTTTATGTGTTGCTGTACAGGGTGCATACCAGATTCCTGTAATACACCTGGAGAAATTGCAAGAAAGAAAAAAAGGAAACATAAGTAAAAAGAAAAATGCTGACATAAAACCATATTTGACACTGAATATGCATAGTGATGTGTGAAATTATATTCTGTACTAGGAGGAAGGAGAAGGCTGCTGTTCTTACTCTCAGGGGTATGTGTGGCTTTAAATATATTTTACTGCATAACAACAGCGTACAGAATTCAGTGCTGAAATATATTCAAGTAGCAGCCTAACCTGAAAGGAATGTGTATCATATACTCAACTCACAGTTGCTTTTTGTTGGTCTTTGTAGCATTCATATAGTACTCATGAACATATGCTGTCAAAATTTGGCCACTGGAGAAAACAAGGATTAATTTTTTGGGTTGTTGTTTTGTTTTGTTTTTTCTTTTGTAGTTCTCTGTATAGAATAAATTACACTAAAAATACCTAGTGAGCTGAGTCGGCCTGTGTTTGCTTGAGAGAGCTCTGCAAATGTGAAGGTGAACGTGCTTTGCCTGTGCTTTTTAAATTACGAGCATTTAAGCTTAATCACTTGCTCTTTCAAGTCATTTGCAATCATCTGCTTTTGTTTTAATATTCATGCTTCCTTTATGCATGCTTTGGAAAGATAGCTTTCTCTCACATATATAATTACACTTAAATGATATAATGATTATTAAACAAATCAGAAAAACTGCAACTTGTTTGGGGGAAGTATAAAAATGGGAGAGGTCAGTCAGACTGTCGTCATGCAGTCTTTGAAAAGCAATCCCTTTAATTAGTCATTAGACAACTTTCCCAGACAGTTTTCCAGCAGCGATTGTTTCACTAACATTGTAGGAGAAGGCATTACATGGCAAAAAGGGAAATCTAGCCAGCAGTGTCACTCAGAACTACTTTAAATCAATGATTTACAGTCTCATGTCTCTTGTCAGGTTCTTCAGTCAGTTTTTCTCCCTCTTGACTAAGACTTTTCCCTAAGCAGTGAATTAGTGGCTGGTTTGTTATATCCCTGTTGCTTTTTTGTTGATTTGTTTCTTAGCAAGTACAAATGTTCTCTTAGCATTTGTTATGATGCAAACCTAACTACCAAAACTGAACCATACAATTCTGGCTTCTTCACTGACTCAATTTTTCTTTCTTGGTCTAGAAAATTATATACATGTCTCCTTATACCTGCATGTAAAGATATTTTAAGAACTATGCTGGGTTAGTCTTAAGCAATGTGTTCTTCAGCTTTTTAAGAAAAATATTTTTAAAATGTGTGGTTTGAGAGGAAGAAGTTTTTCTGTGTCTTCGTATCATCTGGGTGTGCCGGTTGACTAAAGTGTGCCTCCTAGAAATGTCAAGGCTTTCAACCTAAGCTGTAAACTTATATCCTTTCTTTCCTTCCTATCTCATTATCAGTATTAAATTTTTTTATTTTATTCTTCAGATCAGCAAGAAATTGGCATTACCATAGTAGTTGCTTTGCTAGAATTACACTGTGTATCCTACACACTCACAGATGATTGCAGACCACCACTAGCTTTCTGCCTGTTTCATAGGGTAAAGGGTAAACCACCCCTTCTCCTTGAAGAGCTATAAATGTCTTAAAAACCCCTTCACAAATTCTGAAGTCTTTCTACCATGTTTTTTCCTTTCTACTGTTTTTTTTAGCAAGTTTTGTGTTTTGTCTTGGTAATGGAATTGTTCATTCAGGGGTTATGATGCTATTATCTTGAATTTCTTCTTGGAATCTCTTGTTCTTTGTAACATCAGATCCCAGTAGCTCTCTGATGAAAGCAAGCGTAGTCTTGCTGTCAAACATGGCATCGTGATATTGTTACAATCATCCTTGAACTCCTGCAGTGTTACTCTGGCTCTCTTCCTCCATAACCAAGCCAACAAGGCCATTTCCAAGCTGCAGTGGTTATACTCTGCAGCACCAGCATAAGAGATAATATTCCACATTTGTGGATAGAGATTGGGTTCTTAACCCTTGTATCTGGTTCAAACTCCTCCTGAAAGCATGAGAGAATGGCACACATGAGCAGCAGTTTACCTCATTCTGCTCATGTCTATGTTAGGCTGCCAAAATTCCTCTGGTAACTGCTGCTACCAAAGCAAATGCCTATTTATTTTTACGGAAACCAATGATTTCTCTGGAAGGAGTAGAATTTCTCACAAGACGTGATCACCTTTCTCTTGCTGTGCCTGTTGTAATTTTTAAAAACATTCCCATCTAATTGATAGGAACTTAATTCTGCACACAATAGTTGTCTCACAGTAGGGAATACCTCTAGCTGACTGTGGAAACCAGATGAAAGCATCAGAAGATAATTTAATTAATTTCTTTGTCTTTCAAGCCTTGTAAAACAGTCAATACTTTGACTTGTAAAGCGGAGCTAGCACTCAAATTGGCATATTTTTAGGAATGTATCCTTCGTGTACATTCTATAATTTAATGGAAAAAAATATCAACAAATGTGGTTATGTGATTTCTCAACTTACTACATCAATTTGTCTAGGAACTGGCAAAAACTGAAATTACTGAGTCTAAAATAAATATAATTGACTTAACTCTACTGTATTAGTCTCTGTAGATGAATATAGAGGATTAATTAAGTGTCCACATCAGTACATTTTTATTTAGTTTATCTTTTACTTAGGGACTCATCTCAATTCAGAACATTCCAGTTTAGTATAAAATTATTAGGTTTTTGCGTTTGTTACACTCCATATTGCATAAAATAATTAATTTTTTTTTATTATGGGGTTTGGTGGGTTATTTCCTTAAAAAATAGGCTACTGTACAGTTCAGTTCAATGATTTATATACCTCATGTTAAGAATATGAGGTAAAAAAAGTAGCACAAACATTTAAAATCTAGCTATTTTTCTCTTTTGCTGAGTTAACAGAATGTAATCATCTGATACAGTGACTTCTTCAGGGAAGACAGTGGGTTTGAGTCATTAAAAAATATCCATTTTTCAAGGATATTAAAATAGGTTTGTTGGTTTCACAATCCATACAGTGCTGAAATTTTGGAGTTGGCTATTGTTGAAGATATATTTATGTATAAATAGGTAGGGTTGCTTCCTTTTGAATTGTGTGAACATATCTTGCTAATACCTAAGAGAGAGCAATCTTCATGCATTGACACTGATCTTAAGCAATTAAAAAAATCAAGTTGGAAACAAATTTGCAATGACATTCTCTTGAGAAACTCATTAGGGAATGGTCACATCATCTTACAGTGGCAAAACAAACTCAGATTTAAATATTCTGGAGTCTGAGAGTGTTGGGAAGCTTGAATAATGCATGTGTTGAAAATAATGTCAGGTGAGAGGGGATATTCAGGAAACAAGTACTGTAACTGCATTGTTGTTCCTTTTAATGGAGGCAGGACTCACACTGCAGACATGATCCCTTTGGCTTTGGGCTGGTTTCGTTAGTTTGTTTACTCTGCATGTGTGTTTGTGGAAGAGGTCTCCCACAACATTAGGTTTCAGAGCCAGATATTTGCAGAAGATAGAATTTTTCGTGTGGCACAGTGTAAGTGGGATGGCCAGTGGCTGAATGTTGCTCTCAATCCCACTGTCTGTGTCACCAACAGCGATGTAAAACAGGGCTGGTCCCAACATCCACCCCTGAGGGCACCACTCCCACTGAGCTCCACCTGGGCACTGAGCCATTGACCACAACTTCCTGAGTGTGAGCACCCAGCTGATTCCTTATCCGCTGAGGGGTCCATCCATCACATCCATGTCTCTCCAGTTTAGAGACAAAGATGCTATGTGGGACAGTGTCAAACGCTTTACACAATTCCAGGCAGATTATTTCAGTTGCTCTTCTCTCACCCATCACCACTATAACCCCATTGTAGAAGGCCACAAAATTTTTCAGGTGTGATTTTCTTCTAGTGAAGACCTGATGGCTGTCACAAATCTCATCCTTACTTTCCATACACCTTACCAAAACTTCCAGGAGGATCTGCTCCATAATCTTACTGGTCACTGAGGTGAGACTGACTGGCCTGTAGCTACTTGGGTCTTGCTTTTCTTCCTTTTTGAAAATGGAGGTTATGTTTTCCCTTTTCAAGTTTCACTGGGAACTTCAGGAGACTGCCTTGACTTCTCACATATGATTAATAGTGGCTTAGATTTACATTCTGCTGATATCTGTTTGTATTCTGAAACTGTTTTTAATTTTTTTGTTTCTGTGTGTTTTTGTTGGGTTTGTTTGTTAGGTTCGTTATTTTTTTTTTTGTTACATTGGTAAGAAACTTTTTCTCTTTTTGTTATTCTTCCTGAAGACTTAAGGAAGCTTTTCTGGAGGTTGTTGAAGAATGTAACTGATATGAATGAAGGCTTAAGGAACTAATTCTCGTTAGTCTCTATATGCAAAGTGCTGGGAGTTCTGAAATGAATGTTTGCCTTACAGCCCTGGTGTGTCAGTTCCACACGTGTGTCAGGGTTGTGTTTCTGCAGATTTTCCAGGATAGAGGCCAACTGTTCAGGTATTTTGTAGATGATCTCTGAGGTGGAATTTGCTTGAGCTTTCCAAGTGTGTTCCAGCTGTGATCGATGCTTCTTTCCAATGCCCTGGAAAGCAATCCATTCAGGCCAGTGAACAGCACAGCCTAAAAGTTATGAGCCTAATTTTGGCCAGTTTAGCCTTACTTCTAAATCAACAAGTTAGCAACAGATAGCCATGCTTGTAGATCATGGGCCAAGACCAGCACCATTTTCTCTTTGTTTGGAGATTGTTTCACATTTGTGTCTTCCCAATCCTCTAAATTCGTCCCTCATCTGTGCCATAATTTCTGTCTCTCTTCCTGGAGAAACACAAACTGTACTAGCCAGAATGAGCCGCAGTTGTAAATATTTCTCTTAAAGTTATTTCCCTGTTATTTCTTACAACACTGTTGGTATTCTCAGTGATGCACCTTATCTCTTCTTGCTGCTCCTGGTGGTATCTTTCATGAGAGATGCCATCTCAAGAGAATCTGGAAAATAACATCTTTTCAGTACAGTCTGTAAGAATTTACACCCTCACCCACCTTTTTTTTTGGCTCTTACCCCAGAATCCAGTTGGCTTCAAAATACATTAATTAGTTCAGCGAGATAATTTCATGCTTTCAGGTAATCCCCCTTTGGGAGACCTGGTGAATTTTGCAGTGTGCCAGACTTGTCACTGTATCATAGTGAGAGCTTAACCCCAAGCCTGAGCTCTTGCAGGGGTCATTGTCCTTCACTAGACCTGAGCAAGTTCAAACCTGACAGGAGTTTTTCCGCGTGTGGAAGGTCCAGGCTTAGGTACTATTGAAAGCAATTTCCAAGGGAAAGCAAACTGAGCAGCTAGGCTTGCATTTTTGGCTGTGGAATGCAAAAGTATCCATACCTGCCTCGTAAGGTCCTTTTATTTCTTAATTTAAATGGAAAATTGTGGTTATAACAATTTTATTGATCATGGGTTGTTGAGTTTTTTGGACAGCACAGAATGTGATAGCTGGCTTCTGTGTAAGGTAGTTCATGTGCAGCAAGAGAAACACAACTTCAAAATTGCCCTGATGCTGGAAAAAAAAAGTCAATATACTTCAATTCCACTTCTCTTGTAAAGGAGAAATATGCTTTCCCCAATAATTGGTTTTTTTCACCATTCAGTGCTTTTTTTCAGAATGAAATTAGTAAATACCTTGAAATAAATAAGGTTGGAACCCACTGAAGAATCAAAATTGCCTGATACAAGGGTGAGACAGGTAATCATACCTTGGTGAAATATTCAGAAATAATGATATAAATGTATGGAAGAAGAACTGATCTATTATTAAGTACATTTCCCACAGGCATTTCCGTAATATGATGCTGTTGTGGCTTCATGTAAGATAGATTTCAGCTACATTCTTTAAAAATCAGGAATAATTTAGGACAATACCGCTTTTTAAAGGAAATTAAGAAAGCATATTTTTACCTTGTTTTTTTATCCCAAATAAACTTCAATAAGTACTTTCTGTATTTGCAATGAAATAAAAAAAGATGATACACATGTTTTCAGACTATCAGTAGAGGAATGTAAATTTAAAATAAATTCACCAAATTCAGTAGGATGTCAAAGAGCAAATTCTCACAATAGTGATGAAAAAAAGGACTTAGTGGATTAATTTTTGTACAAGGGACAAAGCCCTGACTGAAAAAAGATTAATAAATATTTCACTATTCTATCTCTCCATCCTTTGCCCCAAACATCAGGTCTGTGTCTGTCTCACATCTGCTTACATTCACAGGAGTAGAGGGACTGTGTAGTCTGGGGTGAATTTCTTGTTTCATCGGGGCCATGGATTAAAAAAAAGATAATAATTCATAGCAGACATTCCTTGGGAAGCACAGATTCCACAAGTGATAGTGAAACTCACCCGTGATGCATGAGCAGCTATGTCACAGATGTTCCTGCACATTGCTTGTGCAGAAGCATACACAGACACACACACACACAGATTTGCATATCCTGCCACATTTTCTGAGTGCAGAGCATTCAGCAGCCCCGAGGGGCGGCCCCAGGGAGTGCATCGTTCAACCAAACATGGCCTTGGGCTTGACCTCGGTGGCTGGAGCTGTGTCAGGCTGCCCCAGGGAGAGGTGGAAGTGCAGAAAGAGAAGCAGAGGTGAGCAGGGTCATCACCCTGTGGCTCCCTTTCAGCAGCAGGGCTGAAGACAGAGCTGCAGGTGGCTCCAGGGAAAGTCACAACTACAGTCTCCCTGTAGTGATATCAGAGCATCTTCTCAGAGCATCAGAGCATCTCAGCTGTGAATCTTTGGACTTTTATGCATAATGTACAGGATGTGCTGTGGTAAATCTACATTGTCAATTACTAGGCATTGCCTGGGGACTGCAAGGTATCATTTCAGAATCATTTCATGTTTTAGGGCTTATCTACACAGCATTGTTTAAGTATACAGGCATTTGAATGGGCTTGGGTAGCCTGGGTGGGACTTGGAAAGCTGCTGAGGAACCTGTTCATTTCAAACTAGCTTGAGTGGGAATGAGCTTCAATTAAAGCACTGAGTGCTGAGGGATTTATATTGTTAGCTTGGCAATGAAACTGCTTGCTTGCTTGCTTTCCTCCCTCAGAAAAACCCCAACTAACCATCAATAGACAATAGAGCTCCTGATTAAAGCTCCCAGGAAATGCTACCTTTATAAGTGAAATATGTGGACCTCTAAGAGAACAGTGTGTACAAAAGCACAGAGATTATTTAACAAGGAGTAGTTTTTGTGTGTAATCTTGGGCACTGTGCTTTACATACCTTGGAAACAGCATGGCTGGAATCTATTTAACTACGTAGAAATCACTGCAAACCAGATCCTTTTACCCTTTTCTGTGCTCTTTAGTATTTCTTCACATTTATTTTTTTTTTTCAGATTTCATTATGTTTGCTGAGTATAGACTGAGCAGAACAGTGATTTTATCAATGGTCTCATACATACTACCCTTTTATGCTTATATTATGGAGTGGAGTATATTCTCATGTTACTTTAATTAAAGCAGAGAGCAAGTTGTTGCTTTATTTCCTGTAAGTGTGGTGTTTGACTTTTAGTAGGACTCTGAAAGTTTACTGTCTTCATAAAACGACTGTTAAACCATTGATGGAAAAAAAAAAACAAAATAGATATCAACCTGGCCAGTAATCTTACAGCTGCATTATGTTTTTTCCTTTATTCTCTGCATTTTCTACCACCATTGTCTTTAGATTTTTTAGGTTAAAATGTGCATTGAGCTAAGGTTTTAATCTGACACTCTTGTCCTCTAAAAGGAGCATTGCACAGTAGGTAGCTTAGCAGGCAAAGGGTTACTTGCAGTTTATTTAGAGTACTGGTCTGTTGCATCAAACCCTCAAGTATTTTTTCCTTTGTTCCTACCCTCCCTTTTTTCTGTCTTTCCTACTGCTAATCCTTTCAGCCTTGACACCCAAGCTCAGAACTGAGAAGTATAGTTGTTGACCAAGTGTGGAAGAAAACAAGTACCAATCCATTTGTTCATACAGAGTCTAATTTATATACGGAAAAGTCGTTTTGAATTGACAGTTTTCATTTACCTTATATTCCCAGTGCCATTAGGAACCTCCGTGTTCTGTGATAAAGCTGGCTAACAGACTTGAGGCATTTGCCACGTTGTCAGCAAGCATTTGAAAACACATTTGTAACCGTGTTGGCCCTAGCAAGACTAATGCATTGAGTCTAACTTCTGCCCAAGTGCTGAACTAAAGCTTTACTTAACAGGCAGCTCTCAGAGGGCTTGGAAAGGTGTGCTGATGGGCTGTTACAAAAGCAAATGCAGTCTGACAAAGTTCCACTGGTGGTTCACAAAAATGTATTAGATTGCTTGCTGTGCAGCTGAGAGCTGCCAGGCCTGCATCACAGCCTTGAGCACATCTCTGATTTGAGCATCTCTCCAAATAATCCAACTACTAGTTGGAAACCTCATTTTGAATTACTGACCAAGCATTACTGAATCATTCATGTGTCAAAATATTATTATATCAGTCATGAGACATCCTCCCACCATTTTTCTTCAAATTGGAGGGAAGGGAGGAATTAAAGTGGATTTTGAGTTAAGACAGCAGCAAATAACAAAGGCTTACATTAAAAGTTATTAAAACAATGAACAAGGATTCAAATTGACTATCTCATTAGTTCTTGGAATTCACTGCTGGGTACTATACAGAAAATCTAAGGTATAGTTAGAATATTAGATTGCCAGCTTAATTGGGCAGTATAATTTTGCAGCAGTATATAATGAGAATTCAAGCCGACAATTAATTCATTGGTTCAGCTGGTAGAATTCTTGGGTTTCAGCCAGCTTTGCTTATAACCTCAGTTACATCCTTTCTTTCCATCCCACCTTTCTCCTGAGGACAGTCAGCTCACTTTTCTACTTGTTATTTTAAAAGGAAATTATTGTGAAATATCAAAAGTTAGATGACTTGAAAATCCAATGCCATTCTTGAACAAATATTGAGTATTCCATGAGGCAGGAATAAAGAAAGAGCAATATGTAAATAAATTATTTAGATGAAGTTAAAACACTTCAATATAAACACTATGCTCTGCTAAGACAGGATTTTTTTCTGACTTATATGCAATAAATGCATAAAGTTGTACTGAAAAAGAGCCTTTTGAAGCCCTCTTTACCCTTTTTTTGTCATGATTGTAGAATCTTACTGTTTTTAAACTAAAGAACTGATCCTGAAGTGTGGGCATGTAAACCAAAAAGGTAATAAGTATTCTGCATTTTCTACAGTGCTCATTAATTTGCTTCTGTTGGTTTCAAAACGCGGGCAGGCAGCAGCCTTCCTTTCTAACACCCTTCTAATGTATTTTAGACCTGTGTTCTTTGAGGAAAGATGATAGAAAACATTTATATGTAAAGTGTACATAAAAATTAATCACATATTCAGGAATTACTTCTAATTCAAGTCTCATTTACTTTTGTATAAAGATGAACAGAATTGCCAAGTCTACAAACTGTTTTCTTATTTGAGAAACACTGAAGGGTACTTCAGTTTGCTGTAATTACTTAAGAGAATAAGCCAGTGCTGAGGCAATTTAAATTATAAGTTTATATTACAGACAACTTTAAATCCAAGTGACTGCCTCTGAGAGCTAGAATTTAGGAACAATAGTAGAATTATGATTTAGGAATTTTTCTGTTCTTTTTAGGACTTTTTATATGGGATTTTAAGTCTTTGTTTCATGTATGAACCCTGTGGTTTTCCCAGTCCCAAAATACATATTTTCATGACTTGAATGGTGCCCCTAGTTAAGGAGGCAAATGCATATTCAAAGAAGAAGTTGAGTAGAAACTGTCAATTTAAACTATGAAGATCTTTTAGTAACTGATCCTTTCAAATTTTTGTTAGTACTTTTAATAAACATGCTTTATGTTATAGGAGTCATAGTGCTGAAATGCCTTTTTAGAGATCAAAGCAGTGTGCTGCATGTCATTAAGACATGCTGTATTATTTTCTTTTACCTGTAAAACTGCCTTGTGCTAATGCAATTTGTCCTGAAGATATGAGTTTAGGCAGTCCCATTACAGTTTAGTATTGTTATATATTAGTAAATAGTTGGATAGAAGACTTTGTGGATAAGTAAGACAGATACCATAAACACAAAGCAGTGGAAGATATCTGCAAAAAAATCAAAATGGAGAATTGCTTTAAAAATATGAAATCACTTGGAAAATTAGCAGGTGTTATCAGGCTTGTGACAGAAGAAGCAAATTGTAACAGTAATGGAAACCCTGCCAGGATGCAAATTCTCCAGCCTTCTTTCACATAAAGTTGTTTAGTCCTGTATTCTACAAGCTGCCTATGTACTGTGCCTAAAATTACTTTATTTCTCCACCTTGTTCTTTGTTTACCTATGAAAGGGACAGGGGAGAAAAGGTGGAGCAGTAGCATCCCATTGCAGCTGTCAAATGTGCAGCAACTGTCCTGCTCTAGAAGGGACCAAAAGCCTCATGGATGTGCTGCCTTCTGACAGTGAAAAAAAACAAACAAATGAATGTAATTAAAATATAATAGAATGCAAATGTATGTTTCAGTATTTTCCAGCAATGACAGATGAATTCTGAGATGAAACTGAACTACTTCTTTTTGAAACAGTTGCAAACTATTTTCAGCAGGAAAGTTCACATCCTATTAATGTTGTCACTGTCTAAACAAATGTTAAACTTTTAATGCTTAGATTTCCTCTCTCCCAGAAGATAATTCAACCTATGACTTGGATTGAATCCAAAAGTATTTGCTGCTGGCATTATCATGATGACACCCAAAATTTTTCAGTGCCATGCAAACAAACACACACACTTTGCTTCTCCAGTAGGCTTGCAGTGTCACAGGTTGTAAAATCTCACTACTGAAAGCCATAGGAGAGTTGATCTACTTTGTGTGGCTGTCATTACACTGTTACTTCTGCTGCAGTATCCTGAAGAGCCAGTTCAAGGTTTATCCTATAAAATGTGGTATTCATTTTTGTGGGCTACACCAGAGTAGCTGGTCTCAGATATTGCTCAACCCCTCAGAATTTTGTCTCAAAAATTAATACGTTTTTATAGCTTTACTAGCCATTCCTTATTGTTCATAAAATCTGCTGACAAAATGTACCATAAATGGTAAAGTATGCAGGCTGCATATATAATTCTCCTTTAAAGATTTGAGTTCTATTTTGGAAATGAAGGTCTTTGCTGTTGTCTTTCACACTGCAACTTGTGAAATACAGCTTTATTTTTCTCAACAGGTCCTTCTTCTCTTGTTTTTTTTTTCCTAATAATAGTAAAAAATCCAGCATTCATGACATGTAAATATCAGCATTTTTGGTGATAATCCTGGTACTGTGGTTACTCTCTTATGCCTCTTTCTTGAAGTAATTTATTATTTGGGCAAGAAGAGGGTGAGCTGCTGATGATGCAGTTGCACTTGCAGCTTTTGATGGGCTCTTCCCTTCAAGTAAACTCCATTCCTAATGATGTACTTCATAACCTGTTATTGATTAAGCAATCTAAATCCCATTTCAGTCCACAGAGATGTGCCACACAAAATAAAAGAAAAAGCCAACATTTCAAGTAATAGTTAAACAGGCTTAGCCTGGAAAGCACATTTTCTGTTAGAATAGATGCAGTTCAGCTAAAGACAGAACTACAATTTTGGGTGGAGAGACATCAAATTTTTACAGGTCTATCAAGCTTGAAGGAAGAAATGCATAATCAATCTTCTTGTTTGTAATAAAAAGTACAAATCATGGTTGCAGGTGGGTTGTATTGGAGAACACCTCATATCAGAATAGGCTTCAGCCAGAAAAAACTTCCTGGAAAAAATAGCTGGTTTGTTAGCCTGTTTATTGGGGTTTTTTTTTGGTGACGTGTTTTTTCTCAGAATCCAGAATGCTGAGTTTCTCTTAGAAAATTCACTATAAAGTGTTTTCATAAGAGTGATATAAAACTGTTTGGTCTCACCAGAAATTTCACCCTTTCAAAGTATGGTCCTGGAAGGAGCGTTTCAACTTGAGGATTTTTCAGACTGGTTTGATGCCTTTTTAGTGGTTATTCTTTGCTGCTTATTTGCATGTTATGGCAGCACCGGGAATCCCCCAGAAATAGGCAGATGTAGTTGATATCTCTGCTGTCTGTGCGATGTCCCTTCTCTGTGGTTTCAGAAGGCATTTTTCTGAATCTAGAAATGAGAAAATTGTTCCTGTGTAGCATTAGTAGATTTGCAAGTGTCTTTCTGCCACAGAGGCAACTTTAACAGTTTATTAATAAATGAATTTTATTTTTTTCTCACAACCTACTGCATACAACTCATGCCATTATTGCATCTTGGCATAATTAGAGTATTTATAGTGCAAACCCTTTCTGATCATTTATAGAGTTGTTTTTGAAGGCCAGGAAACAAGTAATAGTTTATGAGATAATTGTTTCATTTTCTCTACCAAATTTAAAATTTTGCGTTGCCATTAAGTTTATACTTGTCATTCAGAGCATTAGGAGAAATAAATTTATTTACCTGTTTTCCTATGGTATTTCTGAATATCATTAAGGTCCCTTTGCCTTCTGTCCCCATCAATAAACTTGGAGTTTAGCTCTTTCTGCTACCTGTACAGAGACTTGGAATTGAGACACTGAGGAGAATGATCTGAAATAGTGAATAAATCCCTCCTACCCTCTTTCAGAAGAGATCAGGGTAAAGGACAAATAGAGAAAGTTCTATTAAATCTACAAATCATTACATGGCCTTACTTGGAATACTCTTAGCACTGATGCTTATAGATATAAGCATCAAAAAGATGGCTGAAGAATGGAGGTCACAGAGGTGGCATTATCATTCAGTTCTAATGAAAGATGGAAAATTCTCAAAGTAAAGAATTTGAACATTGAAAATAATCACACTCTAAAACTTTTTTTATAGCGTGTATTGAAGTTAATGTTTCAAAAAAGACATTGCAAGCATTTCCTTATTTTATATATGACATACTTTTTGGGGTTTTAACAAATTTTTTAAACTTGATATTAAAAAGAGCATATTTGAAACACACTGTCTTTCAGAAATAAAAAAGAAAATACTTAACTTCAAAAACTTTAAACCACTGCAAGATCCTTTCTTTCAAAATATTAATCTCTCCAGCTGTTAGTAAATGTGTTTATATGATCTGTGTGATACTGTAAAGCCCATTGATTATAAAAAGTTCATCTTGTTGTTGCTTTGTTAATATTGGGTCTATGTACCATCATTATTCTGTTCTTAAGCAAGCAGTATCAAGAAATATTTACATTTTCAAGTTCTTTTGTTTGATATTGTTAAGATATGAGGGGATCTGATCAGGGATTATTTTATATAACTCTGTTATTAAAATGACATATGTAAATATTGTATTAATTAAAAATATTAGGTAACATTAGATAAAATTCTGCAGTCTTAATTAAAATCTGGTTTTAACTAAGCCCCTATGCTAGTTTTGTTTTATAAAGGCTTAGAACAGAGTGAATTTCCCTTGTTTTCATAATTCTCAGATTGGTAGTGTTAGGCTTTAATCTTTCCTGCTTGTTTGAAGGAGGGCCTGTTGGCCTTTGAGGTGGAAGGAGACCAAGAGGGCATCCCCTGTACTTATTTAGCATCTGGTTTCCCAATGGGCCTTGCAGAGTGTGCAGTGTGCTCAAAAGTCCTTGGCAGTGACTGCTGCGTGTGGACCTGGAGACAGCAATGGAAGGCAGTGGCAGAGAGGTGCATCTTTTGTGGAAATAAAATTTTCCAAAATCCTTTAGAGGACATTGAACCCATCTTGAAGGATCCAATTAGCAAGGGTGTTTGTTCAGTTACCACTCAGAATTCTGAATTGTTTTCAGCAAGTTTCAGTTTCTGTGCATCCTAGGAAACAGCGAATAAAAGAAATCTTTACAGTTTCAGAGCAAGTGCCTGTTTGCTTTGATTGTGACATCTATAACACTGGGTTTCCAGAAGCATGATCAGAGTTGTCTAAACATAAGTGGGCTCTATTAAAAAAGATTGCAGTGGTTCGTTTCTACTGTCTCAACCTATATGGCAACATCCCAGACCACTTTTAGAGGTTGTGAACTGATCTTTTCCAGTCTATGTAACATTTATTGCAAATGAAATGCCAAGCTTGATGACCAGCACGTGGTGCCAGAACAAGGTTGCTGTCTATTATGTGTATTATGCTGGCTATTCTCCAGATGATAAAAACCTTAATCTTCCTAGAGGATAAAATCCTGCTTGTAGTTATAATGTCTTTTAACTCTGTCTTTTCCAGGGCTCTTATGCCTCCAGTAGAAACTGTAAAGATCAGTTGTTAAATGGGCCAAAGTTATGCCTGCTGTGATTTGGCTGGTTATATTAAAGGGAATACAGACATAAAATTTCATATTCTTTGAAGGTGTTTAGGAAACTCCAGGAAATGGATTTTTTTTTTCAAGATGTAGTCTTAGAAATGCAGTTAATTAACATTTACTGCTCCCAAGTCTATATAGGTATTGTAATAGTCAATATAAATGTTAATATATCTTTCAATAGTGTAAAGTATTTCAATATGTATGTGTCTGATACATAAGGCAATTTGAAGTGTATCTGAAATGGCTGAATCTTTACATTTGTAAGGCCAGATGAATGAAACGTCTCTGTGCCACAGACTGACTTTTTCTTCTACCACCTGCTCCAATTCAGAATTAAGTGACCCCTCATTACTGAAGCTTATTAACCAAGATACTGCTAGTTCTAGAAACTGAAATGCTTCTGCTCAAGAGCTTTCAGGTCGTAATGCTGTTTAATTAGCTAAAACATTTTTAGAAATCATATTAACAGTTAAAAATTTGAAGATAAACTGTCACTTGTTTAAGTGTTCCAAAATTTGAGAATGTAATTTTTTTTGTGAGATTAAGTAGTTTACACCCTCTGAAATCCAATCCACTTAAATTTAGCTGGAAAATATAAATACACATTGTCTTTGTTTATGTATTTTTAATGCCTACATATGTATATAGTCTGGAGTACATACACACATAAAAATAATGTGAAATAATGTAAAAATAATTGTTTAGACAGAAAAAATTGCCTGCAAACATCCCTATGTTTATGATATACAAGTAAGCTGCATATTTAAATCCATAGAAATGTAAATATTCTGTTGTAAATTGTTTTTTTTTTGCAGACAATTACACCAAAATGATTCTGTGTATTTTAGCTTCCCTGACAAGTACTAGTATGGCTTAGCATTATGTATGAGCCCATTCAGATATGCATGTGTTTGTTTTTATTCCTATATAAATGCCTTTCTGTAATAGTGAAGTTTCAAAGGTTAAATTACAAGCCCTTACTATTATTAACTTGACCCATTTTCTGCTTAATGTATCACTTTCTTGGCAAATGTTAGCAGATTCTGTAGTGTGTATTATTAAATATACAGAAGCAGTGATGTTGCTCTGTAAATGTCATTTATCTTTTCCACTTTGGAATCTTAGTATCACATTATTGCAGCTTCTGTTCAGCCTCCTCAGCTTAAAGTATGAATAAATAATGGCTTGAATTGTGTTAATAACATTTCCATAACTAAATCTTAATGCTTAGGCCCCTTCAAGGTGAACGTAGGGCTATCCATGGGTCAGCTCACTTTAATGTTGTTGCTTTGCAGATACAAAGGCCAGCTACACTTTCTCCTGATAATTAATTAGGAATTCTGAATATTGCAGTCTACGGGATTTTAATTTTTTTTACAGACATGAAGTTTTCAGTGTCATGAGATTTATCACCATCATCACTTCTTCTAGCAAAATGGGCTGTGATGCCAGCACACAAGCTGAGTTTAGAGGTTTCATGTAAGCAGTCTTTCATATTTCAGGTGCTCAGGCTGATTCCTGTTTCGTTTGGAAGTTAAAAATACGAAAATGTCAGAAAGGCTGGGGAGTTTTCTTCACTGGCTGATGGCATTGCCACAGCTTAGCAGTTCAGTACCTGCTTCTCCACCACCTCCTAAGTGCAACTGTAGAACAGCAACATTCTAAAATGCAGTGTACCTCTCAAGATGCATGGCAGCAGCACTGCTCTGTGATGAAAGAGTTCCCGAATATATCTGAATATAGTAATGTTGCAGTTTCTTTGTTGAGGTGATAATCTGATCAAAGACTTGTACAGTTTATTACCTCTAAATTATATTGTATTAGGTTATTCCCTAAAAAACAGGACATATGCTAACAGATGAAACTAGGAGATAGAATCTCAAATGGGTTTATGATACTCTGCCTAGCACAGCTGGGTGACACAGTCATATTTCTTACCCTGCTTGACACAGATGCCTTGTGATACACTTCTCAGAGGATTTAATTTTCTTTCTACCTCTTCATCTTTCAAATGAAATGTAAGGGATTTTATCCTAGTCAAAGCTTCACCTGTTTATCTCCATCCCAGTGGCCCCTTGGTGGGGTTCAGATGAAAACGAGAGTAGAACAATTATAAAATAATTAAAGGGGGGAAAAACAGCTGGAAGTATTTTCTTATTTGAAACTTCAAGCTTTTATGTTCACAGTGAAAAAACAATGTTTCTGTTTAATTCCATTTCTTCTCCATTTAGTACAAAGAGAAATAAGTAATTGCCTTGCTTGTAGTGCTGCTTTGTTCATTTTGCTATGTAAAATTGATGGTTTGAAATTTTTATAGAACTGGTACTTCTGAGAGTATCATTTTTCATTTCACCCTTTCTATTATCTCAAATAACATACATTTTATATTGCCACATTTTGTTCTGTTTATTCTTCACACTCTTGGTTTTGCACAATTCAGTAGCTCTGAAAAATAGCACAGATGTATTCTTAAAAACAATAGCAGTACTAGGTGAGTGTTCTTTAGAAAAATAAACTTTCTTTTGTCAGTTTAAAGCTCTGCTGGAATAAATGTAAAGCTGTGTATTTTAACTACGTGGTGTTGTAAAAATGATGGAATGCACAGTAAAATTGCAAATTAGCACTGGATGAGACCCAGGCCCTGCTACAGTAAGGGAAGATTAGGAATGATTTGTTTGGTCTCTGTGGGGAGGTGTGCCAGATGTCCCTCTGTTCAAAAAATCCCAGGTGATTAACCCCTGAAGCAATACTCTTTGTAGCCGAGGAGAGCTGCCTGCCTGCTCTCAGCATCGGGTTAGGCATTGCCTCAGGTATAAAAAATGTTGCCCCCACAAAAGAGAACTTCCTGCAAAATGTATCACGTGCAAAAACATCAGGTTTAGGTGAAGGGCATAGCTTTCTATAGGTTACAGTGTCTTACTGCTAGATTATGTAAAGGAGCAGTCCAAGACAACCAAGTAATGCTGTTTTACTGTAGTAGATCTGCATTTTGTTGGCTAATGGGCCAATTACATCAAAAGTGGAACTGTTTGCAAGTAAGGGAGGACAATTTTGAACACATTACAAATTAAGTTTCTCTAACATGTCTTCCTATGTAGGTGCTTGTATGCATATATATCAAATGTATGTAGTTTTCTCACAGACTATAAAAATTATCTAAAAGTAGTGTTGAGATTATGCATTAATGATTTAAAGGAATGAAAATGTCATAACAAAGTCTTAGGCATGCTGCTGGTGTAAATTGGTTAAACTTAGTAAAGTCAGATGGCAGGCTAACTGTAAGACTTGGCTAGTTTTGTCCTCTGTATAGCTCACTGATGACAGTAGTTGCATAGGCAAAGTTTTTTTCTCAGTAATTAGTAAATCACACTCTTCTTTAGCAGTTCACAGAGTGAAAGCCTTGTTTTCTTGTGTAATGTTCTTTTTTTTTAATATTAATACTATGTAAGTGAACATGAACAGATAATAATGTCTTTGCTATCTTAGTCTGCAAAATATGAATACCCACTGACTATGGATGGTTTGGAACTCTGGATGTGCCAGTGAGAGACTCACCTGCTTAACCCCTGAGTTGTGATGTCATCATCCTCCTCTTCAGTACATTTGAGCAATTCCTGTTAAGTTCTGTGTGTCTGACTCTTCCTTGCAAGTGGTTTTTTGTGTTTTTTTAACCTGGAAACATTATGTATCTTAGTTAAGGTAGTTTATTTGACTGGCTAAAAAAAAGTGTGCCTTCACCTTATTATGGCACTAATGCAGAAGTGCTTCGGTGTGGAATAGCTGCATCCCAAAAGGAGCCACAATTGCAAAGCGCCTTTTTACAGAACAGGAGCTGTTGTGCAGAGAGCACAAGGGCAGGTGGAGATGAGTGCAGAGAGACAAGTGCAGCGTGTGTTTCCTGATGCTCGGTTTCCTGAGGAAGTGTACCCAAGTGTGTGTACTCTTCTCCCTTTGTGGCACTTGTTGGGAGGCTGTGCCCCATGGTCAGCATCTGGAGTCCCTCGTGCTGCACAAATATTCATTATGGCCTTTCCAGAGATCATGAGTGGCAATGACTTGGACCTAAGCCAAGTTGACATTTTGACCCAGATTTAGCTGATTAGGGAAATATTTCCATTTCAAATTTGGCTTGTGCTGTAGGCTACCGGGAAACTAGGGCACAGATTCCCAGAGGGTGGGGGTTTTTTGAATTGGATGTGTGTTCAAATGTATGCTTATGTAACTGTGGCACCGCTAGATTACACACACATTCGTGCTTTGTTATTAAATAGTCAAAAACACACATTCCTCCTTAATTTTATTTTTATTTTCCCTCCCAAATTTAAAAATTTTGTACAAATAACAATTCATGAACAACACTGTAGCTGCGATTTTCTGTTCTTAGAGGTTAGCATGTTTAGAGTCACGGTAAAGTTTGCAAAGTTCTTTATGGAGAGTAAAGGCTGGAACTGTAGCATTTGTCAACCCATCTTAGTCAGGTAAGCATGAAATTTCCTCAGCATCTGTGAGTTTAGAGATTGGACAGTATGGCTAAAGGTCATGAAAGTGCTGCCAAAACAGGAGTTGTACTGCCTTGGCAACTTTATTGCTGTGTAGGATAATGATTTAAAAAGTCTGTGGTTAGAAACCAACAGTTTTTCTTGTAAAAATTAGTCAGTGCTTTGTGTGTAATTCTGTGCAGCAATGTAGATGCATGAAATACTGTTTACATTATATTTCCTTGCTGTTGGTAGCTTTTGGCTACCAGCTGCTTTCTTGTTTTTGTAAGCATTTGTCTGCAAGGGAGCCAAACAAAAAGGCTTTATTGAAGAACATAATGACCAAATTGTTTAACTCATCCCAACTTGAATGATTTTCAGCTTAACAAATTAGTCTAATTAGGCTAGCTGCCTAATTATATATATATATATATATATATATATATGTGAAAGTATTTATTTTAGTTGTTACACCATTTAATTGTTAAAAGCTCCTTTCTTTTCTTTAGAAAAAATGACATTTTTGTTGCATATAGATTCACAAAATATAGACATGGTGGACTTGGAGGGAGGAAGAAATATTATGACAAGGTTATGAACATGATCTGTTGTTTCAAATGAAATACCTTTTTTTTAAAAGTATTTTTATTATATATACCTCACAAAACTGTCAGTATTGGAAAAATAATTAAACCAAAACAACTTTACTGTATTTTAATATATCTTTGTTATTTAGATTTATCTTGCTTCCATAATGATAAGTTTTCTGTCCTTTCAAGTAATTCAGCAAGATTTAGGGTTTGGTTTTTTTATTTCAGCATCAGTGTTTGTCTGGCTTCTTATAAAGCCTTTTTGCATTTTTTGTAGTTCTTTATCCAGTCATCCATCTCTAGAGTTTAATGCAGCAATAACTAATCCAATATTTAAGCTTGAATCAAAGTTTCCATTATATCACTTTTTTTTTTTTTTTTGTTAAATCCAAGATTCCCCTGCAATAAACTTACCTCTGAAATTGTAAAAGATACATCATGGCCAAGGTATCCTTTCTAGAAGAAATATTTTTATAGAAAATGGTTTTAACAAGGAATGCTGAAGTGCAAGCGTTCCTTGTACCTGCCTTTTTTATACCAGTTTTTCTGTATGGTACTTCACTGAAATCACACTGGCAGGTATCAAGATATTTTTGATCTAAAAAGTAATTCTCATATCTAGAAAATGTCCTGCCAAAATAAATGTTTATAAATTGTGTGTATCAAGTGGTCATTTGGAAATCTGCACTTCTGAAATTAGTAGTGGTGAACCAGAGGATGCCACTCATGTCTGTACAGGTTGATTGTTCAGTTTAAGGGCTTCTATGTTTTAAGCAGCTCTAACACTTGTAGCAGAGCTTATTTTCCAGGGGCTGGGTAAGCTGGAAGTGTAAATTAAAATATTGGAAAGTTTTTTCCTTTACTGCTAAAGAAACAAAAAAATATTTTGACTGCTTTGTTCCCTGTTTCTGGGGAAAAACAGGGAGCAGCTCCTGTTGAGATGTAGAGCAAACATCATTTGTATGAAGAGAACATTTAAAGACAGGGAGCCAGGTGTCATGGTTGAGAGCTCCTCTCAAGAAAGCAGCAGTGGCAGGTTCAGAGGTATAGCCTGTAGTCAGAAAATTCACACCTACATGTGAGAGTACATATTTACTCTAGCAGCACCTGTGATGTGCTAACTAGCTTTGCAAATTATGCAGAAGTTATTCTACAGAAATGTTTAAAATTAATTTGAGTGGTGTGGCTGCTTCATGAGGTTTACTTCCCCTCCCCTTCCACACTTACTTAAATTCACTGTTTCCTTCAGTTCAGTGTAAGCTTCAGTCTGTGCTGGAGTTTGATTCACCATCTCTGCTCACTCTGCAATTATGCAAACCTTTACATCATGTGAGTGGCATTGTGCTTCACATCTCTGGGTTTCCTCCTTTTCCAGCCAGTGTGATCGTGGGGGAGTGGGCATCAGGCATACGTGGCAAAATGAGACTTTCTGTTCAGTTCTGATGCTGTTCAGCTGGCTAAAGAGGAGGAGCAGCTCCAGGAAGCTCTGCTGGGAATAAAGGAATTGGTCTTTATGCAGACCAGTGAATTGCAAGGGTCATGGGTTGCAGTGACTGGTGTCAGCATTTTGGCAGGAGCCACTGCAATGTGATCACTGTCCTTCACAGTTGGAGAATGTCCTTCCTCCTCCTCTTTCCTCTGGCAAATATTCTTGTACTCCTCCAAGTGCCTCTGGGCCCATTCTGCACTGATCCCTTTTGCCTCACCTCTGGCTCACTTGCCATCCTAGTGCTCCTCCAAGGCAATGAGACACGACATGGACAAGAATGACAGTATCCTATCCTAGCAGCAAAATAACATATTTTAGGAAACTTTTAAAACTCTTTAAATTTCTTTGCAAACAGGATGTTTGGTCATTGAAGAACAAGCTCTTGAATTGTAGCGGCTGTACCTGTACTTTACTTTTTAAAATTATTATCAATTTGGCTTCCCTGCTCAGAGTCTTTACAGTCTGCTTTCCCTTCCTAAAGCCCTGATCCGCTTTGCTCTGTTCCACTTAGGCTGTAACACAGTGACATGACGCCTTGTGACCTGCAGAGTGTGTCAGAGAGTTTTAGAAACAGAAAGGAAGCATGTGCTCCAATCCTGGTATTACATTTTTCAGTGCATGAGAAAGCACTTAATGTGGGCTTCTTTGCAAAATGGGATTGGAGGACAGTTATTTCTGCCTCCAGTACAGGCTGATGGCTTGTGATTATTATCTTCTTTTTTCCACTTTTGCTGGCAACTCACTTGGAAAAAATGCTGTTCAGATTAATTTGTTGTGATTATGCTGATTTTTATTAAGATTTTTTTCCTTCTTTTCACATTCAGTTGAGAGAAAAAAAAAAGTTAAATATATTCAGTAGTTCTAATAGACTGGCAAAAAACCCTGCAAACATTAGTGCTGCAGGAAGATGTAGTTTTGTGATGGAAGAAACTGAAGAGAGGCCAAATGGTTTAGCAAGAAAGTTGACAGAAAAAATTAAGAAATGGGAGGTTAGAAACTAAATCAGATCAGTTATAGGTTTTGCACCAGACAGAATCTAAGAGCAGTATCCCAGAAGCTTTCACTGGGGAGTGAGGAGAGGCTGAGCCATCTCAGCCCTGCTGACAGGGTGAAGTAACATACTATGTCTGGGTAAGGTACGTGAAGCCTGGAAAAAAAGGGAATTCTCAGCATTACCAAGACTGAGACATAGATTTGAGGACAAAGCATTAATACTATTAATACTGGTGACACGAAGGTTGAAGAAAACTGTGGGAGGGAGGGAGAGAGGGAAGGAAGCAGAGATGGGCATTTTTATGAGAAATACTGCTCTAGAGTCAGCCTTAGGAAATGTGTCCAGAGCTTAGAGTCAGGTAAGGAGGCTTATATTTTCCATTATGAGATGAGCATGGAATTTGAGGTATTTCCACTGGCTATTGTAATTGCATTGGTGTTTTTGTTACTTTTAAATATTTCAGTATTTGAATGCTAAGTGATTTATAGAATGACAGCAGCTATAGTGAAAATGTAAATAATGTAAATACAATTGTCACAAAATCCTGCTGAATTCTGTTCTCAGAGAAAAAAAGTACTCAGAAACTGAACTAATTCACATATATCTAGCCTGGTTTCATTTTGTCTTTTAATGAGATGGTTCTCAGGATATATAAAGAAAGTGGAGAAATAGAGAAGAAATGAAGATTTATTACCAATAGTTTGGCTGTACTTAGAACTGGAGTTTCTGTTTCAGTTAATGTATCCACATCATGAAGTGGCCTTAAATGAGTAATATAAATGAGAAGTGAGCAGTTGTCTGTATACTGTTTCTATTATAATAAGTCTGCAGACTTGTTTGATTCCAGGTGTTTATTCAGTTTGTCAAGAGGTCTCTAGATTTATTTCACCTTTATTCTTGATGGGTTTCCCCATTAAGTCTTTGTTTGTAGGTTTATTTTTTGTTTTTATTTCGTTTTTTTTAATCACAAAAAATTGAGATCCAGGTCCTGCTATGATTTTGTCCTTGTTTTTGCTTTAGATTGGAGGAAAGATCACTGAGGTGTGATACATTGTGCCCTGTGGAAAAATACTTCAGGAAAGGTCTAAATGTAATATCTGGAGTAATGATTTCAGCAGGAGGGGATAACCTTCTTTATTAGTTACTAAGGGTCTTTTTTAAAAAAAAAAGCACTGTCTTCCACATATCTGAATCTGAGCAAGAGCTGAAAGCACAATCTCTTGAAGAGTCAAACATTTGTTACACTAACCAACTCCAAACTGCTGAAATCTCTTAAAGAAAATTGTGCAACCAAGTGCAGTGAACCGCCAAAATATAAATATAAGTTGAAAAGATCTGCAGTTTCAGTTTAAGAATTGGTTTAAGTTTTATTGATCTGAGATTCATTTAAGTTTTTAATGTGCATTACAGACAAAGACAGTTTGCATTCTAAATTGGATATTTTTATTCCATCTTTGGTAAGTACAGTTAATCTACCTGGGGCAGTATCTAGCCAGACTGCACTTCTAAAACCAAACCAAACCATGGATTATGGGAAATAAAAATGCAATAATCAGTAAGAAGTTTTAGAAGTGGGAATAAATTAGTAACTCCAGCTAATTTATGTCACAGAGTACAGTTGCCAGTTTATATTCACTTGCTCTCAATTCTCTTACTCCAGTTTTTTTTTTTATACAAATCAAAATACTACTCAAATGTTGTACCAAATTATACATTTGCACAGTTTGGGGGGGCAGAACCCTAGATAAGGCAGAGACTAATGAAGCAATCTATTTTGACTTCTAGAAAATGTGGGGTTTATTGGTAGATGATTGAATGTGTTGTTGATTCTTATTCTACATTGGTACTCAGATTGGAAGTCAAGTGAATCTAATAATTTTCTGAATGATGGCATTTTAAAGGCTCAGGTTGTGCCATTGTATTTAATCCAGGAGTTTACCTGACATGCTAGTTAACAAAACTAGCAACTAGTTAATGCTAATATCCCTTTTAAAGACAAATAGCAGAAATTCCCCATTTAGCAAGGGATTTTTCAAATAATCTAATCACAAATTGAGAAGAAAAGCAAGAGATCGAACATATGTTTTCTATGCAGTCTCAGTGACTGGAATGAGAAGCAGGTAAGATTCTGGAACTTTTAAGGACAAGGGTAGGGATTCTGTAGCCAGTTGATTGGCAACTCACAAATTATATTAGACTGAAAGAGAAAAGGTGCTACTAAACATTGGTAAGCAAGGAGGGAGAGGAACTGTCGCCACATGCTCTACCCTGATATTGAATGATCATGCATGTTAGTTTCTCTGAAAAATGTGTGATGAGCTGTGTTATTATGTGTTTGAAAATGAGTTTCTGCACTGGTATAGATTTTTACTTCTGTTGAGCTGTATGCAAGTAGACTTGCTCTTTAAATTGCACATTGGAATCATCTTTGGTTCAGAAAGCTAGATAATGGTCCCTCTTATTTTTTTCTTTTTTTTTTTTTTTTTACTTCTTATTAACTTCACCTCTTCTTTTGAAACTAACAAGTGTGTTCAGGAAGACAGAATTTTTCTCTTACTTGCAAGGGATTTGAAAACACTAGATCCAAGTACACATAGCTGTAATCAATATTCAGTACTGTTGTGGAAGACTACAAATCCTGTTCATCTGAACAGAACAAATTTTCATCTGAAAGCTTCTAATCCCACCTCCAATTGCTACCAGCCATGAATATACCCTCAGTCTATATTTTACTCAATGTCCATGAGGTGGCAAACACTGTTGATCCTTGACTTGCCATAGAGAGATAAAACATGACAGTGTTGCTGATATTTTTTACGATCAGGATGGTAGCTACAGCAACCTTCCTGATGTTTTGCAATAAAGGTGTTTTATATTTGCCAGTATACAGTAGCATCATGATTTCTCTTCCGAAAAAGCTGGTCAAAAAGGTTATGATCCCTTTCCTTTTCCTCTATTCCTTGCCAGGTTCTGGCTCAGCGAGAGTGGCAATTACTGCTCGTGATTTAAATGATGCAGTGCAGGGAGCTGGAACAGGGTGGAGCTAGGAGCACATTTCAGCAGACTTGAAAAAAAAAAATCTTTTGTAAAAGAAATTATTGTGTGGATTTATACCTCAGTTTCCATGGGGAAAAAAGTTTTGTTCTTGATCAGTTAATTTTTAATTATGCATGGACAGGGTGCCTGGGCCTTCTGAGTGGAGGATTTTAAGTCCTGGTGGCAGGCTACCAAACTGTATTAGTTTTTAGGAGAAACTCCAGAAGTAGTTTCTTTGTTTTATATATATATATATATATACACACACACATATATATATATACATACATACATATATATATATATATATATAAGTAAATCGGTGAGGGTGCTTAGCTGTACTTTACAGATCTCCCCAACAGGAGAGAAAAAACCTCTTCCAGTTTCTCACATTTATAGAATTTAGACATCTCTGGTGATTGTTCTTCACATATATTCAACTAACTATGAGCGTCCATAGATTCAGAATGTTACTAAAACAAAGTCTTCCTCTGATTAAGTTTAAACACTCAGGAGTCTCTGACATTTAGCCCACTTAATATAATTTCTTTGATTTTTGTAATTTAAAGCAAGTCTGCTAGTGGCATTTATGTAAGGTCCATTTCTTCTTGTATTTGGTTTGTTAATTCCTTAAGAAGCTCCATATTTAAAGAGTGTCAGGGTAATACAGTGATATGTACCCTATAAAAATCAATAATTATGAAAGTAGACAATCATCTTCCTCAAAGATTCTCCTTCTTACTAGCTCTGGGATACAGTGTTCTTAAGAGGAGTTCTGTACAGTTGCCTTTTATAAGGCAAAAATCAATAGTCATGCTTAGCTTTTTTATGGCAGTGTACATTTGCCAGATTCGTTATCTTTGTGTTAAAATGAGAAAATTGAGAGCAGCTGTGTGACTTGCTTGAGGTCGTACCTGAAATCTGGCAGTTCTACACATTTTCTGACTTGAGCTGAAACCGTTAAACCTCTTCACATCTCTCTGGGGAGTTGCCTGGAGACAATGTGCTGGTCACACAGAAACAGAAGTTTTGCTGCTGGCATCATTGGATCAGAACTTCTCTCACGTTGCTTGGATTTTCTTACACCTTGTTTGTCTTTTGATAAATCTTTGTGTTGATTGATAGGGAACATAAAACCAAAAGTTTATTGCAACAAAGGGCTGCTGCTCGCAGCTGCATTATGAAAAGAAGGAGAAAGCAAAAGGGGAAGCCAAAAGCCAAATTGTTTGATCAGGACCACGATTTACTGCCTCTGTTGAAGTAAAAGTATTTTGTGACTTTTGAAGACTGCATCAAAAGCATTTTTCTAGCATTGAATGAGTAGAATTAGTAGGATTTTATTCACTTGATAATATGTGTCCTGATAGAGAAGAAGTGTAAATATATTCTTGTTATTGAGATATCATTTTAGGGAAGGGCTTTTGTTTACTATTGTTAGAAGGCCATATCTTGTGGGGATTTTGAAGCCTTAGCTTACTGACCATGGTTCTTATAACGAGTAAAAATGAGCTATGTTTTCAGCCATTTCAAGTGCAGATGAAGGGGAAAAAAATTACAACATTTAAGAGATGTAGTCTCATGATAGCATTTGACACGGAATTATGAAGGTGTCTGCTTTCTTTTCTACTTCTTTTTTATGCTGTTTATAGATAGGGGTTTTCAGGGCATTGCTCTTCTCTAGTTATACTAGTTAGACTAGCACCTAGTAAATACCTTGTTTATACAACAGAAAAGTAGCTTCTCTAATGTTAAAATTTTATACTTCTTCAATGCAGAAGGGAGCTAATCCCTTAGGGTCCCATTTCTGAAGAAAAACTAAACTCTGAGGGTGGAAAAAGTGAAGATTTTGACAGTTTTGTTACTTATATCTGCTTTTCCATAATAATTTGTGAGAGATCTTCCATTAAAACTACAAAATCCATCAGGTTATGGGGAAAAGCTCTAATGCTTCTCATCAGGTTTATGCCTCTGGGCTTGCCTTTGACTATGACCCTAGTTGCAAGTTCTCTACCCTTTCCGTAGAGAACTTTCTGTCCTGCACTTTTACAGAAGAACACTGAGTCTCTTAAAGAGAGTAAAATTGGCATTTTGCTGTTATTTTGTGAAATGTGCAATATTCATTGAGTTCTTTCAGAAGACATTGGATCACGCTTTTCTCCTTAGTAGCTGTGTTCTTAGTCAGCAATTATGGTACTTGAAATCTGAGCTGTGATTATGTCTTACATGGATGACTTTAGTTTGTTGGGAGCAGAAAGTTCCCCACTGTTCTCTGTGTTAATTTATGTCTAACATAGAATAAAAATGTTGAAAAGTGTTCTCAAATTTACGATTTTGAGACCTCTAGTTCCTAGCTCCACAAATAATTTACCATCAATTACATTTACAGTTATCATCAGTTGGAAATAGGAAATAGAATTACTTCTGTGACAAACTGAAATGTTTTGTCCAAATGACCACTTTATGTCTATGATATATTTGCATCAGTCCATAAACTGTATTTGCTCCATCCTGAAAACCAGTTCCTCAGCGTACTTATCAAAAGAAAAAATCACTTTGTGCACGGAACTCTTACCATCATTTAGATAATAACCCTTGATAGTAGTATTTGTGTGTTGGATGTAATATGGTGCCCACCTAATTAAAAATTATTGTCTCCGTGAGAATATAAGGGAAAAAAATGGAGAATCTATTAAAAATTCTGAATCTTTCATGATTATACTTGTTTTAGAAAGCTGTTCCTTTTTTTTTTAAAATTTTTCATAAAGAGAAAAAAAGCATATTTGCAATCTCTTATTATCAGAAAATGCATATTGCAAATATGCCACTCTGATTTGGCAATACTCCTACAATGTGGTTTTATTTTCATTGCAGCCAATTCATCATTACATTGAAATAACAGAGTACTTTACCTCCTGATGGCTAATGCTATAGCTAAATGTTCAAGGTCACTCTGTCTTGGATAGATTTTATTTTTAACATACGTAGCATTTTCATTTAGCTAATCCATGAACAAGCAGTCTTCTTTTTTTTTTTTTTTTTTTTCCCTTTAGTTTCTTTGATAAAACTTGCCCAGGGACTCATTAAATCTTAATTCACAGTACAAACCTTAACTCGGGTCATTCCCTGCAGTGTAGCCTGTTGTCAATTCTTTGTAGATCTGTCCTTTTGTGAAGTAATTGCATATCTTCTATCCCCTTCAATTCTCGTGCTACCATGGGCATTTTCAGAGAGCACCATTCATAGTTGTCCTGCTGATAGAATAACATGCTCAAAAAGACCAGAGATAAACAGTATACTTGATTTCTTGAGCTGTTTTAGGACAGAGTCCATCAAGTAAAAGCTGTGCACAGCCTGTTCAGTGTGTTAAGCCTATTACCTAGGGGTCCAGGCCAGGAAAAAAGATGTAAGAACATACTTAATCACTTAATTTTCAAAGCAGGAATAATTTTATCAGTGTCAATGAGATTACTGATGCTTAAAGCAAGTGACCTGATGTCCTGCACCAGCGTGAAGGTTTGGAAAACATTTCTGTTCTTTTACAGCCAAAAATAATCTCAGAAATGCAATGATTTTGAAAACTGCCCAAAAAAAGTAGAGTTGAAGGAGTTCTGGCATTTCAAGCACACTGAATTTTGTGCGTGATTTAGAAATATAAGAAGGCCTTCTATGGAAAGCCGGTCATAAACTATGATTACAGTGTGTTCTGTTGCTGTGTAATAACAAATAGGATGAATTTGGTTAGAGGCTTGGTTGGTTTGTTTTTTAGTCTACGTGTTCTCTTGGTTTGTAGAAGTGCTAGAAGCTGCTATCAGGACAAAAAGCCATTTCTGCAGAGGCTGAAATAAATCAAGGGAAAAGCCAACCCCTTAGGCTGTTTGCCGGAAACACTAAGGCTTTTCGTCAGTCTTCACACAATTTTGTATTCATTTCAATGGTAAGATTTCCCACAGCTTCCATGGCACCTTATGTGCCTTAGTATGGTTTAAGCATATAAAAGGAGCATATCTTATTTCTAAGTACTCAGTGTGAGCATAATTCATAAATCTGGAACAGCCTTTATCACAAACTTCGTTATCTCAAAATGTATTTGTTGTTGTGACAGCGCTTTTCAAAGGTGATGTGAAAGCGACTTGCTTAATGAAATAGTTGTTTTTAGGTAAGTCCCTCTATGCAAAGATGCCCCATTGGAGTTCAGGAATAATAACTGGGCAAGCAGCATGATTTTATGTAAGTTATTGAAGTTAACATGTTATTGAAACTCTGAAGCACAATACACGGGCATGTAACTAACAGGGCACTTCTTTAAAGTTACTTAGATCATTTTTTTTAAAACAACAAAAAAACCCCAGAAAAAAAAAATCTACAAATATTTTCCGTTGGTCTCAACAGATGATATAACCAGTTAGCAAATGTAAATGCAATGAGCAATGTACATGGCTGAAAGTGTAAATTTGTCATTTATGACTGTTGTTCTTCTTTACTGTTCAAGTAATAATTAAAAAAAAAAAAAAGTTAAAACTCTGTTGTTATATAGAAATAATGTTTTTGAGCCATGTCTTTAAGTATTTGTTAAAACTTATCTGTATGAAACAACAACATCTGTTTGCTGCAGTTACTGCTGCTGCTGATTCAAGAAGCTCTGCTGGACTTGGCCATTTGGGAATTTCTTACATTGGTTTGGAAACTTGCCTTTCTGATTAACTGCTTGTGTTCACTCCGATTAGGGTCTCTGAAGAGGCTTAAGTGGGAATCTTTAGGGGTGATTTTAGGCTCTTACAAGCAGGGAATTAGTATGTGGCTGGTCTTTTGCAGTCTGAATTGCTGAAATGCTCCGCTGTTGTATGATCAATCATTTATCTCACTGCAGAGGAAAAAGTGCTACACTTTCTTTTACCTCCCTGAAACCTGTAAGTACTTGATTGTGTAGTTGCCCTGGGGTTTAGTGCCTCCACAGGTGCAGAGCGAGGGTAAATGTTTGAAATACAGAAAACTGAAGTACTGGAAGACCATGTGCACTCTCATGCAGTGCTGGCCAAGAGTGGAAATCAGCATTAGATTCTTGACTTCAGTCCAATGTGTGGGTGGGTGGTGGCTGATACAAAAGGGTGCTAAAAATCTCTGAGATGTGACACAGAGCAAACATGAGCCCCATTTCCATTGCCTGATCCCACAATTGTTTTCTGTAGCACTGCTCTGTACCACAGCACTAAATGTAGCGTGGCACTGCTACTACTGCTTTGCCTTTACCTCTGTGAATCACAGCATTTGCATCCTACAGGTGGTATTTCAATATTGCACTTATTGCACTGTTCTGCTTTGTAAACTGAGTGCCATCTGGATTTTTTTTCCCAGAATCTCTAATCACAGCGTAGTTAATTAGTTTAAGACTTTAGGACACATTCTTGGGGCTCCCTTAAAAATAAATAATACTTTGTCTATTTGTATTATGTTACAGCAAAAAGAGAACTGGCATTTTTTCCTTTCATTATCATGCTAAAAGTCAATTTGAGAAAGAAACTTATAAGCGAACTTTATTTCAGAGACCCCCAATCCAAATGTATTTATGTTTTATGGCAGGTGTTTCAGCAGTTATTACTAATTGGAAAATTAGATGCCGTTGCTATAGCAGCATCTTTATTCACTAATTGGTTTTGGCACATTTTAACTAGCACTAGCTCAGCTAGACACAGAGCTGTTCAAATGAGCCCATTTGAAGGTTCATATGGAAGTGGTGAGCCAGTGCTACAAGTCAGTACATTAACCTTCCACCTCTTGGTCCTGGGCACAGACCAGGCTCTCTGTGGGAGCACCAGCAAGGCCTTGCTGGCCTCATCCATATTTGTAAAGTACAAGTAAACAGGAAATTTGTGACATTCTGAGCTACAACTCTTGAATTTTCATTCTTCATGTCTATTTTGGCTGTATCAGTTGCTGCAGGGTCAACAAACTCATGTAATTCTCCTTTTTGGATTACTTTTCTGCTGGTTTTCTTGCTTGTATTTGAGTGGGTGATGTGTATCTTTGCTGATCTCTAAAACCTTTGAGCTATTCTTTTCTTGACCTGTCTTGTGCTTTTTCCTTTGGTTCCTTCAGTGAATATTTATTGGGTCGTTGGGGCTTTTGTCACTGAAGCCCATGTACAATGTAACATTTGTTTTCTGGGCAATTCCGGTTTCTGTTTGAGTTTATCTTTGCAAGTGCTTCATAGTAGGATGGAGCTCCACTGACATGCTGCAAACAGGAGGATTTTCATATTTTAATCACCTTAATTCCTTTTTGAGCTTTGAAAGGTACAGCTTGCTATGAAAAATTCTTCTTTTTTTTTTTTTCTTTTTAAAAATTTTCTTCTCCTGGATTTTGTGAAGGTTTTGAAGTCTTGGAAGTTAGTAAAATTTGAAAATGAACAGCGCTTTCAGATCTACTTGCTTGCCCCTATATTGTAGGTGATCTTCCCATCCATCCTTCTTTCTCTGACTGTAGGTACCATGAAAAGGGCAGAGAAGGGTTGCTTAATAATAACAACACTGCTTTCTTGCAAGTGTTACCTCTTCATCATTCATTCTCTGCCTTTTCTCTGTCAGAGTCTTTTTGAGTTAGTGAAAAAGAAGCTGAAGAGCTTTTCAGGGCAAGGATAGTGTAGAATTTTTCCTGCTGTATCTCTGACCCAGGAAGGCAGAGTGGCAGTGGGAGCATGTGTTATGTACTCTGTTGGAGAAAAAGAAGATTGCTGTTTGGGAGGCTTGGGTGCATGAGCTACATTGAGAAGTTGTGTGTGTGTGTGTGTGTGTGTGTGTGTGTGTGAACAAATATTTAAAGTTATTCAAAATGCATTTAGAGCTGTGCCTGTTTTCCCTGCTGGCTAATGATGGGGTTATGTGCCAAAATATTGAAGTGCTGTTGCCATAAAATTGCCAAAAATTTTTCATTCTCAAATATGTTTTTTTATTGGGTAGCAGAATAAACATTTTTAATCATAAGACTTTAACTTCAAAAAAAGCAATTCTGTTAAAAAGGGGTCTCTATTTGAAAATGCATCATTAGGCCAGTGGATATTATGTAAATGAGAGTTTGATTTCTAAATGTAAGATTACTTACTGTTAATCATGTCTTGGCAGCTTTTAAATAGTTTTTGCAGTGATAATATTTTTTTTGTTTATAATAGTAAGCACTTGCTTTGATGAGATGGATGCTGGTAAGAAGTACTCAGAGGTACAAGTTCTTTGATGGAATGACAAATACACTGATGGTACTAGAATGAAAAACTTGATTTCTAAGGCATAGAGCATATTGAAAGTTAAAGGATAAGTAGGGGTTTTTTTTCCCTTTGTTTTCTTTTTATTAATTTATATGTATGTTAATTTGGGAGACAGAGAAAATATGCCCTGAGTCCCCAGACAGGTAGCTGCATTTATTCTTCATATTCTTGGTAATACCTTCTTCTCACTAAAGCAGACATTTTCTAAAAGGAGAGGGAAAACATATTGAAAATGTATGCTTGTTGTACCACTCACTCTAAGATGAACAAAGTTCATCTTAGCTGATATCCTGTTTTTATCATGTCCTTTCTTTGACAGTAGCCTCAAGGCTATGCCAAAAAAAAAAAAAAAAGGAAAAAAAATATTTTAAAAAACCCTCAAGTCAAGGTGACTCTCATCAGTGATACAGAAAACAAACAGATGTTGCTCTCATTTTTGTGGTACTTCTGAAAGCTGGTATGGTATCAAATCCCACGTGTATACAAATGTGTAACTAACACTGCCCTCACTAAAGGCCCCTTGTAACTTCTTGCATTGTCATTCAGGTTTAAATTCTACTGTGTTTAATAACCTCCTTCCCAATAGTTGCTCTTTTTTTTCCATATATAATCTCCTCTGTTATGTAGTGGTTATCCCTGTGATTTGGGAAGTTATGAAATTTCAATCAGAAGGCTCGACACAGCTTGGATGTATCTCAAGCTGCACAGACTTCTAATCAAATGACAATTGCAAAGATCCCCAAACCTAAACCCAAAATGTCTGCAGCAGTATGGGGTTCAAAGTAGAAATGTCAATGCCTTATTTTTAGTCATCTTTCAACTTAAAATTATTAGAAGTAATTTCCTCACAACATCATCTGTAAGCTGCACCTGAGATCTTGACTTGGCCTTGTATCTGATTATAATAAGAGAAGCAGGCTCTTAGGCCATCACCTCCTCCCAGGTTTGTCCATTTCTTGTGTTCCTCATTTTTGTCCCCACCTGTAGTTTTCTCTTGTTTTATACTTCATTGATAAATCTACTTAGTAAAATAGATATTCTTTTTTTTTTTTCTTCATATCCTACTGTCCATTCAGTCAAAAAGTTGGAATTTATTATTGCATATATGCCACCAGGAAATATAATGATAGTAGTGAATTTTAATCTATTAAATGCAAAAAGACTTTTCCATTTTGGGACTGCATAAAATATTAGTTCAGTTGCAGAGTGTGGGAAGGAAGAAATGTTTTGGCACATTAGGTTTTGTTGTGCCACACATTCTTTGTGTGAAGCGTGCAGCATGGTATTCTTGGGAAAATATGCATCACTGAGATACCAGGGCATCTGACAAGCAACAGAGGCAAGGGACTGAGTTGTGTTCAGAATGTTTTGATGTTATGAGGCATTCACTTGTTTTGAAAATGCTTTTGTATAAGAGATTGGAAAAAATATTGTTCAGCAGATTATTTTTAGATAAAAATTGGGGAAGGGACAGACTCAAATGGAATACAGACTGTGTGTCTGAGAAGTGTGCCAGCCCTCACATTGAAAGAAGTATAAAATCAAGTGGGAACAGAAAAATAATAATAGCACCACACAGGTTAGTAACAGGGTAATTTTCTGCAGTTGTGTTGTGGGTTTGGGGTTTGTTTTGCAATAAATTCTTTAAACAGCTAAGATGCTATTGAGACACTATGCTAAAATGCTTCCGTATAAAGCTGATTGGTAGCTCTTTATTATTTAGAATAATAGAATGGTTTGGGTTGGAAGGGACCTTTAGAGGCCATCTAGTCCAATTCCCCTACAATAAGCAGGAACATCTTCAATGGGATCTGGTTTCTCAGAGCCCCATCCAACCTGGCCAAGAATGCTTCCAGGCGCGGGATATCCACCACTTCTTTGTGCAACTTGTGCCGAAGTTTTTTACCACCAGCATTGTAAAAAATCTTCTTCCTTGTATTTAACGCTGATGGACCCTCCTTCAGTTTAAAACCATTACTCCTTGTCCTATTGCAACAGGCCCTGCTGTCATCTGTCCCCATCATTCTTGCAGGCCCTCCTTAGGTACTGGAGAGTTGCTGTCAGGTTTCCCTGGAGCCTTCTCTTCTTCAGGCTGAGCAACCCCAACTCTCTCAGCCCTTCCTCATAAGAGTGGTGCTCCATCCTCTGATCATCTTGGTGGCCTCCTCTGGACTCACTCCATGTGGTCCATATCCTTCCTGTGCTGGGACCCCAGAGCTGATGCAGAGCTGCCGGTGAGGTCTCAGCAGAGCAGAGGGGCAGAGTCCTCTCCCTCCCCTGCTGCCCACACTGCTCTGGATGCATCCCAGGACACATTTCTGGGCAGTGAGTGCCCATTGCCAGCTCATGTCCAGCCTCTCATCCCCCAGCACCCCAGAGTCCTTCTCAGCAGGGCTGCTCTGGATCTATTAATCCTCCAGGATGTTACCTTGGATTGGCTTGACCCAGATGCAGGACCTTATACTTGGTCTTGTTAAACTGCAATTCCCATGGGCCCACGTCCCAAGCTTGTCCAGGTCCCTCTGGATGGTATCTTGTCTTCAGGCATGTCAAAAAGCACCTCTTAGCCTGATGTCCTCTGCAAACCTGCTGGGGGTGCTCTCCATCCACTGTTCAGATCATTGATGAAGATGTTAAACAGTCCTGATCCAGCATGCCTCTGAGGGGTGCCACTCTTCATTGATCTGCATCTGGACATGCCAAAAAAGGTGAAATACTGTATTGTTCAGGTGAATATAAATGAAATTGACTCATATATATATACATAAATACATGTATATATAAAACTACATGAAAACAAAGACAAGAACCAGTTAGCAAAGCTAAATCTAAAGCAAACTTTTGTGATTGACCATCTGTTCAACAAAGAATAATTTTTTATTGTATCAATTCAAAAGCTCAGATGTTGAAAAAAGGGGATCAAAGCATGAGCACATTAATCAGACTGTGGTTAGATACGGGAATCTTAAAATTTTTTGTGGTTTAATTTTCCTGATGTGATTTTTATAGTTATTATTATTTGTAAGTTTTAATTGCCAAGACACTCCCATCTACATAATTTGGAAACAAAAAAAGGAAATACTTTCTTTTTAAGGAAAAAGAACAGTCAGAAAAGATAACTCTTCAGGAGCTGAGAATTTAAGACATTTACTACCAGGCAATTGGAAATTAAATTCTGAGAACTTGTCATACATACTGCTTGTAAAAGAAAAATCAAAATGAGATATATCCAGAATCATGTCCCTTTTCTTGTGTAGGATGTATTTTATTTATATTTTAATTTGCTTCTGAAAAGAAGCTGAATCAACAGAATGGAGAAAAAGGAGTCTTGTGTTTGAAGGTGATACAAATTAACATATGCTCAGCAACAAAATCTTTCTCAAATAACACTTTGTTTCAGCTTTTGGCATAAGAGAAAAACTTGTATCCAGTCTTTTTTTGTTTTGTTTTTCTACTGGGTAAGGATGATAATGTTTTCCCCCTCCTTGCCGATGTCATCCCCTTGCCCCTGCAGCATGAGTTATTGGTGTTAGATACTTATATTATTTGTTACAAATAACCTTTAAATTAATGGAATTAAGCAGGAGCTTTTACAATTATTCTCCTACCATGTGGATTGTGAGTACCTGCCTTTGTGTGGACAACTGTCCTGGGTTAGCCATATGGCCTGTTTGTATCCCCAATCGTCCCCTGGCTTATGCTGGACATTAAGTTCTGCAGTTTTAAGTTGGTCTAAGGAAGACAGTGAAAGTGAAGGTGGAGGAAGAGGCGGAGCGGCAGCAGGAAGCAGGAAGAGAAGAGCAGAGGAGGGAGCGCGTGGCTCCAGCGCGGCGGGAACTCGCAGCTCCCCGGGATCATCGCCCCCCGTCCCGCAGGACACTACGAACCAAGGTCAGGAGAGCGGAGAGGCTGCATTCCAGCAGACAGCGTTATCTCTTTTTCTTTTTTTTCCTCTTCTTGGGACTGGCTGGCATCGCGTGGGCCCCTCCCCCACCCTCGCCAACTGCTACAGCCGGGCCCGGCAATCGTCCCCCCACTGGAGAACTGAACCGGACTCAGACGGACTCTGAATCTACCATCTCTTCAGAGGAAGGAGAGGTTTCATTGTTTTCATATTATCCAATTTTTCCCTATACTTGTAAATATTCTATGTGTTAAATAAATAGTTTTTTCCACTTTTCTCTAAGGAAATTCTTCCCGGACCGGTAGGGGGAGGGGCGATTGGAATCGGCTCTTCCTAGAGGAGACCTCCCAGAGGTTTCCTCCAAAATATTTGCCCTAAACCAGGACAATATAATTGGCGCCCAACTGCGGGGCTCGAGAAAGTGGAAAAAACTTGTACTGATTTGTATCTTGGTTGTGCTTGCTCTCAGTAGCCATGCTGTTTGAGCTTATAATGTACCTCTCCCTGAAAGCAGCTAACTGGTTCCTAGGTTGGCTTGGTTACTCACTGTTGTTTTTGGCATGGAGTTTTTACCATTGCGGGGTACGGCTTAAAGTTGCTGTTTTGCTGGGGGTGGTGATACTGATTTATAGAGAGAGTTTAGCTAACCTACTAGGAATTGTTCAATCTATTTACGGTCTGTTGTTTTTCTTTCCCACCTTGTGTCCTAGTTTCAGTGGCATGTTCTGGGGGTTTGTTGATAATGGCACCCAATCCCTTAATGGTGGGGATGAGGCTTCCCAGCCTTTCCCTTTCCTCTTCCCCTTTCGATCTGTCACATTATCTGTTACATCATTTTTTGAAAATGCTCAGTACCCCCCAATTGCCAAAGAAACCACTTTGCTGATATTTCAGATGGTGAGTTTCTTCTATATGGTTTACAACTTTTCTAGAATGAGGGCTGATAGGCGTGGAGAGGCTGAGGAGACACCTGACCCAGTTGTGGAACATCCAGAGTGGTGCGGAGAATGGGAGGATATGGGCCAGATCTTGAAAGAGTTCTCAGAACCCATAGCTTGGGACTTCCCACGTGACCAAATACAGAACCCTACTAGGGTGGCCAAATATCTGAAAGAGAAGTGTAATGATGGTTCTAAGGAGGAAAGGATCATTACAATAAGCTGGGCCCTGGCATATGCTTACCACACACTACTGGATGCTGTAGGGCAGCAGATAGAGGCAAGGGGCCAGGAAAGTGAAGCTGGGCAGCA
>JAHLSL010000020.1:16106821-16377877 GCA_025920805.1 Petroica traversi | reverse complement strand
AGATAGAGGCAAGGGGCCAGGAAAGTGAAGCTGGGCAGCAGATAGAGGCAAGGGGCCAGGAAAGTGAAGCTGGGCAGCAGATAGAGACACAGGGCCAGGAAAGTGAAGCAGCTCAAGTCCCCCAGGTTGCAACTAAACCAGACACTGAACCTAAGCCGGCACCTGGACCAGATAGTAAGCCTAAGCCATTGGCAGTCGCTGCTGCAGGAAAGAAGGCCAAAACCAAAACAGATCGATCAGGGGATGATGATGAGGATGATGGAGGAGAAGGACCCTCACGGGCAGGCGATGGGGGGGAAGGACCCTCAGGGACAAAAATTGGCTCAAGGGCAGGAGACACTATCGATTCCTTTTCCCTGAAGGACCTTCGTGGTCTAAGAAAGGATTACACTCGACGCCCTGATGAATCTATAATTAGTTGGTTAGTCCGTCTTTGGGATGCCGCAGGTGACGTTACAATTCTAGACGGTACTGAAGCGAGGCATTTGGGACACCTGTCACATGAACCAGTTATTGACCAGGAAACAGTAAGGGGGGCTCTCCCTAGGAGTCTCTGGGCACGAGTCTTGGCAGCTGTGGCACACAGATACATGTGTGTAGACGATCTCTATATGCAGCAAACCCAGTGGAAGACAATAGAACAAGGGATTCAACGCTTGAGAGAAGTGGCTGTGGCAGAGCTGGTTTTCACAGGGGATCCAGATGCGCCTAATAATCCAGATTTAATGGCATGTACACCCAAAATGTGGCGAAAACTTATACACCTCGGGCCACAAGAATACCAGTCTTCTTTAGCCCTAATGATGCGGGAGGAGAGAGAGGCGACTGTGGAAGAGATGGCGAGGAAGCTCCGAACTTATGGAGATGCTGTGTGTGGCCCCACACATGCAAGAATCGCAGCTGTGGAAGAACAACTACAGAAAATAGCAGAGAGCCACAAAGAACTTAGAAACGAGATTCTCCAAATCTGCGCAATACAGGTCAGAGGCTCAGTTACCAGACGTAGACGTTCTTCCCCAGAGGAGAGAAGGTACCCCTCACGACGTGAGCTGTGGTTTTACCTGTGTGATTGTGGGGAGAACATGAGAAGGTGGGATGGAAAACCCACATCTGTTCTGGCACAACGGGTGCGTGAATTGAAAGAAGATAAGACTCGGAAAGGAAGTTCCACCAGAAAGGAAGTAGCTCCAATTACCCATGGCCGAACTGCCAGGTATGATGACAACGATATGTCTGATCCCCTTGAAGGAACCTCTAAGATGTACACCCAGGGAAAGAAGAATGACCAGGCTTAGGGAGGCCCTGCCTCTAGCCAGGTGGGGGCTAGGGAAAACCGTGTTTTTTGGACTGTGTGGATTCGTTGGCCTGGCACATCAGAACCACAAAAATATGAGGCCTTGGTTGACACTGGTGCGCAGTGCACATTAATCCCATCGAGATATGTGGGGACCGAATCTGTCTCTATTGCTGGTGTGACAGGGGGATCACAGGATTTGACTGTGGTGGAAGTTGAGGTGAGCCTGACTGGAAAGGAGTGGAAGAAACATTCTATTGTAACTGGCCCAGAGGCCCCATGTATTTTGGGAATAGACTATCTCCAAAATGGATATTTCAAAGACCCGAAAGGACTCAGGTGGGCTTTTGGGATAGCTGCTGTGGAGGCAGAGGGCGTTAAGCAATTGAGTACCTTGCCTGGACTATCAGAGAATCCCTCTGCAGTTGGGCTTCTGAAGGGAGAAGAACAACGAGTGCCAATTGCCACTTCGACAGTGCACCGCCGACAGTACAGAACAACTCGAGATGCTGTGATTCCCCTCCACAAACTGATTCGTGAGCTGGAGAGCCAAGGGGTGGTCAGCAAAACCCACTCACCGTTCAACAGCCCCATCTGGCCTGTGCGCAAATCGGAAGGAGAATGGAGATTGACAGTGGACTATCGTGCCTTGAATGAAGTGACTCCACCATTGAGTGCTGCTGTGCCGGACATGCTGGAGCTCCAATACGAGCTGGAGTCCAAAGCAGCGAAGTGGTACGCCACTATTGACATTGCAAATGCATTTTTCTCCATTCCTTTGGCAGCCGAGTGCAGGCCTCAATTTGCTTTCACCTGGAGAGGTGTGCAGTACACCTGGAATCGTTTGCCCCAGGGGTGGAAACACAGTCCCACAATCTGCCATGGACTGATCCAGGCTGCCCTAGAGAAGGGTGAGGCTCCAGAACATCTGCAATACATTGATGACATCATTGTGTGGGGGAACACAGCAGCAGAAGTGTTTGAGAAAGGAGAAAAGATTATCCAGATCCTCCTAAAAGCTGGTTTTGCCATCAAGAGGAGCAAAGTTAAGGGACCTGCTCGGGAGATCCAGTTCCTGGGGGTGAAGTGGCAAGATGGAAGGCGCCAGATTCCCACCGAGGTTATCAACAAGATTTCAGCAATGTCTCCACCGACCAGCAAGAAGGAAACGCAAGCTTTCCTAGGTGCCATAGGCTTTTGGAGAATGCATATTCCTGAGTACAGCCAGATCGTGAGTCCTCTTTATCTGGTTACCCGCAAGAAGAACACCTTCCATTGGGGCCCTGAACAGCAGCAAGCCTTCACCCAGATCAAACAGGAAATCGCTCATGCGGTAGCGCTTGGCCCTGTCAGGACAGGACCAGATGTGAAGAACGTGCTCTACTCTGCAGCCGGGAGCCACGGTCTGTCATGGAGCCTTTGGCAGAAGGTGCCTGGAGAGACTCGAGGCCGACCACTGGGATTCTGGAGTCGAAGTTACAGAGGGTCCGAAGCCAACTACACTCCGACAGAGAAGGAAATCTTAGCAGCCTATGAAGGAGTCCAAGCCGCCTCAGAGGTCATTGGCACTGAAGCACAACTCCTCCTGGCACCCCGACTACCGGTGCTGGGGTGGATGTTCAAAGCACAGATTCCATCTACCCACCATGCCACCAGTGCTACATGGAGCAAGTGGATTGCCCTCATAACACAGCGCGCCCGTATTGGAAACCTGAATCGCCCTGGGATTTTGGAGATAATTACAAATTGGCCTGAAGGTGAAAACTTTAATCTCACCGATGAAGAGGAACAAGAGCAAGTGGCACGGGCTGAGGAAGCTCCACCATACAATCAACTGCCAGCAGAAGATGCACGCTGCGCTCTTTTTACTGATGGTTCCTGTCGTATTGTAGGGATGAAACGGAAGTGGAAAGCAGCTGTGTGGAGCCCCATTCGACAGGTTGCAGAAGCTACTGAAGGAGAAGGTGGATCAAGTCAACTAGCTGAGCTCAAAGCCATTCAACTGGCCCTGGACATTGCTGAAAGAGAGAAGTGGCCAAAGCTCTACCTCTACACCGATTCGTGGATGATAGCCAATGCTCTGTGGAGATGGCTGGAGAAGTGGAAGAAGGCTAATTGGCAGCGTAGGGGAAAACCGATCTGGGCTGCTGAAGTATGGAAAGACATCGCTGCCCGAATAGAGAAGCTGCCTGTGAAAGTCCGCCATGTAGATGCCCATGTCCCTAAGAGTCGGGCTAATGAGGAACACCGGAACAACAAGCAGGTAGATCAGGCTGCAAAGATAGAGGTGTCACAGATAGACTTAGACTGGAAACACAAGGGAGAATTGTTCCTAGCTCGATGGGCCCATGATGCCTCAGGTCATCAGGGTAGAGATGCCACCTATAAATGGGCACGAGACCGAGGGGTGGATCTAACCATGGACTGTATCTCTCAGGTAATCCATGATTGTGAGACATGTGCAACCATTAAACAGGCAAAACGAGTGAAACCCCTATGGTATGGGGGGCGCTGGTCCAAATATAAGTATGGAGAGGCTTGGCAGGTTGATTACATCACACTGCCCCAGACACGCCAAGGTAAACACTATGTGCTCACAATGGTAGAAGCCACCACAGGATGGTTGGAGACTTACCCTGTACCTCATGCCACTGCCCGGAACACCATCCTGGGTCTTGAAAAACAAGTCCTTTGGAGGCATGGTACCCCTGAGAGGATTGAGTCAGACAACGGGACTCATTTCAAGAACAACCTTATTAACACTTGGGCTAGGGAACATGGTATTGAATGGGTGTACCATATCCCCTACCACGCACCAGCTGCAGGTAAAGTGGAGAGGTGCAATGGACTGTTAAAAACCACCCTGAAAGCATTGGGCGGAGGCTCTTTTAAAAATTGGGAAAGACATTTAGCAAAGGCCACCTGGTTAGTGAACACTAGGGGATGTTCCAATAGAGCTGGCCCGGCCCAATCTGAGTCCCTGCATACAGTAGATGGAGACAAGGTCCCAGTGGTACATGTTAGAGGTCTGTTAGGGAAGACGGTGTGGGTCAACTCTGCCTCGAATACAGACAAACCCATCCGTGGGGTTGTCTTTGCTCAGGGACCAGGTTACACATGGTGGATAATGCAGAAAGATGGAACAACACGATGTGTGCCCCAGGATCATTTGATTGTTGGGTGAGAACCATGTGTAGATACCACTATTTGCTGAATTTCAGGGACATTTTCTGTATATAGCTGTACACTGTATATATATGTATCTAGGTACTGAAATGACGATATGGGGATAAGGGGTGGAATGTCCTGGGTTAGCCATATGGCCTGTTTGTATCCCCAATCGTCCCCTGGCTTATGCTGGACATTAAGTTCTGCAGCTTTAAGTTGGTCTAAGGAAGACAGTGAAAGTGAAGGTGGAGGAAGAGGCGGAGCGGCAGCAGGAAGCAGGAAGAGAAGAGCAGAGGAGGGAGCGCGTGGCTCCAGCGCGGCCGGAACTCGCAGCTCCCCGGGATCATCGCCCCCCGTCCCGCAGATTACTACGAACCAAGGTCAAGAGAGCGGGGTCTGCACGCGGCCGGGTTCCCCTCCACCCCGGACCCTGGGGCTTCTTTCCTTCCTCGGGATTCTGTGGGGCTGGCATCGCGTGAGCCCAGGACACCAGGGAACGCCCGGGGGGCCCCTCCCCCACCCTCGCCGACTGCTACAGCCGGGCCCGGCAATCGTCCCCCCACTGGAGAACTGAACCGGACTCAGACGGACTCTGAATCTACCATCTCTTCAGAGGAAGGAGAGGTTTCATTGTTTTCATATTATCCAATTTTTTCCCTATACTTGTAAATATTCTATGTGTTAAATAAATAGTTTTTTCCACTTTTCTCTAAGGAAATTCTTCCCGGACCGGTAGGGGGAGGGGCGATTGGAATCGGCTCTTCCTAGAGGAGACCTCCCAGAGGTTTCCTCCAAAATATTTGCCCTAAACCAGGACAACAACTAATTGATACAGAGAACACTCTGTACTGCACTTGAGTTTACACAAGAAGAATATACTTTGGGATGAGAAAGAATTCCAGTGATTTTTGGTTGGCCCTGTAATGTAATCACAAAAAAATTGGCACTGGTAATCGCATTCATGGTGATTTGTACCAGCTTCATATTCACCCCTTGAAAATAGAAAAATTAATTCAACTTGCTGGGATATTTCTAACAGTGGCAATTGCAGGAAATAGTATACAGAACTGAGGAAGTATTTATATATATGGAAGTGTTTATGTAATGTGTCAAAGCAAACATTGCAAGTCTGCACTTTCTAGTCACGTGAACAGATTTGCAGCTTTCAAGAGGGAGAAAAGTCCAAATTTCAAACATTGTTGTCATGTTTTAACCCCAGCGAGCAACCACACTGCCACTCACCCACTTCCTCACCAGTGGGACTGGGGAAAGAATGAGAAGGGCAGAGGTAGAAAGTTCATGGGATGAGATACAGACAGTTCAATAGGTAAAGCAAAAGCTACACATGCAAGCAAAGCAAAACAAGGAGTTCATTCAGTGCTTCCCATGGGCAGGCAGGTGTTCAGCCATCTCCAGAGAGCAGGGCCCCAGCATATGCAACAGTGATTTGGGAAGGCAAACACCATCCCTCCAAATGTCTTTCCCTTTTCCTTCTTCCTCACACTTTATATACTGAGCATGATATCATAGGATATGGAATATCCCTTTGCCCAATTTGGGTCACCAGTCCTGTCTGAGTCTCCTTCCTGTGCACCCCCAAATTCCCTTCCAGCATGGCAGTACAAGAACCAGAAGAGACCTCAAACCTGTGTTCAGCACAAATCCAAAAAGTAGCCCCATACCAGCCACTGTGAAGAAAATTAACTCTACTCCAGCCAAAACCAGCACTGTTGTTCATTTTTGCATATTTCTTTTTAGCATTAGCATTGTTTTTTATGAAAGCACAGAGGGGGTTTTTTTTAGAAATAAATTAACTCTACTGAAAATATGAGCTGAGTGAAAAAGGTAGCTGTAAATGTGTGCTTCAGCATTATGTTCTGATTAAATTAAAATTGGAATATGAATCCCTAGGCATTTAGTTAAGCTTTGTACAAACATTTACTGCAGCATTATGCTCTGATCTAGATATAATCATCCAATGGTCTCTGCCCTTACCTCTACTGAATTTTTAATTTAGGGGTGGTTAAGTCAGAATTCATTGTTTACAAGGGGCTTTGAGCAGGAGGGGGAACTATGTGACCAGCAAAGGTCTCTTCCAAATAGAATGGTGTGGGTTGTGTAACCATCAGTCAATAGGATGTGCATACATCTATACAATATGTATTTTTAAGCGATTCTTAAATGTTCTGTATGCATTTCGAATGCATCTGAAGATAGTTGTTTCGGCAAAAACAACAATAGCTAAAAATGGGATGTGAGGAGAATTAACTTCACAAGCAGAATAATTTGGTTTTTTGTCCCCCTTTGAATCTAGTGAAGAAAGGTTCTCATGGTTGATGCAGGGAGTAACTTAGTGCTAAATAAAAGCAGCCTTCAAACAAAGCAGCAACCCAATCCAGTGGAACTGTGTCTGAGAATCACTGTGTCTGCTCCTGGAGAATATCTGATTCATCCACAGGGGTTTCTTCCAGGTAGATTGTTTACATAAGGAATGACATCCACTCCACCTGGAAAGGTAACATGCACTGAGAGGCAGTAAGGTACCCAAGACTTCTTAAGCCCTGTACTTAACATAGAAAAATACTTTTTGCTAATCTGACATGAAATAAATTTAAATAGTGAGGAATTTTATTGTTCTGTGACACACTGTATAATGTTTGTGGCAATTTATAGCATTGAAGGCCTCTAATTGACCTTAAAATAGATGCTAAATTGACTTGCTGTATAATGCAATGAATTACTTTGTTGTTGTTTTTAAATACATAATTTATGTATTGCCAAACACTGACTGAACTTCACTTTGCAGAGTTGAATGTGGTAGTTATGAACCAGGTACGAGACAGAAAGTGGCTCTCAGTGGAAAACTTAGTTCACGTAAGAGGACCTAAATCCACAGGATCAGCCTGGAGCAGATTGTCAGCAGAAAGGTGGCTTTTGGCAGGAGCAAGAGGCTTAGAAGAATGGGAGGAGGGATGGAAGTTGACTAACTACTGAGGCTGCCCAGCAGCTTCAGTCTGAATTTCCCAAGCACAGACTTAAAATAGGAGCACTTTTGCTGAAGTGTGTACAGAGGATATGCTTTAAGTGAAATACATAAGCCATACTGCCTAAGAGACCTGGAAAATCAGGTTCACAAAAGATTTAAAGGATCAGAGCAGGGTGGCTTTAAAATAACTTGTGTAAAACTGAAGGCAGGTATAGCAAAATTCAAGTTCCCTTGAGTCAAGTCTCCCAAAAGGAGAAAGAATCTGGAGATGAAGTGAATAAGCAGTTGTAGTAACATTTCATCTGTAGAGTGAATGAAATATGTGCAAATGAGTTAATATTTTCCTATTTTTTTATTATGTTTACAAAAATGTTTTTTTAAGTGTAGGAACATCAACAGATATTGGGTCAGGCAGGGATCCACAGTTTATTAGAAATTTTTATCTAAGCAATTTTGGCAGGTTTTTGTTTCTCAGGAGGTAGTACAAGGAGACATTCAAGTTACAGGGCAGTGGTACAGAAACATTCCTTCGATTATCCATTTGAAACATGTATTCTGTCACTATGAGAGAAGGGACTGTAGGTACCCAGAAAGACTGTTACTGCCTTGTCTGATTGTATCTACATCTGCGGTAGTATGTGTAGTTTGGCCTGATGAGATTGCTATCCAAACTCTGCTGTGAAAGTGTATTTTAGGATCCTTCACTTGTATGTGAAAGCAGATTGCTGAAAAGTGCATGTAAATGTTGATTCAGAGTTGAAAATGTGCCAAGAGACTGCTAGTAAAATATTTACTGATAACTTTAAGATGGAAGTATGTCTTCCTTATTGAGCTATAAGTTCGGTTTGGAATCTGTTTCGAGGAGGAACATATTTATATTAATGTGGCTATAGTCTATGGAGCCACATTTGCTCTTGGGGAGATTTTTTTTTTAGTAATTTTGTTCATGCCTGGCATAGCTTTCAAAAAAAATGAAAATAAATGTGTGTGATTATGTGCTATCATCTTCAATTGCATATAGATTTAAATATTTTGGAATTGTATAAAAGGCTTATGTTATTTTAGACCACCACAGGAACAAAACATTTTTTTCTTGTTTCTTTGTTAAAGGTAAAGCACATTGCAATCTGAAATTTAATAAGGGAAAAAGACACAAATGATAAGCAGTTTTTCATCAGAGGGAATGCAAAGACTGAATGTTGGCCATTATTAAAGTTGGATAATGCTATAGAAGAGATTAAATTGTAAACAATTGTTTGTGAAGAAAGTAAAGGGGAGGGATGTGCTTGCTTGAGGGTTTTTTAGCGTTTTCTAATCCTATGATTCTAAAAGGAAAAAGAGTTCCTGTTCTGTTTGAGCTTGACTTTAAAGCATTGGTGTTCCTCTTTAATGCTACTACTCTGACTTTGATTTTTCATTTATTTTTATTCATTTATGTCTTTGGATTTATCTTCCAAAGTCTCAAGATCTCCTCCTCTCTGTATTCAGCTTGTCAAAATGAACCTGAAGGGTGGATGGTTCCTACATAAGTAGAAGTAGTCTCAGCCCTTAAAATTTTAAATAGGATTTTTAAAAAAATAAAATATGAATGTGATTTTATTATTATTATTATTAGAAACTGAGTGAAAAATAAAAGGTGGCATATGAATTTCAGGTAGAAAACTGGGCGACGCTGTGATAACTGTCACAGTCCCATTGAATCAGCTCACACAAAAAACAGGTCATATGACAAAAGGCAGATTTTTCTGTCAAGATGGTAAAAATCTTGAAACCAAAATGAGTGCAGGTTGGGTGTGCTCAGTAAAATTCAATGATCAAGAAGGTGTTCGTGAATAAGTTTGTTGCACCAAAATTGAAATTTTGAAGAATGTACGTGAAGTTTGATAGAGGTCTGCGTCTTCTGGAATGTGGTGGCACCATATCTGAAGACATGCTCATGTCATTATATTGAATTAGCTTATATATATATAACTTTTTAAGAGTGATATTGCATTGGAGAAATAGTAGGTATGAGGCAGCCTTTACTGAGCTCAGTCCCGAGTTCAGAGCAGGAGTACGGGACTTTGTGTGTCACTTCATTGATAGCTGGTGAAATGCTGCGTAACACAAGTGAAAGCCATCACACTGAAGCACATCTTACCACTTCAGTATTTACTCTCTGTATGAAAGAAACATACTCTTCTCTTACAGGAGAAAGTGAAAGTGATATCACAAATCATTCTGTCTCTAGGAAATCTTACAGTGGTATTTTGCCATCGTATATTAGATGGAATTACCTTTCTGAACAGTTGTGAAATCAGTTAATGTTTTTTAATGTGATAATAACTAAGACTTCAGAATAACCTGTCTTCTGAGACTGCTTTTTTTTTTTTTTCTGTAGTAGTGTTCTGAAAGGTTCTGTTATTGGTCTGATTCCTGGGATGAGAAAAAAAGGATATGCTCAAAGTGCATGTCAAAGTACTGTGTGCAAGGGAAAATGTTGCCTATCATGCCTCTTTTAAAGTCATAGCATGAGGCAAGGATGGTTTCAAGGTTTTGGGGGTATCTTTTTTTTTTTTTTAAATCTGTCTTTTAACCATCTGGGAGGTGAGTTTGTGCCCTAAGGGAATAGAGGGCATTTATTGGAAAAACATTCATTTGATGGGTAGCAAGCTCTTCTATTTATTTCTGGCGTTGATTGGTCTGTTGTCAGTACACATCTTTGTGGAGATTCCTCATAGCAAGTGACAAAAAAAGAACAGCAACATTTGTGTAGTTATGCTGCAGAGGGAGTATTTAACTGTATTGATTTGATCATTTAGTATATTGCAATACTCAGATTTTCAAGTTGCTGAAGGTGAACCCAGAGGACTTCAGTCACTGTATTCAGTTAATAACAAATGAAATAATAACTTGAGGGTTGAGAAAGATGTAGGGACATTCACAGTTGTTAAAGTATTTTTAGTGAAAAGCTTCCTTTGAACAGCAAACTAATACATACTTGGATGTTTTGCTTTGTTGAAGAGGTGGAATTATGAACCCTTTTCATCTGGACTTCCTTTCTGCTGTTGCCCCAGAATAGCTATGGTCATAAATATTTAGACTGGTTGGTGTTTTTAGTCATTACTTTGAAAAGCTGACAGTAACTTCTGTTCAACATGAGGATGTGAGAAACAAAACAGCAGTGGGAACCAAATGCCAAATTCCCTTGCAGAGTTCATTGGCGTTTTCAGCAAATACTTTACTGTGACTTCTGACAGAAACTGTGTCATACTCTCACCTTGACAAGATTAAAAATTGATAGTGTTTTCAAAAAGAACTGAGTTTTTTAATGTTCTGATTTCATTTCTGAAAGCTAAGTGAAAAGAAATTAGGAATGACTGACTGAAGGAGTATAAACGGAACAACTGTATATCTGCTTGTCTGGTGCATAAAATCCACATTCATTTTAGGGCTGTCTTGGGTAATCAAACATGCCTGCATTAACATTGAGGGGATGCTGCAGGTATGTTATATGAAAGCAGAACAGATAAAATAAAAACCTCTCTTACTTTTGCATTTTAGGGAACAGAGACTGTAGGACTGAATTGCAGGGCACATGGATGTATAGAAAAATTAGTCTGTGCCCTTCTTTCACTGGGAACATGCCTCCTAGGGAATCTATGCTAAGCATGAGTTAATTAGCTGGTTAGTGCTTAGTTAAGCATCTGATGCTATAATAAATATTAAATATTAATTCTGATTGCATAGAATACTTAGGCCTTAAGCCACTCTGGCCCTCCCAGGTCATCAAGCACTTCAGACTGAAATCTCAATATATTTTGTGACAAAGGCTGGAAGTAGCCAGGAATCAAGACCTGAGCAGGTGTATTTTCTTGTCATACTGTGTTCATGTGCAAAGTAGTCCTGAAAACTGCCCTCACTGGCCTTCTGAGTAGGCCAGGCATCCTGGCACACTTCCAGATGCTTCCAGATCTTGATGGATTCCTGAGTTCTGGCTTGTCGAGTAGAGATGTCTGTTTTCTCCTCCCATGTATATTCAAAAAATACCTTAAAAGTGTGTGAAAATCAGTGTAATTTGCGAGATGATGTTGTGTATTTGATCTCTTAGTAAAAATCTATTTGTTTCTGGAGGGTGCACAGGAAAAAGGAAAGGAGGGCCTGCTTAAAAGATAATATATCCTTTCCCCTGCAAAGGCAAATTACTCTGGAAATCAGAAATGTGAAAAAGTAATGCAGTCAAATTCATTGGCATCTTGCTTTTCAAAGAAGTATTATGTAATTCGAAATACAGAACTTGTGTCAGGAGTGATGATAGTAACCAGCAATGAATAATTACGTTCCCAATTCTTTGGTTGATGGATTTATATAAGTTCAGGCTGTGCAAAGGTTTTCTTTTTGATTCATGGAGGGTACAATGCTACGCATTCCAATTATAGGGTAAAAATCCCTTTGGCTAAATAAGCAAGCAATCTTTTAACCATTTAACCATTGTCAGACCAATTTACTTTCTGCTTTTTGTTTTGTGTATATAATATCACAAATCATTTCAATGTCCTTAAATGATCTGAAAACTTACTTTTAGGATGTACCTTAATATAAGGTATCACTGTGTACCTCAGCTTTTCTAGAAAGATGTCTTTAAGCATCCCAGAATAACCTAGAATTAGGAGAATGGGGAGACAGTGGTTTCTTCAGTATTTCTAGCTTTGGTTTAGATAAATATGCTTAGTATCTCAAATAACTGTATTTTGTTTTCAAAAGATTTAAAGAAATCTAGAAATACAAGGCAAAGCCTTGGCAGCCACTGAAGAACTTGTCTCAAGTGCTAAACGTACAACTGAATTTGGTACCCAAACCAATTTGTCCTTTGGCCACTCTGAGAATTTAACTGGCACTGTCTGCCCTGCAGGAAAGGGCTTTGAGCACACTGCCTGTTTCCATCTTTTCCTGATAAATAGGAGAGTTCACTGCTTTTGCCTGGCAGCCTGGTAACCTTGAAAACAAGAGATGCAGCCAGTGGTGTTTTTGCTGTCCCAGCACAAGTTGACCCCAGCTTGCCCCCTTGGCTCCTGTTGCCATGACTGTGACCTCTTTTTGCAGTTCCTTGGGGGAAGTCTTGGAGTGACAGGCTTGGGGCGTAGTGAGGCAAATGCAGAGCTAACCTGCACTGCTTGTGGCCACAGAGTAGCAAGCCATGGTCTCAGTGGCACAGCCATAATATCTAAGTGAAGAATAATCCCAATTATTCTGGTTTTCCTTAAAAATGAGTTATGGGAATCAATGATGTAAAGGTGACTCTTCTAGATATGCAGGTATGTCCTTCACTCATCCTATGCAAAGGAAAATGGAATTTGACAAGATGTGTAAGAGAAAATTATCTTCAAGAGCCAGTGCCTAGCCCTGTGTAAATGTCTGGTAAATCAGTTCCAAGCCTTGACTTAAAAAAATGATGGAAGTCAAAATGGGAGCCAAGATCCAGTCAAGTCTCAAAAGTTTCAGGTGTTTGATCTTTTATTTTTTAAAGGCAATACTTCCAATATAAATATTACTGTAATTAGCAATCCTTAACTACCCAGTCCAAATGATCAGAAGGCCCTTTTACATTGGGAAGGACGTGTAGTCTTGGACGCAAACTCAAATCAAAGCTCTGATTAATGATCTAGATTCAGAATGAGACAACATTGTTTGTTTTAACAGTGCTTTTCAAATTTGATATATGAGGGTTTATCTAGTCATCTTCTTTCTTTCTGTTATTAGTTTGTTTTTCTGGGGTTGATTTTTTGCTTTGGGGGAGTGTGGGCTGAGGGTGATTGTGGGAATAGGCGATCACACTGGGAAAACATTTGCCTACAGATCTTAACTGGTGTGACTTGCTTGGTATTTGGTTCATGCTTTGTTTACATGCGCAGTTGGTATTTCAGAGATGTGTGGTAATTGTTGGCATAACACGCAACAGATGAAGCACTCTATTTATTGGGAGAGCGTGCTGTGTGTATTGATCAGAGATTTGATAGAGCTGCTTCCTGTCAGCTGGCATGAAACTGGCACAGTGAGGATGCGTTAAGGAATTACGGAGACAAGATGAGGAGGAAGTGGCAGGAACCAAGCTTCACTGCACTCACTCTCCTTCCTTCCTGTTTGAAATGTACCTTCAAACAGTGACAGTATCAGCTAAGACACTGGTGTCTTTGAGCCTTCTTATTATTGAGAAGGAATTCATAATAATATATACTCTGTACATTGTCCTTTCCATCAAACTTAATTTTTGACAAGTGTGAGCATGCCTATCTTATGCTGATACTTTCTTCCTGTCTTCTTTCTTTCTCTCTCTTTTCTCTCTTTCTGGTTCATTGTGTTCGCTGATGAGCGGATTACTCATAAAACGTTCTCCACTATAATTTATGTTTATCTGAAAATAGGAACTGCAGTTCTTCAGTAATAATAAATTCTTCTATCTAAACAGTCTCTATTTCGATTCACTGCCTTCATTTTCTTCATGTCCTGTCAATTTTTTCATTTGCTGCTGCTGATAATCTGACATCCTTTGCTCCAAAAAAAAAAAAATGTGTTTTATTTACAGGGCACAGCATTTGGAAGTGCTCCTGTACCTTCTCGCAGGCAATTATGTGAGTCTCTTAAATTCCGCTCTGTGTTGTAAAGATGACTATGTGTTCATGTGCTGTAGCATGGCATGCCAATCTAGAGTTAATGCCCTGAGGTCAATATTCAACCGCTGGTGTTGTATATTGCCTGTAATGTGTTTGTAGCTAACAGCTTCTATTGACCCCTTCTTTATTTCTTCGTTGTGTTTTGTTCAACACATCATGAAACGGGGCTGCGCTGTGCACAATAGATTTGCAAGCAGGGACGAAAATACCATAATGACTCAAAGTCTGGAGGGGAATAAGAATAATTTTATCAGATCATGTGTGCAACATTGTAATGAGTAGCATTGTTAAAACTAAAGAATCTCTTTTTCCTATTCTTCAAATTAATCTTTCCATTATGCAGACAGAAAAAAAAAATCTGGACCTCAGAAAACAAAGAAATGGAAAATGAAACAATGTGTTGTAAGGCGGACATTACTGAGACCAGTTATATTCCTTTTAGGACTTTCCTTCTAATTACTTTGAAGAACAAGTCCGTCCGCTGAGTTAGGGAGAAAAGGGGACTTTTAGAAAGGGCTCGCATTCATTTTTTTCTTAAATCTGTTGGAATTATTGACAATAAATAATCTTCCTTTAAATTAAAATAAATTCACCCCTGTCATCCACCAAAACCCCAAGAAATCACAAACAAAATGTGCTATATATTTTTTAAAAAGAAAAATAAAGATGAGGAAGGCTTGCTTTCTAATTCCAGATGATCTCTCTGTTGCATAAAGTGTCCACGTGTGAGTGTGTATATTGAATATATGGATCCTCAGAATACCATCAGACTTTGAGATGAGGGCTTTCTTACATTCCTTGAGTTATTTCTGTCTTTCTCCTCCTACCTTGAGTTGATGTCCATCCTAAAGGCATTGGTGTCTTCCATATGCATATAATGAGCTACAGCCATGCACTGCATTATTATGATTACTGTGCACTGCATCACATCGCTGAATGTCAAACAGGTTCATTATACTATAGCATTACAGGCTGATTCATAAATACAGTGCAGTTTGACTGATGCTTCATTGTTGGCAGTCTTGAAACATGTTGCTTGCATAAATTCACTGGTGCTGCTCTTGTGTACTCCTAGGAAAACTTATGGCATTTGTCTATGAGTGTGGGTCTTGCGAAAGTAACAAAAAACATGATCTGTATATGACTGTCCTTTCTTTTGTGCAATTATCTGAAATGTTTCTATCCTGCTGGGTATATCTAAGGGAAGAAAAAAAATACCAAGATGTAACACTCTTCTTGAAATATAATTGTGCTCCTATTACCGTTATTTAAGGTATGGTAGGAAAAATTAATATTCTCATTGTGTCCTTCAGAAAAACAATGCTGAAGTTATTTTCCATCCAGTATGTATGTCACTTAGCAGTCTGCTACAATGAAAATTTAAATTTCTGGCTGGCTTACTCTCAATTAAATTAGTCCTGCTACTGATTTATATGATTAACAACCTCAGTGAAGACTTTGGAAACACTCTGAAACAACATGCTTTAACATGCTTAGTTACAAATAGCCAGCATGACCACTGTTGACAACTTTCTTCCTTGTATGGGAGCCCCTGTCTGAGGTGAATGCATCACAGAATGAAGTGTCTGGGATTTGAAGATAAGGGAAGGTGTGGAAAGCACAGAACGTGGTTTATCTGACAAAGAGAGGTTAAAATTTGTGTAGCAAAATCAAGGTGCAGTACTCTGAAGTTCACAGAGGAATGGATAACGGTTGGGTTAAATATGTGGATGTGTAGGCTGGAAGAAGTGGTCAGAATTTCCACTCTTCCTTGATGAGCTAATAGTAAAACTAACATTGCTGAAATGGTGACTTGTGAGATGTCAGTTTAAAGCAGCATATGTAGAATGTGTCAATGGCTTAACTGTGAAGCAAAAGGAAACAAAAAAACCCCTGTAAATAAGGGAACTGCTAATGATCCAGGTGAATTATTTCAGCCAGCTATTTCCTTCTTTTATGTGTTCTGATAGGCAAAGATTATATGGATCTATGAGTATGTTATGGTAAAGTTCTAACAGGAAGCTAAAATTAGAGCTTGAACATCTTGAGGTTGTCTTTAAGTCATTGGGGAGAATTCTTCTGGTCCTTGCAAAGCCCTGGTGTTACTGTTTATGTACCAAAATGGGAAACAAGGATGTGTGGGAATGCTACACAGCAATGCTACGGAACGAGTGCTGTGTCCTATTGCACAGAAACGGAAAGGTAGCAGGAATGTTTCCTTCCAGGTGGTGTGACCAGGGGTCCTACAGTAACTCCACTGCAACGGAAGAGGCTCGATTAATCTGATCTCAGTTCATACGAGATTTTTTAGCCTTCAGGGCGATTGTGGCTGCTTCACCTCCAGAGTGAGCAGGGGGGGGCTCAGTGGTGCTGTTGGAAGTCACTGGGAAGTCACCTCTGGGCATCCAAAGCTGTCACAGACACTGAGTGGCATCTGTGCCACTGCTATTTTCTGACATTTGCTCTTGGAGCTCAGGATCCAGGCGAGCTGCTGGTGAAATGTGGCAAAGCAGCGAGTGGTTGAGACTGAGATGCTGTTTATAAACCATTTTAAAATAAATATCTTCTACTCATAGGACATTTTAACACTTTGGCTATAAAATCTGAGACACAGAGTATAACAATAGCAAATAAATTATTGCATGGGAGTTAAGACTCCTTTCCACAAGATAAAAAATTGCCTTCTGAATTTGAATAGTTTGCAACTTTGTTTCTGTTTTACAATAAAGACACCACCAGACTGGGGGAAAAAAAAAATTGCAATTCAAACTACCAAAATATATGAGTTCATCTGTAATTAGGAACAAAGTAAGTTTCAAGGGCAGAGGATAAACTGAACTGGGAGTCCAAGGTTAGTACAGATGCCCCCAGAAGTCTAATGATAGCTGTATGACAGAGCTTTGGTCCTTGGAGTACTGCTGACCTAAAGGCAAAACACAGATTTACAAAATAAAGTTATGACTAAATAAAATGTAGTATCAAAACAAAATGTAGCTGCAGAAGTTTTGGCAGAATTGCACTATAATTGCCTTAGGGAGAAAAAAGCTCTCATGTTTTCTCCTGTTGCTTGTTCATCATGTGCAGTGGAATCACAAATAAACCAGTGAACTACATGCAGTTGAGTAAATCCCACAATTCTGAAAACACATATGTTTGTTGCAGGATTTCCTTCAAACTGCATCCTTGTCTTGCAAAAGTACATGTTAGAGTCAGGTTTATAGGTTTATATCTTGTGTTAAAGCATAATGGATCTTGCACCAAATGGCAAAGCCTTAACGTTTTTATATCTGTGGTCCTTTTTGTAAAGACTTTATTCCTAACATTTTTCTGTATTTGACCTGAAATGTCCTCAGTCTGAAAGTAATTTCTAATTGAATGTAAAAGTGGTAGTACTTTTTCAAAATATGTATTATCATTTACATGTAATTTTGGAAATGCTTACCTGTTTTGATTAGCACTATTTTATTTAGAAGAAGAAATCAATGGGAAGAAAGAGCATAAAAAGAGTCTTGCTCTAATAGATGTTCCTGAAACAGAGTAGGAAGGCATAAAAATCAATACAGTTATGTAGAACCTGGCAATCAACTTTACAGACAGAAAAAAAGTGGTTCAGATGCTTGAAATAGCCACGTAATATCTAAAGAATTTCATACTATCTGATGATAAGAAAAGCACCTGAACTGAGTGCAGCTGAACTAACCTTCTAAGCTTGCAATTTCGTGCAATGAGAAATTAAAATTAACCAACCTATCATTAAAATTAAGGGATTCTTGGTTGGTTCATAAATGGCATTTTAATGACGCAATTTCACAAAGTTTAATTATTTTGGACAAATACAAATACATCAGAATTGTAAATTGTGATGATTTTAATTACAGCAGAAAATATGTAGAACTGAAATTACAAGAGTTAAGTCCCTAATGTAGACAGTTGTACTTGTCCACTGTCAAGTTATTTCAAAGCACTAGACAGCTTCTTTGGTCAACCAGAAGGAGAAAACAAGGAAATAACAAAATACTGAGAAGTTAAGTACTTTTTTGATTCATGGTGCATTGCAGAGGAAGAAACCTTTTTCAATGGAGTGGTTTTCTGATAAAGAGAAAATCCCAAGGTGGTCTTGGTAAATGCATAAATTGTGAATGAAAAGATTTAATATGTTTTATTTCAGAATTTTAATGAAATTCATAATGAATAGGCTAGCATACTAGTGAAAACAGTCTCTTAGGAAAAAGTACTGGCAGTCATTTTCTTGTGGAGTTGTTCTAAATATATGAAGCTGCGATATAAGTAGTAGTTTGGTTATAACACTTTATAAAAGCTTATTAAAAATATCTGCATGTTTGTAAAGTCATACCATGGTAATAAAGGTTTGTCTGTCAGAATTCTCTTTTGTGTAGGATAAAAATTGTAAGCATAGGAAAACAGAGTGTACTTTGGGCTTTATGAGGAAATTTTACCCTCACAAAATGGAGCAAAACTCTCCTTCCAACCACAGGCCAGATGTGAATTCTCCAGCCTGAACATCTGACTAAGAAAAAATGCTATAGAACATTAAGTTCAGTTATATATTCCATTTCTATTTGGCTAGAGCATAGAACTGTATCTGACTAATTGTAAAAAACTTCTGGTCAGGTTTTAATGGATGTAATTAACTTTCAAGGAAATTAAACAACAGCATTAGAAATAAATTATGTGAATAGTATTCATCCTTAGTATACATTGGTTTACATTTCTAGCTCATAATTCTTCATTGTTCTATTTCTAAAAAAGGCCTCATCTGACAGTCACCTGCTAAATTCAATTTAAAAATTCATCAGAAAATGATCTTTTTAACTGAATAATCTTCTGATCAGGTTTTTTAACTCAGAAATATGTTCTTAGTGATTTAGGCTTATTGTAATGTAATCAAAAGTTATAACCCTATTAACTTCAGTGAATGTAAGATCATGCTCTGCTTTTGTAAAAAGAGAAAATGTATATCCTGACAATTGTTTTATTAATATATTATTATTTTTAAGACTTTCATTTGTGGGAGAGAATTCTAATTCTTTTAACAGCAACTTCTGCTTTCATTCCTGTTTCCATGGAAACAAACATTAGCACAACGAAAATTTTTAAAAAGTGATTATTTTAAAACATTGAAGACTGGAGAATTCATTTGGCAAATGTGGAACCCACTCATTAAAACCATAGAACTTAGACATAAAATAGAAATAAAAGGTTTTTATGTGACAGCTTATCATGTGGGTTTTATTTGCCTTTGTTTCTTCATTCCACGATTGAAAAGAAGGATAATTTCGTTATTCATCGGTTCTTGCTTGATGAGGGATGAGAAGTGTTTATTGGACTGCTATGTACAATGGTGCATTAAAAGCCAGTTTGGTTTGCATACTTCATTTGAATATGGAAGAAGAAAACAAATACGTTGTTGGTGTCTTTGTGTGGCATTGGCCATCTTGGCTGATTTATCACTGAGCTGTGATAGGGAAAAAGGCTGTGGTAATAGTTTGATTAAACACCAATCCTGTTTAAAGAGAATATCACTTCAAAAACTTAGTCTTTCATCTTTGGAGTAGAGTCCATCAAGGTGAGTATCTTTAAATTCAGGCATAAACAGTTCTTCCTGTCCTGCTTTGAATTCATGGACGTGATTACTCCTCTGTCAAGGAAAAGTAGAGTATGGAAGCCATGAGCTTGAAGAATGGCTTGGTTTTGCTGCCGTTTATAGTGTGTAAAAAGGAGATCTATTGTTTTGCACTTATTGTGGAAGTGAAAAGATGAAAACTAAAGTAATCCAGTGAAATTAGGTAGGATCTTGTTAAATAAAGTTTAAACCACTAGGAGATTTTCAGAAGAAAGCATTGTCTGGGCTTCTTGAGCTGCCTCAAATTCCTCTAATTTAATGTTTCTGAAAATTTTCCCTTCAAAAACTCCATAAAATACAATTAATTAGTAAAGATTAGTTTTGAAGTAATTTCTGTATGAAACCCTTTGATATTTTAGGGGTTTGTAGACTATTTTTCCCATGAAAATGGGCAGAAGCGGCAGCTTCCAAAAGATGTAGTTTACACTCTAAATTTTTTTTTTTAATTTTTAATAGCAATTTCTGTGGTGACTATGTCTGTGGTCAATACAAAATGGAAGTCTGTAGGACCTCTTTCCCTCTATATCTCAGAAAAATACATGTACTTAAAATTATTCATAACTCCTTTCCTAAAGACTGAGCTCTATATTTTTCATAGAAATTTATTAAACTTTTCCATGAACAGGCAATTGACAATTCCATGTCTCTAATACTGGAATTTGTGTCTGTCATAAACAGAAAGCAGTGAAGGAAAACCTCCAGAAACTCCTTCAAGCCAAAGTTTCTCTGAGTTTGTAATTTGGGAATGCTCTTCTGTGGATGGAAAGAAGGCAAAAAATGCGCAGTCTCTGAAGCTGCATCTTTCTTTCAAGTTTATTTTTTTGTTTTCCAGTTCTTTTGCAGTTAATCTAAGAAGCTTTAGCTACTAAACCTGGTAATTTATCTTTTTAAGTGGCTAATGATTGCTTTTAAGTTTTCCAAATGAGATTGACTTTTCCAAGTGGTGATACTTTTTTTAGATTCTAAAAATAAGGTTAACGCACTAAATAATTCTTCAATTAAAGTAATATTTAATTTTAGGCCTAACAAAATATTTCTGATTGATCTGATCACTTTAATTCAGGCATCAAACTGAAGAGTCCCTTATTCACCTAACTCAATTTTGAGTAATGAAATTGAATCTCTGATAGATCTCCTTCAGGAGTAAACTCAGGCTTTCATTTATTCTGAATAAATTACATCAAAGTAATCCTATTTCTGATTAGTCAGTTATCTAAAATTTGCCAGTGATTTTTTTCTTCTTTTTTTTCCTTAGGTCTATATTTGAATTTTAATGACTTGTCAGTGTAGCCATATGTTAACTTATGCTTTGTCAGTGGAGTAATTTCCTTCATTCAGTGCTTCCCCCTTGCCCACTGTATATTACTGCTGTTCCTGGACTTTTCCACACAGAAAAAATTCCTTCTCTTTCTCCAGTGATCGTATGCTGTGCTGTTATAATAGTGATGCATACTTACAGATTGCGTATTGATAAATTTTGCTGTGAAAAACTCATCACACTACCATCTTAGCTGTTAATTTTTAATAAATATTCTGTTGATCACACAGTTATCAGATAAGAAAAATGTCAGGAAAATGAAGAAAAAATTACTTGTTTTATGCCATTAATGAGAATAACTGAATAATAGGGTAGAAGCAATTCAGAATAAGTCTTCCAGCGAAAGAAACTTGTAGGGAAAGGATATGCTAGAATTAATGTGGGGAATGAACATTCCTGCTCTGAAAATAAGAAACCTGCAGCTAAAGACTCTTTCTCAGGACCTTTGAGTGTCAGAGGCTTCATGGCTTCAGCTACCAGGCTCCTCACTGATGCTGGAGCAGACTTGAGCTAAGTCGTCTCAGGCAGAATTTAAACTAAGGAACATATTTACCCATGTTTTTCTGATTTATGTCTTCAGTCATGAAAAAGAGTTATTCCAAGATGTGAGGTTAGAAAATCATTTTATGATGACTTACAGTCTAGACACTTGTATTTTAGTTGCCTTGGGTGACATTCGGCATTTACAGTTATGGAGACTGTTTGCTTTCTAATTAATCATTGTAATGGATAGTGCTTTCCTCTCATGTATTTAAGGGAAAAACTGTTGTATTCATTGTTTTGGTCAGAAGTTCTGTTTTCAGAGTATTAATTTGGGACTGCAAATGGTGGTTATTTAAATTACTGAAAGGCATAACAGGCAAGTCAGTGTTCAAAAGTTTCCAAGCCATTCCCATTAGCATACATTGAATGCAGTGAAGAAATTCTGTGGAGCTACACTTCCTGCCACAGTGCTGGTTGTTGCATATGTGACCAGAGATATCATGAATATGTTTTGCTTAGCATTGCTATAGGCTGAATAATGAACATGACATTTGCTAGTCTTCTGATACAGCTATTGAACAATTTAACAGGTTTTTGTATAATATTTAAATCCATTGAACAGATTAAAAAAGCACTGTCTTTAATGAACATGGCATGACTTTCTGTCCCAGATTTCCCTTCTGAGATTTTTCAAGTGTTATTTTTGCAATCTCTTTTGATTTTTATCAATAGTGGAAAAAGCAAACCGACAGATATTTTGCTTCAAATGATTGAAGAGAGTTAAATGCTGGAGTAAAAATACTCAGCATTTCTCTGTGCCATACAAGCAAGTATGTGAATGCACCCATTGCTGTTCTCTCCCTCACAGACAAGAGACTGACAGTACCTTTTAGAGTGAAGCTACACAAATGATCCACTCTGTTGTTTTCCCATAAACACCATGGATTTTATATGCTTCACAGACCACTAATTAGAATTACTTGTTTTTAATGTGATGGAGCAAGACATTGCTAATGCTTGACTTATCTATGGGTTTTTATCAAGTTCATCAATAGAAACTGTAAATACAATTAATGTGTTATGGTTTGCTAAAAAGGGATATTTGGCATCACATGGCTTTAAGCAGCATTATATGTAATACTTTTTACCTCAATTTTTTCCTCGTCCAGTTATTTTTCTAAGAAGATTTTCTTCCTTTTCATCCATTCATTTCTAACATCTGCAAGTATCTGCTGCTTTGCTTTTATAGAAAAGTCAATTCATTATTGTCATTTGGTCATATTGCTGAAGTTCAGACACACAGGAAAAGAATGAGAGGCTTTTATATGCTTTGTTAGAGTCATCTGTTGTTGGGAAATAAATATCTGCTGAATGTTTTCTGGAAGCTGTTTCAAGCATTTGTTACAAAAAAATACAATAAAAGCAGTAGAGAAAACCTTGTTAAGCTTTTCTATAAAGTAACAATAATTTTTAGATCCCTTCTCTTCAAAATGCTAATAATTGCCTCAGTTTGGTTGATAAAATAGCATATTATATGAACTTTGCTTCTTTCAGACTTTTTTTTTAAATAAGTAATGTTGTTGACATTTCCCTGTATATCTCATCTTTGGGGTTTTAAAAGACTAAAGAAAAGAGATGTAAAAACGGACATAGTAAAAATGAACTCTACCATAGATAATAAAGATATGTGGAGGTTTTATTATGTATTTTAAAATTACATATTTTGACAGTGAAGAATCTTATCCTCTGTACTGACAGAGCTCAAGAAATTCTCAAGTGGGAAGAACTGTTCAGTTTCTCTTGTGGGGTCTGTCGTACTTCTACCACAGTCTCCTGCCAGCTCTCTGGGAATGGCTCTAGACACAGACTAGCAAACCAGAAAGTAGAAATGTTCCATGACTTGTATTGTGTAAGTAATAAAGTTTCCCTCTCCTTCTCTAGCAAAAGGATGCAGTATTCCATGTTTTTACAGGTAAAATCCGTAAGAAGAGTTAACAGAGACCATTATTTGTTAGGATAATGAGTATATGTATAAAGTTGGCCTCATGCTAGCATTTACTGTTTTACTAATCAGATTATCATCGTTACCCCTGGGCTGCTTATATTTAGTTTTTATGTGTAGGCTCAGACACTGAAATTTAGGGATCAGTCACTGAAGCGTGACTCCAAACAAGCAAAATGCCATCATGCACGCAAACAGAGGTGCTTGGGAGACAAGCACAGGCAGTGGTACAAAGGTGTGATTCACTAGCTAGGCACAGAAATGGTCCAGAAGCATGAATTCACATCCTTGAGTGTTTCTCCCAGGAAGACTGAGGCTGGATCAGCTTGCACTTGTCGTGGGTTTATGTACAGAACAATCCCTGCTGTTCCAGTGTCATCATGTGTCCCTGCCTGCTTCTGGGCTGTCCTTTCAACACAACCACTTCTTCCTGACTGTATTGTATCTCCTGGAACATCAAAAATAGTTCCTGATGTGAAAAGCCTTATTATTCTATTTATTCATAGTGTTTTTTTCAAAAAGAAATAAAAACCTATGGAGGTTGAGAAAAGAGACAAGACTACTGTGGAATCAGCTTGGTCTGTACTTGTCACTAGCTGCTGTTTCATAATCCTCACTTGCTTACAGCTTTGTGTCTGAATTTCCACTCTGAGCTACTTCTTTTGTAGATAAAACTTTGACAGAGATGTTCAGTGTGTTGTGTTTTTTCTCACTGGGGCTTGGAGAAAGCTTTTGAAGTTCTAATTCATTTGGGTTTTGGCTATCTTGGCTATGTGCAGTGTATCTGATACTGTCAATTTTGCCTACTCTCCTGAACGACTTATAATCAGTATAGTACAAGCTATTTCTAATATTCTTTAGAAAGAGTTTAGGAGTCCTCCCATGAAGTACACACAGGTTAAGGCCAAACAGGCCTTTTTTTTTCTCCTTTAATTTTCTGCTGGCGTCCAGGGCCAGTCTTGAGAAGGAAGATTTCCCAGGTGATGAGCTTGCGTGGAGAAGATCTCTTGTCACCTCACCTGTTTTGGTAGCTCTCAATGACCTGTATGTAGGGTGGTGTCTGCACATGGTAGATGATCTTGCCTACCAGTTTGTGAATGTAACTTAGTTTTACTTGCAGTTTAGTTGTTATTTTGGCTTCATTGACTTTGCAAACCCTTTCACAATGGCATGTGAGCATCTACTGGATTCAGCTGAAGATTTCTGTGGATCTGTACACGTTCTTTTGTTGGGAAATTTTAAAGACTGAAATTTATTTGGACTATACACAAGATGGTAAAGCTGTGCTGCTGTCACCTAGCTATAAATCCCTGTAGTTTTGTCTTTCAGCAAATGTGATTGTTTGTAAACTGAAAATTTTATCTAACCTTATGAAACAAGCTAAGAGTCACTTCTCTAAGCTGCATTAATTAAAACAAAGCAACTGCTGCTGTAGGCTGGGAGCAGTATGACTGTCCTTTAGCATAACATGAAAGACACTGCATTAACCCCTCCCCCCCTTTCTTCTTTTTGTCTTCTTATGTCTCACGTGGCAGGAGCTAATGATGTGGGTGTCATAACTGGATGACAATAGCAGTCGTGTGTTTGTTTTCTTTTAGTGGCACCCCTTGGTTTGACCCCAGGCATCCTATGAGAGTAGGACACTGAGACCTGGGAGGTGGGATGCTCACCTGGAGGGCTGTGTGTCTCACTTCTCACCTTCTGCATACAAGGTTTTTTTTCACCCTAATGTACCTTTCAGCCAGACAGGCAGTTGTGAATGCTCAGCTTTCGGGGTGTGAGTAGGAGAAAGTGAGACTTTTCTTATGTAGGAATAAATTTTTCTGTGTTCTTAGAGCAGGGCTGGAGGTGTTTCCACCCCAAAGCTGATGTTGTGTTCTCTTGCCTCAACGTTGACCGCACAGTAAGAGGATCAGGGCATTTAGGTGGACTTCATGTGATGGAGTGAAGGAATTTTTATTAATTTATAAAAGGCTTACAAAACCTTGGAAGATCTCACATCTAGCTGTGAAACTTGCCAGCAAGTTGCAGATCCAAATGTTCTGTTAGGAGCAATGGAGCTGTTGCTTTGTTGAAAGCTTTGAGGATGCAATAATTTTATTTAGCTGTCCAGGTCAAGTATGAGCATGGGTCTCAAGATTTGAAAAATTATTTCTCTACTCATCTTTGTGAAGTAAAATCTGTCTTTGGATATAAAGACAATATATTTTGTTTTTTATTGAGTATGATATTAAATATTATGTTTATGTTACTATAAATACTTCAATTCTGTCAAATACATCCACAGACTAAAAGGGGAATCACATCTGGACATTTTACAGTTCACTTTTACTTCATTGCTAAAATTTAAATGTAATTTGTGCAATAAGTCATATGGAATAAAACAATAATGTGGAAAATACCCTGCAGTATTAATTTGTCTGGAAATTAATTTGAAGGAAAATTACTGAATCTGAGCACTTCTGTGTGCCAAACGTGTAAACACGCCCTAAGCGTGTTTCATGGCCCTAAGCACACGATGCCTCACTCCAGATTCAGCATTCACTTTTACACTGAGCTATTAAGTACAAAAGCAACCACTGCAGGAAGATGTTTTTTTCCTAATGGATTTATAATGACATGGAACAAGCATTCCCTGAAAATACTTAACTAAATAATTACAGGATGAGGTGCCGTATTGTTGCAGTTTTTCAGGTGTACTGTTTAAGCATTAGGTGGAAAATAAAGAAAGACAAATCTAAAGTAATTCTTCATATTGCTTATTTAGTAACTATCTAAAGACTGATTTACAATTTTTTCCCCTTTGAAAAACAACAGGCAGAAGGCAATTTAAATACTGTAATTTATCTTTGATGGATGATGTATTTAAAGCAGCTGAAAGCAAATAATTTGAGCATGTAGCAATTAACATTTTGATCCCGCTAAGGGAGCTGCATATGCTGACCCTCACCATCCAAATGTGGCAGGTATGAGGTCTAGTGCTAGTTTTAGCTGCAAAGGAAAGTTATTGCACTTTCCTGTGCTGATTTGAAATGAAATGCCAAATGAAGCTACAAAGCTGTTTCTAGACCATCCAGATTAAAGTGACCAGGACTTGTGCTGCAAAATAAAAAATCCACAAGCCTTCGGGAAGGCATGAAAGGAGTCATGACTCAGTGACCTATCAAGCCTTGTCTGTCCTTAGTCTAAACAATGTGAACTGAGTATTATCTAAACCATGATTTATGTAAATCCTTCTCATTGCTGATGATGTGGAGTCCCACCACAGGTCATTGTCTTTTCCCTGTCCTGTTTTTATTAATGCTTGGTGGAGAGGCATCAGTGGCAGCAGAGGGACTCTGCTGATTCCGTAAATGATTTCCTTGAGGACAGAACAGCTGTAGTACAAGTTTGTGGTGCAGAATGGCCTTTTGGCTCCCCGGGAATCAGCCATTGCCAAGGAGACAATGCAGGTCCTCTCAGGTGAACAGAGCAGTGCACAATCAGACTTCTGAAGTAAAACACAGAATGCTTCAGGTAGTTTTACACTCCCAACTGAAATCAATTATAAGAATACAAATCTGTAAAACCAGAGTTGTATTCTTATCATATTATTGAGAGTTGTACTCTTATCAATCCTATTTCCAACACATACTTTGCAAAGGCTTCAGGGTGATTCACATCACAAAATTTTGCCTGCTGCTTTCACCTTGAGATTCTGACGTCAAAAGTATTAAATGCTTATTTGTGCTTCAAGCAAACATTAGAAGCTTTTTCCAGACTTAGCTTAAATTTTCCTGGTTCTTTTTTTTATCAGCCTTGGAAATTTTAATTTTGCTTTGAGTTTTGTCTGTTCTTTATAAAGTTAAGTGAATAGAATTATAAACTATAAATTTCTCAATAAGAAAATTTAAGTGCTTGGCTTTGTTGCTTTACCTGGACAGTGGAATGCTGATTTTAATATTTGGTCTGTTGACATTAATGATTTTAGCTATACCAGCATTTTAAGTTTTGGGGGATTGTTTATTTTTGCTTTTTTTTTTTTTTTGTCAGTTAAATTTTTTCCTTGGTTGTTTGCATTTGTGGAAGTAATTTTGAAATGCTTGACATTTTTAAATATATATTTCATGTGCTTGAATTTACCTACCTTCTCAAGACCGACTGTGGCTCATAATAGGTAGTTGATTAGACAATGTTATCTTCTCATCATTAGGGATAGCTTATGATTTTAATTAAACTTTGATGTATAGGATTGCTATTAATATATAGTTTATGTAATGACAGCATTGTGGAAGGACTGTTCCCTACCCAGATGAGTGAATTGCTAAATTGAAGGAGAGATACAGGTATTCTTGTCCTTCCAGTTTAGTTGAAGAGCTTCACCAAATCCTACACAAAGTAGGATTGCAAATAATTCCTTTGAAGTATGAAGAGTAACACATTTTAAATAATATAACAGATGTAATTATATTTGAGGCTTCAAAATATGTTACTAGGTTTTGCTCAGCCCTAGATCAGGTCAAAAATTGAGACTATTTGTATGAATTTTTTGGAAAATCTGTTGATATCAGAAATAATTTTGTTAGTTTGCCACTCCCTTATAAATCTCTCCATGTAATCAGATGCCATTAAGCATATATTAAACTGTAGTCTTTTAACAAGATGAAAAGGGAGAAAAAGATGAAAGACCATCTTTCATACCCTTGGTGCAGATGTGTCTGAGATAAGAACCCATATACGATTTCTGTGTTAGCAGTAGTCATGTCACATCATATAAAGCACAATCTTACATGGAGCGTTCCAATTAAACTAATTCTGTGAAGTCAACTTAAGCCTTTGGTGGAAGAAATACTTCTGTTTGTCAGTGAAACTTAAATAATTGACCTGAGGACTCAGGGTTTTTAGTTTCCTTGGTAATCCATCATAACTTCCAAGCCAGTGACATCATATTCTCATGAAAGTTCTCCTTCTTGCTGTGACTTACTTCAAGACAAGCTTTCTGTTTTACACAGCAATGTATTAAAGAATGCAGAATGCTAATATGTATAAAAATTAATGGCATCCTTTTTTGCACTGTAGAGGGAGTATAAAATCTTTGCACTACATAAATATTTTTGAAATATGCATTCACCTGAAATTTTAACCTTTTTAACCCTATCAGAACCTTTGTTACCACTGTTATTATTAGAGAACAGAGCCCTGCCTGGAGGACTGCATTCTGAGATTGAGACACCAGTCAAATATCAAAACCTTAAGCAATTATTTATGCTCAACTACTTCTATTTGGACTTGTCTGGATGGGTGTTAAGTCCTGTATGCAGATCTGTTCTGGCTCACTGAGACCAGCATTAACTATTTGCTGACTGACTTCAAGTCATCTGGTTAATTCCAACAGTTGCAGGCTCAAAATTACCAGAGATTTCATATTTTTGTACCAAACAAAATACTCCACAATATTCAAGTTCTATGAAAAACTGTAAAATGTCTCGGCCATAACCCTGTGTTAAATCCCTAATGGTTTAGGTTCCATTTATTTATAATAAATATCCGGATCTCTCACAGCATTCCCTTTGAGTGAAGCACACATGTGGTTGTATCTCTCAGGAGGTGATCCTGGAATAATTCACTTATTTATAAATATATGGTTTGCATTCTTTCTTTTAAGAGCTTTAATACAAGAAGAATATAGGATAAAGGGAGAAAAAAATTGTTGAAGTAGCATATTTTATTATTTTTTTAAAGCTGCCTACTAAGAAATAGCTCTGTTTTATATTTAGAAAACCTCAGTGTCTGTGCAACATCATTATATGTGATATATGAACTTCAATACAAGAAAATTGTGGGTTCAGATATAATACAGTCATTAGGTGATATTCAGATAACATTGCTTAAGTGCTCAAAGGCTTCAAAGTCAATGCCAATCATTGGATCCTGGAGTGAACTTGCTTGATAAACTGCTGTGTTCTTCATCTGTACAAAGTAATGGAGATTGCTGGCACTATTGATTTTAACAGGAAGATGACCTCTCAGGGGAGCTAGCCCTTTTAAATAGCAACGTGAGCCTTAAAATTACACCTTTATTTAATATTAGTTCTTGAAGGGAAACTTCAAGAGAGAAGTGGCATTTATTCCCTGTTTGAATCAAGGTGTCGTGTCATAGGTGGCATCGTACTCAACAACAGTTTTATAAGTTCATGAAAGGCTCCACAGACACATCCAATTTTAAATCAACAGCTGCAAGTTGTAGATGTGCATCCACATGTTTATGTGAGTGGAACACTGATACTTCTGAGGCAGAGAAGATGTAGTAGCAAGGGGGTGCAGTAAGATGGTGTGTAAGGAAAAAAGAGACAAGAAAATAGCATGTTTCATTCACTGTGGAGACAAGAAGCAAATAATTACTTTATAATTGTGTATTACTATATATAATTGAGATTATTCTAGGAGAAAAGGAAACAAGAATATCTGGGAAGTATTTACTCCGGTAATTGATTAAAAGGGTCATCAAATTATGCACATATTGTTTCACACACAGGCAGTACTCATGATGAAACTATTCCTGAGGCATTGGTTCTCACAGAAGATGTTTTTGATGGTGAGCTTAGTCAGGATAATGAGCTGTTTGAATTACAGAAGGTATGTCTCTGGGAAGATTTCTTTGAATACTGATCAACCTTGGTGCTAGGTGCACCTATTTAGTGACTTTGGGTGTAGGTGCCACAGTAGGATAGTAAGTGATATCCAGGACATACAGTCACCAACAGTGTATTACAATAAATTCCTGGGGTAGTTCTTAAAATACGTGACCCAATAGGTGAAGGTAGCACTTCCAGGACGTGAAGTACTCAATATTAATTGTGTGTTTATTTGCATAGGTTTTGCATTAAGCTGTAGGGCGGAAAAAAGTAAATGGCACCTGAACTTTCATATATTTTTCACCCCCACCAAATTTTAGCTTGCACACCTGGGGGTTAAATATGGATTTTAATTTCCATTTTGTCGTAGCTTTTATCAGTGCTCAGCTGGTGAATGCAGCAAGTTCTCTTAATTGGAAAAGGATGTTTTGTCTAGGCTGATCAGGGTAACATGATTTGTGCTTCTTTCCTTTCACAGAGAAATTCCTGTGAAGGATTAAGCATCTCTACCGAGTTGTTAAGCCTGAAAGGTTCAGGATATTCCTTACCCCTCAGTATTAATCCAATTAGTCTATCTGTAGCAGAGAGAGACAGATGAATAGCTGTGTGCCCTGCTCCTGCTGTGCTGTAGGATGCACTTCTCCATCTTCATGTATGGACAGTGTGTGTGTGTATAAAGCATCCCTAATATTGTTTCCTTTGTTTCATGGTTTTCCAAACCTCATTATGAAAATTTGTCATCTTAGAGACTAGAATTCGAGGAGAAAGTTATTTCCAGACAGTCTTTAGCCTCATCATCTGGGAATCTGGGGAATAAAGCAAAGCACACAAGGAGGATGAGGGATAAGGTGCTGTGGGAACCAGCGGCTGAGGCAGTTCATGTGCAGAAATAAAACAACTCAACAACTTGTTCAATTGAGTATTAAAGTGTTAAGTCATGGTAACAGGCACCTGAATAGCACAGTGCCAGACCCTGTCTGAACGTGAAGGAGGAATACAGGAGGAGCAAATGGCATAGTCAGGGCCAGAGCTGAGCTGGCTCACTTTGAGGCTCTTTGTGCATGTGGAGGATTGTGTCTGACTCACAAAGGAGTCAGCCCAGCCCTGTACAATTATAAAGTAATTGTGATAATTTTGTAGGATCTAACTTTCAGAATGTTGTAGCCTTTTGCAAGGAGCTTTTTATTACATTTTAGCAAATTTACTATAGGTGGTGGTAGTGTTAAGAGATGAAAAACGTTTGATTGCAAAAACGAAATACAAAATTTGGGGATGAATTACTGTATTGTAATGAACAATGGGAAACAAACTTCTCATTTGTCTTTTAAGTTAATTTCATCTGTAGTACCTCAGCAAACAAAAGCAAGATGCTGCAATATTTTTATAAAAACATTAGAGGACTCTTGAAGTTTTACATTGTTTGGAGAGTGCTAGGACCAGGATTCTCAGAGGAAGCACAAGGAAACAGAAATTTACTTTTGCTGAAGTCAGTCCTGAGAGGCAGTCAAGACAGAGGAAAGGCCAGGGAGGTGAGCTGATGGACTGCCTGATGCCAGGAGAGGGGCATGAGCTGATTTCTGCTCCTCACACGGTGCTCTCAGAGATGGAAACAGAGGCTGTGCTTGTCTCCTCACACAAGTTGGATTCAGGGAGTGCTGATGCCCTCACTGCTTCTTCTGGGGAGATGAGGACAATACCATTCTTTTACTTCATATTATCAAATACTAAGTCTTTCCGGTTTTTTCTCTCTGCAAGTGGAGCTCTGTGTCTGGAAACACCTGGTGTGTTTGAGACTAGAATAAACATCACTCCTGAATATAGTGGTTTAATTCCTCAGAAGAATACAGCTGGGAAATTTTGCCTTCTGTTGTTTGTGCTGTGATCAATTAATTCCTAAGAATAATTTCATGATTATTGGTCCAACATTTCATCAATCCATTAATATATTTGTTTAAAATAAGAGCTCAGGCTTGGAAGTACCTGATAGTATCTTTCCATAAAAAAATAAACTGCCAGCTCCCTAATAAAATTCTGACTATGAATACGAACTAAATACTAATATGCAGTATTTAAGTTTTGCAACCTAAATATTCAAGCCATGCAGAAATACTAACAGCTTAGCTTTTTGTCTGGAAGTTGAAAACTTTTTTGGTAAAGATTCTCTTTCAAAACCATATAATAACATCATCATAAATGCAGAAAGTAATGTGATAAAGTAATGTTTATATTTACAAACCAGTATTTTTCAGTGACAGCATTTCTTTGATTTGTTAAAAAATCCACTATTTTCAGGAGGGGTATAATAAATTTCTTATAAAATATTGAAAATGCTAATTAATTGCTTTAATAAATTACTATCAAACTTACTGATAAAAGCAGTTATTGTAATGGTTTTTGCATCTTGAAATCTAAAGAATCCTTCCAAAAATAGCCCTCAAAGATAGCCTTTTTGATTGAATAGCCATAAAAGAAGATTATAGGTATATCTTATATTCTTATAGAGATAAGTCAGGAGTGCAAAAGCGTTCTGTACAAGATACCTGTATTTCTTCATGTCTTGACTACTTTTTGTGAGGGACTTAGTGACCTTTTTTATTTGGATCCTTGTAGTTCTATCACACTTCCTTTTGTTGTTGTTGTTGTTGCTGTTGTTGCTGTTGTTGCTGTTGTTGTTGTTGTTCCTTTTTTTGTGCAAATAGGCCCTCTAAAAGCCATCAGCTGAAATAAGCTAAGTTGCACCCATGATATCCAAATTGCTGAATAGCATTTCCTTTCTGTGCTTGCAAAGCGTGCACATTAACTACCACCACACTGCACCTCTCTGAGGGATCACCCCAGTCAGTTCCTGCCCAGAGCCAGTAAATGTTTGCACTATAGATTGCAGAAAATCGAATTTATCATTGATGTTTCTTAATGTCAACACTCTGCAATTCTATGCCTGTCTAGAATAGCACCATGGGAGAGCATAAAGCAGATGCTACTACTTTCTTGTACTACATTGACCAAATTCAAATAAACCCACTGCTGAAAAGTTTGACAGATCTGTATTATCCCAGACACAAAATGGAGTGTGTTTTCTAAGTATATGTCTGTTTAGCAGGGTTCCTAATTTCCCCCCACCACTTTTAAAATCCATCCAGGTGACCACAGGGCAGAGAAGGGGGGACTGGTCATAGTTATGCTGTTCCCACACATATTATCAGTGTGTGGCTGATTTGTTATGGGTCATCAAAAACCTAACCTGTGTCTGGTATAGTTCCTATAGATGCAGAAGTGGACATTTCTATTTTTTCTTATCTCAGATGCCACACAGCAATTTGGTATTTTGAATGAACCTGAGGGAAGGAAAATATTAGTAATTACAGTTCTGAACACATATTGTGAGTGAAATACAAAGAAAGGGAGAGACAATAATTCCAGAAGCTTACTCTTTTGAGGCTTCTTCTCATACAACTTGTAAAATCTGACAATTATTTCAGGTTTCAGCATTTCCGTCTTTATCTTTTCTAGCAATGGAAGATGCTTTATAAATTACAGTCTGGACTTAAATATTAAGGCACTTAAACACTGTTGCAGCATATTTAGCATTTGGATTTGGTTCCAGAACATCCCCTCTGTTTTGCTAGCAGAATTTGGCCTCTATAAGCAATTGAGAGCTAATGAAAAACTCCTTATTTATAAATAATATTTTATTTGTACAATTCACTTTTCTGTATTTTAAATAGGAGACACAGCAGTATATGTCAGTGAGTTTTGGTTAAAAGAGAAACAACAACAAATAGATCATTGGTTTGATTAAATTTGGAACTACCAGTGCAGAGTGTTTAGGGCAGCTTGCAGAGGCACATCAAAACTTTACCTGCCAGTTGTCTTGGTGAGTCATTGCTCTTACTGTGAAAATATTCAGAGCCGCTTGATTTGCTGAAACCTGATTTCATTTCACTGACACACCAGTTGCACCAGTGATCGAGTATTCATTAAGTCCCTTTGATCCTCCTATTTCATTCTTTCTATCCTGCCAGCTCCTTTACAATTTTATGAAGCACAACCAGAGAAGATTTTTCAGATGTTCTGTAGGTCGTGATGAGTGAAGCCATGACTTTACTCACAAATATTTTGTGTACGCTCCATTTCTGTGTCTTGGAGAGGAAAGTGAACGTTTATCCACGAAGCTATTGACTGGCCTATCATGGCCCTCTCCAGATATTTTCTCAGGTCATAAGAATAATGATTTCCTAGTGATCTGTATGAATGCAGAGGGAGTCTAGACAGTATGGCATTAAAAAAAAAACACCAAAAAGACCAAGAAGTGAGGATATAGGAATGCATACATGAGCTACAGCTTCTGTTGGTCTACTGTGGACTTGGAAGACAGTGCTCATTTTCTGAGGAATAAATTATAGCCCAAGTGTACTTGAAACTGAACTTACTGGGATGCACTACCACATTAACTCTGAGGTGCTGAGTGGGATCATGCTGCTTGACCTCCTGCTAAAATGTAAAGTTGTGCTATAGCAACAAAGCATCAAAACCAGCCCACAGCAATTCATGATGCTTTAGATATATTGTCCATCTTTCTTTTCAGTTAATTCTCTTCTCCTCCTTATTCCATCTTTTTAAATATAGGGCCAGTGAAGACAGTCTCTTTTATCATCAATTTTATGAGACAGACAAAAGACCAAGACAGAAATATTTTGTTGGCTAAGGTTGCTTTCAGTGTAGTTAGCATTCTGCAGAAAAGCACAGATTAAAGCATGAGGCACAGCCTTGTAGTGTGATGTCTCAAATCAGACTCATGGTCTCACCCATTTTTTGTACTGAACATTGCTTGCTTGCATTGCCAGCATTCTGTATGGTTAATGCATGAGCCAATTCACAGATCTTTCTTCTTTATTACTTTTTCTGTGCTAGGAATAATGTGCCCACACATCCTTAGTGCTTTGCACTGTTATGTTTCTCTTTCCATCCTAGGCAAGAAAAACAGGCTGAAATCACAATTAAATATTAATAGCTTAGAAGAGAGGGGGTTTGAAAATTACTCATTACTTTTATCTTGGAAAATAGAGATGTTTATTCATTAGTCACAACTTTATGAATCATTTGTTTAATGGAACTTTTTTTTGTTTCTATTTGCAAGAGTAATCGTTTGACTTTTGCTTCTGGTGAAATGTTCTTTAAGTTTGTGTGTATTATATGCTAACATGGCTCTAAAACAGCTTCTCACTGACGTTATTTTTGGCCTAGTTTGCTGTCTTCTTGGAGGAAGAGCTTTGCAGCAGGGTCAAAATGGTATTTGTGGCTGTGGGCTGCAGAGCCAAATACCCTGATCCCGGAATCTGCGCTCTTTCTAAGAAAAGAGGCTCCAACTACAGCTGCTTTCTTTGGATTTCTTCCCTAAACACTGATAATCTTGATAGATCAGTGATGCTCCTTCTTTCACTGCCTCTCAGGTGTGATAATGGGTATTTGTGTCCCTCTCATGAAAGAGGAGGAGAGCGTATTTTATCCTTCAACCTACAAAAAACTTTAAATACCTATCCAGTTCTGCTGTTTCCATAGGAAATTCAAAACTTCTTGTTCTTATGAGTTCTTAAAAGTAAGCAGACATCCCTGAGGCTATCTGATATGTGATATAACTAGCAGTGGAAGGCAAAAAAAACCCCAAAAAACCAACAAAAAACCAAAACAAAACAAAAACTGTAATATAAAAAATTACCTCATAACTTTGCAAAGACAGTTTTTATTTTTTGGGCACAAGTGAAAAGGCAGTTCAAAAGAGAAGGTCTGCTTGAGTTAGAAAAATTGGAAAAATGCTCAGAAAATAATTATTCCTTCTCATCCAATAGATACTTTGTCATGACAAAATTGCCATTTCAGATGTCTAGAATGTTTCTCATACAAATTTTTGCTTGGTGTAGATGTACAATTTGATTTTTCTCACCAGGAGATAGAAAGATTATTGTCTGATGTATAATAGGGTATAAAAAACCTGTGTTAAAGATGGCATGAGTTAAAAAAAAAAAAGAAAAAAAGAAAATGTATGTGAAAGATGCTAACTAAAGATCCTACCATAATGTTCTCTCAATTATAGCAGTTCATGTTTTATTCATTTGTCACCCTTGGCACTCGATTACATCAAAATCTCACTGGAAATACAAAGAGTGGATTCCCACTCAGTTTCTTTTTCTGAGTTTATTGTGGATGCGCTTGAAGAAAGAAATGTGTGTTCAAGCTGGTCTGAAGGTGGTGAACTTCTGAGCTCTCCAGACCTGATCAGCACATTGGTCACATTATGCCAAGTGAAGTGACCCATCTTCTGTTCTGGGGAGAGTGCTCCTCTGTGCTTTGCTCGTGTTAAGGATTTAATGAAAAGCATATCCATAATTATCTCAGTCTTATAAAGATCTTACAAGGTTCCGATTGAAATGTACAAATGGAGCTGGAATGCAGTTGGAAATTTAATAGATGGAAGAATGTTATGGGTTTGGATAGTTGGTTTTCCTGAGTGATACTCTGCCTGCTTGGACAAAGGGATCAGCTGTATGGCAGGGTTGCTGTGGCTTCTGTAATGTGAGATCCTGCTGGGGCTGTACATCTGTCATGGTTTTAAAATAACACCGCTGAGCATGCTCTAAGTGTACAATATATTCTGAGTGTGCCACAGCTCATAAAACTGACAGCAACATCAAGGATGGAAATGACATTTAGTTCAAACTCCTGGACATTGCCAATTTCTGAAACTTTCATACTGAAAACTCTTCTGCTTAGCCATGAGGCTGAACAGAAGAATTAGCAAGATGGTACGAATCACAGTGTACACATTGCCATAATTCTTGGATGATTTTCAGTAGGAAAATTAGATGTAAAAACTTGACTATCTTTCAGTGTTTGCACGTGAGGTTTTGCAAGTATGTGGCACTTATTATCCAGTAAGTGAAAGACTTTGCAAACCCAGACTACCTTTTTTGAAGCTCAGACATGAAAGATAAATTCTAAGAATGTGTATGTGCAAATATCTCAGTTAAAAAAATAAAAAATGAAGGTGTCCAATATGACTTTCTAGGTCAGTGTAATAACTGAGCTAATAGCAGGGCATGCTATTGTACATAAGACCATGGATTTTGACAGATTTAACTGATTGTCATGTTCTGACCTCCTCTGAGGAGAGCATGGAGTGTGTGCATGTAAACTGAAATGTCATAGCAATTATGGAATTATTTAAAATATATATGCATCTTCCATCTTGCAATTGAACAATAGTATTTGGTCTTATGCTGTTTTATGATCTTCTGGAAGCTATCTGCAAAAAGGAGATACTTTTGCTAGTAAACCACTCTTACTTTTCTTTCTGATATTATTGTTCTCTTTTTTTAAAATACAGTTAAAGAACATAGAACTATGTAAGTTATGCATAACCATGCTTATTCTAAATGATTAATGGAAAATCAATGACCAATACAATATTAAAAAAACCTGACAAATTTTCTTAACTTAAAAATCATAATTACAATTTTAATCTATAGCAAAGATTAATAAGTCTCAGAAGGGGAAAGCCTTCCAGAAGAAATTACATAAATTAAGCTAAATGTTCCAAGCAAGATTGTTTTTTTTTCTTCATTTTTTTTTGTCTGCTTGGTACCCTCAGAGAGAAAAAAGAGACACATTTTATTTCTAGGCAATATCTTTTTATTTACATCCACTCAACTCATTAGCACTGCCAAAAAAAAAAAAAAAAAAAAAGAAAGAGAGGAAAAAACTTGTACTAGAGCTGATGAAATAATTGCTGCAAGCTGCATGTTTAGACACATTGTACAAGTTAAATGTACAAAATTCACCCATTAGGATCCTTCATGCCCCAGTTTGTTGTTCACTCCCAATTATGATTTTTCTGTAGAGCAAACAAACAAAATTCCCTTGAGGACCAAATCTTAAAGGCGCCAAGTGTACGGAGAAGGCAAATGTCCCTTGCTTGAACTGAAGCCATCTTTCAGAAGTTCACATGTTTGTTCAGGCTGATGTGCTGGAGTATCCTATACCCACTACAATCATTGAGGAGTTTTGCTATTTTTCCACTCTCCTCATTCTCACCACCACTATTTTATTTTTTTAAATGTGTTTCCATTACATGAGATCAGTTTTCTATGGCACAGAGTTGATTTCTTTTTATATATTTACATATATTTACATGTGGTCAACTAATGGTAGATTAGTTGACTAATCTACAAGCTCTGATGAAGTTTTGGAGTCTATTAAAAAAGTTCAGCTTTCTCATAAGTAGATCTTCAGTGCGTCCACACCAGTGTGGAGCTCTGTTGTCCTCCAGCTTTCCCTTTCTCCCCTGAGTAGCTCAGCATAAGACACAAGTATATTAAGTTTGTAACTGCTGCTCTAGCTTAGGGTATTGAGGGTACCTAACTGCATCTTTAATGATTTTCTGCATGTTTTTATTGCTGAAAACTGTAAAGAATTTGCTTTAATTAACACTAATGAGTGTCTAGCCAAACTGTAAAATTTTGAGCTTCTGCAGGAAATGGAATTCAAATCCCTTTCAATGTAGGGGGGTTTGGGCATGTGCTGTGCTCCATACGGAATCATAATGGCAATTTTCTCAGCCCTCTTTTCCTCAGTCAGTCTTATTTTTGACGGTATAACTTCCTTTATTTTCTTTTAAATTATAGCAGTAACAGTTTGGGATGGGCCAATGATAGATATGATTCTACAATGCCTGTCCTCTGGGCTGGTGGAACATGAAATATTAGACACCATTTCACAATTACGCTGCTGTCGAGTTCAGGTTTTATGTGGTGAGAAGTGATACGATATTTCAATTGAAAAGTATGTACTACTGTTAAGTGGGTGCAGAGGATAATTCTGATGAAATGAAATCCCTATACAAGTCTGTTTAAAACTAATTCATCCTTGTGAATAGCTGCAGCCGTGTACCAATGAATTTGGGTAGCAGCCTTGATGTTTCAAGAGGAAATGAAAGAAGTTTGTTCTTTGCCCAGAAAAACCCCAGAGAAACATTGATAAAGCAGTTAAGCAAACTAAGTTTCAGATACGGTTTTAGCACATCAATGTCAGAATTCTCTGTGGCTTCCAACAGGTCCTTGCAGAAGATGTGACATCCAAGCACTGCCCAAAATAGTGTGTAGAGGACAATATTTGTATTCTTCTCTCACCATTTATTGACAATGCCTGGCACCCAACTCTTGTTTTGCAGGGGAGTTGTTTTGCTCTTGTGTTTTGCCAAGGACAAGACCATCCATAGCTGAAGGGTATCATGAATCTCAACGGCCCAAAGTGCTCCTACTTCTATGAAAAAAAAGCAAATTAAAGCAGGAAGTCAGTGAGTTTGGAAATGAGGATTTTTTTCTAGTCAGTAGAATGACTGGAAAGAAATGGATTGATTAATTAAAATCAGTATGCCTACTTATAGAGTGAGGTACTTGAGCATGATTTATGTGGGGAGTTATTGCACTGGACTCTTTGATCCCTTGCTTTGAGAATTAAATGTAAGTCTCATTCTCAGTTTCAAGGTTGAATACAAATCCTTGTGAGACGGCCCCTGTTAAATTGTGTCCTGTCACTCTCAAGCATTCAAAACTTCCATCGAGGCCAAACTCACAAATCCCTTCCTTAACCTCCAGTTTCTTTGCTGTTGCTACATGTGGAGTTAACCCCCATGAAAATTTACTAAAGTGAGAAGTCTTCCAGTCTTCCTATAAATCTCTCTGTATTTCTTACAGTGCCGTATAAAAATTGTTGATGAAAGATTAAATGTGCAGTACTTGCATGCTGGTTAATCATCATAGGAATAATTAATTGTAACTATTCTCTTTCATGCCAAAAGACTTATTAGACATGCTCCACTGGAGAGATAATAAAAAATGTTTTACCTAATGTTAGATATTTACTTAAGGCTATGTCTTCAATTTGGAGTTTTATTATAAAGTGTCAGGAAATCCATCCGTATCGAGGAAGTATTTATAAACATTCCTTTTGCAACAATTCTTATGGAAAGTTTCCAAGTGGTTGTTGGATGTTTCCAGACAGAAACATTTTTCTTCCCCAGTAAAGAGACACAAATAAGACAATTGTAAACCCTTCAAATAAAGATGTACCAAGAAATGTAGTACTGATTATATCCATGAAGGAAATTTTATGCAAAAAAATACAGAAAAGAACAAATTTTCTTCAACAGCAGACAAAACCCACCCCCTCTAAAGAACAGGTATATCCATGTGGGTATATGAGATAGATCTCCATGCAAAGGATGAAGGAGTAGGGGAATTAATGGTCATTTCTCTGTATTATACCCCAGTCTAATCTTTTTATTGAATTGCATTAAAATGTAGGCTGGAAACAAAAGCCTAGGAATGGGATGTGTATTTAAATGATGGTGGGTTTGCCTGTGAAATTGCAGGAATGAAGCCAAATGGTTGAGGCAGTGGAGTGGGCTGTGGCAGAGCTCTGAGTAGTTTCAGCAGGACCACTTGCCTTCAGCAGTTTGAATTTGAACCTTGATTCTGGTGGTCTTTTACATATAGGTTAATTTTTATTCATGGCATGGGGTCGCCTCTGTTATCAGTCCTCAGCAAATTTCTTGACAGTAATTTTTTGTTTCAGTTACAGGCAACATGGTTGAACACCAGTCTTCCTTCAGATCTTAGTGGTATCCAATTAGTTGTAGAAGGTGTTTAACCTCTATCAGTTAACCGTGGCTTTGCTGACCCACCATCAAAATTTTAGCAAAGTCTCTGTTTGAAATGACTGAAAAGTTTCCCAGTTTTAATGGAAATACTAGGAAGAGGTGGGCTAACACGGTGGCTTTGCCGCCTGCATCAGTGGATTCAACTGCTGTTTCATCCTGGTGCCTTGAACTTCATATGTTATTACAATGGATTTCACTTCTTTGATTTATATGTGACTTTGGAACATGACTTTTTGCGTTTTAGTTCTGTGGTTTATTTTTAGATGTATTTTCTCAGTAATTGAAAGCTGTGATGGTGCACTAAGGAGAATGGCAGCATAAAAGAATCAGCCCGCAGTGATTCCAGCATTTCACTTTGAACCATCAGTTGGCTCCATGATATGTAGAAAGTTTGCTTTGAAACATGGAATTTCAGTCTATAATCTAATTATTGCTGATTTATAAGGTAATTTAAATTGTATTAAGTATAGTATTAATGATTTCTCAGATAAATCAACTGAATAACAGGAAAAAATTGTGCTATTTTTCATCATTATATGGTTGCTTAATTGTATTTGATTTCTTGGTTTTATTCATTTGTTGTGCTTTTCAAATTACACTAGTCAAATATATAAACCAAAATCCCTCAGAGCACTTAACTTGAAGTTTCCAAGAAAAAAAGGATGCATAAGGGGGATGCAAACTCAATTCTTAGTAAACAGAATTGTTTAATTGTTTGTTCTTTTGCTTATCATCTTAGAAGACTCAGGTGCTAGGTTTTGCATTTATTTTTAAATTGTCATGGTTAGGTAGTGTTCAGAAAACAAAATGATCTGTGTACACACAAAATATATAATAAATACAATGTGTTTAGCGTACACATACAATAAAGTGATATTAGCAGAGGACATAAAGATAATACTGGTAAAAAGAAGTAGTTCCAATTCAATAAATTTTCATGTTTAGTACATCTACTAGCAAATTCTTATTAAATTTAGGTACTGTTTTTCTCTAATAAATTGATATTGTCAGAATGAAAGAAGTTTATTCAAAATATTCAAAATCCAAATCTTAAATTTCTCATGAACCTGTATTGTAATTTTAAAAAACCCATAATGTTAGCCCAGTCCTTATAGCTGTATTTCTTGTTTCTAATGCAGAATCCAGATAATTCTGTCCCTCAGCTCCTTTCATACTGAGCACTGCCTATGTGTAAGAGGGCATTGCAGTTGAATCTGCAACCCTTTCCTTCTCCCACCATCACTGTAATCTGGCTATTTACTGCTACAGGAAGAAAACCCCCAAACATTACAATAAGTAACAACAGCAGATTCTTATGTAGTAATTTCTTCTGTATCTATTTCTGTGAATGGCTTTCAGCACTGATTACATCTTGCAATAGAATCTATTCCATTAGTGGACCAACATGTGAGAAAATTTGTAATTGCGATTTTAATGTAACAAGGTGATTAAAACACCAGATATAAATGGCAGATGAGTCTAAGGTTATCTGTAGTTTTATTTTCCTGGTCGTGTATCACTTGAAAGGCTGAATGCAGAAGTTGTGAGCAGTCTTGCTGCTGCTTAATGTTGCCCTTGCTTTGTTGCCAACAGAGGTGAAAGAGACGCCCTCCCTTTGCTGCCATCCATCCCCGCTCCCCCAACCAGAGCACATCCCTTCTGTTATTTGTTCAGGAGGAGGGAGCCTAAGCACATCAGTCAAGGAAAAAACTACAGGAAACCTTCCTAAGTGGTGTATCAGCACAAGAAAAAATGATGGGGAATCAAATTCACAAAAAGTCAAAAAATGCCTGTATTGGACATTCTGAAAGCAGATGGATCGCAGCACATTGTTTAGTTCCACTTGGGTACCCTGCTTAAACAGAGTCAGAGCTTGGTGGGCTCTGCACTTCCCTTTCCTCTCCATTTGTGGATATATAGAAAACAAAAGATACAGTCACAGGGTTAACTTTTAGTGGTGGTGGTTGTTATGTATTTTTAGATGTATATTTTATAACTTTCTTTATAATCATCTATTTGGAATGTATCAAGATAAATTTTAAATGCTTCTTCTTTTGTTGATTTAACCAAGATTTTTCTCTGGTGGTTGAAAAGATGTTAAACACCTCACTCCATGTCTTTATAACCTAATGCAGGATGTAAGGTCAAGGTGCTCAACAACAAAAACCCAGTTGCACTCTGGTGACAGTGGTGGGACTTGTTTCCAGTCTGTAATACTCTAATAATGGAGGAAATGTTAGAGAGTATACCCAGTCTCTCTCTACTGCAGCTATTAGCAGAAAGTAAGCAAAAATCAGGGAGAGGTCTGTAAAGATGATCAGTTTAGTTTCGAGATCTGAAGTGAGTTGAAGGGGGTACTTCAGTATGTCTATGATTTTTTCTTGTTGTTCATTTCTGTTATGTGTTTGAATATCATTCTCATTCCTTCTCTCTTTTTTTTCTTTCTTTTACTTTCCATCCATCCATTGTCATGATTGCATTCTTGATTACAGTCTGTGTAATCGTTACCACCGTGTGAAGGCAATTTCCCACGTCACCAGGTAGGGTGTCACACATCAGAAAATATGTTTGTGTGTTCTCAGACCTATTGTGTTGTGCATAGCAAATTTCTCCTACGTTAACTTCTTTTCTTCCTCTCTTCCTTTCCCATTCAATATGAAATAACATGCTGCAGGAAAGGGATTTTTAAAATTAATGTATTTTTGAAAAAAAAGTTTAATTTTCTGGGTCAAAGAGATACTATCTTTCTTAAGGGCAAAAAAGCAGTACTGCACAGGGTTTTGGTTGTCCACAGGTTATAACCTGAAACCTCTAATTTTTTTATAATGGATTGATATCTGCTATGAAGTTCCATTTTTGTAAAATCCCTGAGCTGCATTGTTCAGTTATTTTTTATTCTGACTGTGATTGGTTTATGTTAAAAGCCTGATACTCAGCTGTGGTTTTCACCTCTTTAATGGTAAACATTACAGATAAATTAGTGCTTTTGTCAATCTTTAATGTTCTAGTTTTATATGTAAACTGTCATTCTTCAGTGTTTATGTGGCCTTTAGAAACATGTTACTTGCAGATTGCTACACGGCTAGCTGGTTTTTTTTTTTTGAGAAAGCAGTAAGATACCAAAGATGCTAATTTACATGAGAACTTTTATAACTTTTTAATGATGTTTCTGAACATCACTGGCTTGTAGCTTGATTACTTTTGCACTTGGCAGAAGAAAATTTCATTAAAGAGCTGTTGCAAGAAACTGTTTTTAGCGATAGTGGAAAACCATGTCTTACGACCTGTTTTTCAGGGATTAAAATTAATGTAATTAACGTGAGTTCGTGAGCTTATGCACATTTATTATACCTAGACATGTGGAACATGAATCATGTATTTCTAAGCATTCTTCTTACAAGAAATAAAAAAGATCAAGTGTTCTTTCTAAATGCAAATTACCAAATCCAGAGCTGGTAAAAGGGAATGTAACCCAGTTGATTCTGATGGTGACACATCTCATAGACCATTTCTAATGCCAGTCCTTTCTATTTAATATTTATTTTGGATCAACTTACAGTCCTTATGGCTTTTTAAGCTGCAATGTGCCTAGAGGTATAACTTTTTCAGAGAAATGAGGAAAAATAAAGTTTTGAAAATTCCGCAGTGACTATTTCTAGGCTTTCTAGTCCTATCTCAGCTTTTTCATTCTGATATTCAGTGTCTCTGCAACAACTTCGATAGCATAGTCATTTTCCCATGTAAATATGTTTAACTTACTGTATCAGTTCCTCTTTTGCCAGGACACTAGTTGTTTTGTCTGTCCCTTCAACTTCAGACTGCAAAATGGTTATAAATTAGGTAAATGGTAATAAATTAGGAAAAGGGAAGTAGCAAGTACTTATTTTTAAATACTCTGAAATAGCTGGATTTAGATATACAACTCTTATTGAGTGAGAACAACACTTAGATCTGCTAAGATCCATCTCAGTGCCTCATTCACAAGCTGGAGGTGTTCAGGATGTTTATTGGCATAAATAGGACACAGTTCTAAATAGCTGCAAGGTGCAGCTTTGTAGCATGCAAGGCGCATTGTTGCAAGGTCAAATCTAAATGAACTATCCCTTGCTGTGTTCCAATACTGCATAATTACATTCTTATAATGGATTTTCCTTACTTATTAGTAAGGCAAAATATGTGGGATGTAACATTATCTATTAATTGGCACAATTAAGCCAGCAGATAAGGATCATGGTTCAGTTGTTTTCATCACGTGAGGTAATGGCTTTGTTATGGTACCTGCTGTAGAATCATGTTTTGCAAAAGCACAGATTTAACTTGGAATAATTAAAAATTGATTTTTTTTTTAACAGTGAGCTTCCTAGAGGAGGAATAACTGGAAACACTGAGATAACTAGAGACATATTTAATGGGTGGGTGAATAGTTGTGTAACTGAGTCTAATCCCCCTGGTAGGCTCAGTCATTTTGCAGCATTTTTGGACTCAGATTAGTAGAGACAATTCCACATTATAAACAGTATTTTTGGGTCACACCTGTCATGCTTAAAATAAGACTTAAATATCTTTACAAATGTAATTATTCCACTTTTACTAAGGTTTTACAATCTCAAGATCACTCCTGAAGTTCAAACAATTTCTCTTTTGGTTTAGGCATAACCTTCGTCAGGTGGTCAAAGTTCAGTAAATTGTAGTCACTGAAAATAATTTTTAAAGTGAATGTGTATAATAAGGGAGGAGAACAGGACCTGAATGTTATACACAAGTCTGTATTTTGCATCTGGGAACAGTCTGAGAACAAACAGCAAAAACTCACCTTGTAGCACTGCTCACAACAGTGCTAATAAAATCTACCAAATAATTCTGCCCATTTTCTGCATTATAAGTTGCTTTTTATGTTGCTGGTAAGAAAGTAGGGCAGTTCACACAGAAGTGTGGATATAATAGTGTATGGATCATGAATTTGCTGTAAGTTGAGAAAAAGAAAGTTGTATTTAGCTACTGATACTTAAATTGCAGTCCTGGTAATTTAAGCTTTCTGTGATTACATTGTTTGTATTATACTGTTAATCATAAATATCCCTTGAATGCTTGCACTGGATGGGCTAGCACTTTTTAGATGTAGTCGGTAATAAATGAAGCTAAACAAACAGTGCTCCTTGTATCAGGCCTGTGCTACTGAACTTTCTGTTCCACGTATTTTCACTTATAAAGCCTTTTTTTTTTTGTCATATCTTGGCAATATGAACTACCTTAGTGAGACTGTGTTTGGCATTTAAATACTTTACATTTTTTATCATTTTTAATTTCATTTCTAAGACATATAATAAATGTAATGTGGAATGCTGTGTAATTAGTACTGTGCTTTTACATTAGACAATGAATAATTGATATTTCAGGTTATATCCAGGTCTTATTCTGAGATGAAATTGTGAGATTTCAAAGTATTCTTTCACCCAGATCATTAAAACTCTGCTGGAGGATTTTCTTCTGAGTGTGTTTTGGTTTTATGCAGAACATATTAAATGCTGAACAAAACTCCAAGCCCCCAAAGACTCAAGTTAAAGAAAATCTCTGTAGTTCCACTCACGAAGCGGCTGAAATTCTACGCTGTTATAATTTTGTGGAAAAGCAAGAAATCAAATCTCTCTGTAATTTTATTTTATAAAGAAAATACCATTAGGGTTTCTCTGAAAATGTGCTTGTGGGTATATTTGAAATGCACTGAGAATATGAATGCTTGATGGAATTAAGTGCAGACAATGAATCATGGAGATCAGATATTCTCTATTAACAAATATTACCTTTTAAAAAGACTAAATTTTGTAATTCAAAACATCAGCCCCTTTTGTTTCAGATTCTAATGAAACAATTCACTTTTGGCACACAGCCGTAATGGACAAATTCCAGAGGATGGAAGCAAAGAGCAGCGTGTTTCAGTAAATCTAAATAAATTAATGATATTCAAACTCAATTTAAATGTCATTCTTTTGTTTTCAAGTGTAGCCAGAGTTCTTTAGAGATGTTAGCTGATGTTTTTTTCAGCACAGACTGGGAAGATGAGTGTGTCCCAGTTTGCTTGGTACCTGCTGCTGTCCTGTGCTACTGCAGTTAGGTCAGCTGAACCTCACACAGCTTTTGACTCTCCTGCTGTTTTTTCAGTTCTAATTTTAAGCAGTTTATTAAGCGAGGGTAAATTTCTCATGGCTCACTATATTCTGTGAGCCTTTGATAATTGGAATAATAACTTTATTTCCATTTCCACTCATCTAAGCTACTTAAGCAGATACTAGAGTAGGCTGAGGCAATGAATGATTTCCTCTTTCCAGCCGTATGTCGGTCATGCAATATAACTGCAAATCAGAGCTAGACAGCGTGCCAATTACTACTTCCAAAATGTGTCTCTCCCACAGAAGTTACTTATGCACACTGCTAATTAGCAGTGAGATTTTTGTTCACTGGAGGAGAACGGATCCACATGCATGGCACTGTGGGAAGCCTGAAAATATGGGCAAGGATATCTGTGTCCAAGGTCCCAGGCCTCCTGCTTCTCAGCAGGACGTCCTGACTTTCAGTAATCATTTACATTTTAAGATAAAATACTGCCCCGGGTGTTTGTGGCTTGTAATTTCAGACCTTACCTGCAGAAGGGCACGAGGGAGCTTAGGCAGGATCAATATGAATAAAGGTCTATTCCAGGAAAACGTACTGCTTTCATCACCCAGAATTTTCTCATAGGGCTGAGGAGCCTTTGAAACTTGTCTATATTGAGGTCTTTCCAAAGTAGCAATTCGCTCTTACTTTTGTTTCTTTTGTTTCTTTTTTTAAAACATTATTTATTTTTTTTTTTCAGATACTTCGTCCAGGAAAACATGTGCTTCTGCTATCTTGTCTAACCAAGCCTTCTCATTTTCACCACATATACATAAACACCCCATGTAGAAATAATATAGTGGAGACATGTCTCTGCTCAAAGGTATAGCACTTGTTTCAAATAAATAGCAAGTATGTGAGAAATTAATGAGGGATGTGATAGTGCAGTGCAGTCAGCCATAACTGGGGAAAAATACAGAGACTGACTGAGGAATAAGACAGAGAGCAAGCATGATGAAAAAGTTGTTAGTTGTAATCAAGCTGACCTGTGTAGGATGCAAAGAGGTTGATAGCAGGAGCAAAAGGATTGATGGGGAGCAAAAAGAAAGTTATCATTAAATCAGTTATAGGTAAATTAACAAGTATTTTGGGTAGAATCAAGATTTCAACACCTGTTATTCTACTTTTGCTCTTTTCCCCCTTCCAGTTGTTCTCTCCTTGTTGGCATTTAGTTCTGATGGAAGCCTCACTTTAAATAGGGTTTCTTGTTTTGGTCAGTTTGCTGGTCTTTGTGATGTCAGTTTAGGAGTAATGTCTGCTGAGTGCCCTCACCTCAAAGATCCTCAGTTCTTCTCTGTACCACTTGTGTTCTTTCTGAGCCCATAAATCTCCCTCCCCTTTCACAGTGGCACAGCATCATCAGGATGAGCAGTGAGTTCTCTGCCCACTGGGATCCTCTGCCAGTGCTGGGTCCTCTTAGAAGGAGTTTAGAGGTAAATGACTTCGGCCATGCAGCTGAGGAGGGGATGAAAACAACATTGTTTAAAAAATCACCCCCTAAGTGCCTACCTTCCCCTTCTCCTCCTGTTTTGCACTATGAGTGAGAGGCTCTGCCTTTCTCTCTGAAATCTGATGGGACCTTCTCCCTTGCCAGGGAGGCTGCCATGCCCTGGGGCACCCTAATAGGTGAAAATGTTACAGCCCTGAGTCAGCAGCATAAAGATAATATGTGTATTTATATACTAATTTTTAGGAAGCTCCAACTTTATGGAAACTTCAGTAACATGTTCAAGGGACAATGATTTATTGGCCACTTTCAGGAAAATCTCTATAAGCAGGAAGGGAAAATTGCAGAAGTTGTGAAGCAGATGAGGCAATGGAGGAGGAAAAGAAAGCACTCGATCTCACAAGCACATATTTTATTCCAAATGTTGGAGGCACAGGAATGATAGGGTAAATTAAAGCATTCACATAACAGAGTTAAACTCAGAATGTAATCTAATCTTGTGATAATAGTATCATCTATGATAATGGTGTGCTTTCAGGTTGTTTTTATGTACTTCCAGTCTAGAATGAACAAAATCAATAAATTCACATTTCTACTCCTAGGAAAAGGAGAATTATTACATTTAAATAGCTTTGTACAAGTTAGCTTTGAAAATCCTAACTGTTGAATATCTAATTGTTGGCAGTAATGCTCCTCTGCATTCTCTGACCAATGTGGGAAATTTTAAATATGAGTTATTATCTCTATGAAACCTTTCAAGAGAAGAAGTAAAGGTAAATAATAGTCACTCATTTATCATTGGCTATAGTAGAAAGTGGCAGCCAGAAGCTTATTCATTCTGATCTTAAAAAATGCTGTCACACTGTCAAACATAAAGCAATGCTTTCTGGATTGTTTTTCACATTTTTTTCCTGTTTCACAGAAACAGCACAGATTGAATGGGTTAACTTTTAAATAAATTTCGAGTCTATTTTTAATCAATAGCAAATTAGGGATTTCGTTTACTGAGCATCTGTGCCATAAATTATAACAGCACACCTCAGGTAGAGAGAGATTTTGACACTACTGAAGGCAGGAATGAGCAGTCAAGGGACAGACAGATGGGAAACTCATTTAAGCAGCTTCATTGTCAGTCACAAAACCAATGTGATTTTACATCTTCTGAGGGGGAAAGAAAAAGCATTCCTTTAGTATGTTTATACCAGCTTAGAATAAGATTGTGCAAAGGACTGTGGAGGTACGTGATTTAGGTCTAAATGAGAGTTCAGCCAAGCTGCTAAGATGAAAACATGCTAAATAAGATGGAAATAAGAGTGTCATGACAGCACTGCAGGTGCCAGTGCTACCACCCCGTGCAAATCTGTCTTACTGGACTTGGTAGGCAAGACCAGTTGTGGTTTTGGTTCCTTTTATTGGAGTTGTAATGCAGTTCTTAGGGAGAAGCAGAAAAGAGGGGCAAACATAATGGTTTAAAGATCCAAGGAACTGCAATTTTGTGGTAAAAGCTGTAGGTTTACAGGACAGTCAGAAGGAGAGATTTTAATGAAAATTGTCTGCTCTTTCAAATAGTCAACACTTTTTAGGTTTTTCAGTCAGCCAATTTCTTAAGAAAATCTACTAGGCTCTTAAAAGAGGAGTGCAAATACTATTTTTATGTGAAGCAAAATATGCTGAGATACAAACAAAAATATAGTATGCAATAAATACAATAGGCAATTTATTAGAAAAATGGTTAAGAATCACTTTAGCTGTGAAGGAAATGCAAGGAAATACACAGAAGTGGTGGTGAACTGTGCACTTCTCAAATTAGTTTTACACTTTCAGTTTAGAAAAATAAGTTGAAAATGTGTTGGGAAATGTGAAATTTTCCTTGGGAGCTTAATGACTTATTTGCATAAACCACAAAATAATCAAACAAACCTGAGGCTGGCCTTTAAAGTGCACACCAAAGAAATCATATAGTCTATTCTTGTGTTATTTTAACAAAATCGTTAATTGACCTCACAGAGTGGTAGTGTAAAATGTGTGTAATATAGTTAGGTAGTGAGATAGACTGTTCAATAAGACATTAAGAAATAAATAGCATATGTGTTAATAAATAGATTCAGTGTAAAACAGGGGAAGAAGTGTCCTTAATGACTGATGCACTACAGCGTGTCATTTTATACTTAAATTAATGATGCAATTTAGGAAAAATGCAAAGACACTAGTAGTAGTCATATCAAAATTTTATTAAAGCATGTGTGAGTAATAAAATATTTTATTATTAAAATCTGGGGTTTGTGTTCTTGGAGGCAATTTAGATTCACAGAGCTTGATGGCACACTAATTAATTATGATCCAAATGAACTTGTGCTTGTCTGTGTTGTCATTTAAATATTTCATGAAATCAGATAATCTAAAGCTGAAGGCAAAGATTTCATGAGATGGTTCCAAAATCAATCCATTGATAACAGCCATCTACCTACTTTAGTTAAAGACACATTCCTCATGCCCTGCTCTCACTTTTGGCTCTTTTTACCAGTTTCTTTCCTCTTTTAAATCACCTGGGGGAAAAAGTTATAATAGTGCACAGTTCAAGCTTCCATTTGCTGTATTGTAAACTGGATAGAGGCCATGCATGATTGCAAAAGAGCTCAGAAGGGCTCTCACCCTCACAGGTATAAATAATTTTGTAAATAATTATATGCTATATACGGTGTTTCTGAATACTCTGAGTAAGAAGTAACACACTGAGCACACACACTAAATTTTCTGCTCCTTCACAACTGAGTTGCAGTGAAGTGGTTTTTTCTTGTCTTGAGCTAACATCTATGTATTCACAAAACTGCCATATCCTTTGATGCAATTTTCAGCTCCAATAGCACGTAAGGTCTAGGAGTAAAAATAAATTAATAAATTCTTTTCAGAGGCAAGAGACAAAGTTTTTTGTTGCAAAGATACCTGGGAAAGTTTCATCCAGATTTTAAACAGTGCTAATGCCAAAGTCTCCAACAACAAAACTTTATGGCAAATGTGGCGCACAAGTTAAGCACCTCTTCGAAATTAGTCTTGATGGTAACACTGTGAAGACCTAGGGGAATAATTCTATAGCCATATAAAGTTGTTTATGGTTCTGTAATTAGACAGTAATCAGTCAGGGCTTGACATTTTAGTACTTCAGCCGGCTGCAATGCAAAAGTACCAATTTCAGCTACAAATCCCTCATTAAACTACCAGTAAAACAGGATTACTGACTGTTATGACTGTCAACATGCATTTTATTTTAAATAGTAATCAGAGAAATTATTGTAGTTCATTCTCTAAATATGCATATTTTCTCAATCCTTTTTTTTTTTGAAGTTTTTTGCTGCACTAAATTAAGTAGGATGAGGTCATGGAACATTTTCCTTAGAAATAGTGCACAGTTCTGTGCCAGTTTAAATCTTTAGCTTCAATTATAAAGAAAAATTAAGATGTGCTGTGGAGTGAAACTACAATGGGGAAAGATTAATTAGCTAATATTTGTGAAGCTCCAAAGATAAATCAGGCTATGCAGTGTGTGCATTAAGTGTTACTGTAACAGGCTTGCTAAATGCACGGTTGAGAGTTACTTGGAGGGTTGAATTTTTTCCCAGTTCACTCTCTGCCTCTCAGATCTTCCAAAGTGCAAGGACTTTGCAGCCAGCAAGTAGGCGCTCATGATAATCTCGCTGGCACTGGTGGATCGATACTGCTCAATTAGGTTAGCCCACACTTCTTTCACAGTCTATTAGTGCCTCTACATGTCTCATCGCACTAAATCCTTTGGGGGGAACCGAATGATGAATCATTCCTCATTTGCAGTTCCTTGTCTATGGAAGACAATTTAGCAAATTGGTTGTTTTGGGGGCAGCAGTGACCAGTGAAGAAAAAATTCCTTTTGTGAAGTGAATGATGCCTGGACTGAAATATTCCTGCCCAAGCAGAACCCAAACTATGGACTTCTAGGTACAAGAGCTTCCCAGAGAAGGTTTAAGAATGGGACTTGCAGGTAGCACCAAGCTTACGCTAGCCATTTTGTTAGATGTGGATAAAAGATAAAAGAATAAGGGTCTTCTTCAAAGGCTGAAATCTCATTATAAATGTCTCAAATCTTTGCTTTCCTTTTAAATAAATAATGCTCTCATTGAAGACACTTTTTCTGTAGTATTTTTCCTTTTTCATGTTGGAGGATATGCAAAACCTTCAAACTAATTTAATCCTTTCCATTTTGACTGCCTCTGATCTACTTCACTGCTTATCAGCTACAGATCTTCCTTTTATTCAGATATGAGGTGTTGCCTTTCTTGCTACCATTGGATAAAATCTGAAAAAGCAATGTTTGATTGAATAATAATAACAGTGGTAATACTGCTTCTAATAATAACGGGATGTAGGATCTGTCCTCCCACCTAAGAAGAAGTAGTCTGCACCACTACGCAAAGAAAAGGAATGTGCAGTTCTCAATATTAACCCAGTGATAGTTTCTTTAAACCCACTAATGTTGTATTTTCAGTATTTAAATGTAATTTCTGACATTTAATTTGACATGTTTACAACTTTTTAATGAGTCTTTCCCATAAATCTGAAGAATATGTTCTCTGAATTTTTCACTTAATTGCGGCCTAGTAGCAATCTATTTTGACAGTGATAACATCATTTTTTCATACTTATTTCGCTAGTGTGTCATGTAGCCATTTACTGGACTGTTCAACTTTGCCCTGGTGGCTGCATTTGTAGCCTTAACTTAGAATTTCCCCCCCCAAAAAAATGGTTTACTATTGTTTTCAGGCTTCTATATTTACTTTCTATTTTGCTATTAAAATCTCTTTCCTGTTTAGCTGAATTCTCTTTCTCTTCTCTCACACACAAGTTGGTTAGTTGGTCTTCTGATCTATGCAGAAGTAAGAAAAAATTGATAGTGCCTCCTGGTTTTGCTTAGCCCCATGACAGTGTTGTGCTACCTGGTGAAACCAGAGCAACTGGAAATCAGCTGGGCAGTCGTGCCCTTGTGGAGAACACCCTGGTTCTGTTCCTGCCTTGCTCTTCTCTGAAGGAACCAGCCAAGACTTCTATGCAAGACCAGCAGAGCTTGGCAGTTGTAGTTATTCACTACAATTGTAGTGAATATTGAAAACTAGGACGCTTGTGAATATTTTAGTTACTTTTCGGTAGACGTCAGAAGGAAGTTCCAGGTTACTGCATGATAAATAATAGAGAGCTGTGATTTATTTACTATTTATACACTCGGCGTTTGTCAGAAGTAACAGCGCAAGTGAAAAGTCCTGTGTCACCATAAAATTTTCCTTACCTCATCACAGTTAAGCTGTAGCTGCAGCTTTTTGCTCAAGGAGTGTTTGCAGAATTCTAGTCTCTAATTCACTTAACCTCTGTAGGGCTGTGCAGAGCTGCCACACTCCAAAATGCTGGAGATAGGATATCAAGTTCCTTTTGTGAAACAGATTGGAGAGTTGTGTTTCAGTTCTGCTGTAAGGCCTGGAAGTGCCTTCAAATGCAATGTGATTTAGTATACCCAGTATGAGTTATATTCTTTGATTTCTACATTTTTAAGCACTCTGGTTGTGATGTACAATATTAAAAAAAGGAATCATTTATCAGCTCTTTAATTATTAGTGAGATGGATGGTGTAGTCTGATGTTATGGGAGGATATGTTCGTTTTTTCTGCTGCCAGAAAGGCAGTGGGATAGTTGAGGATAAATGTTCAATCAGGGAAGTTCTGGTTTTGTTACTGCATACAGGCAGTGGATTCTTTCTTGATGAAAGAAAGCCTCTGTCTTCCTGGAACTGTAGTTTCACTTAAACAAGCTCCTGAAACTTCTGGAGTTAGATGTGCTCTATACCATCCATCTGTAAGTGGCCATAACAGGCAAATTTGGGTGTGATTATAGATTTTCTGATTTTAAAACACCATGTGTAGATTTGCTGCGCATTTATTACTGCTGCTGGAACCCTGAGGGTGGTGTCTTTTTCATACTCAGAAATACTAAGAAAAGTTACCTGATTTTTTTTTCTAAATAATTTAAATAAGTTAATCCTAAATCAACATTTCTGAAGGTTCCAGTTGCATATTGGTAAAGATAGTATTTGCTGTTTCCCTCTGGAATTTAACAATAGTTTTACTGTTCATTAGTAAGAATGTTTCTTTTCCCCTTGTTGATATTCCCATGCTTTTGCAACTACTTTGAGGGAGTAATGCATGGCCACAATGTAGACAGCAGGTTCTCTTATCTACTGGGTTCAGTGTTTCATTTATATTTATTGATTTTGTTGTTGTTGTTGTTGCTAAGAGTTGTAATGTTGTAGGAATGTGGCTGGAGTGTGCTTTTTTTAATGTGCAATTATTTGGATTTTCCCATTTCTGTGTTTTGTAACAAATTTTCTCGTGAACAGTTTTATTCATCATTAGGTACTTGGATTCTGTAAGAATTAAAACCTTGGTGGTTTTTTTGTTGTTTTTTTTGTTGTTTTGTTTTGTTTTGTTTTGTTTTACTAAGTTTGTATTGTGCCACTTAGTCTTCAGGTTAGGCAATTTTCTGATAGGAAGTAACAGCCATAGCAGCAATCATGCTTCAGCTGAATATCTTGGGACTGGATCTGAGCTCCTGAAAGCTTTTGCTTATTTTTGCCTCATTAAAGTTCTTGCTCTAAAGACATTTTGCTGCTGTTGACTGGTCTGCAGTCTGTGATAGTACAGGCAACTTACAATTGCCTGGAACATCTTTGTCACATCTTTGCACTTCTCAGGAATACATTTGTTATCTTTGTCACAATTACTGCATGCTGGTGTTTCTTCTGGATTAAATGAAGTTGTATCTTATATTGATCTAAAACAACAGTGCATGTACTGCCATTCTGCAAAGTGATGACTTTATAAAGTGTTTTCTTAATGCAGTTACTTGAACTACTCCTTTATTTCCCGACAGATTTAAAAGTGCATTTAGATTTACCACCTTGTCTGTGCAGCCCAGGGCCCACCACACAGATGTGTTGGGGGGCTGGAGCTGAAATAGGGTCTCCTGAGAGGCAGCTGGGCTTGTGTGGCATTCATGGAGGTGTTTGATGCACACCAGTGGCACCCACTGGGCAGAGATGGTGGCAGATGAGAAGGGGCCACCAAAGTCTTGCTCACATGGAACCTCTCTGAGGAGGCTGGCTGGCCTTGTCTTCACCCCTTACCATTAGCCCAAAGAACATTGTTTTCTCCACATCAAATATCCTCTTTATTTCTAATGTAATTCAGTTGCTGTTGTATTTCCACCTAATTCACATTTGCTGTATTCCCTTTGTCCCTAAGTCTGCATGACATTATACCATAAATGCTTCAGCCTCTGTTAAATCTTAATGAGAAGAAAACTGGCTTGAATTAACCAGGTCTGGCTGTATCAATATTTTAGCAACGTAATTTAAGACTATATGTAAAATGTGACTTGTAATTCAGAGGATTATCTACTGTTGTATAATGAGGGGATGGAAAAAAGATAACATTTTAATGCCTTTTAAGGCTTTTTGAAATTAAGTTCTCCCTTGGTTGTACTTGCAATCAAAAGGATTTTTATATTTTTATTTTATTTCTGTTTCATCTCCAAGCTTTACAGAAAAGCCCTCCAGACCAGTGGAATGAAACTAGGATCAAATAGTGGGTTATTGCTGAAATTAAGGACCGAATTGTCATGCTTCCTCTGCAAGGAACTGTCTGTTAAAGCTCCCTTGTTCCCTGAGATTTACATTTAATGGTGGAACTGCTTCTGTTTGTTCTCTTATTAAGAAGGTTTTGTAGCTCAGTAAGAGTGATGAAGTCACTTCAGTCTCGTGCCTGGGAGGATCAAGGCTAAACTGTTTTGAGCCGTATTTTTCTATCTCCCCTCAACCCGTTGCTCAGGGATCGTGACAAAAAAAACCCATCCCAGCAACCACAAACCAATTTGTGTTTATGTGACAGTTGCTGCCACATATAATCTATCTTTTAAATGAATTGTATATCACAAGTATAATACTTACCTGACCACAAGTGTGACACACTTAAGAGTACCTGTAGCTTTTCTTTAATGTTTATTTTCCTAGAGCTGGTTTGAAAAGTACTCTCTCACCCTAATGTAATCTCTCCAGAATTTCCCCTGGTATTATTGAAAAACATTTTTAATGAAAATGCTAAAGGGCGCATCTGCCCCCTGCCTTTGCAATCTGATATCTACCAAGTCTTGGCTTGATTGCAGCCATTTTATCAAAATCCACTAGATGAACTATCAAAAAGGGAAAACAAAGTCTCTCTCTATTTTCTTCCCAGAAAATGCCAGCACACTAGTTGGGTTACAGGCTACCTCCAACTAAAGTAGTGAATTCAAATGTTGAAAAAAACTAATTCCTTTCTCAGTTGTTTTCATCCAGTTATTCCCCAATAATAAGCAAGTTTTTAGAAGAGAGCTGCTCCACCCCTGTTAACTTGAAGTGGCTTCTGAAAGCAGATATAAACCACTATATCTCATTAGCAGTGTATCAGTGTTTCCAAGGAAATTGGCACTGCTCATGGCAGTTGTGGCATCATGTCACCTTTTCTTGGCTTTCACCTTTGTGATTGATTCACTGTGCCTTTGACCATTTGAGTCTTTGTCAATGCCCAGTCATCCTGGAAAAGCAGAAATTTTACTCTCATAAAAGAAAAAACTCTCTTTTTCAAACTGGACCTAGGCAGAGGTATCTACAGCACTGGTTTTCCAGAGTTTATAAGATTCCCATTTGGCACTTGACAAGGAACTGGCCAAGAATGTAAAAGCTTTTTGAAAGGCCAATTTCTTGATTGACCTTCACGGTGTATATCTGATACAATGGACTAAGTCTCATGAAAGCTGCAGACAAACTTTGCAAATTTTCACACTCCAGTTTCTGTCTCCATGCAACCTCAAGTAAAAAAAAAAACAAAACAGAAAAATTATTTCACTAGTGCAATTATCATCAACATCATCTGCAAGCCTGTTAAGAATGAGAGTGGCATCATTTTTGCATGCAGTTTGAAAAAAAATCAGTATTGCTTTGATTCTAAGTATTGTGATTTGCATCAGCTCTTTAAAAAGGAGGGGTGTGATCTGAGCTCAACAAGAAAGATCCAGTCCTGTCTGTGAGTCTTTTCCTCCAGAGTAAATAAAAAAAAAAAATTAGTGTAAATAGATTTTTCAGGAGGTGTGTAGAATTTTGTTTCTTTTTGTCTCTTTGGAAGTGCTTTGTTTTCATGCAGAGAGTCAGTAAATAGTCATACACATTGACGTGAAAAGTATGGAATTCTGGTTTCTCATCCCAGAGACTCAGTCATTCATTTGCCATCTTCAGTTCACAGCATATTGTTTCTCCTGCCTTATTTAATTTTTAAATTCCAACTTGTGTCATTACAGAGTTTGGCTGAACACATGAGATCTATTACTGAGAATCACAACTTTTCTAAACTGCTTCTGAGGGCTTGCAAAATCTCATTTTGGGCCACCTCCCTTTTCCCACTTCTTTGTTCATTATTTAAGACCAGTGTGCCTGTGCACTCTTTGTCTTTCTTAACTGGTAACATATCAGGTAAGCAAAACAATTAAAAATGGCATCTGTTAATGAGTTCAATATATCTACCCAGCAGTAGGACCAAAAATATTCCACATCCTCAAGTTGCAGTAAAAATGACTGCTTTAGGAGTTAATGTTTTTTTCATAATTACCAAATGAAGCTCTGTTATTTTCCTTTATGATTTTAACTATCCTGTGTTTCTGAACACCCACTTCTTGTTTATGGACCCATTCATTTTGTAGAACCATCGTTACCTTATAAAATTACCAAAAAACTTCTGTTCCATGAGTATCAACAGTATTACTAATTAATATCTTTTTATGGACTGAAAATCTGCTGTGTTGCCAGTTAGTATATTAGAAAAATTTATAATACAATTGACCATCTGCTAGTTATATTCTATGATATTGGCTTGCTCTATCAATAGAGGTAAATATTGCCTTAAATTGAAAAGTCTGCTGTTCACAGTGTTATTAATTTTTTGTTTGTACTCTCTGAACAGCCCCACAGCTTCTTTTATAACTTCTATTAAGAAAATAAGATCAGTTACTTGGTATTAGTGCTCTTGTTTTTATTAAGAGAATGTGAATCTATGAATCCTATACAGTGACAACTCTATTGGAGTATCTTGGCTCTCCAGTGGTTTAATTAATAAACATACATTTGCTCATTTTGTTGGAGCAGGTTTATTGGTATAATGTAATAATGTTTTACTGGTGAACAAAACTCTCCAAATCTTCAGCTTGATTAATTTCTTAGCATAAAAATAAAGTGTATTTCTTAAAAAGATTATTCCAACATGAATTTAATATAGCTGGGGTTTTTTTATATTAATGCATTTCCATAGAATTGTTTTCCTTTATTTTGTCTTTCATTTAGCCCTTTGGACTATTGCAGTTAAAAACTTTTTTATATTTTTAAAATGATCGAATTTGCTGTTTCCTGTTTTATGTGAATTAACTCCATTCTGTTCACAGACACATGGAAATCTTGCCCAAAATTTTAGATATGTAGTTAAGTTACCTTTAGACCAAATTGTCTTTGCTGCAGATAGCTTTTAAATGTTGATAAAAGAAGCTTTAGAATATTATTTCGAAATACTGCATTTTCTCCTTTGGATGCTATTTCCCCAGGTTAGTTTAACTTCTTTAACAGAGAGTTAAAACAAAACTGGACCTAAAATGTTTCATGAGTCTTGGTGTGTACACGTAAACTATGACCATAAGTGATTTCTAGTCTAAATATATATTGAATTACATTAAGTTGTAATTCATATTATTGTTATTCCTCTGTGTGTCATTTTCTCTCTGATTTCCAATCCATTTAGTGTTTGGACACCTAAAGAAGCTAAAGAACTCTAATTTTTTTCATAGTACCCTAAAGGGGAGTTTGCTTTTGTTACTCATTTCTGGGAACACCTGTGCACTCTTGAGTTTAATTGGGCTACAGCTGGTGCCACTGATGTGTGGAACGAACAGGGCTTTGCAGCCCGACTGGAAATCTTGACATTGTGTGTCATTGTCTGGTTCCTGAGCTATTACTGTGCACAGGTAAGTTAGAAGGTCTTCTGATTTTTAGGGAATTGCATTCTCTGTGGGCTGGTGCAGCTGATTTAGGAAGATCAATGCTGTGGATTGTGAGTGCATTACACACTAGGGCAGAAAAAATCTGCTGGACACCCACAGAGTTGGGTTGCTGTTTGGAGAAGTTAGGTGGTCATCTTGCATCTTTAAAATGCTGAGGAGAGATCTAGAAAAAAAGAGAGAGGAGCTACACATTTTATGGTTTTGAAAGTGGGATGGAAAGCAAGCTACCTATCTCCTGGCCCATGGAGATTCTAGAGCAATGGTACAGTGCAAGGAAGGAGGAAATAAGATTGAATTATGTACCAAATACCCTGGTCAGAAATAGGAGAAATTTGAAAACAAAATATTTTTGTGGTTAGTTTTTTTATCTGTGGAATATATTAAGTTTAGGAATGGTAATAAAAGAAGTAATATTGACCTAAATTCTAAGAATTCCTCTGCTGAAGGGCTGAATAAAAACATCTAGTAAGGAAATCAGGGTATCATCCCCTGTGAGTGAAAGATGACCTAGTGTTCATTTTCTTCTGCACCTTATTTCTGTAGTTTTGGTGGCTGTTTTGCACAGGCAGTAACACATCACTGCATGAAGAAGATGCAAACAGTGGCTTGACTGATAAATCAAGTTCACCAGCTTTTAAGCTTATGTTACAATCAGTTCAAAGCACACAGTACCCCCCCCCTGTGCCCCCTCATAGGGAAGAGATGGAGGGGGTATGGGACAGAGCAGTGGGTCTGGCTACTGTCTCTGGTCTGCTGAAGAGCAAAGCCTTGGCTTGTACAGCTGAAATAATTTCAGCATAAAATTCCTGTGGTGGCCTTGAATTACCACAGACAGACTTAGCCATTGGCACTTTTTGAGGACATGCTGCCAGGGGACCAGCTGCTTCCTGTAGGAGACCTGCCATCTGGAGCTTAGAGAGTGATCCCTTTGATAGACATCTCTGGCAGTGGATGGCTTGCCGCATGCAATTTTTCCTCTTTTTCTTTTTTTTATTCCCCCCCTGAAGTTTTGGGAGGATTTCATACAGTAAACTTTGTGGAGATATGTTGAAAGATTTCTCTCCGGGTTGACAGTGGGGGAAGTTAACTGAATAATTGGTTGGGGTTCAGCCTTAAATAACTACAGTTCAAAGTTGGAAAGTGTGGCAGAGGACTGAGGGTCATGTCAGAGAGCAGCAGCCAGAAAGTGAGTGGATGCAGTGTGATACAAGGGGGTGAAATGATTGTGTTCCTGACAGGAATCTATTCAGTAGCAGGTTTTTTTGGTGTGTGATTAGAAATTTAAGGGAAAGAACTTTCTAACATGAAATCCTCTGTTGAGCTGGAACTGCTGAAGAAAGCAATGAAGTTGGGAGTGATTTAGACAAGCTTGGCTTCAAGCTGGATAGATGGATTTCCAGTTACACATGGAAAAATATAGAATAACAATAACATGGGATAAAGGATGCAAAAAGGGAGCATGCACTCACTAGCCAGAAGTTAATAAATATTGTACAGGATGTCAGTCTGGAGACAGGACTAGGTGGAATTGTAAAATCCCTGTGATAGAAAACAAAGAGTAATTGAGGCTGCATTCTCCTTATGGGGTCTAACTGCTGACTCAAAATACGGAAAGATAAAAGATCTGATAAAAAAGAATCTGATGCAGATTGTGGATCCATTTCTTCCTAGCAAAGCAGACCTATGCTTGATAGATTGTCACCTTTGACCTTTTCCTGCAGTTTAGTTCCAGGTCAGTTTATTCTGGAAGTGTTCAGGAGGCAAAGCAGATTGCACATGGTGGCTCTGAGCTGTGTGCTGTGGTGGTAGGTCATTCACACCCTTCTGCAAGAGCGGAATTGGTCCCTGGGATTTTCTGCTCCAGTTCTCTTAGTTTTGTGATAAACATTCTTAGGACAAGACAGTCCTACACCATCTTCTCGAGTAGCAGTGAAATGTCCAGGGAGAGTTGGCCCTTTTAAAGCAGCCCTTAGCTTAGCAGTGAGGCCAGGAAGCAGGAGGGCAGCACATCCACCATGCCAGTGGATGCAATGGTAAATCATCTGCTCATTAATATTTTGCCCCTGATTTGCTTTATGACTTTGCTTTATTTTTTTGTACCTCTATCATCTTGACTACCAAAGTGGAAGCTATTCAGATAATAATGGTCCTTGCCATGACTTGCACAAGTTCTACAATAGCAGGGCCCTGCTCTTGCAGGTCTGTGTCTATGCAGTGCTCACATTTACAGAATCATTCAGCTATTTGTTTTTATTGTGGTATCAAGGAGTTCACAAAACTTGTGCCAAAGGCGTAACAGTGAATTAAATGAAAAGCTTTGTTTTATTTTTATTTCATTTCATATATAGCTCTCATTCTTTGTAGTACAGCAAAATAATAAATAGTTGCTGCAAATAATTAAAAGTAGAAGTGCAATTTAATTATTCCACGTTCTGGAAACACTATTTGTTTTGTGCGGACTTCAAGACAAGAGAGATAATTTCTTTTACATGAAGCTTATGTTATTGGGAAATGAGAGGAGAATTCATCACAGACTTTGAGAGCTTCAAGCTCTAAACTCTTTTACTTTTTAGTGGTACATAGACCTGGCATAGGTAAAGCAGACGTGAATGTTTACAAATGATTACTCACTAAGGAAATTATTTTTGTCACATGAGAGAAGCTATGCTATGCTGGAATACAGGTGATGGGTTTGGAAATGTTTTTTTTTGTGAAGTGATGCAACAGTCTTACTGCCATGTCACATGTCACCATTATTCTTTCTGCTGTGTTTGCTGCAGTTATAAGAGATTACCAACACGTGTTGCCCACCCTCTGTGGAAGGATGAGTAAAGCCACAGCAGGAGCAGTGGATAGAAATGTGTGCCAGTTCTGTACTCCCAGCACTGAGCTGCATTCTCTGGGCCTGGAGTACGCTTTTGTTTCTGCTGCAGGTGCATTGGTTTTTGACAGCAGCAGCAAGGAGTACCAGTGTACTCCAGCTTTGTGACATTTTGATGTGATCTGCAGGGAAGGAAATTCCCATGTCTTGATTCCTTGCTTTTGTTAAGAGCAGCAGTTCCTAACTATTCATATATGGCATTATTGAAGTATCACAAAGAAAAGCCAAAGTAGAAACCTGTGTGCTCCCTTCTGAAGGTTGGTGGGGCAAATTTGGGAACTATGAATGTGTGATTGACCAGAGTCTTTAACCCTGCCCTGGGCATTAGTTCTTGGCTGCTTTCAGAGGTAGGATGCTGGGTTGCTACAATTTTACCTGTTTCCTTCTGTGTTCTGTGTTTCATAAGCAGCAGGCAGGAGACTTGGAAAGTCTCTATGATAAAGCAAACAACAATGGAAATTAAAAGGAAAGGGACAAAATTTTTACTCTCTGAGGTACAAAATGAAAACAGAACCCATTGTGTAAATTAATTTTCTTTTTTTCCCCAATGATACTGCTTGTGGTCCATTAGAGGATATAGCAGTAATCTGTTAGGACTAGGCCTGCAGCAGATGAAACAAAAGAAAGTCAAAGTATCAGAAGCCTGACCAATGAAAACTAGTGGAGGATGAGAAATGTTAATGTTTCTGGATCTATCAAAAACTGCAACATAAATACCTCTAGTCAAAGGTTAATTAAATCTGAAAACAATATTACATCTTTCTGTGTAATATCAGCTTTCCATTGGCATTTTTACAAAGTTTTGCAGCCACCTGATTTTATCAACAGAGTGTTTTGGATTTGTCAATTAATTGAATGATTCTCCTCATAAAATGGATCTGGCTAAAGATGTGAGCATAGAGAAAAAAGTATATTCTTTTAAAATTTAAATACCTGAAAAATAAGAAAACATATTTTTAGCTCAAAGATAATTTTTGACTGAAAGAATTTGTTTGGGAAAGGTATCAGAGAAGTGGAATTAGGTGTGGAAGCTGGAACCTAAAAGTAATTATTTGCTTGTGTTATAATATCTGTTATTTATTGTTATGTAAATAGTTTCTCAGGTGCTGTTCACATATTTTAATTTCCTTTACTAAGTTTAGTCTAATAAGAGCTGGTTTATTCCAACACTGTACTTGCTTGATTAGAAAGGCTTTTCCTTCTATCAGTTTTCATCAGTTTGTCGTTTCCCTTGAAGCTGATACAGTAGGTACAGTATTCAAGGTGTTATTCTGAGTAAAATTAAAAAGAAATCACCCTATGTACCTTCTGTAAATAATTTGATCATCTTTTTCCCTCAAAATTACTAATAAGAAAAAGATTCAGTGGTTGGATTCTGAAAGGACAGGTTTTGTAACATCCATTTTCTTTTGTGTACACTTCCCACCTACTATTGCAAAACAGGCATTCTTCACTGTAAGTATTTTTTGTTGATGCTTAAAGGTTCAATGAATAATTCAGCCTCTTTACCCTTCTTGCTTTGCTGCACACCTATTGAGCTCTCAGAGCAGAATTGTTTCAATAAATTCTGACTTACTTTACAGCTCCAATTTCATGCCTGGCCCTTCCTAATACATACAAGCAAAACTAAACAACTGAAAGAAAGAAAATATCTGTACAAATTGTTTTATGAAATCTCGTGTGTATGCAATAAGCCCATCCCATCCCTCCTGAATTGAAATGGATTGATCAAATGAGTTTGCAATCCTTTGATCAGGCAAACACTGTTGTGTTACAACTCTGTCCGCCAGTGTGAGAGTTCAAAAATACTGTAAAGTTGCAGAGCACAGTGAGTGCAGACTTTAAAGATCATGAGCACATCAATGTGTATGTGCATTAATAAAGAAAAGTGGTGGGAAATGGAACCACTGAGTCATGCATTTAGGAAGTTTTATGTCTGTGTGGGTGCACTTCAGGGTGATTGCAGGTAGGTAGCACAAGCTCTGCATGTGCTTTTAACTTTTCCATCGTGACAAAGTATGAATAAACTCAGCCTATCTTAGCTTTAATCATCAACAGTTTTTTTTTCAACTTCTTCATTCCCATATTGTTTAGTTCACTAAAATCTAATAATGTGCTGAGGGGTCAGCAGGGGGAACAATGGTTTTAACCTTTATTACAGAGGTATTGCCAATATTGGAAAAGCGAGGATTTCTTCAATAAGCACAATGTAAAAAGTGATTCATTCCTCAGTGTAGTCAAGATAATCATAGCTAATCTCACAATGGAAGGCAGAGGTTTCTCCCCAGATGCCAGAAATATTCGGGAACCTGAGTACCCTTGCAGTCAGGGGGATTTAGGGGTCCATTGTGACCCCACATTTACTTCTTCTGGAAAGGTGAATGATAGGATTAGCCACAGAAATTTGAAACAAATCCCTATGAAGGGTTTTGTTGTCCTCCACAGATAATAAAAGGTGTGTATCATCATGTTACTTAACCTTGCCTTAGTTATGAGTGTTTATTAAGAGTTAATGCTTGCAATTATTAAATTAAAAAAGAAACATATTCTTAGAAAGCCAGAAGAGATCATTTGCAACTTATTTCTTGAGAGCTTCCTTCCTGTGCATTTGTTTCAGTTGAGTAATCATCTGGACTCTTCCGAAAATGAAAATCTGATGGCATTTAAATTAGAATTTCTGCTTTTGCTCAGTCACCAACTTGTGAGACAAGTGTCTTAGAGTTCGAATTGTTTAGGGGAAAAATAGAATGTCCCTTTCACAAGGCCTGATTGTCTGTGAAAAATAAATGGTAACAATAATTGAAGGGAAAATATGATAGAGTACTCGAAGTATAATTTAAAGCCATATTTTTCTCTGTGATGAAGCAAAGGGATTTGATTGTCCTAAAGAAACAAAACCTCTGGCTGCACATGAGCTGTCCATAATGTCTTCAGATTTGTGAGTTCTGTTTTTTCTGAGTAGCACTGGAAGACCTTGGCTGCTAAATTATTTGCTAGACCTCAAGGCATACTTAAATGTAATTTTGCTTTTTCTCTTCCACATGAAAAAAAAATATTGTTGACAAAAGTTGCTTGGAAAAATCTTTTCTGAAGAGCAGTTATAATTCAAACACTAGCAGTGCAACTTCTCCCAGTATGCCCCAAGGGACAAGTCTTTAGGAGTTTCCTAAATGGAAAGACTCATGCAGGGTAAGATAAAGTGAGAAGCTCATTTATTCAGGCTGTTTTTTCAAAAAATTTAGATGTGCTCATTTGGGAGTAAAATGCATTTAATATTTCTGAAAATGATAGAATGCTTTAGTTTGCCAGTTGTTTTTTCAGTGAGATCTTCATTTGAAAGTGAATAGCCAGTGTCTCTACCGGCTGTTACAAAGGATAATTGAGTTGTTATTTAGATTTCAAAAAATCAGGGTTACATGAAAAATAGATTGTTCTGTGAGATATCACATAAACACTTTAAAAAGTTTTAATTGTTGCTCAGATACATCAGGCTAAAAATGAGAACAGCTGTACTCTCATCTTGTATTTTTTCCCCAGACTCCTAGTATCATTGTCTAAATATTATCTATTATTAAACTTGCTTGCTGCTTGTCTCAGTAATATTCTCATTTGTGGATGACGATGCGGAGATATTAGTCCTCTAGAGCTCTCCTAAGGGGAAAAAATATTCCAGATAATGTTCCAAAAATTTTTTAAGTCTTATCATTTTCTGGGTATACCTAGCACATACTGACAGGTTGGCATATTAGCATTCTTTTTTTCAAAGAGTGTTTCAGTGAAAAGTGACTATACATCACTCACATTACCTAATTATATTCTGCTGTTCATATCTCATCAAGCATGCAAGTTGTTGGGACAGCAGTTCCAAGTTATAGCAGATGGAAGTCACTATTTTTATAACTATAAATAGTTAATTTACTGTCATTCTTTATTCCTCCAGAGGTGGGGGGGGGAAAGGAAGTCAGTTGATAGAGTAATAAAAAGACATTTACAATGTTTTTACACTGGCTTTTATCCTGGCTTTGTGTGATTGATCTTTTTAGATGTTGTTTGGTTTTTTTTGTTTAACGACAACAGTGGGAGCATAATGTAATTTCTGTTATAACAGTTGTTTAAAATTATTATCCTCCAAGTAGTGCTATCTTTTTGGAGAATGACACTATCACAATGATCATGTGGCCTCTCACAGTTTGTGTCATGTTACTGACCTTAGTGCCCACCCTGCATATTGGTCAGTGGGAAACACATGCCTGCAATGAAAAAATGCAAATGTATGGATGTGGCAACAGTCAAAAGAGATTCACTGCAATGAGTGCATGAATTCCACTTTGTTCATGCCTTTAATCTTCTCTGAGTTTTTTTCTCTCCAAAGCTTTGTATACATGTCTTCAGTGTAAGTTTCAGCTGAGCCCTACTCTTGCTGACTGCAAAATACTGCTGTGGGGAGAGGAGGCATCCCTGCAGCAGCGAGCACTCATCCACAAAGTACCAAACGTGTGGTTGTATCCTCTGCCGTGTCATGCAAAGAGCACACACAGGTATAGTAGCCAGGAAGCCTGTGGCATGATCACTGCTGAAAGCAAGAATTTTGTATATTTTCAATTGGTTTTTTTATGCAAATGAACCTTGATTTCATTCTTTTCTTCCTAATTTAAGGATCTGAAATAGTTTCTTAGTTATCGGAATAAGGCAGTGACCAGTACATACTTTTTTTTAACACTTAGAAGTATGGCAATTACTTTTCTTTCTCATAGCTTTTCAGAATTTGTTGATTCCCTTAGTCACATGAGGGGATGTCTCCAGCATGAGCAAGGGGTCATTCAGACATTCTGCTTCGCTTTCATAATTTTCATGCAAAGATAGTTGGAAGGATTGTGCTTAGACTCAAAGAGTTCAAGTTTCGGTCCTCATTTCCTGCTCTGCGATGCAGGATATCTGATAGCTTCTCCTGCAGGTTTTTAAACCTTTTATCACATGATGTGAAAGATTTCACACCAGGCCAGTCAGGTGTGCAGACTGGGTCCTTGGTGCGTCTATCAGTTTCCTCATAGCATCTCCCTGTAATAAGCTGGGATTTGCACACCCCAATAGATTTTCTGTATCTTTCCTTCTAGAAGGACTTGTTTAATATAAAGCAAGGCACAGATAAATGGTCTGTCTAATGGCAGAGTCCTACTTGGCTCCTGTACTCTGAGAAAAAGATTTCTCATTAATTTATCAGACTTACATTCTCCATCCCACTCACAAGCTGCTCGCTTGCTGCAATAAGTCATTCAATAAGTCCAAAATTTATTGCATCTCTTTTCCTGAGTAAACTGTGCAAGTCTAAAGACAATCTCCTGAGTTAAAAAAATTCTGAATGGTACTCACAGATTTGCTGCAGATTCAGTAAGAGGTGCTTTGTTCTCTCAGTTGTTGCTTTTACTTAACTAAAGACGGTAAAATCTGTGACCAAATACTGCAACAATAGAAAGTTGAAGTGAAGAAAAACTCTCATGATATGTTGAACTCTACATTTAAGAGAACCTCACCATATAAAATCAGAAAATATTCTTTGTCTTCTCTCAACTACCAATTTTAATTCAAGTGATTAAAGCACTTGTGATATTTAGCTCCTTGGGTTAACAATGAACAGAGTAATTTAAGCTGCACTGAAGGGCACATTTTAAAGTTTAACATCTTCTGCATGCAGTTTTGATGAAAGCTTTGATGAAGATACAGTATTCAAATAAATGAATGTTTATTAATTAGGAAGATTCATTGGCAGGTGTAATGGGATTTAAAAAAAATGTTGGGAAGAATTTTTTTCTTGCTTTTTCTTAACTGTTGCAATTTTTACTGAATCTGATGATGAATAATTGAGGTCAGATTTCCAAATTTCAGCATTGACCTAAATCAGCTCCTACTGAAATCACTGTGAATTCTAACCATGTTTTGAGACAATGGTGGCTCTTCTCAGTCTTGTATGTATACTTTGGAGTGGAGGTGGGGGGTGGGTCAGTGAATGAACTGAGTGGTCTTTATTAGTTTTTTTAGTTCCTCAAGTAATTTAAACTATTGAAAAATATTCAGAATATAATTTTAAAGAGACAAAAGACAAATACCCGTTAGAAAGAAGTGTGTATTCTTAGCAGCATTTTAGGATAAATCCTCCCATGTTAACAGCTTTAAAGCAGTAAAGTTTGATTGTTTGCAACTGCATTGATTGTCAGATATCATCACTTCTGATGGAAACATTTCACTTAAAAATGCATTAATACTGTAAAATAAGTGTTGGACATATTAAAGCCCACTTACCTGAGAGGCAAATATTCAGGCATCTCACTGTCTGCCCTCCAAGTCACACAGTATGGATGACCTAATTTCCTTCTAGAAAAATCACATGCATTCGGAATAATTAATATTCCTGTTGAGACCTCTACTAAGTTAGTGTACTAGAAGAAACAAAATCATTTACTTATATCCCCCCTCACGCCTAGCCTGATCTCTAACTGCAGAGAGCAGTTGACTCAGCTTTTGTTTTTCCGTGTGATAGTGATCTATGCTGCTATCAACTCTTGAGGGAAATTCATTGTAACGGGTCGCTGAAGTACACTAGTAAAAAATCTTTTGTGTCTTCTGACACCGTTTTGGTTTTCTGACAGGGTTTTTGAAGGATGCCATGGAAGTTTGGTATAGTTGCTGTTAATTTCATTGATATTAGGTTGTGTTGATCACCAGGCTGCTTTGAAAATGTAGCCTTTAAAAAATGTTTACAAAAGCAATTAATTACTGAAAGCAGTATTTCTCCTATTATTCATGGATAACAGAATACAAGCGAAGGGGGGGGAAATTTGGACAAAAAAAAAGATAAGCCTTTAGACCTGTGAGTGACTTTGAAAATTCCCCTTCATTTAGGATCAAAGATTAGACTGATCTGATATTTCTGCTTCTGGGTTTCTTCGTCTGTCTTTGAGTTGCCTTGGAGTGTTCAAGCAAATCCTGGGGATTTCTATTGCTCCTTGTTGCTTATGAATGTACATTAGTTAAGACAGAATGAATGAGTACTTCTTCAAGAAGTTTAATGTTTTGAGTTATATCTTTATTTATGGTGCATATTATCTTTCTTGAAAATAATCCTCATAAATTCAGTAGAAATCAACCTGAGAAATAGCCATTAAGAATTTCTGATCTGAGTCTGATACAGGACTACAGCACCGTTACACACTGTAGAAGCATTCAAAAGCTGTTCAACCAAATGAGTGAAAATAAGAACTGACATTTGATTGCCTGGTTCTCCATAGTTCTCCAGATAAGGCTGTTAGGATCCAAGCTTGAACACAAAATATTTATTTTTCTTTCTGTTTTCATATGAAAAGAAGGATGTCTACGTTTGATTTCAGATTATGTATGATGATTCTACATTGTGATTTCTGAAAAGACTCCCATTGTGCATGCATCAAGCCTGGCAGTATCCTCTTGGGTTGAGCAGGTTTTTTTCATTTACATGCCCCATTTGCTGAGTTCTCAAGCTCATAGGTTGTTTTTGAAACATGGCAATAGGTGAAAATAGACCAGCCATCAGTATTCAGAAGAGAATTTTACTGGAACATCTCTAATTCAAATGTTGTGTCGGTGAGGCTTCAGCTGGAGTGTTGAACCTAACATGGCTGGGCAGAAAATAATCTTCTTATTTATGACACAGCAGAAAATTGTGCCACTTCGTTAAAAAAAAAAATTAGCTGAGAATTGAAAGCACATAATGTTTTCAGAAGAAACCCCTTTCTTTCAGTCCTTCAAGAAAAACTCTAAGGAAATATTTTTATTTTTAAAAAGATAACCATAAGTTTTCCTTTTAAAAAAAGCTTCCAAAATATTCATTTGTCTTCATTTTTATATATCCATTCCCATTGACAGCGCCTTAAGATACTCACTTAATTTTGTCTTTTTTCCCCTTCTTTAAAGGCAGAGTAATGAAATTTAATTGCATCCAAGTATTGTGAAGAATCTGAAAACAGCTAAAAGGAAGGATCTTAAAAAGTAGTAAATAGTATAACTTGGTTTTAAATGTCTTCATGAAGTGAAAAGCTCAAGTTTCAAAATGACATTAATTGTTTAATTGTTTTGGGTTTTGGGTTTTTTTCTGAAGGCTCATTTAAATCATGTACCAAAGAAAGCAGAGTGAGAATGGTATGGAAATTAAAAAAAAAAAAAAAAAAAAAAAAAAAAAAAAAAATAAGGCAGATGAGCAGAGTGAATGCATAGAGGAGGAAATTAATGAGTGCCTTCCAGTGGCACAGCCTGAAACTGTGTCATGGCATTGGGCTGGATTAATGTAAATGGTATGACAGCATGATTCTAGCAGTTGTAGTTCTGCTAATTGTTTGTGTTGATGGCTTAATGATGCTCAAAAGAAATGGTGCATTTCTCAATAAAATACATCTCACTGACACTTAAGCCAGCATTGTGTTCAGCACTAACCGAGTGGCTGTGAGCTCTGTGTAGCTTCTTTGCAAGTGTTTGAAGCAGTGGTAACCTTTGAGATTCCCTGAGGGAAAGAGAGTGTTATTCTCTGATTTAAAATGTATTACAACTGTTCACATGCTAAGCAACATATGCATTAGAGAGACTGCTGTAGGCTTGCAGGAAAGTTTGCATCTCTTCCTTGATAATATTGCCAAGTGCCTTTCTGAGCATACCTGTGCATTTTGTCCTCCTTGCAGGACTTCTTGTCTAACTGGGCTTGGTTTAATGGGAAGAAGAAAGCTTTAAAGATGAAATTTGTTAGTGTGGATAAGGATTTCTATTTCAAATATTATTTTTAAAGAAGAATATAAACATTCAGCAGCAGCACACACATAATTATCTTATGTAGGAAGACAGGACAGAAAAATTAGTGTAAGCTTTATCGAACATAGTGCCATAGAAAAGGCTGGCGTTACCCACAAAGTCCCAACCCCACCCAGAGGACAGGTGCAGCTGTCTCTGGCAGTCTCCACCTGTTGTAGAACACTCGAGGCAGAACCTTTAACATGCCCCTAGGTGAGAGGACAGCAATGCTGCTGATGTCCCAGGTCTCTGCAACAGTGGTGTCTGCATTAAATAAAACTCCCTTACATAACCATCCACAGCACATACCAAAGCCCCAGTGATGTCAATGACCTAATGGGAGCAAAGGAATCCCTGCTGAGCCCAAAACATTGGTTTGCCCAAGTGTGTGAGCTGATGCACACCAAGTACCTCAGAAATGCTGGTACCACTAACTCATGCTTGTTTACCTTGCTTAGCATCCCATTTTTAATTGTAGCAGTTGCTCAGTTGGAGCAGTATCAGCACATACAATACAATAGAAGTTATGTCCATGATTTTCCAACACCAAGACACTGTGTGCAGGCCAGGAGATGAAAAGTTCTTTTTACCTTCCATTTGTTTTCGGGGTTTTTTTGGGTTGGTTTTTTTGTTGTTTGTTTTTTTTTTTTGTAGATTTTTAAATTGGAGGTGGTGTTTATTTTGGGTGTGCACTGACAGATTTTTGAAATCTTTTCCCACTTAATAACCATGAAAAGGGAACCAAGGACCAGTTTCTTAAGATTTAAATTCTCACTGAGTTGCATGAAAGGATTTCAGGAGGGGGATTGTTGCTGATATTGGCTCACCTTGTCTTGCGTAGAATTTTTAGCTGTATGTGTGGTTTTGACAGTCATTTTGAAGGGTGAGAAATGGCTCCATATTTGCATTTTTAACATTCATTATGGAGAAGCCAGAAGCCTGTGGTTTTCAATTGCCTTTCTAACAGTGGTCAGATGATGAAGACAATCTGTTTAACAAACTGGCATATAAGATAGCTCTCTCCGTATGTCACACATTTGCCATTCCATCTGCTGGGTAATAAAGCCAGCAAAAACCCAGCCTGACCAGCCCCTTAGGTGATCTTCTTATTGTCTTCCTCAAGACACCAGAAAAAGTGACAAACTCATTTCAACTTTAACATATTTTGTTTCATTTAGTGCTTCCAGTTTTTCTTGATACTAAATAATGTAGTCAACACATAATAAGTATAAATCAAGTATTTGAAGTAAGGAGTACTTTTTACCCTTTGTCCTTAAAGAAGGAAATATCGGGAGTTGTGAGCATGTGATGCTCCTCACCAGTGATTTATAATAGGAACAATAGGTTAGTGCTTCTTATATTTTTAGGTCAATCAGTGTTACTGAAGAAGAGTCAGACTCACAATATTGGAAGATGACAACAGTCAAGATTGGTTCATTCTACTGTTTAAAGTGAATTTGATCGTTTTTGTATGCAGCATTCATCTCACAGTTATTAAAGAATAAACTTTGTAAAAACTTGGTGGTAACTAGCACTTCTAGTAAAGACGGCTTCTACCCCTCATAACAGGAAAAAAGATCTCAGCCAGGTGTTTAGTTATAGTCTGGCTACAAAGCTGGACAAGTGCAGCAATGAAGGGAAAGTCCAGTTTATAGCATTATTAGGAAGTAAATGCTGTCAGAATGCACCATGGAAACTTGAGCTTTAAGGAAAAGTGTTTTAGTTAGGCAGAAGTCTACCAGAAAATCCCTTCAATTTTTGAGAATTATTTGAGAAGTTAGAGGTGATAGTAGCAGAAGTTGATGATTTATTAAATGTTTGACTATAAGATGTTCTCAACTGAAGGATGTGATCACTAGCTGCAAAATCATTACTCATGTCCTTAATGGAGTTGGTCTTCTCTAACATTCCAGTTTTATGATGCAATTAGAAAGGGATGTTCAAGCACAACACAGATTTGCTTTGAACTTTTTCAGTTCGCTCTTGCAGAAATCTTCAAGTTGTGTGCACAAAAATTTACATTATTGCAGCCCATCTGATGTGGCCGAAGCTCTTACCTCAAGAGATAAGCAGCAGGTACTGAGAAGTCCTTGGTGAATGCATTGTGTTTTGGGGGGGATGTCTGTGTGTGGCGTTGCTACCATGCCCTGATTTAATGTCTAAAATCCAAGTACACATTGGAGAAGTTCACTTTTCTGCTTGGTGAAGCTCCTCTTTCTGCAGACAGAGTAGGACAGCCGTTCATTCTCGGTTCACAGCTCCATAAAGAATACTGTTTCTCTAGCCTAACTTTTTTTTTTTTAAATATGAGAAGAAATAATTAATTTTTGAGCCAGAATTTATCCTTTGACAGGCACAGTTGTGCAGCATATGCTAGCCACTGAAATCTCAGTGCCATGAAGACCACATAAGAGCTTCAAGAAAAATAGGCGCTGCCAGAAAATAAAGTATTGCAGTTTCCTTCTATTGAATCAAAGGAACTTCCCATGGCTACATCCCTGCACTGCTAGCCTGGAACTGAACTTCTGTTTCTGTGCTGTTTCCAGTTTTTATCAGTGCTTGCAGAAATCTTCAAGTAGCGAGAACTTCTCTTCTGTCCCTGACTAAAGTACTTCAAACCTAACTCTTCTGAAGCACTGGAGAGAATAGAGAGATGGCTTCTATTTTTTCCAGAAGAGCAGGTGTTTCTGAAACAGAGTGTAAATATGGATGGATGCTGCAGTGATGAGAGCATTTTAAAAGTACGTATAACACAATGAAGGGCTACTCCTGCAGGGAAGACTGGAACACGTTGTTTAAAACTTGGTAAAAAGGAGAGAGTTCAGCTTTTGATTACTTTTTTCTTTTATTTTTCAAACTCGGCATAAAACTATAAGGCAGGCTGTTCTAGCATTGATTATTATCTATTGATTGTATCATACAAAGTATTATATTATGTTACCAGTGATTATACTATCTTGAGTATTACCCTAGAGGAGAGAATTTTCATTCCCTCCCTGCAGATCTGTAAGTGACTGAACTCCTTTAAAGGAGCATACCTTGGCACTTTCATAGTCCTCATTAAAAATAAATAAATAGCAGATTTTTAAAGATCATTTTAGGGTTTTGGGAGTAAGAAGAGTCCACTGTGTATTATAAATCAAGTTCTGTTTAAGCTGTTTGTAGAAGTAAGTTTGATGAATAATATTTAAATTTGAAATTGATGTTTCTATGGGAGAGATCAGTGGTTTAGGACTTCAAAATTAATTACTACATTGCTCATTCCTTTATGAAATAGATATTGCATTTTTTAACTTTGCTGTATTTTTTCTTACTCTCAACATTTACTTAGAATCTCATATTTCTGTACATGTTTGGGTGTGCATAAAACAGTTGTTTTGTCCAGTACATCTCTGTAGTGATCTGTCTTTTTATGTTGTGAAAGCATGTCCTTGCAGTTACTTCAGTAATTGTTCCAATTCCTTCTCGGTTGTAGCCTAACGTGAACTCTTTTTTTTCCTCCTCTGGGAGAAAACCTGGATTGAATTTTTGCCTTGACTGAAGAATTTGAAATCCCAGTTTCCATCTCCTGTCCTAGACAGAGTTATCATATATTAAGAGGTGGCTTACTTTCAGACCTTCCTGTTGATTCTTTTCTGTGGTTTGTTTCAAACATGCAATGGGCTTTTTCATAATGGAAGAATGAAAGAGAGGATGTATCGGTGACTATGAACATTTGGGAAAGTAACGCCTGTGTTTTAGTCCCTATTTCAGTAAATTTTCAAGCTTTTCATAAAGAAATACCAGCAGGAAAGACGATCTCAGAGTATTGTATAGCCCTGTGGTTATGACCCTTGCTCAGATAGGGGACTTAACACTCATTATTTTCAACATAAATACTCAAATCTTTTTTTGTCTTGAGATGGAGATATTTTATGCTCTCCACCATTCTCCAAACAAATACTTAGTGTTGAACAAAGGAAGTATCTGGAAATTATCTTCTCCTAAAGGGATACATAGGATTGTTTTATTTGGTTTTAACTTTAAACCACTTTTTTCCCTTTCTCCAAGGTTGAAGGATGAGTATTGTCTCTGATAGTGAACCCCATGATTGCAGTTTCTCACATAAAAAGGCTACTATAAAAATAAATACTTTATAAAGTGTTCAGTATTTTCTGTGGTGTGTATGTCTCTTTCCACCAGTGTGTCTGAATTTGTTATGTGTTTTGAAATTCTAATGGAGAATGGGAGAAGTTAAGAGTTCCTAACATGAGTTTAACTAGGTAGAAAAAATGAAATCAAAGTGAAGAGTGACAAGGTTTTGACAGATTCTGTAGTAATAAATATTTGAAACATTTTCTTACAGAAGTTCTTTAGGTTATTAGAGAATGTTTCATTTTCTGAAACCTTAGTATTTCTTTTGCTTATTACAGTTACTTGATATTTGAGCAGCATTTTTTCATAGCTTGTGCAAAACAAATTATTCCATTATGTTGGATCTTCTACTTCGTGGAAGAAAGGGAGCTTGGCTTTGTGCATTGATCCATCCATACATAATGTTCTTGTGTACATTTGTAGTGCTCTGCCTCAAGTTCAAATGCCTAAAGTTGCATACAAGAATGGATTATATGTAATATAATTCATAATATAAGATAATATATGCATAAGCACCTTTTATGCCAGAAAATGTATTTTTAGCTATTGCAGGGTTCCTTTTGTCATTTCCATCTCTTCACCAGTGGCTCAAAATTGATTCTAGCATTTATGCAAATGCCATATTCAGTACTTTCTCTGCGATCATAACTTGTGACCTTAGGCTTTAATCTTCATATGCAGTCCTTGCATAGTTAGTGTTCACATTATTCATGCCTGCCGTCATTGCAAAGTCATCCAAATTGTATTTATGGAATTTTTATGTGCCATGGTGTACTGACAGTTTTATGGGGGAAATTAATCAGAGCATCTAGAGATAAGTTTGTTACTTGCCACTTCCTTCTCATCTCTCTGCCCCATTATAATTAATCAGCTTTTTTTTTCTTTTTTTATAGCAGGCTGACATAATTTTAATGATGTTTCTTCTGTGCAAGCTTTAATTATATTTTATAATCTATGTTACATTATACTTTCTCCTTCCTTGTGCTAACAGGGTGATAATCTGTAAAATGATGCTTGTCTTCAGGCTTGTGCAGACAAGGAGTGATGAACAATATAGACACAAGCTGTTTTCCTCTTAAAAGGAATGTCTGCCATCAATGTAGCTTTACTTGTTCTCAAGCTGATGATACTCTTGATAAGTTGAAATTCTTCTTTTCAAGTAACATGGCCAGAAGTGAAAGGAAAATGGTTTACAGAGGCTTATTATTGCAACTGTGGCACATGAAGAAGAAGACAATAGTGTGATCCTGATTCGTTTGTCGTGCTGCATGTTTTCAATAGTAGGATTTTAGCACTCATGTTGCTCTGAACATTGAATGTTTTCCAGCAGGATGATAAGAGAAGTAACCTCAGCTGATCCAGTGTTAAAATGGATTCACAAAAGCCAGTGATGCAGGTTCACTGCTAAACATAGTGAGAATAGATCTATAGCTTAATTCTAGACAGCTTGAGTGTATTTAGTCAAAGCTCACAGGGATAAATGACATTTTTACACATGTATAAGGTCAGATTTTGCAAAATTGATGGTCTCACCATCACAGGAGTATTCACAAGAATTTGGGGTTAATATCTTTTTTCAGTCCCAGCTGGTTTTGGAATTTTGGGGTCAATGTACAGCAGCATCAATACTTAACAATCTGTGGTGGCTCAAATAGGTTGGATACTGTGATTTACAAGCCAGAGTTAAATACCTGTTATCTAACGCCCAGCTGAACAGTCCAGGTGCAGAATGCCTGTTATTTGCTAAATGAGAAGTAGACTTCACTTAAAGGAGGGTCAGTTTCTTTTGACCTTCTAAAGGAACAAACGGAAATACAGCTTGTACCAAAAGTAGCTGCTTAATGTAAAAGTGCTGCTAGGATGTCATTTCTTTTCAGAAAATAGGCACTTTGCAGCATTGCATCTGCGTTCTGCAGTGTCTTTTGCCTTGAGGGATATGCAGAAATGTGTCAAATCAGGCCACTTCTACCTATTTATCTATTTTAAATTAGCACGTTTATGTTCACTGGGGTTGTGAGAGCAACAATATGTCAAACTTCACATACAGGTTTTAAAATAAAGGTGGAGCAATAGTCCAGAGAAATGAAGTTTAACTTTCTATTCATAAATACAGAGTTATATTTTTACAATGCTGCACTGAGATTTCGGGAAGGAAATCTCATCACATTGCCTGGGATTTAAAATTCTTGTCTTACTTAGGCTAACATAAATGAAGAGGAAAAAAAAGTGGTTACCTCTATATCGCAAAAAGCAGATGCAGAGTTTCTGATTAATGACTAGGCCTCAGATTTTTAATGAGTGATGAACATAGGAAGGTTTTTTTGTCATTGCTGGCTATATCCATTTTTTAACTTGCTTTTCTCTCACCTCACATTTGAATGGTCTTACCCTGCCCTTTCTTTTTCCCTTCCCCTTTCCCCTTTATTTCTTTCTCATGGATACATGGCTTCAGTTCATCCTTTGTTATTTATTTGCACTCACTCCTCTTGCCTATACTTCTTACTTTCCTTGCACCCATTTATGTGACCATTTGCATTCCTTGCAAGGAAGAAGTGGTGCTTTCTATATGCCTGGAATATTAAATGCAGAAAACTTTACTTTCAATTCCAAACTTGATGAATAACATTAAATTTTCTGCAGAATAAAACTTCTGCATATTTTAATATAAAGCAAAAATGTTAAAATTTTATGGGGTTTTATGTTTCTAACAAAAACGTTTAAAATTTTTTTCACATTTATATTATGCTAAAATCAACATAGTGTTATACGTAAGTACTCTTTTTTTGATAGCTGTAAAGATATCTGAATGATGATTTAAATTATCGGATGTCAGGGTAACATCACTTCTTTTACAATTTTATCTGAGGATTTAGACTGCTCTTAGAATTTATCTTACTTTCCTACAGCAATCAGCAAGACTTAGTTGCAAACAGTTTAGTCAGTCTTTCCTGAAACTCTTCACAGAACATTCAAGAATGATGAGTGAAAATCACGAACCTTCTACAGCTGACATTTTCTCTTGGCTTTTTTTCTTTTATTGCTTTATACGGTTTTTTTCCTTCTCCTTTCTGTAAAGCACTGAAAATTTTGCTGTGCTTGAAATGAAGTTAAATTACAGTGTGATTTAAAACTTGTGGACAAGATTGAAAAATAGGCTGGAGAATCTCTATAGCCCTTGGCTGTGCATGTCTGTGAGATATGAACACAGCTTTAATTGCCACGTTTAACCGTGATATGGATCAGTGGGGTGGGAGCAGCTCAAATTGTGGTTCAGGAATAGTGGCTAGGCAACTACTGATACTTGTTCCAATTAAAGATACCTTGAATATATTAAAGCAAGCTACACTCAGCACAATGTTTCAATTGACCATTCCATAGGAAGGACCACGTTCTCTGTAATACTTGTGTCTGTTGGAGTTAATTATCAGACTGTGAAAGCTGGAGGGGGGTGTGAGTATGGTTGTTCACTGGTTCATTACTGACAAGAATAAGATAATCTCGTCTATGGTATCTTTTGAGTTTTCTTTTGAAGAGAGCTTCCATTGTTTCTCCTTAAGTCACTTTGTCATGGATGCAGTGTCACTGTTCACTCTTAAGAGTACCAATATGTTCATTGATATAACATAGATTAGATAGCAAGGCACGCATTATTTGCTGCATGGAGTACACCCAAAGCTGCCAGGGAGACCCTCCTGTTGTGTCATGGGGTTCAGAAAGGAGGCCCTTGCATTATTCATTCTTTTCTGGGAAGACTTTAGGTGTGTCTGGATCCAGGTTTGGTCAGAAGTTTATGTCTAAAGGATTGTAGATGCACAGTCAATCCTTCATGTCACGTAGCTAGGATTTCAGAGTCTCAATGACCTTATTCCCAATTCACTTACCAAGTCCCTGGCACAATAAGGATTCTCTCAGGCTCAAGGACCAACTGGAGGGGTGTCTCTCCTCCAGGGGAGATCCTGGTGTGCCAGGATCTGTCAGGAAGGAGAGTCCAGCAGGCTGCGGGCTGCCCACTATTCATGGAGTGAGATGACTGAATTATCTTCACGTACCAATTGTAGTCTGGTTGATGCATGGTCAGCCAGCTTTAGCTGTTGAGAAAGATTTACAGCCCTCAGCTTAAGCCAGATGTGGCCACCCTGACTGCCACGGGTGGCTATTGCTAAAGCAGAGTGGGGTTAGGGAACACACGGCCACACTCTTTTCTTATGGCAGTTACAATTTTCACTTTACTGTACATTTTCTTGTGAAACCTGTCACCTGCATATTAGGGTAGCTAAGGAGAGGCTTTCAGTTCACCTCTTAACCATGCTTTGCTGAAGAAGGTACTTCATCCCCATCTTGAAAGTATTTCCTCTGTTCTGTTGTACTTGGATTTAAATATTCAGGGCCCTAGATACTTCTATGTAAAGAGTAAAAATCTGATCTCAAGACTAAGGTAAGTTCACCTTTTATCTTCCTCCATTTTTAATAATTAATTCTTGCTGAGACCTTTTCTTTTGTCTGTAAGTGGGCTTTAATTTATTTTAATAATTCTTTTCTTTTGTGGCACTCTGACACAAGCAATCAAACCTCACTGCAGGTGTGAATCTTACACTGCAAGACTGTTTCTCACTTCAGACAAATCATATCCATTACTTCCCAGTTTTGCTTCCCAGGTCAGAATTGAGCTTGGATGATCTCATGCATGTTTGACAGGAGCAATCCTCTTCTCATGCATATGGGCTGGCTGGCCCTTTGCTGCATATAATCTTTCTCTCTTATTGATGTGTCCTCACAGCTGAAGACAGAACTATTTCTTCATTTGTTGTTTTTTTTTTACCTATGGGGATGTCTGCCCATACTGGATGTCTCCTGGAGTTTGTTCAGGATGGTGCGTGTGACAAATCAATTTGCCAAAGGTTTACCTCTTTTCCTCATTAATTTCTGGGCCTCTGACCTTCTAATTGTTTCAGTGCATCTTTCAGGTCTTGGTTACCAGCACAATGAACTCTCTAATTGATTCCAGGATATTAAATATTTAGTCCATGCCTAAAGACATGCCCCATTATCAAGTGTTCTTTTACCTTGTGGTAATGAAAATAGTAAGTAAAGCACTTCTCCATCAGAAAGATATCTCTCTCAGGGGATCACCTTCAGCTTTCACTGTTTAAAAAATTGGCAGAGACTCCAGCCTCTCTGCAATTTGATTTCATCTGTCACTACGATGTCAGTCTTGTCCCTTAATGGTCCTACTGTCTCTTCATCATGCTGCTCATATCCTGGATTTTTAAGGACTTGCTTGCAATTCATCTTTATTTTTTGTGCTATTTTTATTTCACTGGTTGCTTTCATATCTGCTCATCCATGCTGAGATTCTAATTTAATTACTGTTTGTGTGTCTTTCACTCAGCCTCCTTCTTTAATGTTCATACATTCCAGTAAGATAATTTCTCAGTCCTTTAGTCAATCTGACTTTCCAGGCAAATGTCACAGAGCTGTGGCATTGCAAAAATGTATTATTACTTTCTAACTCCTATAGTCAGTGTCAATTCTAACTTGTATGTTCAGTTACTCTCTCTCAATTCCTCTCTTTTCACTTGTTCTTACTTTTGTGCCTCAGTCTTTTTGCTTCCACATGGTTTTAGCTGTACCCAGCCTTGACAGTATATGTCTTCTTCCCAGCCTAACTACTTCTTTAATAAAATTTGTGTTGCTCGTACTCCTCTCTGCCTTAAATCACACTGTCATTTTCATTCTATTCCCTTGAAATTTGATGTACATGTTGAATTTAGCCACTTCCCAGCTAGTCTAGCTTATTGTGCCTACTGATCTTATTACTTCAAATGGAGGCAATCTAGTCTCTGTCTCTGGTTAATTCAAATTTTGCACTGCTATTATTTCAAACTTTTAAAATGCTATTTTTTCACAGTTTTGTAGGCCAGTTGTTCTTTCTTCTGAGAACAGGGCCAACAACCTATCCCACCATCTGAAGCTTTTTAAGCCACCAACCATACTAGTTCCTTTCTGTCCGTATTTCTCTCCTGGTTGTTTCTTGAGGAATTCTAAATCGTCCTTGCTAAATCAGACTCTGTCTTTTTCTTTGTTGTTAGCAATGTAGTATATATCCATATTCTCATTTTTCGGACTGTAAATCTGAGGATCTTCCAGATGGCTTTTGTCATCATATGATAAAGAGAACTCCTTGCAGGTTTTAATTGGGAAATCCCCTCCCAACTCCTTCTGCACCACCATCCCCCTCATTGCTGGGGTGCTGTGAGGAGCAGAAAAGGCCTTGATGCTGTGCAAGCACTGCTCAGGAAGAGCTGAAACATCCCTCTGAGTTTTATCAGCACTGCTTTGGTCACAAATCCAAGCCACAGCATGGTACAAGGTACTGTGACAAGTTGAACTCTGTCCTGTCCCAAACCAGTAGAACTGGTAAATATTTGTAGTGCTTTAATAAGGTCCTGGCTCCAGACCTGTGGCCCACCCATTAAGAACAAGTTGCCTGCTGAAGTCTCCAAAGGGACAATGGAAATAAAAGAGGGAAGTTGAGCACATAGATTTCTGGAGCTCAGAGACAACCATCTTCTGTAGCAAAGCTGTAGCATCTGATGTTTCCATTAAAGAATAAATATAATTATGTACTGTCAAGTTTGAAAAAAACTTTTGATGGATTTACTTATAAAGCCTAATTTTAAGTAGAATTGACACTTGATATTTACTGCGTATTAACACTTCTTCTAAGTATGGTTGCACCAGCAGGCATAATGTGAAGCCCTATGAGGAAAATTTGTGCTTGACAAGACTCAGAATGGGCTTATTGTTAGTAAGGCTGTATTTCATAAATGTTTCATGCTGACCCAAGGATATGCTTGTGTACAAACAGAATGCAAACACTTCTGTCTAAATAGGTTTCCTTGTGATTTTATAATAGCCCTTTTCTTTTGTGTAACTCAGATGGGAGGTTTAAAGAAACAAATGTGCATGTTTGGGGGTTTTTTAATGTTTTTTTTATTAACTATGTTTACACATTTGCTATATTCTGTCTCTTCCTTTGCAACCACGTGCAATACTTGACTCATACAGCATTTACCTGTGTTCATTTCCCTGATGTTTTTGCTTAAGAAGCTGTATGTATGCTTAAGAAGCTGCATTATCAGAAAGCCAATCAGGGTCTATCCTTAGTTTGGTGGCAGCAAGGCTGTAAGGGGTGTAGTGACTCTTGGAAACAGTGCTTGAACGTATTTCTAGAGTCAAAAATGGTTTATAATGTTTCCAGTCTGGTGTATCTGCAATGCAGTGTCACCCCTACTCTCTTCTTATTTTCATCTCTCTCTTCAAGTTGAGATTTCTATTCTTTTCTGGGAAGCTAAGTGCGATGTTTTAATATAGTTGTTTTGATTTCTAAAGCTCAGCAAACATGGATATTCTTTATTCAGGTTTTAACAAAAATTGAAAATGGGTCCGCTATCCATGCAGTTGGTGGGACATATTCATCTTGGGGATAAGATAAAAAAAACAGAGAATGGTTTTATCATAATGAGTCTTAATTGTTTGTATCAAAATTACTCCCTGAGTTGTAAAAATGTAGCCCTCTAATTGTTTGCCTATTCTGTCCTTCCATGTAAGTGCTATGGAAGTGGTACATTGGCTCCTAGGAGGTTGGTTTTTTTTCATTTTGCAGGGAACATAGACTAAAATAAACCCAGTACTGACGCACACAACTACTTTTTGCATGAACAGCATTAAATCTACCCATTGGATAGATTATTCTGAGTCTGAATCAATCTGCCCAACCTCAACATACCTTTTTTTTTTCAGAGGAAATTAGGCTAGAGAGAAAAAGCCAGAAAAGTTGTGTTTTAATGGATCACAATAGCACAGTGCATTGAAGCCAAACCTCTTGGGAGAGAGAGGGGCAATTCTAAGCTTGGTGTTGTGGTAGCATGAAATCTTCTCTCTGTACAGCAAAAGTAGTGCTGCATATGAAAATAAAATGTTCAGCTTACTTTGTAGCAAAGAAGTAAAATGCATTGAAATTCAATATATGTTTAAGATGAAGTGTTATTGCATGTAGGCCATTGCACAGCATGCCTTTGAGAGATTGCTGAGAGTAAAGAAAGATATTGCCTAAATGACAGGTCAGAATAATTGTCAGGTTGCAGCAACTCATCATTTAGAATAAATGAATTTGGCATGTATATTTTATATAGCTTTAGAGCAATAGCGGAAGGAAATTATGTTCCATATACAGGATTTCCCAGTCAGCTTAAATAGCCCTGCCTTTGTTATAGGCATAATAAATTTGCTGAATTGCAATTAATTTAGCTTTCCACAGGAGGAAATTGTTCATCTGAGCTATTCTTTGTACTTAACACTTACCTGCCTCATTTTTTATAACAAAAAAAATAACTTGGTGAGAATTTACTTGCAGCTTGAAGGCAAAAATGAACATTTGTTTATGTTTCACATCTGGTTTTGTAAAATAACACCTTAAGGAAGCTCTTACCAAGAAAATGAATATATATTTTTTTAATGTTTCAACCAATATTCATAGGAATAAACACAAGTGTGTGTGTGTGTCAGATAACAGCTGGAATAAAAATATTTAAGAATCACAATCCGGTGCCTCTGATTAAGGGTGGTAGCTGCATCATTGGTTCCATAAACCATACAAGATCAGGTAAAGCATCTGAAGTTATTTTTCTGTTTTGCTTTATTATACAAATTACATAACATTTTATGGATTATTCATTTAGAGACAGCTGCCAGCAAGAAAGCTCATTTTTAAGAAACTAGGCTTCTCAGAATTACTTTTACACATACTTCACATCAGCATTATTAAAATAGACTAACTTTCTGCATGTGAGTGTATTACTATTCTGGCTGGATTTAATATGCATTTGTTTTATTTTTGCAAGTCTCTTGCAAGAAACAGAATTATGAGGTTCGAGCATCAATTCTTGTTTATCCACAACTTCATTTTCCAGTTGTCCATGTGGCAATATTGGATTGGAGAAAATGAATAGGATCTTTTTCTCATTTGACAAGGCTAACACTAAAAAAAAAAAGTATTATGTATAATTATTTTAAAAGTTTCTGTTTCTACTTGTGTACAACTTAAACAATTTCTCCCATAATTTATGGCCAAAGCTTACTCCTGACCAGTAAGATTGCAGAAAAATAATTTTAAAATAATGCTTATATTGCCATATTTGGGAACAATCTTTGCCCACCAAAATACCCAAAGCATTCCATTATTTTCAAAATAAAGAGAGAAATTATTGCTAATCAGATAAATTACTTAATGGGTTGTTGACAATTCTTTTTCCTTTGAAACCCTTATTAAAAACATAATAAAATATTTCTGAGTCTTAGATTATAAAAAACTCCTTTTCATATTATCTCTAAATTTGTAAAATTTTAATTCACGTTTACTTTTGAAAGCATGTCAGATGTACATCTTCAAATCAACATAAAGGCAATTACTACTAATACTTGCAAGTAATTAGAGGAATTATATTTTTTAGCAGCAAGACTCATTAACTTCAAAAGTCTTTGGCATGTTATCAGCATTGAGAGAAATTGCATTCAACTGGCTTGAATACAGAAGCAACTACAGAAATAGCTGTATATAGCTAAAAAAAAGACCGTGGCTTCAGACAGGTGTTGGTGCAAATGTGCTTTTCTCAGCCTTGAAAGTATCTGTGTTGAAAGTCTTTCCTTTATATACTCTGTAGCACTGCTTATCTTGCAGCAACTTTTCACCCTTCTGGGCACCACTGTAGAGGCTGAGAGCTTTTAAAGTTGATTGAGGTATTTTCCTCAACTTAAAGTGTCTTTGGACAAGATGTAAATTCCTCTTTTCCTTAATCTGCACCATGTACATTCTTTCTTCTCTGCCCCTCCCCACACTCTCACCCGCCACTGTTCAACTCTGCAGATCATTTTGTGGTGCATTTTGTGTTTCTATATCTTACGTGCTTTGTGAAAAAAAGTTACTTTGCATTCATAGGAAGACACCTGAAACATAACATTGTGGCAGTTCATCCAACTGGATTCTCCTTTGCCTTCTCAGAGAACAAAAAACTGTAGTCAGTTACTGTAATCCTCATTATTCCTGTAAGTACTTCCCCAGGAAATTATCCATATACTGAATTTCCCCTGGCAAGTAGATAATTTTTTTCCTCCTGTTTGGGGAAATAAAAGCACAGGCAGAGTTAAATGGTGGTGATGTCCAATAGGGACTGGCATGCACTGTGATGGGATGTGAGGTCACTTACCAGGGATTCTTATATTATTTGCAAGGGAGAAGAAGGCTCCAAAATTTCAAGCTTGATTTAATAAGACATTCTGAGAATAGACAGCAGGGCATTTTTTGTTTACGTTCTGTCCTTCATAAAATAATGCAAAAGTCTTTATTTTTTCTGTGAGGGGTTTTTTCTCCTGGTGTATCTCTTTTTCACTGGTACTTGAGATGCTGTGTTGCTCTTAGTTGGGGTTTAAATGCATACAGCATGATTGGTTTGGGGTTTTGTATCAGATTTGTATCCCTGAAATATGGAAGACATGCTCTGGCTTGGTAAGAAGGAATAATATCTTGTAAGGTTGGAGGGAAGATGAGTGAAAGCTAATCTACTGTCCACTGACAAAAATGATGGAAGCAGTGTCCTGAATCCACCTGAAATTAGGTGAAGAATGGAAGTACCAGTGAGAAAAGTCTCAGCTAGCATCTTGCTGGAGGAAGCTGATGTGATAAATATGTTCAGAGATCTTCTGGTGAGTTTCCCATCTTGCTCAGGTAATAGCATCAAGCCCAAGAGAGCATCTGCATGTTAGAAAATAACATTTCTTACTATGGATTGGTTCAGGGAATAAAATTTTTCTGTGCTCTCTTACCTCTAATTTCATAATGGCTTCCATTCGTCAAAATAATGAACACACAGAATAAATGGAAAACCAGTCAATCACTGCCCTAAATCCAACCCTCCATCCCTGCAAATCCTTATTCCCGACTGAGTTTAATAGGTGAGGTACTGCAGTGTCAAACGCACCTCCAAAACTCTCAGCACGTGTTTGTGGTGGGAGCCTTCACAAGGGCTGGTGTATTGTGCAGACAGAGCCTCTCCGGTGCATCCAGCACAAACCTGCCAAGGGCAGCACCTTGGGATGCTCAGGGAGGGAGGAAGCTTTAATGGATCTGCTGCTGCCCCTTAGAAAAGGGACACTGTGAGCGAAGCCTCAAAAAGGAGAAGATTAAGGGAGTGTTAAAATACACCAGGAAGCTCCAGGCCTAAAAGGTAATATGGCTAAAGAGTATTTTAAAAGAGAGGGAGTTTGCCTGAAGGAGGGAGCTGTCATTGTGTTGGAGATGGAAGAAATACAGAAGTTCCTGGAAAGCTGCTCAGCTCCTTGGTGGAAACAAGGCCATAAGCTAATGGAAAGATTTGAGAGAATAAGTAATGTACACAGAAACAACTTTTATTTTCACTTCTGAGGGAATAACTTCTTGGAGATATGATTTTTAAATACAGTCTGCTTAGCATTAAAGCAGTTCAAACAGTCAGCAATAATGGTAATTAGTGTGCCATGTCTGGTTTAATACTGAGTAATAAAAGAGTGGCATATTTTATAAACATCTTCACACAAATACTTTTTCAGGATTTACAGTAATGTCTGTATGTATTTAGGAATTCTGCTTTTTAAGAAGCTGTATTTATTCACTTAGCTTATTTTCATAATACTTTGACAATTTTTTTCTCTAAGACCTTGTGTATTTTTAACTTCAGGGTTTCTCACAGTCTATCTTGAGGCAAATTGTTAAATTGAACTTATTGTTGGGCTATGTTACCACACATTTTCAAAGATTCAGTGAAATATCTGCTAAAGGATTGACAGTGAACTAAAAAAATCCTCTCCCCACCCACCCAGTCCCTTGGAAGTTAAATGCTTAATCCAGATCTGCTGACAGTGTGTTCATGAGAGAACACTGGTAAGTCAGTATAAGCATCAAATGCTGGCCCTATGGAAAGATAAATAGGTGCCAAATTTTTGATGGAAAGTTTCTCATGTCTGTAATGACACAGCTTTTAAGGGTTACCTGATCCACAGGTGTGTAAAGAGTGTGGGGGTCTAAGGGTTCTGCAGAACATGAAGACATGGGGATATGAATTTTTAGTAATTATTACAAATTAATACAAAACTACCATTGGTAAAGATATAAATACACTAATACTCACAAACACCCTACAGGCCACTACAAAATTATCACTGGAAATGCAAATATGCATCATAAAACTTACTACAGAATCCCAGCTAGTGAAACAAGTATATAGTTACAAACCCTTACCTGTCTGGACCTATAATTTATTACGTGAGGTGTTATCACTGTGACATTCAGCAAACCACTCCCAGCAGTGGGGCAAATCAGTGGCAGAAAAGTCTCACTTCAAAGCTGACCCACGTCCTGGAGTCCAGAGACAGCCAGGTGTCCCTAGCCCGGGTCACAGGCTGCCCAGCAGATCTTGTGAGAGAGCTCCATTTTGGGTAGGTAGCAGTTCACTTTTTATCACTTTTGGTGTAACTGAATGTCAGACATCTATTCCCAGGATTACTGTTGCTGCTTTGTGTTTTCCTGAAAGGTCAGTTCCTTATCAGGGTTTCTTTGTCCTGCACCCTTCAGGGTTTTTGTCCTACACCCATCAGGTTTTCTTTCTTTGTCTTTCGCCCATCAAGATCTCTGCCTTGCACCTATCAAGGTTTCTTTGTCCTGCAGCTGCTCCCTATCAGGGTTTCAGCAGAGCTTATCAGGAATGTCTCAGGGCTCCCACTAAGGAGATGTCCTTTGTCAGTTTGTTTACCAGTCTTTGTGGCAGCTCTGTCAAGATACTATACTTTGAGATAGGAGTAAAATCTCTAGTTCAAAAATAAAACATAGCCGCTGTTTTAGGGAAATATTTTACTTAGTTAAAATATTTACTTTTAAAGTTAATAGCTGGTCTTTTTGACCTGCAAATTTACCTGTAGTAAGAAAACGTACCCCAGGCCTTGTGAAGCACCCACTCCCCCAGAGTCCTGTGTGCTTGAGAAAGGTGCCAATTGAATATCCCCAGAACATGCCCAGTACATGGCCCTCTCTATACTAATTAGTCTTTGACTTGCAATACTTCGTATTTTTCTTTTTTTTCTTTGCTTCTTCTTGGCTTGCTTTTTTTTTTTTTTTTTCCCATTTAGATTAATACATTCACCTTTTCTACGGAAGCATAATCATTCAACATTTGAGCTACCATATAAAGCCTTTCCTGCAAGAGTTCATAGAAGCACTTTGGAATGAGTGGCACTGAGTAATACTGGGTTGAGGTGGGCATGGAGAAGGATTCTTGCTCCCTTAGCTGTGGACTCAGCCTTCTCAGACTACCAGAACAGTGACTCATTTGCTGTGATCATTAGTGAAAAGGTACCTGTTATGCAGGCATGTGTGGGAAAAGGAGATTCATAGACCTTTTGTTCTCCCAGCCATTCCCATAGCAATTTCTGGTACTTCAGCTTCAGAAAGTCTGCATCTTGAGTCACTGTGCACTTAGTACAGCCTTCAGTTGGCAAGGTCACACAGCAAACAGCAGCTTGATGAAGAATCTGATTCTCTTTTATGTTCAGCTTCTTTCTCTGCTCTCTAAACAGGAATGACAGATCCACCCTTTTCAGGATGCTTTCCCTTCTTCAAGCATTTTTTACTTGCTGGGTATGGGTTGTGCCAAAATAATGTTATTGGATTATAATTTACTTGAATCCTTAGACCTCCTTAGTCTCTGTGCTGTTTCGGATTTTGTTTTTATTTTATTGAAGTTCTGTTAATATGGGTTGGATTGTCCAGAGATAAATTTTAAGGTCTTAATCTAGTGTCTGATGTTGTCAATAAATACTCTAAAGAATTAAATTTTAAAAAGCTACAAATACCACCAGGATAGCTCTGTCTTGATTTGAGTCACTTTTCATAAAGTAGTTGCAAGATTATAGCTTGTCTTTTTTTTTTGTCTTTTCGGTTTTGGTTTTGGGCGGGGGGGGGGCCGTTGCAGTAAAGTAATATGTCTGGCAGTGCATCTGTGAATTTTCTTTTCCACAGTTATAGGCATCACATCACTTGTCATTTGTATGTATCAATCCATTAGACAGAGGAAGACAGAACAATTTTCATTTGAAGTCACTTTACTTTGGTTGGAGAATGTAAAGTACATGGGAAACATCAAGTTTACAAGGATTAATGGAGGATCTTTCAGTCTTTAGAATAGTAGTTCATTTCACTCAAAGGACAGCACAATATACAGAATTTTCTGTATATTGATTATGAAATGCGGAATATTAAAAACTGCTGAAAAATTTTGCGGATGCAGGAGGAGGTAAGAAGAGACTTCAGGAGAAGTGAAATATAACACAAAAATAGGGGGAAGATTTCTCCATTTTCATGGATGTGTAAAAGCAGTGGAAAAGTCATTTAGGATTTCACTCATGCTTGTGTGTTTGCATTATCTTTCATGTTTTGTGTAGAAAGGGAATAGAGCTTAAAGAGGTGGGGGTTTTACTGACACATAGACTAAAATTTTGAGAAACAAAGTATGTTCTATTATTTGTCAAGAGAAAAGAGTCTTAGGGGAAAAGTTACCAGCATTGATACCCTTATTAGAAAAAGGAAAACTTGCATGTTGGAAATCTAAAGAGAGGCAACTTCCAGAAGGCTGAAGTGAGGAGGCAGGACACAGTGCACACAGGAAAAAGGACTACAGGAATGAAATACTGCCTCCATATTTTGCAAAGCCTGGAGTATATGTTAAAAGCTATTTGCTGTTTTGACTGTTAGGATGGACACATCCTAATGGTTCACCTTTGGCTGGGGAAGCATGTGTTACTTTACTGGTTTTGTTCTACCAAGAAAGAAGTAAAACATCTGCTGTCATTTCCTAAGTGGAAAATTGATCAAAATTACATTATAAAATTTTACAGCATTTTTGACATGGAGGAGCTGCTGAAGTGGATAGCTACAATGTCTCTGGGAGGTATTAAGTATGAAGCAGTTTTAATACCCCGACTTATGTTTAGCTTTATCTTATTCTGCTGAAGTTAATAGTGATCCAGAAACAAGAGCTGATGGTGTCAAAGAGAAAAATACTTTTTTCTTTTCTAGTTAAGGTCTCGACCTGCTGCCACAGAAAATTCATAAATGACATCCCATTGCATAAACAGAGATCTCATTCTAATTAGGATTCTTGCCATGAGCAGGCACAGAAGACTTTTTTTTTTAATATATTATTATTAGGACTGGACTGGAAGCTGATAGAAATTGATGTGTTTTCCTTAGCAAGCACCGACCGAGAAGACAGTGGAGTCAGGCTCCTAGAACTGCTCATGGGAAACGCTGTCTTCTGATGAGGGAGAGGACAGTGCCAAGTAGCAGGAAGGTTCACTTAGCCAAAACTTGAGTGCCTTCACCCAGATGGAGCAAAGGGAAAATTTGATTAAGTCTCCTCCTGCCTATGCACTCATTAATCAAACACTTAGAAAGTACAGGTAACAAGTGCATTATGTAGTAGACTGGAAACAATGTGGAGTTAGGGTTAATTTGTTCTCTTTCTAGATGTTCTAGGGACTTGCAGGCTACTCTGAGTTGGAGTCTCTTTATGTCTGCATTCCTTTAATGAAGAGTAACAATATTTACCCTATTATTATAATCAGGTAGGATATGCCCTCTAAAATAGTTATTTTGCCACATTTTAACTTGACTTCAAATCTTAGATTGCAGCCTAATTTACTAAGACCAAAATGAAACTTAAGCTTAGTAGAAAAAAAAAAGAAAAAGGAGCATTTGCAAATATGAATCTAAAGAGTCTTTAGGCAGAAATCAATTGTAGTTGGCTTGCGTATTTCTTTATCTAAGGATACTCACCAATGATACGAAGATAAGCAGTTGCAGAAAGATACAAGAACTTCCAGTTTTCACTGGGTACACAGAAGGATTTTGAAGGAAAGACTAGTTAGTGGAAATTATTCTGGACACAGGCATAAGAAGGGAGAGGAGTGCCTGGAGAGCAGCCCAGCAGAAAGGGATGGGGGTGTTCAGGTTGACAGCAGAGTCAATATGGCTCAGCTGCATCAAACACCAGCTGCTCAAAAGAGGAGGTTTTATCCTGTTGCGTTCAGTGTTGATGTGGCCTCACCTCGAGCACTGTGTGCAGCTCTGGGCCCCACAATTTAAAGAGCATGTGAAGGGCACTTAAATATATCCAGAGGATGGCAGGTGAGGTGGTGAAAGGGCCAGGAGCCCTCTGAGGAGTGGCTGAGGATTCTGGGTTTGTCCAGTTTGAAGAGAAGGGGGCTGAAGGGAGACCTCATTGTTCTCCACAGCTTCCTGGAGAAGGAGGTGCTGAGCTCTTCACCCGGTGCCCCGTTCCCCTCTGTTCCATTCCATTCAAATGAAGTTGCAGCATTAAGAGAGTCTCTTCTTTGACAACCAAGGTAACCAACATGTACATATTAAACAGCAGCATCAGCTATGAATCTCTTGCTCGTAAATATAATATTAGCAGCAGAATGTTTTCCTTGGTATTGTGTGGACATGAGGGTACTTTTATATGGGCAAGAAACAGCAGTTCACATTAGCATCATTTTTCTGCAGTCTGCAGGTGGCTCAGCTTCACAGGGAAAGCTAAAAGAACCAGTTAATGCAGTGCAGGTAGAGGATTATTTTTAATATTCCAGCTTTATAGAAATGGGGGAGGAGAATAGGAAACGATAGCAACCCAATAATCAGTTTATCAGCCCTACTGTCATCACTAAATGTCACTGTCATCAGAAGATATTGTTCCAGAATACTTTAGAGTACAAAAGGATGATTTGACAAGCTCAGAAAAGCTATGGATTGTGGAGGAAATGGGGGAGAGTATTAGGAGTCAATTTACATACCTGAATCATGACAGGTATATAGTTTCAATATTTCTGCATATTAACTAATAAATGTGTCCCTTTTTTGTTTGCTTCTTTGTTACAAAATGATAGGGAAAAGTGAAACTATATTTTCATGAAGTCATGGGCAACTCTGACAAATCCATTTTTAATGCATGAGGAAGGAGAAAATATGGTGCACTAAGCAGGATGGTGTAGTACTCAGTGTTACTCTACAGTGACTCTTTAGCAGTACATAACAAGTACTATCTTTGCCTTTTATTTGGTGTTTTGGAAGCAGTTTTATTTTCTGCAATGGTTGCCATCAGTGAAACCATTCCACTCTACTATATATAACAATTAATACATTGAATAATTTTATTTCACTGCAAGTACACATTCTGTCTTTTCCCAAATATCATTCGCTGGGAAGTTAATTTTTATATTCTTCTACTGTTCTAACATTTATTTATATGTTTATTTATTTATGTGGCTCCTCTTTAAATAATGATGAGGGTTCTATTTAGCGAGGTGTCAAGGGAGACTGGCAAGAGCTCTGTAATATATAAATCTGTTAGCTGTAGTTCAGAGGGTGGTGGGGATACCAAATGAAATGTTAGATATGGCATTTCATGTGTGATAATGAGCTTTTCAATCACAGAGAAAAGTTTTCAGTTCCCTTGTCTGTTTTAAGCAGGTGGCTTTGCTGGGGCTCCTGGATTTTGAAAGGGTAGCAGGATCACTAGGGAAGGAACTTTGCTTCGAAATTCCTGTGTCTCTCTGCAAGAGCACTATAGCAATGGAATTTGCCATGTCATTGCAGCTATTCTGCTCTAAAATGTTGTGCCATAAATGAATAGTGTGCCACTGAAGTTGAAGCAAGTCACAGCTGTGTTCAAAGGAGAGCGCATCAGACAGTTTTTAATTAAACTGTGTTAGAAATAACTCTTTGAGCAAGAGACCCTATTGTTTTTGCAGACTTCCACTATCTTTGCACTGAAAATCATTTGGCTATTAATGGGGCATGGATTCTCATAGTTCGCAGTTTTCCTTTGAGATTTCTTTTGCTTTGTAGCAGCATTAAAAAAACTCTACCTTGACTTCTCTTAGCTCCTTTCCAGTAACGCATTTGAGAGTTTTGCTTACTAGCAACAGCAGCTTTTAAAAATGCCAGAGGGATGCTGGGGTACCAAGGGCATAATAATGGTACAGCCACTGCAATCATTAGATACCAAAATTGCTACAGGATAATCTTCTCTGGTGAATAGGACAGGAAAATGCTCTTAGGAAATGTACATGTAGACCAATAAATATACAGGGAAAGGTAAAAGCCATTGGTGAATTGTTCTGGCATTGTAAGTAAATGGTTTATTATACAAGTAAATGTTAACAAAGAGTTTTAGTCCTTTTGATTCCTGCCTGTTTTTCAGCTGACTTATCTGGTTTGGAATTCAGTTAATTTATACAAACAGCTTAAAGAATTAGCAATACGAAGGACAGGATATTTCAGGTTTCTTCTCCTGTATTACAGAGGAATCAAAGGATTTTGCCTTCTTTATGAGCTGTCACTGACAGAAGTTTAATTTAGGAAGAGCTGAACTCTATTGTAGGGCAATAAAAGTGGTTTAGCACAGGGATAACTCCTAGGCAAGCTCTAGGTTTTCTCTATCCATTTCCGACTTTTTTTTCCTCTGTCAATTAGAAGCAATAACAGGAGTTTCCAATTTTGAAATGAGTTTTAGGAAGAAAATGCATTTTATTGTATTTTCTGTGAAGAAAAAAAATCCCCAGAAGTTTGCAGTTCATCCTTTCTTTATACTACTGTAATCTTGAACACAAAAGTTGTCTGGCTGTGCTCAGTAATGGTTGCTAAAAGGCTTCCATTCCAGAATGTTGTTTAAACGCTTTTCTAGATGAGAATGAGCCATTACTAAATTGCATCACATTATATCCATCAAACAAACAGTAAGTCTTCACAGTTTCTGTGCCGTGGGACACCTGAAATAAAGGACCCTTGATGGCCAGTAAAAAGTGATAAGTAGTTGGTAACTTCCATACTTCTGTATTAACCTTTAGAAATTGGAGATGGACTGGCAACAATACTCAGCCTTTACTTTGATTTGCCTATACTTTGCAGTAGTAAGAACTTGTGGACAAATATTTGCATATGGATTTAATTTTAATAATTAATCATGTATCAGGAAAGAACTGGTTAAACAAGTGTGTTTTCAGAAGAATGAAACCAAAGGAGACCCAAGAAGCATGCTACTTTCTCAGTGAATGATCCAACTTAGTATAAAAGCCCTGTAAGAAGAAGTAGAACTAACAAAATGTCAGTGAACAAGTTCAGCAAATGTACAGTTCATGAAGTTAGATCAAATTCAATTAATTAAGTAAGGAGAGAAGCCGCCATAGTATGCAAATAAGATTATTCTACTTAATATTTTATTTAAAAATTAAGTGGAAGGCAACTTTTTTTAATTAAAGAAAATTAAAATCTAATTTTGCAGGTTTTTTTCTGTCTTTTACTGCCCTCTTCACATGAGAAATAAATGGCTTAGGACAGATCTAATGAATGTGTTATAAAAGAAAGTAATAAATCATAAATTAAAGGGAAGCACAAAGCTTTTTTTCTCAGCCATTCAGAAGCATTTTCTGAAGAAGATTATCTTACAGATATTAAATCTCAGGTATTGAAAACTGGAACAAAGTTCTACCACACTTCTAACTCCGTCCTGCTCTGACAGTCCCCTTTTCTTTGTAAAAAGATGTAATGCCACAGTAGGTTGCACCACAGAACTGCATGTACTTCACAAACATGTGTGGTGTACCTGTGAATATGCATCATGCATAGTGCATGATCAGGCCTTCTGTTGTTGCTGTTGTCCCTTTTTCTTTTTTCTTTTTTTCTATTTTTTTCTTTTTTTTTTGAGGGGAATAGGTTTTTTTTCTCCTTTTTTTTTTTCCCAGCTAAGGAAAAATAAGTCTTGTGGCTTATACTCTGTTAAGTATTATGTGTTTTTTCCCCTCTGCTTTTCCAGTGCTTCTTTTAGTTCCAGAATCAGATGATCATAGAATCATTTATAAAACCACAAACTGGTGTCTATATCTAATTACTTAATGACCTGTTCATTTCTTACAAGAAAATGGATCCCTTTTCCCCGTTTTCAGTGTTCATTACCTTTGAGAAGATAATTATTTAGCAGATGTCTGAGATAAGTGAAAATATGAACATTAAAGTTATGTATATGGATATCTCCATAAAATCTGTGGAATTCGTTTGCTTTAATCTGTGTGGTTATAAATTGTGCTTATTTGCACACCTTGCAGATTCAGATTTGCTGCCAGGAGCTTGCCAGCTCTTTCACCTTGCTTGTAATGTTTTTGTTCCAAATGGTGAAAGCCTCCATTTAGTCTTCCCATTAAGCAGATGGTTTATTATGTCATGTTATTTCTCTTCAGCAGTAGTCTGTTGATTCTCTAGCATTACGAGGTTAGCAGATGCTGTCACACCTCCTGTGTGTCCGGCTAAGTTGTCTGGTTGTTCTCTCCCTCACCTGTTTGCAGAAATCTTTGTCCAACCACACGTCCCTAGCGCAGCATTTTCTAGATGACTCTCAGAAGCTGCAGTGAGCTGGTGTTATGAAATCATCAATGTGTGTTTTCCTCTTTCTGTATCAAGCCTATTTTTGCTAACTTCTAACTGGAAAGGTTCGTTAGCAAAGGTGGCAAGCAGACAGTGGTTTGACTTCAAATTTTTCCTCTGTGCCAAAGGCTCCCATCATTCTTGACAGAAGTCAGTCTTCACTTTTCCCAAGCCACTTATGGCTGTTTCTAGAAATGTGTTCCTCCTAATTTGCAGACTAAATCAGATTTGAAAATCAAGCACTTTGTTTGACCATCAGCTCAGGGGACATTTACTTCCAATTGCCAATCTCAAGCTGCAGTACTCCTGATCTTGTTTTTCTAATCATTTTACCTCTGTTACTTAGAAGCAAGACTGAGCTTGTTGGAAGAGCCAGTTAGAAGGATTAGTTAGAAGATACAAATTCTCTGAGAAAACTGTTGAAAAGAGAGCCCCTCTTTCTTTGCCTTGGCGCTTTGCTCCCCTAGATTATTCAATCAGTTCTTCAGGCATTTGCTTTATTCCCAGATTGATACATTTCTGCCTATACATAAGGCTACAGGGAATTGAAAATACTGTGTAACTTTAATCCTCTATTATAATGAAACAAGGTAAAGGAAAACGGTGGTTTATGCAATTATATTTACATAGCCAAAGTAACAGGCAAATTTGCATGCTATTAGTTTTGAGTGAGGCTGGAACCTGGACAGGATACTAATAGGAGTCACTGCAAGGCAGCAATTGATTATTGCTCTCCATCTCGTGGCTAATCAAGCTGCCAAGGCAGCGTGTTAGGCCTTCGTTACAGTCCACTGCTTTTCTTCTGAAAAGCCATTCTCCAGCAGTCATGCCCCTGCAACAAAATACTGCCTTTGAACTGATGAATCCAGCTGCTGTCTTTTAACTCAACCTGTTTGCAGAGCAAAAATAGCTTTGAGTTGAAGTTTAGAGCTCCGTTTTTGAGTTGAAATGAGGATTTAAATGTAAAACTTCTAACACAGAAAGCAATTTTCAGTAAAAATCTGTTATTAATTCAATCTCATCTTTAATACCAGTTGCAATTTGCAGTTGCACTGCAAATTTAAAGTTATCACTCTAAAAAAGTTTGGGCAGGGGTTTTCTGCATTCATTTCCTTCATTTTAGTTTCTGGTTAATAACTCATTTACCCAGCATTCTGCTGGGATCTTCTCTGAGTCACAGAATCCCTTCAAAATAAGTAACATCTGCTAATCATGCAGATTAGCTGTACAGGAGGCTCAGCATCTGTTGATGTTTGCCCCAAGTTCACATATTTCAAAGGACAGTCCAAGAAAAAGCCTGTCTCTGGATTTCTAAGCAGCACTTTGCAGCAGCAGCGGGCATTTGCCAGGGTATTTTAAGAACAAAATGCAGCTTTTGCTGTGTGAAGAACACAGTATCTGTACTGTGCAGTTCGATGTACCATGCAGTGTATCTGGTGATAACTTGCTGTCACACTGATCTTCACAGAGAAACTCTCTATTCCAGACTCTGTGTGAAGAGATTGAAGGATAATGGATTGAACGGTGCTGTCTGCATAGCTGCAGCTTCTGGCACACAATGCAGATGCAATCCTTTTCTTACAGTACAAAAGATTTTAATCTAAAATCACATCCAGTCCCTGGACCAGCTTGTCTGCACCAATGCATTATTCCTAGTACTTGATTCTAGCTAGGTGATGCCTGGGCAATGATGTGGCTTTCAAGTTTCCCCCAAATTAAAATGCGTGATTGTAAAAGCTCAGCTCTGTCTTGAAGCTGTGATTGTCTTGTCTTGTTCATGTTCCTGTTTCCTGTTCATGCACTTTTTCCCAATTGGCAATACAAGATCACCTCCTCCTGACTTAGGTTCATTTTGATGTCCCCAAGTGTTTCCTCATGAGTCCTCTTTGTGAGTGCTGCCTTAGCTGTACTCACACACTTTCCTACATTATATATCCACTATACGAATGGCAATCTGAAACACCTACTAGATTTTTACTCTCCTGACCAATCCCTTACTTTCTGCATCTCGTCTTCTTAATTACTTTCCTGTTGCTTTCAATTTGCACTCACACACAGTATATGAAATCACATCCTCACTTGAGTCTTCCCATTTATGCCACTCTTTCAAAAATGAATTCAAAATTAAACAATCTTGTCTCCTATTTCAGCTTTTCTGATATATATAATGTGCTAATCTACTATTTTAAGTTTTGTCAAGGTGGTTGTCCAAATGTGCATCATCCACTTTTGGAGGAGGTGAAAGTAAAACAACCTTGTTTAACTTTCAAAGGAAAGAAAAAAAGAACCAGTTCTGCAAGCAGCTTTAGCATCAAGCTGCTTGTGAGTAGCGTGCTGGAGCTTGCTCTGAGGCAGAGAGCCCTGTCATGGCAGTGTCACTGAACCTGCTTGGTGGTCAGAGGTCACAGTTGCCAGAAGCCTCTTGCTGCTCAGTGTTCTTATGGAAATACTTGCAGAAAGAATTTTTACCAAAGCTGTCTAACATAGGGAGCTAAAATGTACATGTAAGTACGAGGGACTGATGTGCACTCTGCCTGCCACAACTCAAGGAGTTTTTAACTCAAAATTTTCTTTGTAAGAATAAACAGGAAGAAGTCTAGCACTTTTCTCAGCAAATACTTTATCACCATACCATGATTATTTCCAGATCTGTGATAATTACTGTGAATGCATGTGCAATAAGGTCCCGGCCATGTGTAGATTCATATACACATGCACACATGCATACAATATAAAAATAACATTTTGATCAGTGTGTTCTCATGTGTAGGACTCCTGCAGTTTGTCAGCATGTTCTCATGCTTGCATCTGAAATGTGCTGTTTCAATGCCACCCTACTGGGATAATTCCCTATTTGCTGTACTTAACATCAAAGATTATATTCCTTTTTCAGTTGGCACCCTTTTTTGGCTTTGTTGAGCAATAACAATAAACAAACAACTGAACGTAGAATAGTGGGGAGAGAAAGTGCCAGTTGTTACTGGAACAAAAAAGTTATCTCGGATTTGTCAATGATCTTACAGTCAGACATACACAAATGTTCACAACTTTTGCAGAACTGATGTAAATTTAGCAGCTTGACTATATCATTGTCAGTGTTCATCCCATGAAATTTATCAGATCATAGGTGACATCCCATCTGTAGAGCCTTTTTGTGTGATGAATCTTCTCCTTTGTGTCTTTGTCGGCTTCTAGTAGGGTTTTCTGCCTCCCTGTGTATTACAGGAGTGCACACACATTCCTCTGAGTGAACATCCATCCTAGAACATTAAAACAAAACCAAAACAGAAAAAAGAAGGAGGAAACCTTCATTTATATTATGCAGAACAAATTGCCATGTCAGTGACTGACTTGTTTGTCAATAGTACTAGGCAGGATATTAAAGGTAAAACAATTTAATACAAATCAAGAGAACTACAGCAGCATTTAGAGTAATAGATTCAGTGAGTGAAATAATTCATATGTAGCATGGTGGTGTGTATGGAGAGTTTTAGTGGAGAGTATTAATGGCTTCTATCATCACATTTTTCATTTGAGTTGCTAAGGTAACATATTTAGTTGCAGCTGTACAGATGGCTGGGTATGAAGTATGGGGTAGAAATTCAAGGGGTTTCCCATAAATATGAGATGAAGAAGTATTGCTAGAGACTCATGTTTCAATGGTCAGACAAGTGTGGGTTTCTATTTTTTTTCACCTCTTTCTGCTGGTTAGTATGTATTTTTGTGGGGTCACATGTCCTGCATTTGTCCCATGTACCTGAAGTGAAATCTTAGTGCAGAAAACTTTACTCCAGGGGTGCCTGGAGTAAAGTAAGGTCTGCATTACAGGATTAATTATAAGTTGAGGCAAAATTCTACCTGCTTGTAGGGAATCCTTTTTCTTCAGAATTTGCCTTAAATATCACTGTCTTTATTTCTTCTTGGAGGCCAGTTCCTTATTCTATTCAAGAAAAAGAAAGGAATTCCGTGGATGTGAGTCTTAGCATTTGAGCAGATGGTGATCAACAGGTTGATATAAGACAAGACTAAGCATAGTTTTTTCTGCAAAATACAGATGTGTGTATATCCATACTGCTCATTACTGGCTACTAAGGGCCTTGATTCAAGACCCTCAGATGTGACACGTAGGGTACATAAATAAATTACTTCCTCATAATGACTTCAATGTCAAAAGCCAAGCAGTATCCTAACCTGATATGCTTTTTGAAGCCTGATAAAATTTTTGAATAATTAGAAATTTTAATATGCTTTGGTCTTTAAATTGTAAGCAATGTTAGCAAAAAATTGTGGCCCAGATATATTCTCCTCTGTGTAGCTTTGATGGAGCATCATGAAATCACTGCAGCTTTATGAGACTATTTCTTGTGAGACTTATAAATGGATGGGAAAGGAAAATAAAGTTTTCATCAGAAAGTACCACTAGTCCTGAGATTTCTCTTGAAGGTGGCATCAAACAATTGAATCTTCTTTGTTTTAAAATATTAAATAGTTAAATTACTTTGATCTTTCTTATATCTGATGCCTAAGCATGTTCTATCTATTTGGCTTTCTGATACCTTTGCAATTGATCTCAGTCATGAAAGAAATCAGCTGTTTAAATTTTGTATTTAAAGAGAGAAGTATCTAGTCCTTGTGTGATATGCCTAAGCAAACAGTTTTGGGGAAAAAGAGTACAAAATAAGGGTAATGGCTTCCTCCTTCATTACTCCCAAAGACTAGAAAATTTTTTTACTATGACCTGTAGGTTACCAAAGGCACAAGTAGAACTCCTGGTGGTGGGGAGCTGTAGTGGCAGCATCTTCTTCTTAAGATAAAATGTCTTAAGTGCAAACTTTATGGGTATTCTGGGAAATAAGAGAGAAAGCCTTTATCCAGACAAGCTTTCAGCAAACAAAAAGATCATTCAAATGCTGGATACTCTCAGCAAGAATACATGTTCACTACACTGGTTAATTCCCACCAAGATGTGGGAGGAGTCATTCAAGCTACTGAGAGCTTTCATGAAAAAAAATTAGTGGTGTTGAGTGTGAATTAGGCACCAGTGGACTTTCTGAGGCACATAGATCAAATAGCTTCTCAAAGTATTTTCATTTCTCTTTTCTTTTGTTTCTTTCTGTTATATTATTAATGTACAGTACCCTTCATGAAGTGGAATTTTTATGATGTTTGTTGGATTTGTTCCTATATGTAGTCAGAGGACAGTGAATGCAGGTAGAAGTTGTGCTGAAAGATCAGAAGGGCTCATTTTCATGTAAGCCTTACCACTAAACAGAGTGCATTTGGAAAGCATTAAGTATTCCATGTGCACTAATGCAAATTTTTCATAAAAATTCTTCATGATAAATTATTATTTGCCATAGGCAAAACACCAGTCTGCTGGGTTTGTCTCATTTTCCTCATAAAAGTTAGAATTTGGAAGCATGTTCATCCTGCCCAGTCCAGCTCCATATATTTCAGCCTAGTCCCAAATAAACTCAAGGTGTAATCTCCCAAAATAAACATTACATTGGACATCATATCATTAATGAAGAAGTTAAACTTAATTTCAGCTTTTTAATAATCTCTCCAATAAAAAAACATGTATACTTGTATTCTAGACATTGTCTTGAATTTAGGATATTAAAGCAACAGCTAAAATATGGGAAATTATTATTTCTAATTCTGCTGAATATGAAGATTCTTACTGCTCCACCACATTGACCTTCCAGGTTATTGTTTTTAGTGCACAAAGCGTTTCTTGCTCAGCAGCTTTGTATTATATGGAAAAGAGTTGTTTCTTTCAGGTTTTCTTATCTGTAGCATTTTTACTGTGTTGTTATGAATATGATGTGTTATCACTTGAGCAGCTCTTTCAGCAGGTTCTGAATTTGTACCTTTTCACCCTGCAGAAAGCCTTGCGTGTTTTTTATCTCTGCACTCACAAGTGTTTGAGATTTTACAGCTCTCTGCCATTGGAACTTTTTCACATGGTTGAGAGTCAGAGCGGCATGGAGCAGAAAAACCACTGACACTTGTGCAAGTTGTTGCAATCAGCCTTTGCAGAATACAGGTTTTCAGTTTTCTTTTGTAGGAGGGTAATGTGGTGTTTCAGATGAAAAACTGAAGAATTTTATATAGGATAGATGCTCTTCTCTTTCACCCTTCCAAAAGTATGAATCATCAGATTTATCCATAGATAAAAAATAATTTGTCAACCTGTTTAGTCATGGTTTTTTCTTTTGGTAGTATGAATTCATGTAATGCACATTCTGCAATGCAAATGTCATCAGCTGTATTTCCAAATAACATATTTCATGATTTTTTATTAATGAGCTGTTTTTGTGTATCAATATAACTGCTGGTACTGCGTGGTAATGCAATACTGTTTTCTCTGCTAGAGTTTTGGTTTATAAATGATGCTGCTGCTCTTGATGTATTATGCATTTTCTGGGGTAATTTCTTATATAAGCCTATGATTGGGTTTTTTTAAGGTAAAGGAAGAAAGGAAAAAGAAAAAAAGTTATCTTCCAATGTCCCTGTGACTTTATTATTGAATGTTATACTTACAGGGGTTTTTTTCTATCTAGAAATAGATAGTGAAGAAAAGTCTATGTGGAGTTTAATTTTTGTTAAGAAAATATTGTAGCTCATACACATTGACAATTGGATGGAATGAGTTAGAAACTTGGAGAGAAAATTCTGAGAAACAGCGGAAAACCTGTTCCAGGTGCCCCATCTTCCTTTGTGAAGAGCAGAATTCTATCAGTCTTTAAAGCAAAGTTATGTAACACCTCTGTCACCAAGCTAAAGTAACCCCAAATCTTGTTCTCAGGAATTTCATCCAGCACAGACATTTCTGTCTGGTGTGTCCGAGGGTCACCTCTGAGCTTTGGTGTATGTCTGAGGGTGTCTTTGAGCTGATCTCCCTTCCTGGTGCAGCTGAGTCCAGCTTTGCCCACAAGAGCTGTTTGCCATGCAAAGACAGAATCCCTCTTGCTTCCTCTGTGTGAGCACAGCCAAAAGAGCCAGGATTTGGTGTGAAGTTCACTGCCTGTTGCATGTGTGGCATGGACACATGGGTGCCTAGCACAGTGCAGCAAATCAAATCCTGATTGCCGGGCCCGGCTGTAGGAGTCAGCGAGGGGGGGGGGCGGGGGGCCGGGGTTTCCCTGGTGTCCTGGGCCCACGCGATGCCAGCCAGTCCCAGGAAGAGGAAAAAAGGAAAAAAATACCCAGCAAAAGAAATAAAGTCTCTCCCTGCAAAAAACCGGGAAAAAATCCGAGGAAACCCTCCGCTGTGAGCTCTTCCAGCACCCACACCACAGAGAGTAAAAAAAAAAAAAAAGAGATAACGCTGTCTGCTGGAATGTAGCCTCTCCGCCCTCTCTCTCGGCCTTGGTTTGTAGGAGTAAAGTATCCTGCAGACAAACGGCGAGTGTTTTTTTTCCTCCACCTTCACTCTCACTGTCTTCCTTGGACCAACTTAAAGCTGCAGAACTTAATGTCCAGCATAAGCAAGAGGACGATTGGGGATACAAACAGGTCATATGGCCAACCCAGGACATTAAGAAAGGGGGGGGAAAGTTATAAATGCTTACTAATTGTGGCAAGTGAAATGTCATCTGAAATGAAATCAAGTCTTACTGCTCTTAATATGTCCATTAAAAATTGTTGTTCCTGTGAGATGACTTACTGCTGTAAAAATGAACTATAATTGTTCTTATTTTAAAACAGTTTCCCTTGGAGTCCAGAGTATAGAACAGGAAAGGAGGAAAGAAAAATTAAACAGATAAAAATCAGATCTTGTTGAACACAGTATAAGGAGAGAAATGAGGAATATCTCAAGCTGGATGGAGCCTAATATTCTATTTACACAAAATAAAACCTTGCATTCACTGAAACAGGAAAGAAGTTTAAAATTCCTATAAAAAGGATTTTTACACAAGGAAGAATAGGTATAATAAAAGTGTTATTGATCTGTGAATGATGTCAAAGCATAAAAGCCCATTCAGATGATGGTAGTTAAAAATAAAAATAAGTGAAGACAGCTTTGAATATAATAATTTAGAATTAATTTGGGACCATGAATAATCAGTCACATTAGTAGTAATTCATTTCTGTACTGTTATGGGCCACTAAAACTGTCTTATCTTTTTATGTATTTATCTCCAGTAAGAAATATATGTTAATATGCCACATATGTAAGTGATAAAAATCTAAAATTTGAAAGGGGGAGGTTTGACTTTTCTTGAATAGACATTTATGATAGAACAGATGGATTTGATTCATTATTCCGTGAATCTTTAAAAAGCTTTTAGTCTTCAGACTAATCATAATGCATAGCTGGCAGCTAGTACAAGTCATAGTTCTGTGAGGTGAACAAAATGCAAAAAACAAATTTCTCAGGTTTTTCCTCACCTTTCTATCATGTGCACCATTTATTTTTTGCCTTATTGGTGTTCTTGGTTTACAGGAGAACGAGAGGTGTGTGAAGTTAAACTTTTATGGCCTAGACAGTGGAAAATCACTTTTCTTCTAAAAGAGATCTAGATTACTTACAAAAATCAGCTTAGAGGAGATTTTCAGCTGCAGAAAATCTTCCTAGCAGAGAGCTAACCCAGCCAGGACAATGCAGGTAGGGGCTATGCCCTACTGTTTCTATTTAGCATGCTGTGGTAGCTCCATGCTGCAGGGGCTGCAAGCACTACAGGTTTGCTTATCAACACTTGATAGGTCTTTTGTGGCTTTCCTCCACCAACCTCCAGTGGGACAGGTGCCAGAAACACTGAGAAAAAAAGTCTGTAGTCAAGGAATGACATGCTAAACCAGAAATAAATAAGTAAACAAAAGCAGGAAATGATGGCAAAGCTTTCACTGATACAACGAGTAGTACTGGTTTTTGTCTCCTTCAAGAAAATTATTGTGAGTTACGCAGTTAGAATTGGAGAACTTCCATTATGCAAATCAGAATTCCACACACGAGGAAAAGTTACATTTTCCAGACTGGTGAGAAGACAAAAGCTTACCACTAAAGTTAAAACCCAATGAAACTCAAGTCTCTCTTCCATTCAGCTCTTTCCTCCTTTCTATAACCTCCTCCTTTTCCCACTAGGATTTTTTTTCTTTCAGTGTTCAATATCAACAATACTTCCCCTCTGACTTCCAAAGTAGTATTCTCCACATTATGCAGATCAAGAAAAAAGCAAGTGCAGAGCTCTAGATGCACATTAGATAGTTCTTTCTAAAAATAGGTGGTCTCTATGGCAATATTTCACAGTGCCCTTGAAGGTGAAAATTCAGTTTTGCTAAGCAGAAGTCTTTCAGCAAAAATGACAGATCTCACTTCTATAAGGAGATTGCTATTGTCAAAGCTGTATATTCAAAAAGTTAGAAGTATATTTTAAAAAGTCAGGAACTCGACAAACTGTTGCATGTTTCATTACTTTGATATTATTTTTTGCTCCTTTTGATCAGTTCTACCAAATTTCATGGTTTTATTTTCTTAATTTATGACAGAGATCTCTGTGAACTGTCTAATTTATTATAGAAATTAAACATTCAAACAACTATCCTTATCACTTCAAGAATTGATTGTGTTTGCAGAAGGTGCCTGAATGTTGCCTATAATTTGCTAGTTCTGCTCTGTAGTATAGCCTTCCTTAAATTTTGGCAGGCTAACTTCATTCCTAGGTATAAAGTCATTTAAAACAGCGGACACATACCATGAAAAACCTGTTTTCAGCAAATGACATTACAAGGATAAGGTAAAGCATTTTTTCTGCTCAGTTCTTCAATTGTGGGAATTGCTAAGGTTAGTACTGGTGGAATTTTAAATTACACTTTTGTCCTCCTGGAGTTTTGTAGCCTGACACGTGTGTGCATTAAACACCAAAGTGACAGATCCATGGACATGGGCAGAGCCAGGCCCATGGATTCTGCTGTGGGTCTCACATAGGCAATGAACAAGTGATTTTATATCACCTTTTCAACAGTTTATCTCCTAGTGTTTTTCATTAGAAGAAAACGAGAATGCTGCAAAATAAAAAGGAACTGGAGATGGCAATAAGGAAACCATCAAATTTAGTTATGTACTGATTTTCAGTGTGCAGTGCATATCTACATATATGTAGAACATATGTAAGGTTTCAATATTAGTGAATTCTTGGATGCTTTCCTGATAGCAAACATGGAGTTAGAAACTTTGAGAAAGCCCTGAGATTCACCCCTACGATTTTCAGTGTCAAGTCACATCACTATCTAGAGTATCAGATCCTCATAACATCAGAAATCATCTGTATTTGCATATGGTCATGCTGTACTGAATTAATTGAGCAAAAAGTGCCTTAAGAATCTGTCTTGTCTAGTAAGAATCTGTCATTATTTAATAAAAATTCTTGGGGATGTGGTATTGAAGTGAATATGAAGCCCCAGAGAATCAAATAAAAACTAATGTGAATTATTTTTATTATATTTGTGTTAATTTTAGCTTTATTTTCCGTGAGCATTAGATGATTAGATGTTTTATGGGGACTTACCATGAGAATATTAGAACCTGAAATGAGATATTGGAGTGCTGTTCCTGTAATTTCTTTGTCTTCAAAACAGAATTTAAAATAATCTCTAATGTGACTCTACTTAGCAAGTTTCTTTTTTGTAAAGGATCAGAAAACCCCTGTTCAAATGTGAAGCTGCCAGAACAACATGAGAATTACTTTATCTTTTAAAGTAAAGCCATTGCTTGATTTTCCTGTTCTAGGCTAAAAAAAACCAGACTTTTTAATGAATTTTACTTGGGTTCCCTTTCTCACGTCACATGTTTGAAACATGTTCTGAACATTAGTGTTGACAGAATGCATTCTAGATATTTATAAAAAAAACACACCAGAGGACAGTGAGAAGGAATTTATTTACTTTTTATATGTATATTGCATCTCTTCCCTGAAGCACTTCATATCCCAAGAGCTCTTTTCTCTCCATTATGAATCATTTTCATATCCACTGAACACTGAAACTGCTTTTCAGATTAATAATAAAAGTACATTTTTAAGGCAACAAATTTTGAAAACAAAAGCCTGTGAAAAGTACTTACTTTGCTGCAAGACTTTCTTTTTGTACAACTGTGAGGAAAACCCCCATCAAGTCAGGAACAGAAGGCTTATGAAAAGCTTATTTGTTCTTTTGTTATTCACACTGATAAAGCAACCGTGAGGTTTGAAATGCTGCTATCAAACCTAAAAGATACTCATTTGTTGAGGCACTGAAATAGTCTTCAGGTTGTACTGAATGGCTCTGGTAATAAATCTGAAGGTAATAAATCTGAAGGTAATGTACATCAGCGAAATATAGCTTGAAAATACTTCTAAAGGAATTATTTCATGCTAATAGTTTGCTGACTTCTTTAATATTAAGGAGTATACAAGCTAGTTTCTTCTCTGAATGTTATTACTGTGTCCAAGTAAAAGAAATAGAATTTAGAGACTCACAAAAAATTATATCTCATTATTCATTACAAGTGCTCAACCTGCCCAGTTGATCAGCTTTCAGCATATTTTTGTGCACTTTGTAAACAGCAAAGCTATGCGAAGTAGAAGAAGCGATGGCTTCATGAACAAAGAGATGGAAAAAACTTCTGTTGAATCTAAATTCTTAATGTACACTTTAGGTGCCTCCCTCCCTTTCTTCCTTTTCCTGTTCTTCCCTTCCCTCCCTCAAGGTTTTTGAGTTTTATATCCCAGACTACAGATGTGTTTTTCCCTTCATCCTCTCTGTGCCCAGCACTTTCTGCCCTTTCTCAAGCACACTTTGCCCAAGGCACTGCCATCCTGGCTGAGGGCTCAGCTGTGCCCTGCCACGTGTTGGTTGGAGCTTCTCTGCCTTCTCCTTTGCTTCCCTCCCTGGAAGTTTCACTTTATTATTAATCTGAGAATAAAGTTAGGTCAAGCTCTGCGTGTAGGGGTCCAACAAGCCCTTTACACTTCACAGTGGTGTAGCCTTCTTAGCTGGAATAAAATTTGTCGCCTGGTGAAAAGCATAAAACCTGGGGATTGCTGAGTCATAGGTGAATGTTCCCTAATTAAATTCCAGAATGCAGTGTAGTCTTTACCATTGCTCTGCTAGTAATGCATTGTTATAAGACTGAAGATGGAAAATAGTGTGCATTGTGTAAAGGGCAAAAGATAACTGGGGCTTCTCTTTCTTCTTGTGAAGTTTTCTGAACAAGATCATTACAGAATATTGATTAGACATAAGAATTACAATGTTTCTCATTACTGCTTGACTCTGCAAAATTAAGAAAATAGCAAAATAAATTCCTGTAAGCTATAATCAGTTTTGTTATTCCCTTGAAAATACAATCTTTCCCCTGGCAAATTTGAACCACAGTGTTAAAATGGAAATTTGAATTTTGCTTTTCACAGAGCTCTGTGACCTCCAGGCTGTTAGTTTTGAGCAAGTTTGGATCCAGATACGATTTTGAATCCCACAAGATGATAGGTTTGCAGCTTTACTGTTTAAAATAGAGTAAATTTGTATACAAACTCTGTCATTAGAATCCATGTTGCTTTCTTTGAGGACTGTTGACTGTACTACTGTACAATAGCCTTATCAACAGAATGAGGCACTTTGTGTACTTGCTGAGAAAGAAATGGGCTGAAAATATTCTGTGCTGGTTTCAGAAGAGACTCTTAAAGTATTATCTGCAATTCAATCTATACTATAATGCTAACTAAATTAGTATTTCACAAAGCACTTTAATGACATTTTAATTCTATTTCAAAAAATAAGATGTCATATGGTTTTGCAATTTGTCATAAGAGTGCTACCACATTTATTGGTCTGCATTTTTCCTTTTTCCAATGTTTTGTTGCTATTTCCAGCATTTTGTAGTCTCAGCAGTTTCAGAGTGAAATTTCTTGCATTAAATCACTTGACAGTTTAAATGCTATTAAATTTTGCATCTTCAAGAGGGAAAAGGGTGAACTTTGATTCTTGTCTGTAAGAGAGCATGTTGAACACAGGGAACTGGCCATAAACCACAGCAATCTAAACAATCCCTATCCCTTGTAATGTGGGTGACAAAGAATCTCAGTGGCTGAGATTGGCATTGTTCAGTCATTGCATGATTGCAGTCCTAGGACAAGCAGCTCTTTTTAGCTTTAATAGAATCTCTGAGGTAGGTAGGTGTCCTTCCCTTGAGAGCACAAACAAGAGTTTTAGCATCTGAAATATCTAGACATGTCTAATTTTAAAGGCATAATGATATCCCAACTCACCCTGCATTGCATCCTAAAGATTTAATGTGTTCTTTATTAAACTGTTTTTCCATATGAAACATGGCAAACTGACTGCCATGTGTGGTAGAACTAGAGAACTGTGACAATTTTCAGTGAGCTGACAATCCCAAATTTATATTGAGAGTGCAGTAGATGATTTTGTTCTAAGTTATGTAGAATCTTTTCTAGTTCCTTTTCCTGTGATGGAGGAGAAGGAAAAAACAAAGACCACAGAATTACAGCAACCTACTGATGTTTTCATACAATAAAATGAGTTTTTGCCATTTGTTTCAGTGAGGACTGAATTAGCTTGAATCTGAGAAAGCGATTTCAGGAATAAAGTTAATAGAAATGAAATAGCTTTCTGTTAAAAAAAAAAAATCTTCCTTTTCTTTTTTTCATTATCTAATCAACAGGAAAAAAATTATGTAGAACACCCTTTTTGCTTAAAGACTCCCTAGTATCTAGTTTTCAGACTGAATTTAAATATTACATCATTACATTTTATTGTGACTTTTCAGAAAACTAAATACCATGATCTATTTTTCAAACAGGGTCAACTGGAGTTACACAGACCTGAAATTGCAAAAGGTCCCATATATTTCCTCCAAACGTTTTTTAGGGATTAGTAAAATACTTTAACATAGCTCAAACCTCAATCATTAGACAAATCTTTTGATATTTTTCTCCTTCTTTGTAATTAGTTTTAGTGGAGCTATTACTGAAATTTAGCCTGCTGTTCTGCTGCATGATAATGGCACATTTTGGCTACACTACTGTAGTTAATTTGAAAGAGGAATGATGTTTTGGTTATTTCCTTTTAAGCACTCAGTCTTACTTGGGATATATTACTCATGATCAGAGTAGCTGGGCTGCTCTTCTAGAATGTCTAATCTATTAGTATACTATTAGGGAGCTTTCTTTCCAGCTGGGTCCCAATGTGCTACCCCTGCACACTAAAACATTCAGAAGTAAATTCCAATTATTAAGGGCCTAATTCAGAGCTCTCTAAAGTTAGGGGGTTAATTTGTAAATTCCTTGGTAAGAAACCACTGAGTTACATAATTTAAGGGCTGAACTGCAGCTCTTAAGAATTTTATATAAATGCACCTGGGAATATAAGTTAGATACTTTCGACATATTTTTAAAGTTAATTTATTATGATATAGTTAACAATCTTGGGGAGGAAGGTCAAAAGTTACCCTTTTCACACAGGAAAGCAATCTTGAATGAGTGAGGCAACAGTGAAAGTAACAATGAATTGGTATGAATCATTAAAAGAAAGGCAGGGGAAGGAAATAAAAAGATAGTAAAACAAAATTTAAAAACAAAAGTAGGAAAAAAAAAAGAGATGAGTACAAAGAAGGTCAGGAATTTGAAGCAGGATTAAAGATGTTTTTAACAGAAATGTTTGGACCACTGAGGGAGTTACACACTGACTTCAGAGAGCTTTTATTTAAACCTCAAGCAGTTCTCAGAAAACTCACGGCTTAAACTTGTGGCATTAAAATAAATCTGTTGGATTGTTTTGTAAACAATATGTGCAGTGGGTGGAAGGATACATGCATGGAATACATGCACCTTATACGGTTGTTTTTGGCCTCAGGAAACCTTTCCACTACCAGAGATTTGCCATAAAAATGAGGTGCAAAAGATTCCTATATTGTGGTGAATTCTCCATTGCAGTGTCTGAGTATCCATTACAATGGAGAAAGTGGGAGGTGAAGGTGGATTTCCCCTTTGCATCCTTGCTTAAAAGCTCAAAAAACTATGATTTTTGTCCATAATGGTCTTAAAAATATACTTAAAACATGTCCTTCAAATATACTCTGATAGCAATATCTGCCTCTCAAATCTGATCATACACATTTCACCATATACATAACAAAGAAGAAAAGCAATTTCTTCCTTCTCAGATATCTGGTATATTACCTATAAAGCCAGTGACGGTAAGTTTTCACTTGATGCCTCTGGGAGTTACTACCTCTGGTATTTCCTGTTACTCAGAAGGTATCAGAAGAGTGGAACAACCCAAACAACCCACCAAAAGAGCCTTTTTAATGTATTCCTTAAAGCCCCAAATCTTCAGTAAGAGCTATGTAGGTGTATGCTCAGATCCACTGAGCAAGAGCTCTTTGTAAGCAGCTGGCATGAGTGCATACAAAAGACTTAAATCGTAGCAAAGTTCTATTTTCAGCAACAAAATGTTCTGGAGACCTTACAAGGGCTCTGAATAAAAAACAGTTTCACCTGAAAGCCACAGCTACCATTTGTCTTTTGTACAGCTTTTATATCACCATCTGCTGTCATTTGTCTAAATTCAGGATCTCCTCCCAGAAATCTGTAAAGAAAAGAAAGGTTTAATTATGAAAAAGGCTTTGTCTGTGTCATTATATCTCTTGATTATAAGCAAAAACCCTAGTAGCTTCACTCTCTAAATAGAAACATCAAAGTAATTCAAAGTTGCAAAATTTTTGGAAATGCCTTTTTCAATATATGTAACAGGGCATAGAAGTGATGCTGATTTATTTATCTTATATTGAATAGTGTGTCTGAGAATAGCAGTAATGGTGATAAATAATAATCTGATAAAGAGTCTGTCACATTTTAAAAATAAGCAAACGCCTGCCAGACCAGAACAGATGGACTTCGGGTGTAGCAGGATAAGCGTGCATTAAGAATTTCAATATTTCTTCTATAAGAACAAATTATGAACCTTTTGTTTGTTCTGTGTAAAAGCAGGTGCCTTTTGCAAGCATCGAAGTTGTAAGAATCATGTTCTTCTGGACTGGAATCCAAAATGCCTGAGTCAGTTCTGGGGTTGAAAGATCCTTGTGTAAAATTAGAAAATCCTTCTCTGTTTGTCATGTGCCTGTTAGTTGATATTTCATCCTTTTCTCCCTTCGTTGTCACCAGAATAATTGTATTAATATTTGTGAAGTGATCATACAGTGGAGGACAGTAGTTGTGTGAGCAGACATGTTAAAATGAGGGAAGTGTGCATGAAAAAGAGTTATTTAAGCTGAACTTCTGAAAGATGAAACACTCAAGTGCTTTGTACCTGGCATCATCCTTCAGCTGGCTCTTTCATAATATGGACAGGACTGTCCTATGACCAGTAGGCTTCCACAGCAGCATTTGCAGAATCATTTTATCTCCCAAATTTAGCAATAAATGTTGTCTTTACAGCTCCTTTTTAAAACCTGGAAAATATACAAACATTACACTTTCAGAGACAGTTTTTAAAAGACGTCATCCTAGAGAACAATATATTATGTCGGGTTTTAGGCAAATCTGATCTCAGAGTGGAAGTCAATTGACAGCTCATACTTCAAGATGATTAAGAACCCATGCAAATCCCATGGAAATGTGTTTATTCCAATGCAATTTTTATTATTAATTTACATCCTAGAAAGAATAATGAAGGGTTCTGTATATATTTTAGGTTTTGATTTGGATTTTTTCATCATGTACTTGAAGACATGACATTTACCATGATGATGGCTTTCATTTAATGGCCTACTAGGAAGTAGGATAGTTGAATGTTTATGGCTTTTTCATACTGAAGCAGAGAATATGGAGTTCCTTAACAGCAGAGTTAAGTTAGATGGTGCTCCTGGGAAATTCCACAGTTGGTGACTCCCACTGATGTCACATATTTGAGAAAGTTTAACCAGCAGCTGCTTCCATGCCTGGATGAAATAGGACCATGGCTGAGAGGTTCCTGCAGGGGAGGAGGTGGATCCCCACCAAAGCTTTTTGCATAACCCTTCTTCACTTTCCACATCACTTCCCTCTCATTAACAACAGCAAAAAAAAACACCCAGAAAAACCCAAAAAAAACCCCAACAAAAAACCAAGAACAGCAAAAAAACGCAAAAAACACCATCACCCAAAAAAACCCTTCTTGGTCTCCTTTCTTCTTCAGCTGATTATTCTTGCCACTTTCCTTGTGTGACTAAAAAACATTTGATCAGTGAGCTGTTCTGGTTGAAAAATAACTTTCCACATAGAGAGAGATTTGAAAGATGTAGTTTTCAGTCACGCCATCTTCCTTATTTAATTCACTGCATAGCCGCTCAGACCCTGACACTGGCACAAGGGAATTAGCAGGGTTGGCTGCAGAAAGTTAAACAGTAAAGATGGCAAAGGTACAAAACTTACTATAGTGGGGTAAGTTTTGCACACAGAGGGTTCAGCCCTGTACTGGCTGGCATAGCAGTGACTGTTTTAGTTGCTATAAATTTAAAAAGTGTGGTTTCTGAGAGAAATATCCTGTAGAGAACCCCAAGTCCCTAGGGTAGAAGTTTAAGTAATGCTATACCCTGCTTGAGGTGATTCCCTACAATGCAGACATCCTGATTCAGCCTCATGTTTGAGAACAAAGCAATAAGGACCACAGTTAAACACCGCAAATGCAGCCTGAGCAGAGACAGAGCTGCTAAATAAGGGGCTTTTCTGAAACAGGCTTTGGAGTGCTCTGCATCTCTCAGAATTCACACACAAACAGTGCAAGGTAGGGACATTAGGGGCTTTTTTAATGCCTCACCCTTAAAAATTATTTTATTCTCATACCTCATTTCCTTGTCTTCCCCTGATAATTTGTGAGAACCAGAATTCCTTCTGATTAGCATACTCGACCAAGAATGCCTAGTTAAGGACTTTGCTGACACAGTACAAATGAGAAGCTGCATATATTTTTCTTTTATGTGTCTTTTTCAGATCAAGCATTTTGCATGCTAAAAAGTCAAGCTGTTGTTACTTTCTACCAGTAATAGCCATAAATGTTAAGAATAAAGTGAAAATAGCTTAGCAAATTACCATATATTTCCTTCCCAAGAGAATGAAATAACATATAATAGGTATTGTTTATGACATTGTAGACTAGTTAGATTTAGTGTGCTTTTTATTTCACATCTTCACTGGCTATATATATATATGTATACAATATTTCACATCTACACTGGTCAAATTCAGCCAGTACATCATTTCAGCATTTCTAGCAACATTATAGAAAATAATTACCTGTGCAATGTGACCTGACCTGTTCTTACACTGAGAAATTCATCATTTTTTTCACTACAGTAAAGGATTTTTTCCTTTCTGCATTTTGATATCAGTGCAAGTTTTTTCCTTCTCAGCATTCATGACATTTGTTCTAGGCAACATTGTTTGAACACTACTTAATATTAAAAGCCCCAAGAAGGAAGTAAAATATTTTTATTTAGTAGAATCGTAAATAATGATCACTAATATTTTTTCTGTGTAAATATCTACTAAACATAAAAAGAGAAGCTTGTACTGTAGGTATAATTTTTACTTTATTTTTCTTTATGTTAACATACAAGTCTGCTTGATCTTATTTTAAGGTGATATTGTGATATTTCAATTTTACTAAAACAAAGCTTTGTGACTGTTACCAGGTTAAAAAAAAAAAAAAAGAAAAAAGAAAAACATTTTGTGTCCTTATTAGAGCTTTCAGGAGGATATGTTTTAATATTAATGAAAACTTGCAGTTGGTCATTTTGGTTATAGATTCTCAACAGGGCTTATGTTGAACTTATAGCATAAATTTTGATAAATCCACCATTAAGATTTCAAAGCAATAGTGCTCCTATCTTGAAATCAAATTTGTTGAATGCCGACTATTTTTCAATTAAATAATTTCTGAAGAGAAGGGAGAACCTACGTTTCTGCTATTTAGAAGGAGTTTCATTTTTGCATTGGCATGGGACGTATTTTTCTTCACATATAAAGATTTGTATTCACATACACCTTCAGCATTGCTCTTCAGGTGCTAAAAGCAGAGTGCTTTTCTTTCTCCATAGCAGCTGCTTATTATTTATTTTCCTACGCATGCTTTTCTGAATTTAAAGGGAAGCAGTTTGAAAAGTTAAGATCCCCATTTCAATTCAAACCCAGTTTGCAAAGGAGTCACTCTGAGGGATTTTTTTGCAATACAATTTACTCCATAGATTACTGCATCTCATGAAAAGGTTTCAAGTGTCTGTGTGCTTCCCACATTTCAAGAGAGGATAGTTCATAGAAAGGGAATCAGAGAGTGTCATGTCCCTGGTCCAGCTTGCAGAAAGAGCACAACTCCAGCTTTGACAGTCTGCTCCTCTTCTGGCAGGGTTGTTCAAATTCTTTGGAGCTCAGGGCAGGAGCAGCTCTCTGCCCTGCAGCCTGGCACTCAGGCACATTCAACATTTTCTGTTGTCATTACTCGACATATTGTCACTCTGACTGTTGGACAGATTGATTTTTGGCGTAGAAGCAACTGCAGACTTCTTCCTTGTAGCTGTGCCTCCAGAAAAATGAGGGAATGGAAAGGAGAAGGACAAAGAAGAGAAAGATGAAATGGGTGTTTCTTGAACCTGAGTTTTCCCAAAGCAACAAATGTACAATGCACGAAGGGGTAAACTGATCGGTGTGGCTGGGCTGTGTTGCAGGTTTGGGGTAGTCAGGCTTGGTGTAGAGCTTCTGCATTTCATTTCCTTCCCGAGCACTGTGCAGGCAGATGTCAGCATGGGAGTTTGTCTGCTGAGAAGTGTGTAATTATTCCTACATGGAAAGCCAGGAGAGGGCTGTGAACCTGTTTGGCCTGTGGAGGTGAGCTGTTGAGGCTGCTCTGACAGGGTCACTGGGAGCCATTTATTGCAAGAGGCAGGTACCAGTTGGTGAGTGTCCTACTGCTTGCCAGACTTCCTTGGGTTGCTTGGGAAATGTAATCTTGGGACTATCCTGGCCGCAGTAAATTAGATATATGTTAGGACAAATACGCTGAGTTGGGTTCCAGTGCCCCAAAACTTGATTTGTCGTATTCATATCTGGTTGATAGGAAAATGTTTGTGAATTGGAGCTTTCAAAATTTCTCCTTGGTATTCCTAATAAGGCAAGGATGCTTTTTCAGCACACCCAGTAGTATAAGCATCAGTATATTTGTTTTTACTCCAGGATGCCCTGCTTAATCAATCTCTCTTTCCACAAGTGAGGAAGATTTTACTTTGGGACCAGAGCAAAGGAACTGTTAAACTAGTGCCGAAGCATCTTCCAGATCACAACAGAGGCTGTGTTTAAGAGACTGAAAGGTAGATAACATGCACTAGCTGAATGTCTGGAGGCTGCAGAATAGTTGTGTGCCCTGAATTGTAGAGTATTCCCTGTTTCCTGCAAAGTTTACAGAAGTGATGGGAGCAATTTACCAGTGGCTGAGAGGCAGAAATCCAGAGGTGAGATAGGCAGCTTGTAAGATATTCCCTCCCAAATAATGATCACCTCTGCATGGTAAGCATAGCCTACACAGCCTGCTTTGGGTTGGAATATTCTGGGAGTTGTTTGAGTGTGCTTTATAGGCTTTTAGGAGTTGGTGGATGTCAGTCACATGTGAGCCTGTCTTTTTTCAATCCTCAGCGTATGTGTGAGTGTGTGCGTGCACATTGTCCTCCTTCTTGAATTTCAGACATTGCTCATCTTTTATCTCTGAGTGTACAGTTCATTGGGGTATCTGGGATAATGCATTAGCTTTGTTGTCTGTGTACCAAGTTTTCTTACCCTGCTCGTAGCTTTCCTGAGTTGAAGTACAGTTTTGACTGTATTGGCAAAACCTTTAGCTTTATTCACTAAATTTTTAGCCAGTTTAAGTGTTGTTGGTCTCTCTCAACCAGCAGGCTGGTTCATTGCCCCTGGATTACTTTAGATGGATCCTTTGTAGGTAAGCAGCCATTTAAAAACATGCTCTTTTGGCTGGTGAAGGAAAATACTGAGAATATCTGCAACAGTAATAATGCTGTGAAATTGAGGAATTCAGCTTCAAAAGGATTTCAGTCTGCAGCAGAAAATCTAATGGTCAGGTCAGAGATCTCTCCTCCAGAGAGTGTTTTGAGAGCTATTTGTTGCTTGAATGGCTTGACTGCAAGCCATGCAGGTCATACCACTTAAGCTGCTGAAAGGACTCACCCCTTGGAAAAGTTTGTGTCCTTACCAGATTGATCTGTAAGGTCTTCTGGTCTTATTTAGGACCAATCACTACTTCAGAGCTTCAGCCCTGGTGACACTGGTTAGCAAATCATCTATGACTCATTTTTTCAAGTGAGAAACTGGCATTATATGCTGTAAAGAAAGTGCAAACTTTTACAGAGAAAGAGTATGCTGTAACAGGAATAGGTAGGTGCCTTCCTATGTGCTTTATTACAGAAAGTTGGAGGTATAATGTGAAATATAATCTTACTAACTTTCCCTAGGCTAGGCATAGGAATAGAGAAGCAGAAACCAATAGAAGTATTCTGGTATTTTTGCCAAAGTTTTTGATGTCAGTTTTCCTAGAAGGAAAGGCAAAGAACAAAATTTCAGTGGATGTTTGTTTGGTTCTGTCTTCTTTTGTTCATTTTCCCTTGCTAAATTTGTGTAATACAATATTGCTGAATGAAATAAGGAGATTTAATGCTGAATATTTTGAAATAACTGCTTCCCCCCCACCCCCACCCCCCATCACATTTCCAGGGAAGTAAGATAGAAAGTTACTTTTCTGAGTAACATTATCTTGGTACTGTAGTTTTGGGGTTTTTTGAAGCTTTGGGTTCTTTCTCCTTTGACGGCTGTACTGAGCTTCTCATGGTGATGCATTCTGTATAATTATTTATGTAAGAGAATAGGGCCTTCAAATCATACATCTGACTGCTTAAATGACCAAAACTTTGTCCAGATAGGCTTAGCTCCAAATCCAACCAGCACTTTCTCTAAGAATTTTTTATTCATAAATGTCTTAAACACTTGTCCCCTCTTCTCTGTTACAGACACATCTCCTAGCAGCAGTTTTGTCAGCAGCAATATGCCTGCTTTTTCTTGTTGAAATACTAATGTAGGATTTGTCGCCAGAATACAGCAACATTTCCAGTAAGGACCTGGGTAGCATTGTTATAAAAATATTTCAGTGAATTAAGAAGAAATAAAATACATTCTCCATTACTTTTAGTCTTCTAAAGTATGCTGTAATTCCACCCTCTCTTCTGGATTACCTGATTTCACCAAGAGAACTCTATGACTTCTACAGCAGAGAGGGCAAACGATGATTGTAACAGCATTTTCTGGCCTTAAAATACATGAAATATATGAAATAGTTTTGCCTTGTTAGAGTTTGTTTTCCTGGCCATTGAGTAGCATGTCTCATAATGAACACTGTCCTGCACTAGCTGGGTTAAAGAGAGCTGAACTCTTCGAGAGGTACAGTAAAAATGCTATGAAATGTTTTTCTACTCTTGTAAAGGCTGCCAGTGTAGGCAGAAAGAGGTTATTTCATGTACTTATCTGATGGGTTATTTTACCTGTGTGAAACTTGGTTTGTCTGAAATTAGACTGTAATGGAAATTTCCTATCACCACCAACTACTGACAATTTAGAAAATTAAGGAGATAAGGTTTCAGATATTTTTAGAGCATAATGGATTGATGACAGCCAGCATGTCTCCACTGAGGGCAAATGGTGTCTGACAAATCTGGTGGTCTTCTATGACAGGTTACAGGTGGATTAGGGAAGAGCAAGTGACAAAATCTGTGTGGGTTTGTGCAAAGCATCTCACACTGTCCCACATGACATCTTTGTCCCTGAACTGGAGAGACATGGATGTGATGGATGGACCCCTCAGCGGATAAGGAATCAGCTGGGTGCTCACACTCAGGGAGTTGTGGTCAATGGCTCAGTGCCCAGGTGGAGCTCAGTGGGAGTGGTGCCCTCAGGGGTGGGTGTTGGGACCAGCCCTGTTTGACATCGCTGTTGGTGACACGGACAGTGGGATCTGAGCACCCTCAGCAGGTTTGCTGATGACACCAAGCTCTGTGGTATGGCTGCCACGCTGGGGGAAGGGGTGGCATCCAGAGGGACCTGGACAAGCTGGAGAGGTGGGGCCACAGGAACCTCATGAGGTTCAACGAGGCCAAGGGCAAGGTGCTGCATGAGGATCAGGGTGATCCCAGGCACAAACACAGAGTGGGCAGAGAATGGATTGAGAGCAGCCCTGCCCAGGAAGAATTGGGGGTGCTGGTGGATGAAAGGCTTGGCATGACCCAGCCATGTGCACTCACAGCCCAGAAGTCAAACTTGCTAGGCTGCACAAAAAGCAGTGGTCAGCAGATCAAGGGGGTTGATATCCTATTCCAAGAGATTCCTATTTGGTTTTTTGCTATTTCTAAGGTTGTCAATGCCTTAAAAAAAACTAGGCATGGAGTGATTCACTCACCATAAATTTATTACCATAATAATTAGTAAGTTCTTTGAAGAAGGTATTTTACAGTAAATTTTTCTTTTATGAATGAAGTCTAATTCAGTGGGCATTGTTCTATCATGCAAAGTTCATATAGGGTCTTTTCCTGACTGAATCCTACAGCAGGGTGTCAGTATCTTTCTGGAATAGTAATGCTTCATCCTGTCATAGGAGTATGTTTCTTCATCTTGTTCAACATACTAAACCCTTCAAGTTGAGGCTAGGGATTGATTGTAGTTATGTTATAATTTTTTTGGTCCAACCACAGGAAAGACTTAATTGCAGGAATTTACTGTAAAAAAAAAAATAAATCTGACTACTCTGTGATATTTCATTCCTGAAATAGGTGCCCTATTACATATGTATTAAAATGAAAAGAATATTTTCTCTTTCCCTTCAAGACTATATTGGTCTCAGTAATCTCATCATAAAAATAAAAAAATCAAATCAATATAAGGGCAATTAGGATTTCTTTTCTTGTCATCAGGATAAAATTTGCCCTTTGTATTAGTCTGCTTATTCTCCTTTGCAGACTGTATATTGACCCGAGGGACAGTGTCACTGATTAATATGACATTAGCTGATCACCATTTGCCAATGTATGCGATTTCCCCCACTGTAGTTTTACGTTCAGCCCTTATGGCTTTCAGCAGTAAGGATGTTAATTTATGGAACTCATTTATGAAAATTTAATAGAAGGATTTTTTAATTGTTTTTAAATACTGTAATGAAAAATATGAGTGTTGGCTAAGTACAATCTATCTGGGGTCTTGTGTATTCTTTTATGAAAAATCAAGCAGTGCTTATTTCAGAAGGCAGATATTCATTAGAAATCTGATTTGTGGCATTCCCTAATTGAAAGCCAAATGAGAAAGTCCTGGACTCGGAGATAAGTATATATGATTATTTTTTTCACAGAAGGTAAGATATAAAAATATAAAGAGACACAACAGATTTGAGACCCTATAATATGCTCAGCTATTAAAGAAAAAGCCTCACATGCCAAAGTATTAAGATTCTTATCCTAAAGATAACATCTGTAAGCATAATATCTGTACTTTTACTTTCTTTTCCTAAAAGAATTTTTCAGATATAGAACAACATAGGATATAAGTAATTGTACGATGCATATTAAATTTTTTTTGAGATTACCACTTCTACGGCTGCTGTCTCCTTGTATATTATCTAAAGGAATACATCATCATATGAATTAAATTTTTCATTTTCAATTTTTTTATATATGGAATTTCTAATACTCTGGGAAATCATGCTAGGTGATACTAGATTAAGAAAACAAATAAGTGTATAATTAGAAACTTAGTAAAGACTAAGCACATATGTGTTAGTAGTTGTCAAAGGTACTTGCCACCTACAAGTCAGTTTTAATTCAGATGATCTACAGGTACAATAATCAGGTTTTGGTGACCACATGTTAGGCCTGAGGTGAGAAATGGACTTCACAGCTTTCAGACAGCTGGTCATCAATAAAATAGGTAAGGCACAATGCAGGAATCCTTGAACAACTTATTATGTCTCCATGGTACATCAAGTGCTGTACAGAAATACTGGCTTCGCTTGCAAAGCCAGAGCTCCCTGTCAGCATAGCAGTAAATGTCAGCTGAGTGCCACAGGCTTTCAGAAGGGCTAATTAGCACTTGTGCAGTTTCCCTGCTTGTAATTCCAGGGCAGACACCCTTAGTGTTTCCTCAGGACCTGTGTGTCTTACTTCACTGCCCACACTGCGCCAACTGTGGTCTTTTGAAGTGACCCTTGAGTTCCCATGGATCCACTTTTCCTTTCCTCTCAGCTCATTTTGCATCAGTTATGCCAAAGAGGACCTTGACTGTACACACCTATGGCTTTTGTTATGACTGTAGCTAAAAGTGTGGCAAAAACAGCCCTAATTTCTCTTGGATTGCACAGAGATAGTGAGGCCCAATGTGCTGGGTAGACGTGGGGACTATCCAGTCTCCTGGAATGCAGCCTGGGAGGTCCAAGGGCAAGTTTGACTTGGGTGTCATATTCTAGGCTCTGCTGCCTGTAACCAAAGGCAGAGCCTGTGTGTACAAAGAGCTCAATGAAGAGATTTTCCTCATCGTTGGCTGCAATTGCTGTGTCTGCCCAAAGAACCTGAGGGAGTACAAGATCAGGAAAAAGAATTCTGAAGGCTTCAGTAGAGGCAGAGTTGTTATGAGAATTGCTGGAGATAGGGGAGCTAGTATTTGCTAAAGGATGATGTTTCCAAGCTTAGGGATTTGACAGATTTTTAAAATGTGTTTAAAAGTCCATTGCATCTTTTTTACCATTTTTTTCTCCAGCTGCAACATAAGAAAAGTTCATTACCTTTTCTGTTTTGACTTTCTAATCTTGGAGAAGACTTGGACGCAGACTGAGAAACATAAGATTTGTTATTTCACATCGAATTTCCTGCTGTTTGGTAGTTGTGTCATTGAAGGATCTGCACTATTTAGTAGCTTTCATTTACATACATAATTTTGGAGTTATTTAGAATTTTAAACTATAGGGTATAACAAGGTGTACTCAGTGTCATCTAAATGAATTTTGTAATATTTTTGAAGAATGTGATTAACTGCTCCAAAATTCCAGTTCTTTTATTTGGAAGGTGTGGCAAACAGCGGTAAAATGCAAAATCTTCTCTTGGCTTAACTAATGAGAAAAATCTTCCAGTTAACCCTTGAAATGCAGTATTGAGAATGCAGAGCAGTGATTTACTGTTACTAGAAATTTACGGGAAATTCTTTGCTGTTTTCTTCCTTCTTTATAAAACAACACTATATCTTTTACACCTTTTTTCCTATACTCTGCATTATTACGCAGATAAATAAAATTTTTCAAAGGTGATTCCTTGTTGTGAGAAGATGTAGATCTTTTTTAAGTACTCAGTCTGTTACTTATCACATTGTATCATCACTACCATAAAATTCTTTTAGGACGTTAACTCATCACTTTAGTTAACTTTTATTCAATTTGCCTATTTATTTAAATGGCCTTATGGCAAAGAGGCAGCATTTTAGTATCTCATATTTTTTGCTATCAGTAAGGAAATGAAGGTGTTTGAAAGGTGGGAGGAAAAATGTTTGTGATTTATATTGACTGCATTCATTTTATAAGGGATGTCAGTAGAGCTGACAAATTGATCAGCAGTTGGTTCTTACCCATAACCTGTTGATACAAGTCTGTGCTTTCTTTTGCCATGTTGGACTTTATTTCTTTCATTTGTCCCATGTTGCCAGAAGGCAGCATCAGATGTTCAATAGGTACAGGTCTGGATTGTAAAAGCTACTCTCTCAGTCCAGGTGCTACTGAAAGCAATAAGAGTGAGTGATTTTTAAGAGAGTTGAATGAAGAACAATTACTTGCTGCAGCTAAATTACATTTCGTGTTGGATCATCTCTGAGCTGGAAGCTGGTAAGCACAAAAGTGAGGAGGTGTAGAAATTAAGAAGCTGACATAGTGACAGATGTGGCATATCAAAGCACTGAGTTAACCTGTGTTTTGGTAAATTAGATCTGCACTTATATAAACTGTCAGAACTGCAAAAGGCGTCTGAAGGTGTATAAATTCAAAAGCATCATGAAGGGCTTCATCCTTTCCATCCTTAAAAGAAATATAGAGCTATAGCACCTTGTTTTGTGTCTGGACTCATTTATGTTGCTTTGTATTTTATGAGTTTTCGGCATTCTGCAAATGGAGACAGTTCTGGGGAAGGTGCTGCAATCCAGCTGAGACCTGACAAGGGCCAAGGGAGCCATGCTGGGCTGTGTAGTTAATATTACATTGGAGAACACATTTCCCATTCCTTGTGTATTGGCAAACACGAAGTAATTAAGCAGTAGAAAACATGACGGAATCCAGAAAGTCTTCAGGTTTCTGTCAGAATAATTGTTCTCAGTAGTGTGCTTCCATTAACACCTCTGAAAGTGTAAAACCCTTTGGGGTGGTAAAACCAGATTCTTCAAATACACCATTGTTTGGTTGTCAGGGTGCAGCAGGTTCACTGACGATGGTGTGTTTTGTTTGGTTTTATTCTCTGTGTCTGCTGTCAGAATGATGTATTTAAGAAAGTTGCTGTACTTGGAAGAATTACATTATAGGCATCTAAAACTCCCAAGTGCCTCTGGGCACAGACATCTTAAAAATCTGCACCCTTTTTGGGGTGTTTTTGTAATTTATGTCTTTTCCCATAATTTTTTATTAGTATTTTATCACCAGACAGTCAGAAACAATATTCATTTTCACTTGTCCTGCAGCAGTGTTGTCTTGTTGTTAACTCTTGTCATATTTCACTCATTGGCTTTGAAAATGGAAAGTGATGAATGGCTGCAGTGTTTTGTTTATAACGTGTCATTCTGGAGCTTTCTATAAAAGTAGTACATTTTCATTACTTTACACTGGGTCATTGAAAGGGCTTGATTTTTCTTTCTTAATATAAGAAAAAGCTGCTAGATTTAAAATCACAAAAATGAACCATCAAAAAAATAAAGGAAATAATATTTTGAGAATATTAAGTTCCTATTTTGGTTCAATCCTAATTTATTTAGTACTAGTATTTTGAACATTCTCACATTTATGTACATTAAAACACAAGTGATCATGATACAAACTTATAAAAATTTTACAGCAAATCAGATTTTAATAGAAGAATTATTATTTTTTTTTTAGAAACAGACTCAAGCACAAAGGCATGTACTTCTTGTGAGTGTGTTTAATGTGATTGGAAAATTCAAATCCAGATTTTTTCTTAAAGGTTAAGTTGTATTTGAAACAACAAAGGAGGCCTTTTCTTTCCTCTGCATATATTTAAAAAGGGCTACTTTTGAAAGAAATTTCAGAACTCCATTTGCATCCTAATTGCAGCCCATTTCCTGGGTCCACAGTGAGGCAGACTATAGAGTGGCATTGGGGATTTCTGAGGCAGAGAAATCGCTGGTTCTAGCTGAGCTACTGAAAAATAAAAGGGGGAAAAGATGAATGGATTTTTTGCTTCAGCAGTCACCAGCTGGCAGATCGGCTCCTTGGAGCTCAGCCAAGCAGCAGTTTACAGCAGCCCTGCAGCTGCTCTGGGCTGGGCTGGAGCACGACTGGCACCGAGCCACCCTCAGCTTTGGACAAGGACTCAGCCTTCAAATTGGCCAGCAGATGTGCTGGGATTGTGGCCTTGCTCGCTCATGTCCGATGCTCAGAAGATGCAGTTGGTACCTGAAAGTTCAGCGCTGAAAATTTTGCCTTAATTGCTCACAGGAAGACTAAGAGAAATAGGTTAAAAATAAGTGTTTAAGTTTGTCCAAAGTCAGTTTGGTTCTGGTGTTCTCGTTAAGCCATGTGTGGCTTCTACTTTCATGCATCTCAATCTAGGACATTTTTCTTACTCTGACCAGTTCATGAGGATCCCAAATAACTGTAAGATGGACCAGCAAGAAAACTTGGTTGCTTTGCATTCTTTCAAGCTAAATCATCTGAATTCATCAAAGAAAAAATTAATTAATTTCAATTCTTTATGTTGCAATTTTTATAGAATGTTAGAGTCATACCAAAAAAATAACTCGCATGAAAATCAAAACAGCACTGGACTTTGTATTGACAATATTTTGAAGGGAGAATAATCTTGTTGGGATGAGGAGAGGGAAGAGGATTTCTTGTTGATTTTAACTCCCATCTGACCACTGTTCTCTCTTTCCCTGATTAGGAGCTATTCTTCAGTAATTTGTCATAGATAACAACAATAGTATTGGCAGTGTTTCTCTTAAATTCTCTGCTCATTTGATGTGTAACTATGTATCTGATAGAATGAGTCTGTCTTTCCTTGTTAATCATCTTATTATCTTATTGCCAGGGACAGGGCCAAACCAATTTCTTAACATTCTGATGGCTTGTTCTGAATTTCTTTTGATGTTTTAAAATGTATGTAAATTAACTCTTAATTTGTCACCACCTGCTATTTGTTTAACTGTTTAGTAGGAAGGGAATTTCAGCAAGTTACAGCTTCACAAAACTAAGATCCTAACCACATACATATAATTAAATATTTATTGATGCATACGCACACATCATCTCCCACCGTTGACCAGCAAGCAGAAGCAGATATTTAGTAGACCTACAAACCCAGCATATATTTTCTAAACTGAAAATATTTCATGTGCAATATAACCTTGAAAAGGAGGAGGAAAGAAACATCCCAATATTAGATAGTCATAACATCATTTCATCAAGTTAAAAAGCAATATTAAAACAATCTAGGTGACAATAATCAGCCAAAATTAGATAAAATTTTGCATTAAAAAAAATCATGAAACTCTTGCAGACAACTAGATGAACATGAATGAATACTTTCATTCTGTTGCAAAATAAAGTTACTAACCTCCTACTGGAGTAGTTAATAAGAAGCAGATGAAGAAGTCCTTCATAGGATTAATAGTCTTTGTTCTGCTTCATAGTTGTGTTGTGGGGGATTACCTTAAGTACTGTGCTCCTGAGCCTTCTACTTCAAGATAGAAACAGTGGAATTACTGAAGGGAATCTGAAGAGAACACAAGTGTTAATGACTCAGAGTCTGGGAGATGAGTTCTAGGAGAAAAGATCGATGTGATATTTTTTTATTCTAGAGCAGAGAATATTAAGGGGTTGCTTGACAGCATACTTTGGAGACATAAACAGGGATTTAAGATCAAACAGCAATTCTTTCTTCATTTTCATGAGAGAGAAGGAAAGGTCTTGAAGCCAGAAAGACTTGGTTTAGACATTAGGAAGACCATTTCTAAAAGTAAAGGTAATTTAGTGAAAAAATCTTAGAGGAGAAGTCTGTACATGTTACATTGAGGAAGGGCTTTAACAGATGGTTAAGGACCATAAATGTCCAGAGGGAAAAACGGGAGTTAACCAGAAGTTCAGGGTAGACTGGAGGTCCTACCATGAAGTTCCTCTAAGGTTCTGTATCAATCTTTATGTATTCAAATATAGAGGGTGACATGGTCAATCCAGAAACATTCCATTAAAACAAATGCATAGATTTTTGACAGGGCGTTAGATTTGACTCCCTTGCCCCAGCAGGAAGATTATTTTTACTTGCATGGAAATAAATAATTAATAGGTAACTAAGTAAATAAATAAATAAATAAATAAATAAAAAGTGTTTGAACTTACATCCCAATAATGATACCCTAGGAATTAAATGGAATTTTATTTCAACAGGTGTGGGTGTAAAAACTGAAGTAATGTTTTCCAGAAGCGTTCTTCTCCCATTCATGAATCTGGGTGCAATCAGCACTGAATAAAGTAGAGAAAAAATGATGTTCCAGCACAAATGATTTTTTAAAAATATCATCTCTGATGCCTAAAATGCACTGCTATCCTTGTACCCTAACCTGCATGTGGCTCTGCATAGAATCATGACCATTAGCCTGCCTGCACAAAAAAAGGATTTAAGCTACGAATACTGACTGTTTCATTCTTCTGTGTTGCTTAAAATAGAAATGCATGTGAAGTGATACAATTCATTCTGAAACAATATATCTGAGCTCCCTGTGGAATTATGGAAACACCCTGAAACATTTTTAGCCAAATATTGTTGTAAGGCTTGGTAGTATTTTTTATTCTCTCACCTTTGTTCTGCAACGTCAGAGCCCATATGTCAGTGTAGATGTCAAGAAGCTGCTCCTATGTCCTTTCAGAGTTGTGTTGCAGAAAACCTGTAAGGAGCCAAATTGGACTTTTGTTTCAAATTAAGCAGTTGCTTTAACCATTACCTGGGAAAGGGTACCATGGTCTCCTCCCCAGTCAGGTGTTCTAGGGACAGTACGAAGCTTCACACCAGGTCCACACTGGAAGTCTGCAGTGATCTGATTTGCCATGCACAGATAAATTACCATCGTTCCAACACAATCAGATGCATGCATGCTTGCACAGCATCAGAAGTTGGTAACATGCTGGAATCCTTCTTATACTGTTTTTTTCCAGGCAGCTGAAATGAAAGTTTTGCAGAGAATTTTGGCATGTATTTGATTTGCAAATACTCAGCAAAACACCTGGATTCAAGGGACAGTGAAAACTGGGCATGTTCTGAGCTTAACCAAGACAGGAAGATATGTTCTTTAGATTTTGTAAGGATTTGAGAGTATTAAGTGTTGAACTCTATGTGATTAAAATACTCTTTGTTTCACTATGTGAAAATGCTTTTGAAATCTGCTTACAGTTCATGGAAACTTTTTATCCATTCATTATGTTCTGAAAAGAAAAAAATCCTCCTTTGATTTAAACTGGTTTTTTTAAGGAAAATGCCCAAATTGTTACCTGTAGTAAGCATTTTTCAATCCAAGTGCTGTTAACTGTGAATGAAGTTTTGGAAGTTTTGCCATCAATTGGAGCCATCTTTCATTTTAATCTGCCAGAACCTGTGTACTGTTCATGTGTAGTGAGGAGCGGTTTATGGGCTCCACACCATTTCTCCACTGTGCTCTATTACTAATACTTTTTGTTTTGTTTCGTTTTGTTTCCCCAGACTACATATCCAGTCAGAACGGTGAGCCAAAATCTCAGCACAAGGGACAGAAAGTCAGCACATACTCCCACCGAGGACCCTTTTAGACACCCGCCAGGCAGCCAAGCAGCAGCCTATGAAAGCAAGAGCTGTCAGCTGTCTGATTTGTGTCTGAGCAGCCTCCTGAAGGAGAAGGAGATCGTGGAAGTCCTCAAGCACACCCGAGGCACGTACGAAGCCCTGGCTTCGGAGGTGACCCACAATGGTTTGGCTGTCTCAGCGCCCAGCCCAGCAAAGCCGGCGCCCAAGGCCGACGGCTTCTCCGCCTTCCCAGGAGCTGCCAAAGACCAAAGTGCTGTGCCCCGGCAGCACACCACCTTCACGGGGAGGCTGGGACAGCCCCCCAGGGGACCCATCTCTTTACACATGTACAGCAGAAAAAACGTTTTCCTCCACCACAATTTACACACGGCAGAGCTACAGACTTTAGGCCAACAGGATGGCTAACAAGGTGCTTCTTTTCTTGCCATGGAAGGAGGGTTGATTAAAGAGGGATGTAAGCTCACCTAGAGCTCTGTCTTCAGTTCTCATCTGCTGCTACTTTCATGTGGAAAAAAAAATAAAATAGAATTTTAACGTTGTCTGTAGGTTCCATATTTTCCCACCTGTACTGAAGCAAAAGGAGGAACAAGTTTGTTAAATAACTGGGTTGATTTGTCATGCAGAAGTCACCATGGGTTTATAAATGGGACAATTTGGCTGGCACTGCTAGTCTAATATTGGCTAAATATATTTCTTCTCCTCTATAAGTCGCTATCATTCCCTGAAGTTCTAGAAATTGTCTTAAATAAACCCTGGATGTTTAATATTACTGTTAAAGTAGATGTGAGGAATGAATAGATAAGTAATTAGTAAACCCTCTTGAATTTCATAGAGATTAGGGAAACAAGGAGTTCAGAAATCTTTAAGGAACCTCTTTTTACACTTTTTTTAATACAGTGAAATTTGGTCACTTACAGAGTGTTACCACTTCCTGCTGTATGTTTCATGAGTGCCTCATGCCACAAGTGGAGAAAGTGACTGATTTTCCTCTAACAGGTTCATAGAGAGTCGCCAGGTATTTGGGTCAGTAAATTGGGTCCCAAACTGAAGATGTCAGCTTGTTTCCTCAACCTTCCCTTCCCTCTTCACAGTTCTATTTAACTACATTTCTTTGAGTGTTTCTGTTCTATGAGAACATGTCAAGTTGTGGTGATCTTTGTGCTTTACAGGCACTGTAGCACTCATGATGCAGTGTGACATTCTGCTGGGTAATGCATCCTATAATTTTATTTCCCTTCCCAAACCAAAAATGTGTGAAAGACCACAGTAAGAGAAATCATCTTATTGCCCAGGCCAAACGACCTGCGTCACTCATTATTTCTGTGGGCTGTCATCTGCAGTTAAGGACCCACTGGTTTACACCAGCTCAGTGTCTTGACATGTTACAAACAAGTGAGATTAATTTATTGTCTGGTCTCATGGGAGTGTAAAATCATCTGGCCATGCCATAGAACTTGGAGATCTGTTGGTAGCAAAAGATCCCCTCTCAGAAGGCTTGGAAACATCTCAGCCCAGTTACTCCAAACATGTGGCATATGTGAAACGTGACACTTAGTTTACAACCTCTCTGATGCAGGGTAATCTGTTTGAATTGTAGTGGCACATGCAGTTAGTAGTTTATAAATATTCTGGCACATTTGATTACGATTGAGGCAGATCTGAGACAAGTCACCTCTCTCTTTAACGGGAGATTAATAAGACAAGGGTGCAGCACATTCTCACGCACAGAAACAAGCCATTGTGACTTAACAGAGATAGCATATAATGAAATATAAAGCTTCTGTAGCCACTGAAAATCTATAACTTTTAAAAGGTAGGTCACATAAAATGTATGAAATGAATTAAAGATAAAATTTTACCTAGTGCTAATTATATCTGCTTCACTACTTAATATTTGGCTTAATACAAGGAAATTGTATTAACAAGTCTTACTTAGACTAAGGAAAAAATAGATTATGAGCTTGTCTATTCTGTAAAGCAATTGCAGCAGCCTGAAATTTCAGGCTTCTGTTTATTGAGGATTTTTTTTATTAGAGCAGATTTTATTACATTATCTGATGTTGAAGAGAGCAGGTTTTGTCTAAATATTCTGTAGTAATAATTTTGGGTATCCAGAGATGGATACATAAGAACCAAGACAAATATTTGCCAAAATTCTTTATGTTCATGTGTGCATTGCTACTGCCAAAACAGAATGTTCAAAAATTGCAAACACAGCTTTACCGAATTGACTGTGGGTATTCAAGACTCCCAGTCCTGCACTGAAACTCATAATTTAAATTCTAACAAACAAGTTAAAAATAGTAATAAGATAATTTCACTACTCAGAATCACTTTTTCTTCTTAGGAATATCTTAAAGTCATGGTAGATTGAAAGGGCAGTTAATGCTTACTTGTAATTCATTTCAGTGTTGCTCATCTGAAGAGCTGATGTAAGCAATTCAATTTCAGATCTGTAAATAAATTAAACATACTCTGTAATCAAGGACCTTTTTTTTCCAGGATACAAATATACTGAACTAAGTTAAAAAACAAACAAACAAACCAATATCCTCTTCAATTTTAGGTTATGTACTGTATCTATAGTTATTTTTTTCCTGGGAAAATGGACTTTTGGATTACACTTTATTAAAAAAATCCATCTATAAACTTCAAAAATAGCATTTTAAATGCTACTATTTTCTTGGAGAATCTTTTATAGAGCTGAAACTTTAAAAAACTGGAAAAAAAACAGTTCAGTGAAAGTGAGGGATATTTTTAAAATGTCATCCTGAAGCTGTTTTGTATCAGTATTTTCAGCATTGTTATGTTATTTGTAATACTACGTGTAAATCTTGCCCAGAGAAGGGTGTTAGCCACATGTTAATGTACAGTACAGCAGTAACTGTAGAAGAGGTCCTTTCTTTGATCCTCTTGTGTATATAGGAAATCATAAAGCAACAGCATGTGGACATTCTTGCAGTGAATTGATTCCTTTGTATTAAAAATCTCTAGTTTTTTAAGAGTTCCATGTACAAAATGATTTATACATTTCTCCAAGGCTGTACATATCCAAAGACATGGCACCAGGGGGAAAAGGCATTTATTTATCTTTTTCCATGGATGTACCTTTCTTCCCTTCTTTTTTTTTTTTTTCTCTTTCTGTACAACAAAGGCTAACTGCAAAGTTTCTGCTTAAAATTACTTATTAGTTCCCTGTCTTTCAGTGCGATAGAGGGCATTTTAAGGAGGAGGAAATCCCCAAAGAAAAACTGTTTCCATTTGAAGCAGCATCCGTCCCATTTTTTTAGAGCAATCACTTGGCAAAAGAAACCTTAGATCTGTGCCCCAAATATTTTTTTAGTAGTTTAACAGAGCCACGCCTGAAATGGATTATCATCATCTCTAGCCTTACCCCGACTAGGACATGGTTATAAGATACAATAACATGCTAGGGCCAGCCCTGATCATAAATTATTGAGGTGGAAGAAAAATATTTGTTCAGTACTGTTTTTAGGTTTGGCTTTCAGAGCAGTGGAAAGTTTATTTTGTATACCTGATGCATGTGAATGAAGCTCAAGCTGTGTGCTTGTGCAAACTGGAAAGAGAAATCTCAAGAAAAAAAGCTCTCCTCTATTTAGGCTATTTAGCAGCATATGAAAGCATCTAGAAATGTAAATTTCTGCTGCCTTTCCATGCAGGCGAGCCCTCTATATGTAAAATGAAACAGCCAAAATAGATTCCTTTGCTTCAATCCAGACTCTTACTGGTTTTTATTCCACACACCTCCACATAAACGTAAGAAGAACTTTCCTTACCTGGCTTTTTTCTGGAAATTGTGAAAGGGTGTATATCCAGACTAAGGTGCCGAAATGATGTTTAGATAAGCATTTGAAAGCTTACCAAAATGTTCATGTTTGCCCTACAGGTTCATTCCAGTCATTACAGGTTTGTTACCAATAAAAATTGGTATTTTTTCCCTTTCCTAAAAGCCAGTTTGCAAGTAATGATTTCTGTCTGTGCTAATTCCCTTTATATTGTTAAATACACAGTACACTCTACAGACTAATAAAAATTAGCTATTTACAAATAAGTACTGTACTGTACATGCCCTAACAGTTGTGCCATATCTCCACTGGTTTGACTGGAATGACATTGACTTTGATTAGGTTACACAGAGTTAAGTCTCCTGTTGATTGGGCTTGTGGCCTTTAATCCAGCTAGTCTTGGTTTATGCACAGGAGATCTCTGAATCTGGAAATCTTTCCTGGTTCACAAACAAGACAAAAAAAATATTTAACAAAAAGGCCAGATCATGATCTATGGTGAATGCACTTTTTCCCCCCCCTTCACATTCAAAAGCAAAAAAACCCCGCAAACCACTTTGTACATCTACATAGTTCATAAATGAAGTAGAGTTACATCTAACAATGCAAAATCTTGAAATAAATAACAGAAGAAAAAAATCCAGGGGAGTCTTCTCACATATGTTTCTAAAGTTGCTAAGTTTTTAAAGAAGTTGCTAAGTTCTGTATGTGAATGCAGTAATGAAATAAGTTCTATGGCCTCTACCGGTCTCACTCTGATGATTTTTTTGGGGGGGGTAGAATTTGCTATTTGAGGTTTGTTCTAGACAAAGCAGGCAGTACAGTATGAGAAAGAAGATTGAAAGCATCTGAGAAGGTCTTCTCCCAGCTCGGAGGAACACACAGCACCATTTCCAGGATGTGTCCTAGCATTCTTCAGCCAGCAAGAAGCTGACAGAGATTCCTCAGGAGAGCAGCCTCAAATCATGCAGACCATGACTGCCTTTAAATGGACATTACTTTAACATGCCCAATATAGGCATTTCTAAAATAATACAGAAATTTCAGCAGCTGCAGGACATACCTTGCTGGGTTGTTGGATTGGGGTTTTTTTTGAGATAAAAATGCCATGTTCTGGTTTTAACCTTGTAAGCTCTCTTTGGAACTTACTTGCTCACTGGAGATCTGCCCAGGATGTGAGTTTATCCACTGTAATGGATATGATACTAACTGCTCACAGTATAAAGATACTGGATATCCTCCCTGAGGAACTTGAGATTTGCAGTGTATTTTCAGTCTAGGAGAACTATATGGATTTAATTATCTTCTTCAAGGATCTTCTGTTGTTGCAAAGTCAGTGGAGAAGAAACTTGCTTATTGAAGTATTTTTGAAAGACTTAGTAGTTAATTTTATTTTAAAGTACACTTAAAATTTATCTCCCTATATCTGAAGACGAGAAAAAAAAAAGAAAAAAAATATACTTTTATCGCATGAATTTCTCATACATCTGAGATTCTCACTAGCCACAGTTGTCACTTGCATTCTGTACAGCTGCGAAATATTTTTGGATTTGCTGTTTTTGTTGCCTTTGTTACCTGGAAATCATTACCCTTAGTTCTGGGGGTTTTTGCCATTAATCCAGAACTTAAAAAGGGAGTATTGTTGAGGATTTCTGTGGAAGTAATCCTGGTACTCTGAAAACAGGGCAACGAGAAACTTACCTGGAGATGGAAAACCTATTCTGATTATCTTCACTATGAAGGATCTGTGAGAATCTGGTGGGTGTAGCAAGCATCAGATCTGCTTGGTTTCTAAACCCACATAGAGGTTACAGAACAGAAAAGACTCCACTGTGAAGTTTTTTCTAGTGGGCAAATAATATATCCTTATATTCTGTATCATGACCCTTTCTGTCTCTCTGGATTTCAGGAACATTTCCCTCAGGTATGGACTTGTGATGACTCTGTAGATGGGTTGCACCACAGTGTTATTTGTGCTGTGAGAAGGCTCCACTGCATTTTTCTTTCTTATTTAAAATATCATTAAAATGTTTTAACATTTTCCCCCAGAACTGCTCTGCAGCTGGGGTACTAGAAAGCAGTGCATTCACAAAAAATGTCCCTTTCCTATCTGGGTAGGCTGTTGGTGAGTTGAGGTCCCAGCTGATTTACATCTACCCAAAAACTGTCAAACTTCCTTAAGCACCTGCAAAAACATTGCCAGGTGTCATCCTGCTTTTGTCACACTGAAAAGGCCCTAATTAGTTTTAAAATGCATATAGATATCAACAGTTGTAGTAAAGTTGTAATTTATTTTGGATTTTCCATTATGTCGGTGCACTTTATATGAGAGTTGAATATGAACTACACATTGACTTTCATTTTTTCTCTAACCTAAACTTGATGTCAACAGGGTTCAGAATTCCCTACTTAAATTTAAGCATGTAAGCAATCCCATAAAACAGTTGAATTGTTCTTCTTTAAAAAGCTAACACACAAATAAATTAATATTTTTTTCTGACATAAACCATTTCTTTCATATTTATTGTTTGAAAGGTATGATGTATAAAAAGTATTTTTACTTATATCTAAATATAACCGCTTTTCAAGCGCCCCACATAAGTAGAAAGATAAGAAACTGTCTTCATACTAAAGTCACTTGTCCAACTATGCCATTAGGCTTTGTTTGCCAATTTATTCTTTACTTTTTAAAGAAAATCTATTTGTTTTCCATGGTTAAGAGTGTGGAAATAATAAAATGTTTTAGTACATGCTCTGCAGAATGTGTGGAGAGATGATCAATATCACAAGGAAAATATAAGCAATCAAAGTCCTTAATCAGTGATGCATCTGATGTTTTTTAAGCAAGAGGATCAACAGGATATAAAAATCTGTGTAAGAGGAGAACAGATGTTTTGTTGCTCAGAAAAGTCTAATGGAAGGGTAAGGGCTGACAGATTAATAGCTCTTTTTCTGTTCCAGGGCTGCTGGTGCAAAGCCATTTGCTGTGAAATAACACTGAAGTAATATTTATAAAGCAAATCTGTTGGAATAATAAGAAATAAGATTAAATGGTCATGTAACACTCCAAAGTATGGTTAAGGGTACTTCCATCATTTGATCAAACAGCATCTGAGTGAATTTACATCTTTTTATTAACAGGATATTATCTTTATCTGAAGGATAAATGTAAGCGGAACAGTGCAATTTGCATTGTAAGATAGAACCCATTCAGACAAAAAAAAAAATAAAAAGATTCTATCCCTAAAGCCTTGCACTTTGTACAGTCTTCTCAAACTATCTGAAGTAGTTTTCTGTGATTTCACTTCATGCAGCCGTGGTAATGTCCTTATGTTGGACAACAAGGAGAAAACATTGAAGAGAGTCATGACCCCAACTCTGCATCAAGAGCTGCACTTGGTTAACAGGGTCACAGTTTTGGTTTTCCTTTCCAAAAATGGATCAGGGATCTTGTGAGAAAACATTTATACAAACATCTCTACAAACAGCTTGGCCTATGTGAATTTCAAGCTGGTTAGGGGAAAAATAAAATTTTAATTAAAAAAAGATTAAAACTGACTATTTTTGAAAATGTGTTCTTTAATACTGCTGAAGGCTTTTAGAGAGCTTTGAGCATTTTTCTATAAACAAAAGTGTTCTGTTTCATGTATTAAAATTGGACATTTTATCTGATCATTTCCTCATTGTGAACTTGTCTGTTAGTATCCTGCTGTCCAGGGTGGTATTTTTTAAAACTACTGACCACTATACAAATTAAATTACTAATAAGACATTGAATTTTGTATTCTGTGCTGCTAAACACCCGTTTAATTTTAATAACAGTACATGGCAAGGCTATTTGTTATAAACCATTGAAATTAATTTTCTAAATGTAATTGGCAATACTGTAGAGATTACTTGAATTAGAGACTTTAAAAGAACAACACAGATGAGAAAAGGAGGAAAATATTAACTTGAAGGTTAAATATACATAATTCACTGTTGAATAGTGTTGAAGATTAAAGTTCTATGGGAGACAAGGTAAAGCTTTTTCACTGAATACACTCCAGTCAGTACAGGATCACTTTGCTGATTTAAGTGAGAAGTTAGATTTAAAAGGAAAGAAATTAGACTATTTTTGCTAAGAGATAACACAAAGGCAACCTAAAAATCAACTTGGAGCAGAATTTGCAGTTGTGAAGGTATTTGCCTCAAGGTATGGTCTGAAAAGGAAGCTGTAAAATGCATCTAAGTTCTGATTAATCAAGTTCATTAGTGATCTTAGTGGTTTTACTAGACAAAGCCATAAATTTGTTAAACTCATTCTTATTTGAAAGACAAATACTTTGTAATATTTAAGAATTGCCAAGGCATAACCCTGTTATTTGTCTTTAGCACCAGACGTCCTCTGATTTTTTTCTTTTTTTTTTTTTTTATTATTTTTAGGTTTTGTAACTTCTGTGCAATAAGAACCTGATTGTTTCAAATTCAGTCATTTTGCACTGGCTGAAAACAGATATGTAGCCTTTAGATGAGAACACTGTTGTCTCTGAAGAATATCAAGCAGCATTCTGTTGTTTTTTTTAAATCAGATTACTGGGTAGATAATTTCTGTGGATTACTTTGAAGAGTTATGGCAGTTTGTAAAACAATACTGTGGGATTCTATTGGTATTATTTAATGGTCATTTGTTGATGTTTTTATTTGGCATTGTTTTTCCTTCTATGTTTTCTGGAAATAAATATTATTTTTGAATATTTGTATGGACTTTTAACTTTCAACCTTATTGTAGAGGTTCTCATTCATATATTTCCATGTTTTAAAATTAACATAAAGGGCTCTTACAGGTTTTTTTTTTCTTTTCATGCTGCCGAAATATTATTTGTTAATAAAAATCCTGTGTTCTAAGATGAGCCTGTGTTGGTTTTGTCTTTGAAAAAGTCCATATTTCTTTGACATTTCTTCAGACTTTTTCTGGGAAATACATGTTGCACTTTAATAAACACTAATTCTTTTATGGTTTAATGCTATTAGCAATCTGTCACAATCAAGAGATATACTTTTTTTCCTGAAGTTCTTTAAGTACTTGATGGGAATTCTAGGTTGATGCTATTTGATACTGTGCTAATAATAAAGTACAAACACCTTTTCAGAACATTTTATAAAATCTAAAGGTTATATACAAAAATTCTACTGTCTTGCAGGAAAAAAAATCCATTCTTCCTTGGTATTTTGCAAGTGTTTGCAGTGTTTCCTGAGTGTCCAAATAATTTTGCTTGCACATTTCTCAATTCCCTACTCCACTTCTCAGTTGTTCTTAGTGTGAAAATAGCAATTTCCATAAATGAAATTAGGCTTTACTTTTTTTTTCTTCTCTTTAGCATCTTGTTCCACTATATTCTTTTGCTTTTTTAGTATGAGTATATTTGTGTTGTCCATCACAGTGTTTCCACTAAGGATGTTATAAATTACTCTTCTACTTTGCTTCATTTTCCTCATAGCATATCTAAATGATATGTCTTCATCCTCAAAGGCCAAAAACATTAATATTACTTTAATTCAAACATAGAAGAAATAATAAAACTTCCACATTTGGAAGGCTGTAAAGTATTTGTCACCGCTAACAGTAGTATATAAATAAAAGAAGCATGAAGACCAAAGTGATTCCTCATTATGTCATAACTGAGTTCCATTTCAGCTTTTCCCTGCATGTAAATAATTCTTATGGGCTACATTCCGAGGCCAGGAGGTTTATATGTTTGGTGGCATTTCTGGTTGTAGTTTTGGTTTGGGTTTGTTTTTTTTTTTTGCAGCACTACCAGTGCACCATTTCCAGTCCCTGCTTTGAAAGCCTCAGCTTGGCTTCCAGTTCTTCATCTAGAAATGGCTGTAGCTCATTTCACAGTACTTAGATGCCTACTACTCTCTCAGTAATACTGTTTAAAGTACATATCCCACTCTAAGCTGTTTCTTCCTGTTACTATCCACTCTTGAAATGCTGCTCCATTTCAGTGCTCTATATAGTAATTCTTCTGGGTGTCTGTGTCCCTGGAAGGAATATGAAGCTTAATAGGTTATTTGACTTTATAACTTTATATATGGTCTTCCAAGGAAAAATAGAGCTGAAATAGAAAAGTTTTTCTCTGATATTTTTCTCTGAATTTAAATTACTGTGTTACTAGCTTTCTACTAAATGAAGCCAAAGAAACATCAAATTAGATGCAAGTGCTGGAAAGTGGAAGATACTTCAAAATTAGCACAGGTTATACAAAGTGCTTGGGAACTAAGGAAACTTTCACACATGACATCACTTCTATGAAGCTTGAGTGTGTACAAAATAATGGGCAGCTTAGTCTTTGTGTTGTGAAGATCTTGAAAGTGCTTGAGAATGTTTGCATGGTTACATTATATAAGTTTTCTTACTTCCCTATAAAGCATTATCTTGTTTATGAAACAGTGGGACAGAAATTTATTCCTTATCACAGAAATACCTCTAAAGGTACTGATTGCTAGGTGTGAAACTATTCATCAGATAGCAAAGTAATTCCTGCATTAATTTTTATGTATTATAATGCATAAAATTTTAAGTTGTAATAACTTAAAAAACATGAATGCTGTTGCTTTAGAAAAACTGCATATGAGAGAATGAGCTAGTGTTAAACATAGTTTCAGACTGAAAAAATACTAATATGAAATTAAAGGAAATTGATCTCGGATTTTTCCAAGTGTTGGAAGCACACCAATAATCAGCATAGCTTGATTTCCCTTCTTTTGATGACAAACGTGAAATACTTTTTCTAAGCATTAAATGTCATTCAGAAAAGTATTGTATATAGTGACTAAGTGCAAGTTCAGGTATTTGCAAACATAATTAGATCTCCATGCAGCACTTTTGCAAGCACCCTGATGTTATGTAGAGCAGTGTCAGAGGAATCAGCACCTACCCTTGGGCTGCTGCACAGCAGCCCTGCCTGTAGCATTGACTAGATGCACATACTGATCCAAATTATTTCAATTTTAATTCATTGCTCCTTCCGCCCTTCACTTTTTTTCTTTTTCTCATATTTCCCTTTATTACAAATTTCTATCTGTATTCCTAACTGTTCTGACCCCTTTAGGACCCTGGTAACACAAGGAACTGAGTTTCACCTGTGCTTGATTTATTTACCAGGTGATGAGATAATTACCAGGCCTTATAAGGTAAGGGTGGGGAAACGGAATTATTTCCATAATTAGTAGCAGGTGTGTGGGGTGGGGAGTATCCAGGAAAAGGTAGTGGCAGTGTATTTTGGGGTAGGTAGGCCAACGTAAAGGGCTGTGAGCAGTATTGTCTGATTTGTGTGGATTTTTTTTTTTCTTTTTGTTTCCTTATTTGGGTTTAAGATTATACTACTTCAGGCACTTTACTTGATTAAAATGCACAAAAATCAAGATTTGTCTGCCCAAAAGAAACTAGCTGAAGAAGTGCTTTGGTAAGTCAGTGCATTCCTATGGTTTAGTATTCTGAAATATTTGTTAAGTGGAGATGGTTATGCTGTGGAGTTCAATGTTTCTGCACCGTTAATTAACATTGAGTTTTGTTTAATCCCTTAGTTTGTTATGCTTATGGGCCTATTAGTCTTGCCAGGCTATCATTACTTGCGTGTTATGTTTCTCCTTCTGTTAAATTGATTTTCATTTTGAAACACGAATGATACCTACTAAAGTCGATGGGGTACTTTTTCTGTTACTTAATGTGGCTTAATGGAGAGAGCTCTGACTATAAATTGTGTTCATAATTGTGCTAGGTGAGTGTGAGAACTTGGTGTGTAATCCTGGGGTGGTTATTGCTTCTGTGTTATTGCTTTTGGGTTTGGCTTTTTTTTCAGACTGTAATAGCTTAAGGACCAAGACTCTTGATCTTTAAGACCCAGGTGTGAAAAACATCCAAATTTTTGGTCTGTTCTGACGCGTGGACATGAACACACACACAAAATCAAATATAAAATTTTATAGATGAACCCTTGTGAGCCTGCTGTCACTGTTCCTTCTTGAAGCCTCTTTGCTCTCTTGCTGCAGAAGTATGGTTTTTTCCCATGTCTATTTGATTCTAAGTTAAGGTTTTTAAGCAGACCAAAACAGATAAGAAGAAAAACACTGTGATAGGCTCTTGGAGCAGGAGGAAAAGGAGTGAAAAGGACCTCTTAGGAGCAAACAGAAAAGTGTTAACTCCAACAGAGGAACCTGGCTGTGGAATTTTCTGCCTTCATTAACCAATAAGAGGAGCTAAGGCACCTCAGAGTCTTAGCTGCACCAAGACTTTAAAAAGTATGAACTAGAGACACATCAGATAAAGTGCATATGAAGTAAGCAGTTGTCTTTATTAGTTTCTATGGTAATGCACCACTACATAAAGCTAAAGAAGTAGTCCACAAAATGTAGCATTAATTCAACCGTGTGAACACTGTCACTGTTTGTCTGATGTGTAAAGGCAGAAGAAAACTAATGTGTGGTGGGAGCAAATTAAGAGCCTGAGTCTTGGAATCATAACTCTGCAATATATTGCTGTGATAAAGCAATTTGTATGGACTGGGAGGTGGCACTGCTAGATATTGACCCACATCATTTCTCAAAAGGCTTATATCCTGTAACAGGATTAATGAAAGCAAAATGAAAATCTTCTTTTGCTGTGAAAGGAAGGTCTTTAACTCATAACCGGTGGAAAAGCTGATAGAATGGAAAAGGCAATGCATCATGCAGTGTAACTGGGGTCCTTTTTAAAGGTTTTCACACATCCAAATTAAGTTCAATGGGGTTTTTGCAGCTCTGATATTGCTCTCAGGTTCCTGAGCTGCAAGGCAAACTCAAAGAAAAAAATCAGAACTAAAATCCGGTGTATCCATTTGAAACAATCTGTGAAACCCTCCCAGGTTATGCCTTGAAAAAGAGTTTCATCTTGTAGTTCCAGAAGGCAGTGCTGCCTCAGTGACAAGGTGACTCTTGACACTGACACTGAGGCTGGATTGTCTGCTCAGACATTACTTGCCCTTCTGCTTTCTGGCAGTGATACAGGTATTTTTATATATGAACTTCATCTTCTTAAATTTCTAATATCCTACCTCTGTTTCTTAGCTGTTAAATAATAGTCATCTCAAACCCCTGATGTTTTATTTCAGTAACAGTTTTGTCGAATTGGCCACTGTTTCATGGCATTCCAGCTCCTTTTCTGTCCTACTCTCCACTTGGACTGTTTGCCTTTTTTACTTGTACCAAGTGTCTGACTGGCCCTAACAGCTCTGCCCATGGATTTATAAGGATAAGGAGGTGAAAAAATAAAAGTGAAAATCAATACTTCTGGTCCTTCCGAGCAACAGCTAGAAGCTGGACATGGTATGCTAGGATATCTAAATTAACAGCTTTGAGCAAATGACTGTTATACTCTATTTCAGAAGTGATTATAAATTAATTAGAAATTCATTTACAAATTTAATATCCTTGTCCTACCCTTTCAAATATAATTAACCTTCTAATTGTATTAGAATGTGAAAATTTAAGGCTGATATTAATAAGCATTTATATACACTCAGTAAAGGAAATTTCAGACCCAGCAACCTGCTGCCATTTTTTTTCCCCTTTGGAAATTTCTGGGGGTTTATCCTAGTGACTTCTCTTTCTGTTTTGATTGGAAGAACAGAAAAAACTCAGAGAATGGGCATGTGTATTGGTGTAACATTTTCTTAGGTCTCTCTGTTGTGAAGATCTACTGACACCTGATGGGGGTGCACTTTTCCCAGAGGGGGTAGAAAGGTTTTACTGCAGGAGCTAGCAGGGCTCTTTAAACTAGCTGGAAAGAGGGAAAGGGTCACAACCAGGCTTAACAGTGACTCTGGGAACTGAGTGCTAATGGGATCTCTAAATCTGCTCAATGAGTTGTCAATATACTTGTCTGATTAATAATTGGGGAATCATGTCTCCTGTCCCTTTGCTATGAAGGGTAGTTGAAAGAATATTCTGTGACTCATGTGTGTGAATGGCACTTAAGACTCGATGAAGTGCAGTTTATGGCTCAGAAGTAGGTAGGAAGGTAGTGACTTCGGGACATTGATGCATGAAAGAAAAAAACACCTTATCAAGTATTCTTTTCCCCCTTGAATCCTGCATTCTCACATTTAGGCATGATTGTATAAATTGGTATTGGTAGAGCTGGTAAGGTAAATGTTGAAAGGGAGGTGTTGGCTATGGCAGTTCTTAGGGAGGTGCAGGGAGTGCTTGGCTGTGTTACCCTGGGAGCAGTGGCATGCACGAGTCCAGGTCATTTCCCCACTGTTTTACATGCTGGTGTTTGCTGGCAACAGCTAACATATTTTTGTTGTCTTTTTTTTAAGAGATTAATCAATTCCAAGTATTGAGTTATAATCTACTGGAAAACATGTGCCATAGTACTGGCTGGTGTCATGGTTCAGCTAATCCACTGGTACATAGAAAATCAAAAATGGAAGAACTTCTGTTTCCTCCCCATCAGCTTTTGGATGGTTTGTGCTAAAATGGCCTTCCTGTGCTGGCTTGGGGATGGATGGGTTCAATTAACCAGTAAATGTCTTTCACTTGAGGAGAAGCTATGTCTTGATAGTTTTCAGAGAAAATACTCTCCCTGAGTTAACTGTTTTGTGCTCTGCATATGAAATCCCTTGAGGGTTTGTTTCTGTAGCCTGTTCTCTAGAAGTTAAACTGCTGAGGATCCTTGTCGTGTAATCTCTTTCCTCCATCTCAGAAAACTGTGCTAGGGCAATGTGGATTGCCTTCTACAGTAGCTAGTTTATAAAATCAGCAAAGATCTTGGACAGTCGAGGCTGAAAGACAGGAGACCCAAGAAGTAACTTTTTTTCTTGGCAATGCAAGCTTAATTTTATTTTCTTTATCTGTAATTTGGAGCTGAATTGTATATGGGGACATCATCAGCCAGCCATTAATGCTAATTGCCCCAGTGAGAAATATTTCTCCTTTGCTAAGAGATCAAAATTGCAGGGTTTTAGGCAGGCTAGTTCAGGACAAACCTATGATTTCCTTCAGTTGTATTTCAGCTATGCGCTGATGTGGTTCTAAAGCCTTTCACGAGTTGCCTCCATGCAATCTGGAGAACTGTAGTTTAAACTAAACACAAATCCATCCCAGGTTTAAAAATTGTCCTCCCACGCTTTCTTTAAGGGTCTGTTTTAAAAACACATTACTCCAGTCCAACTGAAATAGTTTCTGTTTAAGAGTTGCTGGACAAACAGGTGGAAAACCCACAGGAACACAAAGCGAACATAAGCCCTGACCCAAATGGAATTCATGCTCTGACCTTGGTGCTGTGATTTTTGGGTAATGTCAAACTCTGCCTTCTGAAATAGCTGCAGCTCGTTCCACAGCAGCAGGGGCATGTGGCCACTGGGTCACATCACATTATTTGGACCTGCCATATGGGAATCTAATTTATCCAGGTGGTTTTAGCCTTCTGTCTTCTGACATAATGAAAGATCATTGCAGGCGCTGTGCAGCTCCAGAGCCCCACTTGTACAAGTGTTGTAACTTCACAGCCTTTAGCCCATAGAAGATCAAACTCACTTTGTGCTGTATCACTGAAACTGTGATAATGCTTCCCAGAGCAAAACCTGCTGGTGGTAAATAGATCATGGCATGAGTTTACAAATGTATAATTAAAATCAGCAGCTTCCTGTTTGGGAGGAATATCATCAAGGGTGCCGAGTCCTTATTTTGCTGTCTGTGATCATTACAGTAAACTAAGAAAATGAATTATTTAAGGGATTTTTAAAACAGCAAAACAATCATATAATTGCTTAAGGTCTTTTACGTATTTATAGAAATGACAATTTCCATCTGTCACCCTAAAAATGCTGCTGCTGATTGTTCAAGATCTGTAATACTTGAAACTCTCTGGCACCCTGAGAAGGGCAGGGAAAGAAGCAGTTTGTTTCTCTCCTAAACAGATACAGAAAATTGTGCAGACAATTGTATATATGTAGCAAAGCAGTAAGTAGTATTTTGACTTAGGAGAGCAACCTTTTATTTTTTAAAACAAAGTCCTACCTTAAGCTCAGTCAGTCTTTCAAACATGTCTCTTGTGTTTTCATAACATAGAGTCAAAATAATCAATATGCAAACCAGCATGGGTGAGTCTATTAATGCCTAATCTTCTGGGGAATGGATGTGATGTGTGTAGAGAAATGGCTGCAAGAGTGTTTTTTCAATTTGGAAACAGTGCCCTATGGTGTAAAGCTGCTGCCACAGAAATGCTTGATCATCACCCCTTTGTGTGAGTCAGCTCCCCTGTTATCAGTGGTGTGGGATGGTGTGGGGCAGCCTGGGATTCTCTGAGCAGCTTCTGATGTATCAGACAAGCAGTGGACCTCAGCAATCCCTGGACAAGATGCCCTGAGGGTTCCAATTACAGACACTCTTTCATGGGCTGTGTTGCTGCACTGAAAATGCCTCCTGAAGGACTGGCAGATAGATCTGTGCCTGGATTTACTTCAGCTATGGAATTATGCTGCTTTCTGGTGCTAATAGCAAAAGACTGGCCTCATCCTTCAGAGCAAGTACCTGGCATCCACCTCTGTAAGCTCTGAAGACACCTGGGGCTCTTCACATTTCAGTAGGGCCCTGCATTTCTCTTCTGAGAAAAATGTAGTTTTCTTGATAAATTAGTATCATTGAAGTGGATTCTATAGTCTTAAGGCTGTATGCATTGTTCTTCTAGTATGCTGTCCTTGCGCTTTTAGGAAAAAGATGGTTGCTTTTTCTGGGCGGTCTAGAGACTTCAATGTGACAGCAGATTTAAGAATTTAAGGCTATATTATTTCGTTACATGGAGGACTAACATGGTAAAGGGCCTATTCTTATTAATTAAACTATGAGGTTTTATTTAAGCAACTGAGAATTTGACTTTGAAAAACCCTGTATAACATCCAGCAACAGTACCCTGCTTACAGTACATTACAGAAAGCCTTTTGAGGCCCCATAGCCCAGTCAAACTGCTAATACTCAGGGCTAAGAATGAGGTTTTTGTTTAGCAACATGATCATGCTTTGCTAAATTAGGGAGAAAAAAGGAAGCTTGGTTTCAATAAGTAAACAAGTTATTTGCATTAAACAAAACAAACACTCATAATACTTTTAGTCAAAATTACCACGTGTTTATGCTTATTTTTGACTAAGTACAAAGTCTAGCAGAAAAAATGTAGCTGTGGTTCTTTTCTCATCTCTCATCAACCTCCTTCTCAGGTTTTGGCTAGATTTCCAGGCTTATCCAGAAAACAGGCTGGATAAGCTAAGTGAAGCAAGTTCCAACATGGGTTGGGGCAAACAGGGAAGTTTATTTTAAGAACGCACCAGGCTTGGAGCCAGGTATTGATCTGTATGATTTTTCCTCTTTCTACTCCCATAATTCACAGCAATTGGCAGGACAGAGGAAAATACAGCTTGTGCTCCAGATACCTCAACCAGTCATCCCAAGCGCCTGAGATTGTTCCCGATTGTCCTCATTGTTCTTTTTGGGAGGAGCGCACTTCCCTGTGGGTTGTCTGGTGGTTCTGTTGGGCCCTCTGTCCCTCTCAGGAGGGAGTCATCAACTCTTATTCTCTTAAGAGAATAAGAAGAGTGTCAACCACTCTTCTTATTCTCTTGATGAGTTGGTCATGGTCTAGGAGGTGGAACTGGCTCCCCCATGGCAATTTCTCCAGCCTTCATGATGGACCTTCATGCCTGTTGTCATTTGCCTGGTCCCCAAGTGCCCTGTTGTGTCAGGGCACCTGGGTGGGTGAGGTAAGCTGGGAGATATTTGCCACCCCCACTCCCCAGCAGGAGCCTGTTTGCATTCCCCTTGGTGCCCTCCTGCCTGGTGGTGAGAGGGCAGGGCATCCCTGGCTGGTGGTGCTTTTGTCTCACGGGTAGTGGAGTGGACTGGGGGAGGTGTATTCTACCTCCTCAGAGTACCTGAGGCTCTACAACTTTTCCAGTGCCTCCTTCAGCTCTGCCACCAGGCTGGGCAGATTGTTCCTCTGCTCAGATCTGGGCAGCTGCTGTCCCTGCTGACCTCTGACACCAGTGACAGGCTCTGGCCCTGGCTGCAGTTTCATGGAGCAGCTGCACATTTCCATGGGAGCTTTTCCTGGGTCACTGTGTCCTTTCTGGTGAGCGCAGGGGTTGGATTTCCTGCTTGCCAAACTCTGTAGGGGCTGCTTTTGTGTCTGTGTGGGTGGCCACCATCACCCACGTTTACAGTAAAATATGTTCAATATCTAATGACAGAGTTGGACTTGTGATTTCCAAATATTAGGCTGGAGCAATTCTTGATCCTGCACTGTCAGTTTTAATCGTTGATGGTGAAGAACTTTTCAAAGTCTGTCCCTAATGGAAGTAATGGTCATTGTGCAAAAATAAAAGCAGGTTGCTATATTGGGAGGTAAAAGAGACAGAGGTTTGCTTGCCCTTGTCTCTAACACTTTGCTGTTTGGAATTACAAGGATGTTGCTTGCCAATAATCTGGCTGACAGTCACCTTTTGAAGGTTATTTCTTCCCAACAGCCGGCAGAAAGCCCAATCAAGAAGGAGGAATATATAAGCTTCCTTCTTAATTTGCAAGGACATCTGCTGAATTTCTGGCTTTAGAAAAGAAAATTGAGAAAAGGAGTGGATGGCAACAAGGGCTAAGTACTAGGCATCAAAATATCAGGCAAGGTTTTGAGGGGGGAAAAAGGATGGGTACTTTGAGATGCTGAGAAGATAAGGTACCTTTGACCCTTCATTAGCCCATCCGTGGTGTTGACAAGTGCTTTCTCTCTGTCAGGAGCACTATTATGCTTTTTCTCTCATCCTTCTAGGTACCAATAAATACCATTAAAATACTTTCTGCTCTGTGCCACTATATATGTGATTATGGTGACAGCATGTCAGCCTGCATGACAGGCCAAGGAGTAATAGACTGGTGAAAATTATATGTATTACCGTGAAAAAAGTAACTTTTTCTGTGTGACATGACAGTACATGACCCTGTTACCTCTTCCAAGCTGACTGTTTTGAGGTAGGGTGGTGTGTGTTCTGAACATTTTTGGTTTCCTACTCCATGCAAGGGCCATCTGGAATAGAGCTATCCCTGCTCCAAGCATGGGAATAAGGTGCTGTAATAGCATATCCTTCTGTCTCAGGGAACAAAACTATGTTACTCAGGAAAAAGAAGAGTCCTTGATGTTTTAAATGCACCCAAAGTGATGCATCACAGTTTGGATACCGAGCTGTGCAAGCAATGCGACAAGCTCAGTTCTGGCTAACCTCTCAAATATTTGGAAATTTCTTTTTTTGTTTTGTAACAGTAATTTTGGTATTTCAGTGAGATCATAGGAAGGTTTTGCAACATTCACAGCTCATATAATATCTGAAACTTTGAAGTGTCTTTATTAGTGTTGTAGGCAAGGATGTTGACCTGATCCTGTTAAGATTACTCTTGTCATGAGTAAAAAGTGCAGTCTAGTTCTGCTCAGGTTAATGAGAACTTGTTTCTGATTTGAGTCACCAAAACCATAAAAGCCAGTTTTAGGCTTGCATCAAATATGAATGCAAATACATAAGCATGCAGGAGTCAAGTGGCACTAAGTGATCAGCTTTTGTTGTTTGAGGAGTCAGATGAACTATGACTCCTGTGTTTTGTCTCCGAAAAGAAAGACTAAGGTGGGGGTTATTTCTATTTTTCAGCCCATAGAAGTGTAACTGAATAACTCAGTGAGAGTTCAGATTAATGAAGCGTAGCTACTAAACTAACCCATCCTAAAAGTATTTAACAGGTTCAGTGGCAGCCTTCCACTGAAGCATTAATCTTTATGTACAAGCATATTACTTGTCTACCTCTTCCCTACCAATGTCCAAGTGAGGGGAGTTTAATCCTGTATTTAAGGAAATCTTCACCTGTTGTTAAATATGCTTTTCTTTCCTGACTCAGTTTTGTCGTTTTTCTTTGCTGTTAGAAATGAAAAAAGAAAAAGCTACATGTTTTCAGGAAGAACTATCAAACATTAAAGTTGTCTTTTTTTCAGTCAGACTACCCAGGAAAAGAGACATTTCCATGGTAGAGGGCTCAGAAATTTTTGGTGGCACTTTAAATCATGAAAATTATTGTAAGACACATGCCCATTCAGTTAACTAAGTGATAAGTTTTCTTGGAAGGAAAGAAGTTTATTTGATCCTATGGATGCTTCAAGTTTTATACCGGCCTTCAACAATGGTCCCAATTATAAGTAGTATGGTCTTTATCCATAAATAAGCATGCATTGGCTAAAGTCTTCTGTTAAGGAGAATCTATATTTAAAAAAAAATATATTTTGCAGGGATCGTTGTGGTTCTGATTATGTTTAGGAGTTTATTTACTTTACTTGTCTCTTCCCACTCCTTAATTTCATTGTTCTGATAAATTAGATAAGGCCATTGTTTCGGTATCTGGCTATCTCTTACTTCAGAGAGGCAAAAGCATCTTTCCTTTATCTTCTGTACATGTGATAATGTTGGAAACCAAGAAAAAAGTGAAGAAAACCAGCTTATAAATCCTCACTTTGACTTGATTTGGGGTGAAAGAAAAATTTCCTCTTTAGTGATTTATTTTCCTAGACCATTCTAGGAATTAAGCTTTTCCTCACTGCTGATTGCTCTTAAACAGTTCTAGGAGGATAAATACAACTTCTATTTTGTAACTTTTTCATTTTCAGCTATTTGTTCCCAGATTAAATAACACCCCTATTGCTTACTCATCAGGTCTTGCTTACAGATTTCCCAGCAGGCTCAATGCATGCAGTGGGTGGAACCAATTTGCAGAAACACAGGTGAATGCTGGACATTTGATTGTTTATTCATGACCAGTTGTCTTATTTCGCTGGAAATGTGGCATGAGTCTTTCCCCTTGTTCAAACTTGTTGAAAATGAATTTATTTTGATGAAACTTCAGTTTCTAACTTCAGGTGAGAAAGAGTAGTTCAGGCAAAATGGAGGAAAACTAATAGTGAAATTGCAAAGGCACATTTTGATGTCTTGTCTTTAACAGTTTTTAGTAAAAGTAATTGCCAAAGTTGTACCGTGATATTGTGACATGTGGGAGAGGGTTGTGACTGTTAAAAGATACACAAAACCTGGTATGGATTACAAACAAGCCTGAACTGTAAAACATGTAATTCAGAGATTATCATAGTCTAAAAGACTACTAATTTGTCAAGGTTACAAAAATGAGAGATTTGGGCAGCCACACATACAATAATAATTTAAAATAACTTAGTTATTTATGTCAAGCTTAGCAAGAAAAATTGCAGTGCCATGCCAAGGAGTTTAAGTAGATCCCCATATCTTATGTCCAGGAAGGACAACTGTCTGACTTGGAGTAATTCAGCTCCAATACAAGCTTAGCACCTCTTGGCAACCAATTTGTGCATTCCATGCAGCCACTAGTTGCATTTGTGGAGTGGGTTTTTTTTACTGGTACACATCACTGAGTACAAGTCTTCAAGAGCTCAGTGGTACTTTTAAACCTTGTCTAAGAATTTAGTCCGGTCAAAAAAGTTTAATAATTGTAATATAGGTATGAAGTACTGAACACTGATTCTCCTGTGATGAAGACAAGCTGTTAATGGAGCCATAGGAAGCTTAAAATACACAAGCAAGGCTTCTGGAGGCCTTAACACTATAGATGTAAATAACATATTTCCTGAAATTTGGTTAGTTCAGCACAGAAAATTCTCACACAAATCTCAATTGTGTTTTTTTTTTTTTACTTAAATTAATGGGTTGAATTTCAAAGAAAGTTTAAATGTGAAAGAAGTACTAGTATCTTCAGTAGGACAGTTAAAATGAGTAGATAATTGTTGAAGAAACTTAAGGTCATTATTTTTTCACAGGGGAAAAAAACCCCACCCCAAAGACCTCAATTCCAACATGCAATTTGAACATTAATCTCACCATCTGGGAAATCGGAAGTACTCCAACAGTGCCGTGGCACCACAGAGGGATCTGGAGAGCAAACTGCTTTCTGATTAGCTTCCATGCCTCCAGGGCTTCACTTATTTTGTCTCTGGTGAGGAACAGGACTCAGAGACAGCTCCTGGAAGAGGCTGTGCCTTGACTTCAACGTTGTGTGCACTTCACACAATGCTTAAGCTCATTTTTATAGCACCCTTTGTCAGTACCAGCAGTGCTTCAGGGATGGGCAGAGGTATTCTATAGGCACAGTCTTAGCCCCTAAGCAAGGTGATAACAGAAGTGCTCCTTCTTACAGGTTTTTATACGAGTAAAGATAGAGGATGCTGCATTGTTTTTAATGAAATGTTAAGGTAAACCAATTTTCAGTGCCAGAAGCTACTTTTCACTTAGAGAAGTGTGCTGAGTGTAGAAGCCAAGGGTAAAACTCTAATTACATGTGGCATGGCTTCAGTAACCCACAGTACACTTTGAAGATTAGAATTCTAGGGTTGGGGCTCCAAATCTGAGACCCCAAGTGTCTAAGTATTTTTACTGACTCTAACCTGCCAAACAATGACAGGAAAACTCAGCAGCAGCAGGGGTCCAGCAGAGTGTTTCTGCTACTGTCCTGAAAAACTGCACTAACAAAAATGATAATATTTAGTTTGTTGTTGTAGAGTTTATTTTGCCACCAGTGTGAGTCTCAGGGGAAAGAGAGAGGAAAAATCATGCTCACTGCATTAAAAAGGCCTTTAAATTAGTTAAATCAACAGTAACTGCAACATACCCAAAAATGTTCTACGAACAGCTTTTTTTTCCAGAAGGTCTTTAAAATTTAAACCTGTTCATGTCTCACTTGTCTTTCAAACAAAAAGATAAATAGTTGAAGTGCCTTTTAAAATTATATTATAGTGAAGAGAGTTTGCTTCTGGTTGCAGGAGATGGATACTTCACTCATTTACCTAGTGCCATTTCAGGAAATATTTTGTAAGAACATAATTAGTGCCACTTCCATGGCTTTTTCTTATACTGTGATAAGACATGAAAAAAAGTAGCAACAGCAGTATGTGATATTGTCATCACACCTGAGTTCACACTGATGAGCCCATTACTCCCCAGGTATTCAAGCAGAACTGATTTAGGAAGGAGGATGTTCCAATCTGAGCTTGGACGATTTCTTGGTTTATGTAAATTAAAATTAATCTGAAATTATATATCTGAGCTCTGTCAAGTTTTTCCCAAACTTGTGCTCCTGGAGGCCTGTTTTCAAAGCATGTGCTTTTGTGTGTGTATTCCAAGCAGAGGCCAAAGCAGCTAAGTTTTTGGTGAACCTTGGGTCCACTGAAAGAACTGACACACATACCTACCACTCATGTATTATTGTTATTGTTATGGTATTAATTATAGTTCAAATGTTGTTTGAGTAAGACCAGTTTTAGCAAGCTCCGATTTTCCAATTTTAATTCATGCAACTTCTATGTTCTCCTAACATGAAATTGAATTTATGCTTTTCTTCTAACAAAAGAACTTTTGACCATAAAGAGTGTTAGCAGCTCTATGGGAGAAGAGAACTAGACAATGTTGTGTCGACTCAAGGAGATGAGGATTTTGTCCTACTTCTCTTCCTCTAAAATACCATGTTCACCAATACAATTCTTCTGGTAACAACAGGGGAAGCTCTTACCTCAAAGATTCTGTGGATGGTGTGAAAATACTTATAAGAATTAGGATTCTGCCTTGTCCTGCAGGAATGAACTTAAGTTCTGGAGTGATTGTTGGTGACTATTGCTTTGCCAAGCGCTTGAGCTCCTTTGGCCAGTCACAGAAACTGGGAGGTGCTTACCCTGGTGAAAATTACTTACAAGCCTGTTAAACTGGGCAGCCAAAACTGTGAGGCTTTACCAGGTGTTTCTGCTTCACTGACCATATAACCCCTAGTGGTGTTCTCAGATTGTATTTGAGAAAATGACAAAAGGCAGAATGCAGATGTTCAATCAAGATTTTCCTAGTCTCTCTCATTGTAGAAAGAAACTTCAATAGAGAGGCAAGAATCTGGATTAGAAACGTATGCCACAAAGGAATTTCATAAAATGTCTCTACTCTGGTATTCTTAGGCTATGTTGTAGGGTGAGTTGTTAATCTCTCTTCTTTCCAGCACTCACTCAGCATAATTTATTCTTTCAATGAAGGTTACATGGTGAACAGCATGATCCCACTTGGATTTTGTTATCAAGTATGTTTGTTAACATTTTAGTACTGAACAGAAAGTTCAGTAGATGGAGTTGCTTTACTCTTTATTGAACTGTTTTCTCAAGGTGACTTATCAGTTGGGAGGTAGAAGGGGAAAGTTGTTGATTGGGCAGCCAAGTTTGTGAGATTGTCTAACACAAACAGAATTGTCTGCCTTCGAAGTGTGAAAGCATCAGCTCAACAAACTGACAATTTGAAGGATTCTTGTCAGGTAAAGGCAAAAATTTTCCTATTAAGAGGAATGATGACATTTGATATGTCAATTTTTAGCCCTTGGAGGCACTCTGAAGTTGAGAAAAGCAATGCAAAAGGTTGTGATAGGTGGTGATTTTTTCCTAATGGAAGCAACCAAACAACAGATTCCCATTGAGACAAAAGTTCTGAGATACTTTTCTGACATTATCAACAGCAGGCCAGCTGGCTTAAGGTAGAGAATGAACCTTCAGATTTATCCTGAGATATGTTTGAGATAACTGAGCCTAACTCAGTGCTGTACAAAGAAATTACCTAGGTTCTGGCATGTGTTGAAATGAATAGAGAGAATAGTGAATAAACTAACATGTGAGGATACCAGAGGTTCCATGATGCTTCCAAATGATGGTTGGAAGAAATAATAAAAAGTGGTAGAATCATATTGATCAAGGTTAAGATAAGTGAAATCTGACAATTTAAATCAACAACTTTGGATTCTGATTTTAGTCCAGGTGCTTTCTGTTTTGTGCTTTCTTCTCCCTTCAACCCCACTTTGGATGGCCCTCAGTATTTATCAACAAATAGCTCAAATTCCTTTGTCATGTGAGGAAACCTATACTTTGGTTTTCCAATGTTTTTCTTTTTTATAGTTTATGTTTGAAGGAGAAACAGTATTAATCACAGTCTGATCATCTTACTATTATTTATCCTGATTTTCACTGCATTTTCTTCCTGTAGGAGTGTTTTTTCTTTGGTAGAGATCAGCCATTTATGCAAAGGGGGGTAATCAGTTTGTTCCAATCCTGGTTTTAGTTCGTTGGTTTCTTATAGGACAAGACTCATGAAAACAAAAGGAGAGAATGTGATCCTGGTCTTTTCATGCGGACTGTGGATGCATATGTATCTCTCTATTTAAAATTACTTTCTATTAATTGTCATGTTTCAGCTTGCTGTAAAAGAAAGCATTGTCTCTTTAAGAAACAATATCAAAGTATTGTTCTTTTGTTTCACTGTTTTCGTTTTCTTGCCCTGTAGGAACACAAGGATTGGCCTCTGTTTATGTGTCCAGTTGGTTTTCTTGAACAGATAATGGCAGATGTAAATTTTTCTGTTTCTTCCCAAACTTAAGAGTTTGCGTTATTGCACTTTTCTCTGCAAGTCTTGACAACAAAATATAGAAATGTTGAACGCTGACACCAATTCTGTAGCCTTGTAATCTTCTTGTGAACCGATTATCTCTTTATAATGGCCTCTTCCCTTCTGGTGAGCTCTCCCTTAGCAGTTACTCCTTTTTCCCCTCAGGTTACGATCACTTGGTGAGTGAGCTTCTGTAGCAAGGTCCCTGTTGCTCAGTCCTCCCACTAATTATAATTACAATAGGACACTGCAGTTCCCTGCTCCTACACAAAGCTGGTTTAACTCATCCTTCACCACCTATAACGACTCTGCTAAATCAGCACTCCCCCAGTCATTCACCACATAAAATACAAAATATGCCCCTGTTTCTGTGAGCTACCTGCTGTCCCCCTTCTCTTCCAAGTGGTTTTTATCCTTCCTCTGTCACTCACCTCCTGCCTGCCCTTGCTCTCCTCCTCACTCTGATCAAACTCTGGCATAATTCATATTACTTTTGTTTTTGCTGCTCTGTTCTTCCTTTGAATGCAGGAATTTCTGAAGATAAACCTGAAAAGACAATACAGAAAAGGAGAGGGGTGGGGGGGGGAGAAGAAAAAAAAAATCTCTTTGGAACAATATCCAGGCAAGGCCAAGTCCCTTAGAATATGTAGTAAGTAAATAACAGCAACAAAAAATTTATGTGGAGAGTTTCTATTTTGTCATCTGAAAAAGTAGTCATCTTTAAAATCTTCAACCCTACATTCACTTTTAGTTATCTTCTCTTTCTGTGCAATGTTGTTAATGCAATAGCTCTTCAGACTTTGCAGATTAGTATAAATTTTAAGATAACAATGGCATTAACCTCTGAAAGGTATTTTTTTAATGCTTATGAATATAATCTCCATTTGGTACATATTGGCTCCAGGCACCTCAAGACAGAAAAGGGGGCATTTCTTTTCCACCCATTAATATTCTACTGGATGATTTCCCCATTTAAGTTCAATCTTCTCCAAAATATAGACGTCAAAACTAAAATACATCCCCCAGGTTATTTCTTTGGCATCATCCTGCTTTCTAACATCATTTCAAATGAGCATGTGGAGTCTCTTTCCTTGAAACTGTTCACTTATTTTCTCTGTGAATTATTTCAAATGTAATCAAAGTACAGTAATTCCTACTAATACAAAGTTGAACACCAGCTAAAAGAAGGACTGTCAATTTTATGTTTTTTTTCCTACCTCTGGAATAGAGAAATGAGATTAATATGCTCAGGGCAGTGTATGCTTACAGACTTGTGGAAAGGAGGAAAAACTTCCAGATAGAAGATGCCTCATTGAAAAAAGTATGAACGACTGCACTTTGTCAAAATGGGTTAGAATTAATTGATTCATCAAATTTTAAAACTTCCACTTGAAGAAATGGTGAAGTCTTAGAAGACTTTCAAATGAGAAAGAACACTAGGTAAACTTGGTAGAAGAGCTAGCATAGTGAGTATAGTGAAGCAAAATAAAACGTTAGAACTGCAACAAAAAATGTAGGAGGGAAAGGTGTTTATGCAGCGACTTTAGTTGATCAAAATAATCCTGTGCTAAGTTTTCAGGGGACTTCCTTTTTCTGAAAGTACATTCCTGACTGTATACCCGTATTTACTGGTTTTCATTCTAAAATTCCTGAAGTGGATTAATCTTGAGAAGGACTGTAAGGGGCAGTAAGTGAACTATTCCGTTTTTTCAATCTTCTTTTAGCTCTTGTTAACTTGTTATCAAAAAATTATTTCCCAAAACTTTTCAAAATTTCTAATTGGGGAAACATTTTGCAGAACCTGCAGTGGTTAAGGGGAAGTTTCAGAACAGGATGGCATCATGTGCTGTTCTACTTGGCTTTATGAAACTCCATTTTTAACACGTTGGTGAAAATTAGGGCAATTTACTAAAAGTACAGATCCAGTGTGTGGGCTGACATTTATTTGCATAGCCCAATGTGTGACAGGAAAGTAGGTAAATATCTTTAAGTCTTTTATTTCACAGAAAGCAAAGGTTACAGCGTTCACTTTAACAGGGGCTCTGTCATTTGAAGTAATTCATACATTAGTTATGCCACAGTAGATGTGACAGTGGTTACAGTGATGCTTTTAACTCATTCACACCCCAGTTGCTGTGTAGCTCATAAGCTTCAGTCTCCCAAACTGTTTGAGGATCTGCTTCCTACAGAGCAGCAGAATAAAAGTGTGGCATCACAATATGCACTCTCTGTGTTGAAATGTAGTAAAAATTTCCAACATGAAATGCATCATCAGCGAACAACTTAATGCATCTCACTGTGTTGTTCTGGAAAAGGCTGTTTCCAGTAATATGCATTTTTGGAAACAATACAAAACAGTTGATTTGCTATGGTTCACCTTGTGTGTAAAACACTGAGAGTATTTGTTAATGTGAGCATCCTAACATGGAAATATCAGTTTCACTGTTTCCATTGAATACGGACACATCTTAAATTAGTTTGTGTGCAATCCTACACTGATTTAGAGCCAAAGTCATCTCTGCTTTCAAAGGTGTGAATCTGCAGCAGTCTGGCTTAGTGTATGAGTGCCCAGTTTTTGGTGCTGAGATTTCAGGGAATATTTGCTTCTTACCTCTGCTCTTGGCTAACACAACTGTTTAGAATAAAGCAATCTGCTGAAGATGAGTGCTCTGAGTCTTTTTATTAAGCATCTGAAGCATTCCCTGTTTTGTGAGGATAATGGAGGTACTGCATCATTCTAATTTCTTGTGTCTTACCTACTTCAGTGTATTCTCTGTATTTAAGTGGTCTTTACAGTATTCCTTGTTCCTGCAGTAGGTTAGCTTTGCTTGAACTTCCAAAAACGTTGCTGGTGGTTTTTTGAAAGAAATGGTATGATTTTTTTTTAAAAAAACCCTTAAATTTTACATCATAATATTTTTTACATATATATATTTGGGGTGATTTTCTTTGTTTGTTTCACATCTTTACTTACAAGACAGAATTCATTACACACAAGTGTGAAATTCTAAGAGATGAAAAGGGCAGGTATTGATGTGACATGTTAACCCATTGTCTGCTGATTTTAGTTTGGTACAGCTTTACATTTATTTGTACCATTACATAGACGAAGACATGCTGAAGAAACTAAAACATGCAAATAATTGAACTTCATTAAAAAATGACCTGAGTGAAGAGGAAATGAAAAAAATCTCATTAGATACTTGAAAATCAAGTTCAATCACACAGTGTTTTAAATATAAATATTTGAAAATGAGTATTTATTTTGTGTATTTTGCCAACTAGTATGGAACAGTTCAAATTAACAATACCATTTGCTTAACTATGAGTAATTTGAAATAATTATAGATGTGCTCCATTATTTCTAGAAATAGCAATTATTTACTAGGAAGCTTAAGACAATACATTCAAATTAACAACTGAATATTCATAAACAGCAGACATGGAAATACAAAGAAATAAACTGTCACTGATTTTGTGAGAAGGAAGATGAGAATAGAGGAACACTAGGACATGTGTCCTAGGTACTTCTGTAATAATGATTTCTTATGTGACTAATGCACAATAACCTCATTTCAAATGTGCATATAATTGAAAATGGCTAAAGGCCATGTAAATAATGACATCTCCAGATTGTGTATATAAGTTGCACTGAAGTCCTAAAAAACTTAGGTGTTTTAGAAAGGATTCAGAAGCAAGGTGAATAAATGGAATTGGGCATTTCATTACTTTTTGGCACCTACTCATGGGATTGAGCCCTTCACCACAAAGGGTTATCATATGCCTTGAAATATTCAAGCTTCATGTAAAAGAGTGAGTGCTAAAGGAATATGAGGTGTGGATGAGGAGAAGAAAATTTCATGTTGCAAGTTCTATGGAAGAGACTGAATTAAAGTAAAATAGTTTTCCCCCATAGTTTGGAAATGAGATGTTGAAGAATCAAAGAATATCTATCTTTTAGTAATAGAAGTCCTTCTGGCCCCTTAAATTAATAATTGCTTTTCATCTATAACCCACTTGCAGTTTTTAACATGGAAGTTTAAGGCAACTACTGTAAGTAGCATGGCAAACACATTTTTTTGCTTCTACGTCTCTTCTATAAGTCGTGGAAGTTTTTATTTCTCTTTAGCCACTGGAGATGCAATGGCTTTTCAGCTCCTGCTCTATGTTCTGGAAAAAGATGTAATGTCTAAAAGGATGGCAGAAGTGTGTCCTTGAGGGTCACCCGGGGGCCTACTGACACTTTATTGCTGGTAGAGAGGCATGAGAAGAAAATTATGCAGATTTCAGGGCAAGGCAATAGTGAAACATTTCCAACTACCAAATAATGACAGGAAACACAATCTAACACCTACCGTAATATTTCAATGGTTGTCTCCTATGAATGGCACCAAGGCACAATAAAAGGAAAAATCACTCTTTCCTTGACACAAGGCCACTTAACTTTATCCACAAAAGCATCAAATAATCTTGATTCCTGTAAGTATTTAATAAAAAAAATTTCAAAAGGCTTATAAACAGTGTTATTCCAAAATGAATCTGGTGCTTACAGCCTCATATTGAATTTTAATTGATTCTATTTTAACATCCTTTTGTTGATTTGAGACAGTTTCATTACAATTATTTGGACTATAACACTCAAGTACGTGTCTAGATGGATTTACTCTGTCAATTATTTGCTATGCAGAATGCAGCATGTGAGGTATGTCAGTGTTACAAGTGCTTTATTGTAAAATGTGATTTGTATAAGAAACAGAAAGTCAATTTAAATAAACTGTAAGAAAGGCTATTCCAATAAATTCAGTTCATATTTCAATGAAAAATGCCTTGCTGAAAGTGTTTATAGATATAGAACGTCAGCTAATTTTACTCTGTCACTTATTTATTTAGAAGTGCTTATTTTTCACAAAAGAGCAGGAAGCCCACCTGTTGTCTCCTGTGAATGTGTTCAGGCAGAGTAAGATCCAGCTGCTAGATTCAGTTCGAATCAAACATGCTATAAATTCTTGCAGCCATCATGTGTCACATAGTCCACATTTTAGATCAGTATATGAATATTTAATACACATATTTATTTTTAATTAGTAAATATTATGCCTCTTCTGATGTGATCAAATTTGAGTATATATCTTCATAGAAATGGATGTACACACAATATCTCTGCTGTTTTCTACTGTTCTAATAAACCTTTTAAGTAATCTAAAATCAATTTCATATTCTAAACTTTGAGCTCTGGTCAGTCTTAAAAAAATGGCATGAACAGGCCAGGTAGACTTTAACTACAGTGAAACCTAATAATGAAAAATCCTCAATGCTTTGGGAGGAAGGGGTTGAGTCTCACTGTGCCACTGGTCCATTGTATATTTTACTGGTTGGAAGAACAAGGGACAGAAAGTCAGAAATAGTACAAAACAGAGGGTGTTTGAAATAGTTGCTGAAATAGTACTGCCTGATGAATAAGGGTCACGTCATCTGAAGTATACTTTGTGAGGAAATTCACTTCACAGGACAAACCTGAGTTTTCTAGCATGAAGCTGTGGAGAGCTGAGTCCAAATTGGCAAATAGATTTTTTCTGTGTTTGAATAGATACCTTCTAGCTTATGTGGCCAGCTACAGCAGGGACAAACTGGTCTGTTACAAGTAGGATCAGAACAAAAGATAAGGTGTTTTCTAATACTTTTTTAAATGCTAAAAACCAAAACCAGATGGAAAATCTCCAACTCTATTGCAGTGTACCCTCACTACTGCTGGAGACATTGACAGCAGCACCTGTATCTCTCCTTCCAAAGGTCACTTGTAAAAAAACACTGACTGAATTTATCTAATAGTGCAGTCTGCATTCTTCTGGCCTTGAATTCTTGCAGTCCCAATATGCTCTTCAATTTACTGCTCGTAGACAACATTTTCCTCCCACTATTCCCAGTACAGAATGCACTCAGGTAGTTCTTTCTTTGTCCCTTCTTCAAGGAGAGATGAAAGCACCATTGAGGAAATGTTTTCTTCTCTGAATGCTCTTGCTCTGGTTTGAAAAAAGGATGCCATTTTTGAAATTGAGCAAAAATTCAGCCTTATTTTTTTCTCACATTTCATAAACAAGCAAAAATAATCCCCAAAGAGTTAATGATTACTTCCTTTCCTTTAACTCTTGTGGCAGATTGCCATAACAATTTATTAGTAGGCTGGTGAATGTCAAATGTGTGTTTTAGCACAGCAGATGCATGTTGTTGGTTGGAATGTAACTCTGACAATAACAACATTTTGATTTACCAAATATTCAAATAAATTAGGTTTTTTACTGTTTGTGCACTTAACTAGTGTAGAGCAGCTGATTGAGACTTGACTTGAAAGGTCCTTTAGTGGTGAGTTCTGGGTGAGGGTCTTAGTTGTTTGATCTATAAGACATCAAATGCTCTTAAGATTATTTAATGCCTACCACCTTTATGAAAATAACTCTTCAGTATTTTATTCAGTGTAAGTTTTCTATCAAATGCCTGGGGAATGAGATCTAAATTCCAAATGTAATGATCAGTTACTAATGAGAATAAATATGTAAAATAGAGTTTAATGTGAGAGCAGTTTTGAACTCGTCAGGAAACAGCAACTGTCTGTTCAACATAATATTTATCCGTATTGAATTAAATCATATTTCACACATCTTTCTATTGAGAACAACTTCGTATAAGTTCTGAGGCTCAACAGGTGAAAAATGTTGCAAAACTTAGAGTATGGGGAATAATGTCGTTGGTATACTGTAAGATGAAAACTACATGGTCATGACTTATCTAAAAGCATATAAATGACTTGCAAAATTATTAAAATATTCAAACTTAGATAAGAAATGATAAGTTCATATCTTTAGTGATTTATCTGACTTAATTTCTGTAGTTTACACTTTCAGTTCTAATACCACATGCTTTTCTAAAATTTTTTGGTTTTTGAGTAAAGCTTCTGTTTCTTCTTTTTTAATAAGCATATACATATATATTTTTTCTTCTAGTGAGCTTTCATTTACCTGTTGTTTAGACTATTTTCTTCCATCAAGAATGGAAATATTTCTTACTGCATTCTCAATCACCATCTTCATTATTAAACCTGGAAATAGCATTACTAATGGACTCATTATCAGTTTTGTCATTTGAAAGCAAGTTCATTATCTAATGAAATGCAATTCTCTTCATATGCATTTTAAGATCCTTGATTTTCTTTCTTTGTAACCTTTGTAGACAATCCTTCCTCATGACCTGTAAAGAAGAAAATTTATTAATAGATTAGGATTCTCTTTAAGCCTAGCGTACTTTTATCTGTTACTTTTCTGTCTATATGTGTTTGTGGGAAAAAAATTCTCAAGCACATTTAATTTTTTTTCTCATTAGAATTGTAAATTGTTTATGTTCTCTGTGTTGAGCTAGCTATTTAACTTTAAAGGTCTGTGAGATCAACAATGAGAGGTTCTACCGAAGATAAATACTTATTTTAAACTGAACACTCCTTATTTCAAACACACACTCATGTAATTCACCCATTTTAAGTGGGGGAATTTAGAAGTACCTTCTATAAAATCTAAATATTTACCTCTTTTTGTCTTGATGTAGTTCTATTGACTTGGAGTGGTTTATATCAGTTAATCTGACCGGGCTTTGTGAGTCCTTGTTCACTTTGTTTCGTACTCATAGATAGATCAATTACAGGTGCTTCAAAAGAAGCATAATTTCAACTTTATGACCTGGTCCTCACTTGGTTTGTGAATGCAACTGTGGATGGAGATGCATATGTATGCACTTGTACACAAATTAAAGAAAATCACCCGAATACCTGACTGTAGTCTTCTAGAGAAAACATTCTCATTTCTTCCAGGATCAAGTCATACACTTGACTTGTTAAAAAATTTTAATTTTAAGTATGGGCCATAAAATCAAAAGACCAGGTGCTGCTTAGTATAAGTTGGCTGCTAACTCAAATGAGAGAATTAAAGACATAAGCCCAGACAATTTTAATAATAAGGTATGAGCTCAACTCCCTCCAAACCCTTGTGAATTTTTTACATACAAGCTTGTAAACTTTTTAAGTATGACATTGTAATTCTGGATAGAAATGTATGATTTAAGGTATTTCAAATTTATTAGTACAACTTAATCACTAAGGAAATACTCTAGAGTCCATGAAGTATTGAATGTAGTCAAATAAGTTTTTATTGCAAAGAATTATTGGGAATGTGAGCCTCTGTTCTAATAGAACTTGATATATATATAAAGACATTCTGTCAGCCTAACACAAATATAATTTCATTAATTGACTAGCATCATATATTTGTAGAATATCTGTCTGGAAAATAGTTCTTGATGATTTGTATAAAATGAGATTTATCTTAAATTAAACCATCATTAATCAATCATTCTCATAAAAGTATATGCTTGGCTTTGAATATTTGCAAGGAGCAGAGTCAAATGGTGTTCTCTGAAGTGCTTTAATTTTACTTAAGATGAAGTATTTTACTTCTAGCTTTCTTAATTTAAAAAGACATTGCAGAAATCTGTGATGATTTGTCAATCAATCAAATCCTGACATGTGACAGATCAGATACTTTTCTCCTCTGATAGCATGTAATAATCATGAAGAGTTCAGGAGAAGACGGACTTGTTAGTCTGTCTTAATTTGTTAGTGTGGCAGTTAAAAGAAGAAATTAGAGAAAGAAATGTCTTAAAAGGAGAGAATAAAACCTTTTTGTTGGATATCAAGAAGTACCCAAAATAAATCCATCTATTAAACAAATTTTCAAAGAGATAAGATTTTATTTTTTTTTAACACTTGTCCCTTCTTTTTTTTTCCTTCCACTGAAGACTAAGACTGTGCTAAGAGCCTTCAGTGGATCACTGTCAGCAACTGGCTCTAAAATATCCATAGTTTTCAATGAGATTGTTGCATGGAAGCCTGTAAGGAAGCTATAGCTTTAAGAATGTAGATTATTTTTCCACAACTCCTTCCCCAACTTAACAAAAAAACCCAAAAATGCTTGGGTTTGGACAAGATGAATTACTCCAGTTGTCTTCCTATTTGTTTGCTTATTCGCAACTTCTTCTTCTGTCAGCAGCTAACAGAGTAACAAGGGGCATCAGATCTAGTTGGTTTTTTTTTCTGTTTTCTGGACAGTGTTTTTCCTTCCTGATGAAGAAAAGATTTTGGAAAAGAATTTGTAGTCCTTGGTAGTTTTTTATTTGGTTTAGTTTGGTGTTTTGTGGTGGGGTTTTTGTTTGCTTTTGTTAGTTTTGTCTGGTTTGGGGGTTTTCTGCTTTGCTCCTTTGGTCAGCAAATGTTGGAGAGGCTGAGTATTGCTCTTGGGCTGGCTGTCAGCCTGTGGAATACAAACAAATGCCAGGTGATATTAAAGATGGGCTGCCAAACCCTTTAATTTGTGTAAGGCCTTTAACGGTAGGAACCATGAGACACCAACAATGCAGGAGATCAGCAACAGGAATGAGTAATGAGGCTGTTACCTGTTTTTCCTCTAGCTTTAGATCTTGTTAAGCCACAAGCCCTCAAGTTGTAGTCACTGATCACAAAAAGTAAGGTTTTTTGCATTCCCACATTTAATTTTTTGGGGTTTCTCTGTTAGGTTTAGTTCATGACATTTCATTCACTCTCTCTGTATCTGAACTCTGATTCAAGAAAGAATTTATCCAGTTTTGTGGGTTAAATTCACTTCAAGATGATGTGACATACTGTAGGAAGATGATTGATTGTTTCCCTTTCACTTCCTGCTGTCTGTGTGATGAACAAATTTTGCTTACAGAAAAAATTCCTGAACTCAACTCATTGTGACACCAGGAGTAGTACTACAAGAACTCTGAGCTGACCTATGCTACATTTGGTAAAAATCCCAGGTCACTCACCTTTATGTGCCACTCCTCCCACACACATCTATATATACACATATATATATATATATATATGTGCATACTATATATATATATATATAAATTTTTGTGTGCAGATTTCACCATCACTACCATGGCTGGTTCCACAATATAGCTTCTGGATTATTCTTAATGCTACATTTATCTTGGACTCCAACCAGACTGTTTTTCTTTCTCCTTATTACCTTCTTATATAAAATTCTAAGTTATTCAGGAAATAGTCAAGTATTATCCCTAATCCAGCTGTTTTTATTAGCTCGACTTATTTCTTTTCAGCTGAGGTTATATGATTCAAAGGTTGCCTTCTCCATCAGAATGTTGTGGATATTCCCATTTACACACATGCTTACTTCCTCTTAAAAGTTGGAGGGGCAAATCTTTTGTTACTATGTCCATTCATGCAGAAAAACTAATGTGGACCATTGAAGTCAGTGTCACTTCAGAGTTGACTTCATACTGTTTGTAGTTGTCAGATTAGTCCTTTGAATGGGTTTTGGGTTTTTGTCTCCAAGTCTAGAAAGTAGATACACATATATAAATCTTAATCCTCAAGAGGTGTAAATTACCCACTGACTGCAGTAATACCATGAAAGTTTGTATGCTTGAAGCACAAGAGATTAAAAAAGTAGGGAAGGGTGTACAGGAAGGCAAGACTTTGTGCTAAATGGTCAGCACCTTTCCCAGAATAATCTTAAATAGAAATACAAAGAGTGAGAAGAAAACATTCTCAAAAGAAAATTTTATAAGTAAAACTATACAAAAATAGACTGTGTGAAGTATTGCACTCAGCTGATAATGCACATTTTATGGCCAGGAATTCTACGACTTCGCATAGCAGATTGACACAGCAAGACATTTCTCTCTTAAAAAAAATGTGGTTTATATTACCAAATACATACTCTTAACAAGATAAATTAATTAGACTATAGATGAAAAATATACAGATGAACCATCATGGGATCTGGAATTTCCAAAGTAAATTGCTGTGATTCCTTAAAGATATATTGGAGAATTGTGATGGAACAAATAAAGGTCATGGTCTTAATGATTCAAAGTAGAAGTCAATTTGTAGCCACGATACAGCTCTAGTTAATATGAGTAGTTAAAAAACCAATACTCTAAGGCGAAAGATGGAGAAAAAGTATTCTAATAGAAAAAGTGGTTTTGTAAAATATAAATCTCAGCACCCCTCTCATGATCAGATTTCTTCAGTTCAAGGAAAAGTTCTCATAACTTAACCACTTGTTTTTCTACTCACATAAAACTCCAAATGACCAATTTGGTACAATGGTCTTGTTTGAAATTGTGCCTTCTATTTTGCCACAAGTGGGACTTCACAAAAATCACAATAGAAAAGGCAATAAACCGCTTATCCTTGGGTGAGTCAAACTGCTGGATGGCACTTGGGCATTTGAAACCTCCTTGTATTCAAATGGGGATGAGGAATTGATTATATATCTATGTTTTGCCAGAAGATGGGTACAGAAAATAACCTTTACTTCCAGTCTAGTAAAGGTACCTCAGAACCACTTAGTAGAAGCCTGCTAAATGATATTTTCTCTTTGAAAGCCTTTTATTTTCTAGCTCAATCCCAGTATTACTATTGATGGGCTATTGTACTGTGCAACATGAAATATAAGTAATTTTATGCTACTTATGTCAGTATATAATACTCTGGTCAGCTTGCATTGCAGTGTAATAAAAAAGTCACCTAGATATTTATATGGAACTTATTTTAATAAATATATTATTGAGTAACATATTTTACTTTATTAGTCTCATGGTGAGCTGAAACTGTATTGGCAGCACAATTTAGTGTTTATAATATGCAGCTTTCTGAAATTAATCACTTTTATCTGTATGTTCTTAAGCATCTTTATCTGGAGGGGTGGATACCATTCATCGTGCTGAAATACTGTATTGTTGTAGTTCTCCTGGGCTCTATTCAAATGTGGTGTACATGGATATGCCTTTTAAACAATTATCTCCTCATCTCAGAGACAGAAGGAGACTTCATCATCTAAATAAGGTTCTGTTATGTTACTCCAGAACACAGAGCTGGAGTTCTGACAGGGTACATGTGCAAGTACCTGATGCTGAAACTCCTGTGGCTTAGTGAGCCATTTGCTGTGCTGTCACTGCCTGGGTCAGTCTGGCTCACAAAGTGAGCTTTTCTCACAGCTAAACAGGTGCAGTTTTTCCCTTATTTCCTTTCCCCTTATGCAGCACCAGAGATTGATAAGAGTTATATAATTACAGTTAGTGGGTTGGCATCTCCTTAGTAGCTTTTGCCTTATTTCGGAAGCCTACCACAGTAGAGACAGGCAGGATGGCTTTGCTTTGCTTTCTGTCTGCCACAAATCACTCCCTGCAGCATGTCCAAATGGTCTCTTCATGAAATCTGTGCTCAAGAGCAGAAAAAGACCAAGTTATTTGTGATTCCACAGAAGCTACTAAGCATGGTAGCTGTAGCGGAACTGTTGTAGCAGAACTCCTGGCTTCACAAAAGAAAACTGTTGCCAGAAACATTCTAAAGTAAGCACCAATTTACTGCTAACAGGAAATAAGTAACTGTTGGAATAGAACAGTGTTGTTGGATTTTAAGATCTTGGTTAAAATTTCCACATAGCACCAGTGAGAGAGATCTGTGCCTATTAAATATCAACGCTTTGGTCTGTGTTCTCTGAATAAAAAGATGCATGTGGTAGCAGCAGTAGGTGGATGAGGGTGGGGGAAATAATATTCTGGTGCAAAAATTAGAAGTCAACAGAAATTTGACACTTGTATTTTTTTTCCTGTTGAGCAAACAACTACCTATCCAGAAGACAGTCTGCTTCTTGTGAAGTCACAGTAGTACCAGTGAATCTACTGGCATGAAAATCAAGAAGGAAAAGCCAAAGCCAAGTACAGTTAGCCTAGTGTAAATTTGAGTTTGTAGTGAGGTGGATGGCAGATCGTTGCCACAGTGTTGATCAAATAGTTTGCTTCGTAATTAATATAAGCATCAGAGTTTATTTTTCCCCCATAACTTTAGTGTGAAGCTTTAACCCACAAAAAGTGAAATTTTTCCAAGTGAAGTGCTTTACTAATAGATATTGTATAACATATCTGCAAGCACTTCTCCCTGCTATTCAGACCTTCACATAGATTAGCTATATTCAATCACATGGTCAGATTTTGGCATGAAATACAGGGAATTTTTAAAAAGTCAGAAATATTTTCCCTTGGGTCTTAAAAGGACCAGAGTCTTTCAACATAAAAGTAAAACAAATAAAAATTTCCTGGATTTAGATATCTAGGCATTCCAAATCTGCAATTAAGATTTGATCACAGGGCTAGAGGCTGAAGCAGTTGTGAGAAGTCTTAGCTCGTTTGAAGTGTCACAGACCTAACAGCTGGCATGGTAGACAGCCTATATTCAAAATCTGGGAGGCATCTGACAGCACGTTACATAAACCATAGCAGCAAAACTGTGAATAAATAATATTCATATAGTTTACAATATCTCCATGTAAAGTAAGTTGATAATCTTGTGAGACTGTGAATAAGACAGATATTTTTAAATAATCAGTACAATAAAACTGTATTTAAAGAGTGTTGCTGCTTCTATCTAAAAAGGCAGGTCAAAAAGTGCTGATAATGGCCACAGTACAGATTGCATCCATGAATTTGTATCAGACTCCTTCAAGTAGCTATTTTTGCCTATATTTTTCTTTGATCTGGCTAGCACTAAATAAGGACCTGTGATTTCATCTGTGGGTTTCTTGTTTGCTGGGGTTTTTTAATTGCTTTTTTTTTTTTCCTTTCCTTGAACTTTTTTCACTCTTAGAAGGCTTGATGAAGTCAGGGCCATCTTTCTTGATCCATTTTATTACTTCTGGTATTAAAAAAGTGATTCACAATTATAATCTGTATTGCATATCTCTAAATGTGCTCTATAGAATTTGCCTATCACTTACCTTGGAGGTACAAAAAAAAAAATTAGAGTAAATTTGTCTTAAAGAGAATATCTTCAAGGTTGCTTATTGCTTAGTCAGTGAAAACAGAAAAATATAACATATATGATGTGTGTTGGGAGAATCAACCAAATCTCTGGCGGAAGCAGCAAGAACCATTTCTTGTAGAGGTAGAAAATGTGGTGTGAGGTCCAGGGTGGGAATGGCTTTTAAAACGATATTGAGGCTTTGGCATTAGCACCTACTCTTGTGCTCCTGGGTTATGCAAAGCCCTCAATTTATACCTGGACAAAAAGGAAGAGCCAGCAGAGTGGCCACACAGAAATTAAGACCTCAACAGAGGGTTCCATCGTCAGAGGGTTCCAGGTCCTTGCCTGCACCAAGATTCAGTGACAGCAGGAGCTTCATTAGGAAGGAGCCACCCACTAATTCTGGGACACCCTGTTTATGTCCCACAGGAGGTTGAAATAATGTTGGAACAGTGTGCAACACAAACATAGCAGCCTTTGGGTGTCAGGCTGAAGAATCCAGAAGTATGTGATGTTATCTGTGCCAAAATCAGCATTTTAACTATTGATTAAATGGTTTGCTCATTTAATCAATAGTTAATGGTTCACCCCTCAGTAGGGGAAGAAGTTAAGAGAAGACAAAAGCTAGTGTATTCCCTTTGACACTGATAAAAAGCTCTGTAAGGAATTACATATGGAGAATTGCAACACAGCTGCATTATTGATGATTCTTTGATCTGAGGTCAATTTTTGTAGTATACTGTTGATCTGCACCACACTACTTCTTGTTGCATGCAATATTTGAGGGCTACACTATCTGAAAAAACCTTACCCTCAATTATTTCCTCTTTCTCTTTTTTTCTGTTCTGTTTTCTGCTGAACTTGTTCTGTTAGGTTTCTCTTAAAAGCTTGCTTTCTCCATGGGAGTTCTGTATTGGTTAGTTCTAGTGTTTTAAGTCACATTATAAATGAATGATTAACACCAGAGGAATACAAGTTTGAATTAGAGTAAAGCCAGGGAGCTTGGCAGCAGGACTACTATTTTTTCAGTAGATTGTGGAGGGCATTAAATTCTTAAAAAGCTGTGTGTTAGTCTCTTTCCTGCTATTTCTATTGTGTTGAACGTTTTTTTTTCCTCTTCAGCCTGCCAGTTAGTGAAATGTGCTAGCTTGGGCCTCAATGGAAAAGAAAAGAAGGGAGAAAGACAGGTTAAGTTTTGTTGTGTCCCCCTTAGCATTTCTGACTGTAGAGGAAAAAGTGCAACCTGCCTGTAGCCTGTGGCCTAAGGTCATGTTTAGGTGTTTATTCCCTTTTAAAATTATGGTCTATATCACCTTCCTTTGCATCTGTCTCTAAATATGCTAAAATGGAGGACAAATTATATATTCCCTAGGAAATAATGCAATAGGAATTAGGAATGAGTTTGATTCTTCAGCCCAAATAACTAAGGAAAAACAGTTGCCTGAATAAAAAATGCAAAAATTGTAGAATTTGGAGGTTTGAATAATCTTTAGTAAGGTTTTTTGATGGATTAAATAAATTCTAAGCAGAAAACAAATTCTGTTTCTGTTGTTAAAATTCTTGTTACAGCATCTTTTCACAATTTGTGGAAGTTACTTGCAGTGCGATATCCAGAAGCAGTTCTGGTTTATGTATGTGAATCTAGAGAGAAATAGACATGACTTGAGTTAATTTAAATTACTAGGCTAGCTTTTAGGCTGAGAAATGTAGCAGATGTGTACTCTTAATGGCTGGAACACAGAACTGAGTGGCTGGTGCATGGGTGAGTGGAGTACACTTAGATAAACTGGCAGCAGAGCATTAAGGCTCTCTATTTCCCTCTTTAGTGGAAGGAAAGTGCTGCTCTATTTTGTGATGTAAATAAGCTGAAATAATATCCCTGTTTTGTTTTCATGAGTGCAAATACTCAACAATGTTCTTTTACAATACTCAGTACTATCAAGAACCACATAATTTTTTTAATCACAGTAATTAGCCTACTCCTTTTGGTATCTACCTTTTTTATTATTTTCTGAAATAGTATATAATTTCTTTTTTTCTTCTAAGAAGATATTTCAACATGGAGCTCAAAATGCATCGTTTACATAATACATTCTCCATGTGCTGTTACTGCAGTGGTGTTAAGTGGATATAAAATAACCTGCAAACACAAATTTCTGTTTTTCCATCTTGACCCACATTTTGCATGTAGATAGTATAATTCCAGGAAACGCAAGCATAATGGCATTACTGGCAAACTGGGGTTTGGTCTTCCCTCTCAGGTGGTATTGCTCTGAAAGGATTCCTTTCATGTCAATGTGCTCCTTTCTAGAGGACTGCATTATAGCACCCATTACTCATTTTGCCATTGAAAGGCAAACTAAGCCTTGGTATCACTCTAAGTAAAACATTAAACAAAACTTTTTTTTTTTCATCTACCTTTTTAAAAAGCAGTACCTCTATTAATGAAAAGAGGGCTGATAAAAAACTGAATTGACGTGCCAGTGGGGAGAGCTCTTTAAAGACCATTGTTTCTAGGGCTGGCTAATTTGAGAACCATAGGGACAAAAAAAGGACAAATGCAGATCTGAGATCCTTGACATATAACTACCTTAAGACAGTGGTGGTAGATGGAAGTATTGAGAATGTGCAGAGCATTTCAGCACCCATAGTCCTCAGGTACCCTAAAAAATCTAAATAAAAGATCAGATGGATTTCACTATCCTTAGTGACTTACCTCTGACCATGTTTTAAAACATGTATTGAGAATTGTAGCAGACTTATTTTTCATGAGTTCTCAGGAGCAAACCTGAAAGATGAAAATTGGTTCATGTTTATTTTACCTACAGGCATGGTGAAGGGAAGCAACAAGCTCACTTACTGTGTGAAAATATCTTTGTTACTTTATTTGCATTTTACCCTTTTGAATGCATATTTCTTGTAGTAACTTAATCTCACTGTGCTTTGAAAATAGTGATCATTCATCTAAAGTTGGCTTAATGCTTTTCTATCACTTTCTAGACTTGACTAACTGCCAGAATATTTTCTTTTTTTTCTCCACTCCCCCAGCTGGGATCTGTTATATGCTGGTTATAAAGGAAAACAGAAAAGTTGCTAGTATTTTCTCCATCTGGATATTTAAATTAACCAACCTGTGTTGGGAAAAAATTATGCTTTTGCTTTTGAGGGTTAGGAAGAAATGAAATTCAAACTTTACATCCGGTAGCAGAAATCTGAGACCCTATCCATCATATTTGTCCTCAGGAAGAGAGCAGTAGAACACGACAGTTTGCAAGGAGACTAATAAATTGCATGGAAGTGCAGCCCCAGGCAGAAATGGATGGGTAGGAGATCATCCCCCATGCCTTTCCCTTTGCTGCTCTTGTTAGTAAGCAGCATTGTTTTCCATAGCTCTTCTGGGAAGAGCACGGAATTATCAATAATACTTGAATGGAATTCTCCAAGGAATTAGGAGCTGGAGGGTCAGAGCTGCTCAACCACTGATTTGTCACTATGCCTTGTGTTCAACTAGAGTACAGATATTTAGGATCTGTAAATTTTGAAATTTAATTCCTATCTGCATTTCAACCACAATCCTTCACATTCATCAATCGCTTCATAAAGTGCTTCAAGCTGTGGATCTTTTGATCAATTTATTCCAAAATTTTTAGCAGTTACTTCTCTTTTTTAGAAGGCACTCTTGCCTGAGGTTTTCAAAAAATAAGTGCTTTCCTGAAAGCTGCACCCCTAATAGGTTTTCCCTACTTCCTATAGAAATGAGGATAAAGTAGCATAAAGCCTGTTCTTCATCAACTTTGCCTCAGACTACGATGTTGGAAGGAAAAGCCACATTTTTTTCCCAGTTCTTAATGCATTATATATACACACTTTTGGGTACATGTGTGTATAAATATTTATCTTTATGCACACCTCTCTGTGTACTCTATCTCCATGGCCCTTCAGCTGGAAAAGTTTGTTTCCTGACAAAACACTTGAAAAGATTCATTATTTACTTTCCAAAGATTACTGTGGTTTGACCTTGGCCTATCAGTTCTTAGACAGATTTGACTTCAATGCTCAGAAAACTAGTGTCCCTGCCAAAACCATATTCTAAAACATAACTGACAGCTGCTTTCTTTCCAAAACTTGCCTATGAAAGAACCCTGGAGAAAAAACAAACAAATTTAAACCTAAAATGCAAGAGAAACTTACTTATCTTGGCAGAAACTTGGAGATTATTAATAAACTGTAAAGTGAAGAGATTGACTGTACTCAACAGGGACACCAGGAAGAGTGATTTCTCTTGAAGAGCATTACTAACAAAATGGAATGTTGGCTTGAAAAGTTGATTTTTTTACATACAAGATGTTAATAGCTAACATTATTATATCAAGTGAATTTGGAGTTCTGGTGCCTCTGCAATGAGCCCTTCTTCCAGGAGAGCCAAGTTGATTTTGTTTGTTTAGTGTGTCTAGTTGGTTTTGAATGTTAAAAGGGGTTTTTTGGTGATAAGGTATAGCTAAAAGCTACATAATTTTGTTTTGTTGTTGTTGGTTTTTTGTTTTGGTTTAGTTTTTGTTTTGATTTTTTGTTTTAATTTCATTAAGGAAAGTATTTTTGTTCATTGGTTCAAAGCCCCTATACCATCCCAAAGAAGTCTAAGGACAAGTCTCAGGAGTGTCTACCAACCCTCCCAAAATTTGTCTTGCAAAAAGAATAAATGGCCTGAAATTGCCTTTCCCACTTCCAATATCCTCACACTTACATAAGAGGCATTAAATTTTTTACTTACATGGGCACTTTGAATTTCCTCCAGTGTCCTTCCCCATCCAGAACCAGGAATTACCATGTAGATAAAGGTAAGAAAAATCCTCAGAGGAGTCAGGGAGAATAACTTTGTGGCATCACTGAGTATAGCTGCAGAAACATAATCTTGTGTATTCCCACCCTTCTTTCTTTCCCCTAATTTTGAGAGAAACTTACTCAATAATTAAATTATTTCTGGTTATCTGATGCTTCATAATTAAACTGATTTTAAAAATGGTATCATAGGCATGTCTATTTTACTTGGAGGTAATTTAGCACCAATCATGCTGCTTCTAAGTCTGAGGAGCAGTTTGGGTGCAGGGGGAGTGATTCCAGGTCATGAGTTTTTATTCTCTCCACACACACTATGATGGAAACACATCCAGAGTATGATGTGCATATAACAACTGAATAAGTGGAATTTAAAAATTAGTCTCTTTGGCAGCTCATGTGGTGGTGTAGGACCTGTTTTGAAGGCAGGATTTCAGTGACTAAATGCCTGTCTCTCCCAGTGCTGTCCCAGTGACTAAGTGTGCATTTGTCAGTAGAATTAAGCTGTGTGCTGTTTGAAAGTAGGATTGAAGTTCTTTCTTTTATAGTTGCTTTATGAGAATATTATCTAGGGTTCAAGTAACAAACTTTAGAATCAAAGAAGCTTGATAGAAACACTAATCTCTAAAAGTTTGGGTGACCTCTGTACCAGTACTTGGAAGCAAGAATCAGTACATTTTAAAACACATCACGTATTTCAAACCCATTAAAACTTCAGATAAAAACACTAATAAATCCCAAATTTCGACTCTAAACATTTTCAAACAGCTTCAGCCTCACTCTTTTAATGCTGTCATACTTTTTTTATCTCTCTTTTCCACAAGCACATGCAAGACTGCCTCTCTTCATGCCTAAAAGAGCTTCAGCTGTGATGGGATTGACTGTCTAGTTGATGCTTAAAGAGAGTCGCTATCCAGAAAAGCATTTTCTCCTCTTGCCACTTTGTGGCTCATGGACACACAGTAGTCATTACTAGAGGATACAGGTCATTTAAGAGGGAAATTTAGCTAGCGGCAGAGAAAGCAGCCACCTGCAGAGGTGCCATGCCTTATGTTTTTTTACATGACTATGAGAGATTCAGCTCAGCTCTGTTCTCTACCTGAGGTTGTTCTCATGTCCCTGATGGGTTGATTGTAGGGATTTTTATCTAATACATTTTCCATAATGTCCTCAATATTAAGGGAAAAGGGGAAAACTATGAGTAGATAAAAGGGAGATTAAGATATCATAATCTTAATGGTCATCACTGGGCAGGAGAATCCTAACCACTCCAAAGTTAATTCAGCAATTTTAGTCTAAAATAGTTACTTAATTTTAAACTACTTTTGCACTAATTTGAGCTCCTTTCTCTATTTTCCACTAGTAATAAAGGTTTTAGTCACAAAACACATCATGAAAGGTCTTCTTCCACATACCCAAGATAAAAAAAGATTCATTATCATCACCACTTTCACCTTTTTCTCCCCTCAACACTGCAATTTTTAATGAGCCTTTAGCCTCACTATGAAACTTATGGGTCTTGCTCTGGTTTATAATTATGACTTATGGATTTTGTCTTTCTGCTTTTATCAGTGCTGCTGGCAAATTTCTGACTTGCATCTTTTAGTCCGACTTGAAAAGAATCAGTAGTTCCAGAAGAAAAAAAAAATCTGTTTACCCTGTGCTGAAGCTGCCTACCAATTTCAGGAAGAAATCCTCTGAGAAAGCAGAGCTCTCTTCTTCTTTGTCTGAAGACACTACACATACTCAAATAAAGGGTAGTTCTTTCATTTCTTTGCAAGCACCAAATAGTTTTATCACAAGAGCAATGTGTTTAGGATAGTAGGGCTTAAGTTTGGGGTTTGTTTTTTTTTTTTGTTTGGTAGGCTTGTTTGTTGGTTTATTTTTTTAACACCATCAGTAGGATTTGGATGGTTGTTGTAGTGATTTTTGCATATCCCAAGAAGAAACCCTAGATGAGTCATAATCAACAGCAAAGCCCAGGAGATTAGGGAATGCTGTGGGTCTGGCAGCAGGTGAAGCTGGGGCTGAGAGGTCTCCTGGTCTCAATCAAATGCCATCCCTAGCCTGAAGTGAGAGTGAGTTGTCTCCCCAGGCAATGACTACTGGGAAAGGAAACTGCTTCAACTCTTACTTTATGTTTAAGGGCTTGCATAGTCTCTGAGAACAGCAGCATTTCTCCAAATACAGATCTTTTTCCAGTGATGCTTTCTGCAATTAGTGAGGACCATCCCAGAGCTGTTTGCTTGGGTTGAGAAGGGTCAGCAATATAAGCGTAGGCTGTGACAAGGTAATTAGCTATTTAAAATTTTAAAAAAGGAAAAGTGATCCATCTGACAGAAACTGTAAGAGAGCAGCAGGATTTTCAAGGTAAGTGATTCAGGTTTAATGGAAGATGTGAGCTGAGACATTTTGATACTGAATACACTGTTTTACAGCTTGTGCAATTTGGGTGGGTGTCTGTGGAAATTTGGAATTGGTTGTAACTAAGCTTCTTGGCTTTTTAGATGTCCCTAACACACAGAAATGGATTCTGCACCTCTTTAATGGCTATCACTAGGCAGGAGAGTTGCTTGCATTTCAGCCCCAGGTCCTCTTCTCGCAAAGGCTGCCCCTTGCAGCCCACCTTCCCCATCCCAAGAAACAGCATCGCCACATACAGACAATTCAGTGATTTTTGGTTTTCCTTAGTGCTTGATCAGCTGATAATGATCTTTTCTTGCAGTAACCATCGCCAAGGGTGTGAAGGAGAAGGGCAGGTCAGGGGCAGTGCTTAACTAACAGATACTGCTGGAAATTCAGTGTCTTGGGGAAAGCTTCAGGGTGGTGGTAGGATGACACACACAGCCACGATTCATAAGAGTGTGCTGATATTTAAACGTTTACATTCTCAAGGAATCTGCTTTAGATAGCAGTAATATTGATGTTTACACAGTAGCAATTTTTGTTCTCCTAAATAGAAGAGGCAAACCAGAGACCAACTGGAGAGAAAACAATTTCAAATATTATGTATTCTCTCTGCACCTCTGTACTGAGATGAGTTAAAGCAGTAGAAGGAAAACTAACAATAAAAGTTGAGTCTGGCAAAGCTGAATTGAGGGTTCTTTCAGAGAACAATATTAGATGCTTCATTAGTCCTTGCTTCTTTACTGAGTCTCAGAGAAAGCAGGATCTCAGATAATTTAATGGTCTGAGGATGTGGAGCAGGAAAAAAGCCATGTTAGTCCAGTTACTTTTAGGCATTACCTTTCAGCTGAAAGGGTGTAATACAAGTTATTTTTCCCTATGAATGTTGAAGCCTGCTCACATCATTGCTTGTTTCTTTCAGTGTTTACAATAGTATTTAACAGTTGCTATATCTGTTTAATGTTTTTATTCATGTTTGGATGGTAAACAGATTCACAAGCCAATCTTCTGGATTAGTTAGTTTCTAAACACCCTTGATGAACTCTCTTTAGAATTCCATTTAACAGAACCATAATTACTCCTGTATGCTTATCCAACACTTGACAGGCTGCTGAGGCTCAGCTGCAAGCCAAGGGCACAGGAAGAGCTAAGAGGTTTTATTCCTCTTGAAGTATTACTATGCAGTTTTCCAGTGAGGCGATTTCTGAGCAGAAAAAGAATAAAAATTATAATGGTAGACGTGGTTTACTGTAAAGAAGGTATATGGCACATAGTTTAAAGGAGTGTAAGGACTCTGTCTCTTGAATAGAAAAGTAAAGGAAAAATAACACTTGCGTTGCGTTCTTACTCTTCTGTGGCAAAACTCTCCAGTTTTCTTCTCTGGAAGATGTGGATAGCACCACTTCCCTTCTTAATGATATTTTCAGAGTTGCAGATAAACAACCTGGATATAGACTCTTCGGTTGGAAATGTTTTCCTATGAGCATGTTCTTGTTCTGCTTGAGCTCTTGGTTGCAACACATGAAAAGTAAGCTTCTAGTTCATCACCACCAAAGCCTGTGGAAGGACAAGCCATAATCAGTTGGGCCATCTTTGTACCGGCTCCTCTCCGTCAAGAGTTTGAGCTCTGTTCACAGAATGTCATCATCTTGATTGGAAGTCAGTGTTTTTGCTGATGATGGTACTAGAACTTGTGATTCCTTACGATCTTAATGATCTTGAGTCAAGTGCTGACTTTCAAAAACACATTCAAACATCTAACTATATATTAGATAGCTGGATACTTTTAGAAGTCATTTAAAATTCTTCTAAAAGCTGTGCAGTTTAGTTCATCTCAATGTATTAAAAGGGAGGCTGGTTTTAAACTTTCATTTTCATTTTTATTCAGGCAAACACCAAGAAACAACAAAGATGTCCCTAGAAGGACTGTATAACAAGTTTTATTTCTTATAATCAATAGCTATTCTTACATCCCAAGGAACAAACATAGAAAAGTTCCAAGGAGCCAATTATACACTCACCCACCCCACTTCCCTACACCCCCCAGGTTTAACTCAATCAGCTACAAGGTCATTGACTTAAGGGATCTAATTTGCTTTTGCCCTAATGCTAATTCAGGAAGCAGCAGTTCTGTGGAGAGGTCTAGTGCAAATGGCAGTTAGATTTGAAAAGAGCCAATGCTTGAGTTTAGCTTTGTTTTTGATAGTAGGAATATAAAACATCTCTATGAAATCTAATGTGTCTTATTTGCTGTTATATTAAGGCCACATCAAGCATATTTCATCAGTTCTTAAAGCAGGTTGCTGTCAGTATGGGAAGATTTTAAAGAAGGAGAATACAAATGTAGGGAAACACAGAATTGTTCTTGTCTCCTACTACATGTTTAAAAAATATTTATTAGAACCAAATACATTGTTACAAAATAGATTAAACCAAGACATTCAGCTACACTGTAAGAGCATATTTGCAAAACAAATGCAAACAATAAATGACAAAGGTGAAACATCTGTGGTCATTTTAAAAATGACCAGAAAATTATTCCTAGTCTCTGAAATAGTTACAAAAACTTTCCACTTACAAATTTCTTACTTTGAATATAATTTTTAATGAAATGCTTTTAAATATAATGCATAATGCATTATGTTTATAATTATTTTGGCTTTGCATTTGCCTTCTTTGTTTATAAAAGTGTCTGGAAAGGGAAAATAAGGATGCAGGGGAATTACTGTCTGGAGAGGAAAGTGAATCACAAAGCGAAATATCACTCACTGTCTTCACTGATAAAGGTAAAAAAGGCAAGAGTTATTTTAATAATTCTAGCTCATGCTCTTACAAAGCAACTCACAAACCATGCTCTTATGCATATGCTTTGCCATTAAATATTTTGTTATGAAGATGTCAGTATTCCTTTCCCTAATATGAAAAATAGAAAGTTAAAATGAAAAGTACACTGGTAACTTGAATTTTAATGTTTTATCTGAATTCACTTCCACCTTTGCAATGGGAATGCAGCCCTATGTAGAATTTTGGTTTATGCAGAAATCCTTCCTGTGCCAATATTAATGAATAAATTTCTTGTAAACGATGGAAAACGATGGGCCTTCATCTTTTAAAAAATACTTCTATACATATGAGTTTTAAATGTTATTCTGACATGCAGGTGCAATTCCATAATGTAGCCTTAATTGGCAGTACCTCAGTGGACAGTTTTCAAAGAGTTCAAGAGCTTTCCCAAAACCAGTAGGAGGTCATTTTTCTTCCAAGTATGAAAAGACTAAATGGCATAAAATACTCCACTATATAAAGATGCAGAATAAAATTAGACTTGATCTGTTTTATATTTATTTGATCTCTGCTTCTTTAAATTTTTAGTTGGAAACTTCATTATTAATAGACTATCTCAGAGTTTCCCACCTAATTAATGCTTGGTTAAACACTATTTAAAATACTATTTTTTGTGTTCTTAGAAGTCAATTCTAATCCCGTAATTTCATGTACACCTGAATTGGCATGAAATGCCCATTTGCCTAAAAGAAATGGCTCCTTTTTGAGGGTTAGGTTTGCACAAATAAATACATAAATAAATCTGGTTGGTTTAGCTTTGAGTGCAGATCATTTCCTGACCCGTTTCATTGGGTAGGCACAGCAATATTAATGTCAATATCCGTGCTCAGAGGCAGAGCAGGGCTGCCTCTTTAGGAGTTTCATGGGCAACACAGCTCATGCAACTGTGGGAATTTTACTTGAACTGAAAATTGCCAATCAATGCAAATTTCTCATCGCTAATTTTGACATTGTTGAACAGGACAGAAACTCTTAGACAAATCACTTGAGTGAAAACCAGTTCTCTCCCTTTCCATGCTCATATTTGTGCCACATAGAGATCAGAACTAGGATATTTTTTGACTCCCACATGCGTGTGTCATTCTGCCCTGTCTTCCACATTAAGCAGTTCAATCAGCTGAGTGGAAGAATTGAGGGTATTATTTCACTTTTTAAAAATATTTTTTTCCCCTTGGATTTTTCATAGGGATTGCAAAAGACATGTTCTTGACACCCAGACATTTCACATCCTGATTTTAAGCCTGCACTTCAAAGCACAGAAGCTTTCCGGCATAGTGTAAAGCACTGTATTTTTGTACCCTAAAAGTAGGCTGAACTATTTTAAATGAAACTTAAAGGAAAAAGGAATGAGCCTGAGGTAGACATGCAACACAGAAAATTTCAGTCTGAGCAGCTTAAATTTGTCTGCTCTTGTGTCTGGGCTAATTTAGGCCACAAAGAATGCAGTCTGTATATGGAAAATTAATTTAGGGGGAAACACAGATGTTTTATAAACTCTCTATGTTCTTACATAGCCTGAATTTAGTGCACTGAAATGCAGTTCTTATTGTGGGAAGTTTCCAGCAACATTAGTTAGGGCTAATGTTGTTCTAGGTGGATCTGATACTGATCAGACAAAGTGTAATCCCAGTTCACATTTGAATATAATTTTAGACTCATTTTTTTCATTATTGCCTCCACTTATGTAAGGGCATAATTTTCTTAATTTTTTTAAGTATGAAAAGATTTTATTCACTATCAGTGGTACTCCATTTGCAACAACAGCTTAATTATATACAATTAGAAAGATATATTAATTTCTTATGGGTGTACTAAAAAGTGCAAAACTATGATTGGAACTTCAGCCTGTGTCTTTATATCACAAAATTTACGAAATCGAATTGAAAAAGAATCATGGAAATGCTTTAGCCAAAGTAACAGGAGGAGAGTGAGTGTTAAGTATTCTTCATCAGACACCTAAAGAGAGTACTTAACATTATCCTACTATACTTGTTTAAACAAGGCTATAGTTCCCACAGAAATTTTAATTTTTTTTTATTGTTACAGGTAACATTTGTGAACTACTGTTCTTGTCATTGTTGTGTCTTCATACAATCAAGAAGGCAATATTGACGATTCCTGGCAATCAGTGTGAAATGGAGGACTAAACGGAGGGGCCACAACTACTGTTATCAATGCAATTATTCCTGTATAGAATCAAGATAATCAAGTCCAATCTTTGAACTGAACATAATCACGTCAACTAAACCATAACACTATCAACTAAACTATAGCACAAAGCCTTGTGTTCAGTCATGTCCTGAGCACTCCCAGGGATGGTAACTTTCCCACTTTCCTGGGCAGTCCATTCCATTGCTGAAACACCTTTTCATGTATGAAGTTCTTCCTCATGTCCAACCAGAACCTCCTCTGGTGGAGCTTGAGGCCATTTCCTCTTGTCCTGTCAATTGTTTCCTGGGAAAAGAGATGACCCCACCTTGCTACAGCCTCCTCTCAGGCAGTTGTAAAGAGTGATAAGGTCTCTTCTAAGCGTCCTTTTCTCCAGGCTAAATAACTCCAGTTCCCTCAGCTATTCCTCATAAGACTTGTGCTCCAGATCCTTCACCAGATTTCCTGCCCTTCTCTGGCCTTGCTCCAGTACTTTGTCTATTTTTGTCACGAGGCCCCCAAAACTGAGCACAGAATTCAAGGTGCTGCCTCACAAGTGCCAGAAGGATAATCACTTCCTAGTTCTGCTGGCCATGCTTTCTGATATGAGCCAGGGTTCTGTTGACTGTCTTGGCCACCGGGGCACACTGACAGCTCACATTCAGCTGGCTGTCAACCTGGTTGCTCCTAAAGTCACATGAACCCATGATAATCTCCCTTTCTTCCCCCCATTACCTCTATTTACATGGTAATTTAATCAAGTTATTTGCACAATTTCTAGAATTGTTTTGGTTCTAACAAAATATCAACTAAAATTATCTCAAGAAAACATTAAGCAAAGAAGCAGTTAGAATCCTTATCCTAATGTGCTTGTTTTCCCTAGAGCTGGTTCCAGTTTCATAAAAGACACTTTGATTTTTCTTCTTTCTCAACAATTTCAACTTGATACTTAGCTAAAAGTAAAGCAGCTCATTAAATCAATCTGCAGACTTCAGTGTTCTAAAGAAAGCTTAAAACTTTGAACCCTGAAAACTCTTTAAAGTGTAGCTATGCGGATACACTAGTACCTGTATGTTGATATAGAAATATGTAACAAAAATTGTGCATAAATATATCTTTCAGCATTTGAATGTTTATGGTACCTCAGAGCGATTAGCAACCACTGGATTTTGTATAATTTGTAACAGGTGTAGAAAAGGAAAAGTTAAAATGGGGACTAATATTCTCTTGGGTACTTCTCTGGTAATTGGCAATTCAGTTTCCACTGGCTTCCTCATCATTTATTTCCTAACAGCAAAATTGTTTAATTTGAAATTAATGTTCTTTTAAAGACTCTCTTAAATATCATTCTATGCACCAAATTTCTGAAAACATGTTAAAAGAAAAGTAATCTTCAGTATGCAAGGCTCTGACTGCCTTTTTAACTTGGTCTTTTGTAGCTTTCCATAAACCTTGCTTAGTAATTGTAAATTTTTAACTTAGTTTTAAAACACCTAGAAGGGCAGGTATTGAAAACGTGCTCATTTTTGAGCAGACTTAGGAGAGCTGGGCTTCACAGGGGCATCACTGCAATATGTAAATATTCCTAGCAGGCCTCACAATATTTTGATGTGAATCAGGGGAACAGAATTCTTTCCCCATCCTCATAAAATGTTCATTTTACAGCAGTTCTCTGAATTTTCAAGTGTCCAGCTGATGGGATATGAGTATTAGAGAGTTAACCAGTACTCAACATATGCCTTGTGGTTTATTAGTGTCCCTAAGGTCACAGAGGGATAAACTGCCCTGCTGAAGTGTTCTTTCTACAGAAAAAAATGAGCAGGAACACATTCAGGGTGGAAAAAGTACTTTTTTTTTTCTTTTTCCTGTTTCTTCTCAAAACAACAGGAAACTCTTTGAGTAGGTGCATTATTCCTGTTGGTACTTCTGAGAAAGTAGTACCTCTATCTGATCTTGCAGTAAGGCAAGCTGCAGTTATTGCAATGTAGATTGCTTTGGAAAGCTGCTAACTTTAACAGCTTATTTTTAGAGATAACATGAGATGATTCCTGTTTGTTAAACTGTGGAAGAGTTACTAAAGTTAATAGTTGTAGTTACCTCTGCTGAAGTCATTATGTAAATTCAGTGACAGGAATGCAATTTACTGATTATGACAAACTGATATTGTCCTAGGATATGTTAAAAACTGTTCTTACTGTAAAAATGGCACTAAATCTGTAAGGAGTAATTTCCCGTTGCCTACTGTAATAACAATACTTGCAAATTGGTTTTATTGTAATGTAACTGTGTGTGTTATTTAAAGAGGTAAATAGCTGCTGGTAAGGTAAGGAAAATCTAAGCTGCAGAGCTAGGCAAAATGCAGTTGGCATGAGGTTAAGAGATTAAGGGTTTCTGTTATAAATAGTAATAGAGCTAATACAACAATATTAAGTTTTGTTCTCTATTGTTATTAGTCTGAAGATAGATAAGATCAGAGGATTAGCATATTCTTACAGCATCTGGTTTTGGGCCTTAAAAGATTATTCTTCCGATGACATTAACTGGAGCAAGAGCTGAGCCCTCCTCAGCAGGGGCTGTGCAGGAATGAAGTAAATCAGGAATTAGTTCACTGCTGATGTGAATCTCCTGCATCAGAACAGGAATTCAGTCCTTAAAGAACTCATGCTTTGGGAATACCTAAACAGTGCTTTGACTCTGTTTATATCCTTTTCTGTCCCTATCCACAAACATTTCAAACCTGCCTGATCACCAGTTGTCCATCTGAATAATATATTCAACATTATATTGCACACTCTCTACAAAGTGCAGAGCAACTTTGTAACCCCGTGGTAGTGGGACATCACTGTGGAAAAGTGGAGACAGTGGCTTCTCAGCAAGACTGCCTGGTGGCACTTTTAGTTGTTAGTAGCTGAGATTTCAGTATGCATTTAAGATCAGAGCATTTGCCCTGCAGCCAGCCTGTGCCTTGACAGAGTCTGCAGCAGGCTTGTTTCTGGCTTTACTGCCAGTAATGTGACTGTGGTGATGGAGAGGGGAACCAGATTTGTGTCTCAATGTCTTTTTTTAGGTGCCATGCTTATGTCTGAATTTTGGAAGAAGGAAATCATGTTCCCTCCCTCCCTTTGAATTTCCTAGCTAACTCTCAATGTGTGCTACAGTTGCATGCACCTACTTTCCTCTGTCTTTGATCCTTTTATATTTGCTCCATTAAAGTTATCTTTAGATTTGTTTGTTTGTCTCTAACTCAGACATCAGTCAGCAGCATTGCTTTGATGGCTGGATCAGTCTGACATTTGTGCAAATACAGTAATTTTTCCACAGGGAGGCACCAGTCTTCTGGTTTGCTTTTCTACACTATATGGCCTCTCGCTGGGCAGTGTTACAGAGGACATGTAGCAATCTCTGGCTGCAGCACTGGTTTCTGGGCTCATAAAAAACCAGAAACCACATTTTAGAAGCTCTGGACTTGTTGGAAAGAGGCATGCAAATTTCATTAGTGGTTTTTTTTTTTTCCCTTCCTCTGATTTTCTTCAATGTCAAAGTCTTACTGTGTTAGCAGCTAAGATGTGGGGACTTGGGACAAATATTCCTTGCAGATAGCTGTCCTAAATGAGTGTTACCCACGGAGTTCAAGCCAATGAGTTGCTAAAAACTAAACAAAAGAATTGAGTATTTTTATTCAAAATGAGGAGGAGCCTTGACTGCTCTCTATTGTGCATATATGCCAACTTGCATGGACATAACCTGTAGATGTATCAAAAAGATATATTAGGGTTGGAAACAAAATGAACAAAAAGAGTTTTTCCTAGTTGGTTTTAAAAAATTTAATTGTATCTCAGCAACAGTCTTTGTGTTCATGCTTCACTAAGAGAGTAAGTGCTGTATGCAATAAACTTAGCTACTTAAAATCATAACGAGAGCATAAAAAGGATTGTTCTATCATAGTGTAACAATATCTCATTGCACTGCTCACTTTTAAAAAGATCATCTGCATTTTTGTGGTATGCAGACAAGTATTTTAAACAGTCAAGAAAGCCTTCAACATCTGCTATTTTAGCTTGTTCTTTATAGTCTAGGAAAAAAGGTTGGGGGTGGGAAGTAGACAGAGTGATACAATCAATATTGGAGAATAAAATTATATCTTCTTGCCAGGTTTCAGGAACAGATAATTTCTCATTTACAAATCTACGCTTCAGGCGTATTTCAATAAAATATATAAAGCTTTTGTGGCCTTGTGAGATTTAGTAGTGCAGAAACTGGATATATTTTTATTGAACCTATCTTTCAGAAAATTACTGAATAACAGCCATGAGCTTCTGTTTCCTCTTCAGAGCAGTGTTGCAGTTTTATTATAGTAACATCCAATTGTAAGGCTCTGTTTAAGGCTGTTGAGCCTAATTTTGCTCTATTCCCCCTATTCAGATGCTTTGTTACTAAGTCAAACTGAAATCTGAAGTTAGTGATAAAAAGGGAACTCTATAAGATCTCTGAGCATGAGCAAATGTGAGGTATTATGAAAATGATAGATTATCCATCTTTCTTCCTTCTTTTCTAATTTTAACCTTGTAATTCATCCATCAATTTATATACACCTTGGGCTGGTATCTTTACACATTAGTCTATGTCATTTACTCTTTGTTCCCAACAATTAGGGCATAATTTCAAATTTTCTTGATCTTCTTGGGTAAATTTCATGTTTAGGATTGTGGGGTTTGGTATTTTTGCTTTAGTTTGCTTGGGGTTTTTTTTCTGAGGTTTTTTTTGTTATTTGATTTCATTTTGTTGGGTTTTTTGTTTTGCTTTGGGTTTTTTTGTTTGTTGTGTTTTTGGGTTTTTTTGTTTTCTTTTGGTTGCTGTTCTTGGTTTGGGCTGGTATTTTTATTTGTTTTGTTGTGTTGGGCTTTTCTGCTGTCCTTCCTCAATTATCAGTAAATAGCAATAAGATGTATTGAGAGACAGGAGAATAAGACCAGAAACGTCCAGATTTCTTAAGACCTTTCCTTAGGGATCTGAAATTGGAATTGCAGGCAACAGGACTGAAGTGGCTTCTGCTGTCATTTCTTTTTAGAGATGGGTGATGACTGCTCCTGGAAATTCTTGGTGCTGATACTAAAATTATTACTATGATTTTTTTTTAATAGGGTATATTCTGAAGAATATATCCAAAATGTGTTTCTTGGATGTTCTGGTTTTTGGGGCATTTTCTGTTGCTGAGTTTTTTTTTTCCCTCCCCTCTGTAAAATTCTTTTATTTTTTTTCATTATGATACACAGAAAGTTTGTCACATGTTATAAATAAGCTGCAAAACACTTTTAGAAAAGACCAGTATTCCTTTGGGTAAATTTCTACCTTGGGGAAAAGAAGGCACAGTAAGAACCTTCATAACAAGACCACTTATAAGAAAATTATATTCCTGGAATATATATGCAAAGAAAAAAAAAACAGATTTTTTTTTTCCTAAGTTTAGCATTAGCACACAGGAATTTATGACCAGGAGTTGAGAAAGAAACACAAAGATAAGCATGTGCCATATTACTGCAGTTGTAACACAGAATAATTTAATGATGTTTTCTATTTAAAAGTGTTCTGGTTTTTCATTCATGGCAAATTATTTTTCTTAAGAAAAATCATGTACCAATATTAGTCCTAGATTTTTATTTTAAAATTATGCCTTTTTCAGGTATTATTTTCTTAAGTTTTTACACATTTAGTGGATGAGCGTAAGTTGTTTAAAGGCAAGACTTTAAACTGTTGGTACTTAATTCATAGTTTATTGAAAAGCAAAATTTCTGTTTCTCAAAATCCCCATGCACTGAGTCGAGCCTTTGGAACCTCAGTGCAAGCTGCCATTTTGATGCCACGTGTTAAGTCTAGGTCTCCTTTGGGGAAGAAGACTAAGATACAAGAAATACAGTCTGACAGTGAAAATGAATGGTTATATAAAGATATCTCACAAAGCTGTGAAGAAAACCTGTCATATACTTGGCTAGTCTGATGGCAGAGCTATTAGAAAATAACTGGTCTAAATCATCTGCATTGGCCAGTTAGGCTGTCCAGAGGCATCCTTCTATACAAAGGAATTCCAAATGAATATGGCACTGATTTCTCTGCTGGAAACAAAATCCTTGAACCAGTTCTCTTGTCCAGCTGGAGAGGAATTTCTAATTTGCCCACATCAGTAGGCACACGTGTTGATTTTGGAAATCTGCCTCCAATTAGCAGGTGTTTAATATTCCAAATGTATTTGCTCAGGTATCCACAAGCAGGAAAGCTGCCTCTGTTATTCTCTATGAAAGGAAATTCTTATCCATAGGTTAGTAACGGAAAGTGAACTGAATTACAAAGAGATGCTGAAAAGGAAGTATTTAAGCTATCTGTGGCTTGCGAAGATTCTAGAAGACATGACTGAGGGAGCTGGATTTGTTTATACTCAAGGAAACAAAAGGGGGACTTGATGATTCTCTACAGCACCTTGAGAGGAGGCTGGAGTGTGGTGGGGATTGGTATTTGCTATGCCTGCACTGACAGGAGCAGAGGAATTACTTTTAAACTGAGGTACGGGAGATTCAGGTTAGATCTTGGAAAAACTTTTCACTGTTAGGGTGGTCAGGCATTGGAACAGGTTGCCCATGGAGGTGGTGGAGTCACCATCCCTGGAGGTGTTTGAGAGGTGTCTGGATCTGGCTCCGGGTGATGTGGTTTAGGGGTTGCAGGGGTAGTGCTGAACTGAATAGTCTTGTAGATTTCTACCAGCCTTGATGATTCTATGACTTTGATTCTATTCCCCAGTCTTTTTAATTAAAAAAAACAACCCCAAAACTATCTTCTCATAGGTCAGAGGAAATCACAGCAAACTTTATAGAGCTGGTGCCTAGTCATGTAATGTGAGAGCTACTCTGATCTAAGCAGACCACTGGTGGAACAAAAGGAGAGAACGGGGGATGCTATGGCCAAGTATTACAGAGACTGAGCATTTGCTACCCTCCCTCTCCCCAAGGCAGCAGAGTGTGTTATATCAAAGGTATTTTAACTTTACAGTACTAGATACTAGATTTACAGTGCCAGGTAATCTAGTGGTGGGGGGATAGGTATGTATGCTCTTCATCCATATTCCAGCAGAAGAATTGTGCAAACTGTATGAAGAAATATAATCTATGCTCTATGATCCATACTTCAACAGATAAAACAGGCTATAGAGTTGCTGAAAATTGAAAAAAAAGAGGAACTCAACCAGAAGAAATGTAACTTACTATTTACTGTGTCATAGCATATTGCTTCACTGATACATCATAAATCTGCAGTTTAGAAGAAATCTGCACCACTGTGCAAAATACTTCTGAGAAGAGGTAGAAGGACAACATAACATTAAAATTATAATATTTTAAGGACCAAATCAGCAACTCCTAATCACTCTACTTCTTTTAATACTTTGCTGAAAAAGAGTTACAATCCATCCTTTTCATATGATGATTATTTTGAATAACATTACTCATGAGAAAAATCTCAGCACTTTCAAATATATTAGCTACAGATAAAATCTTTTGGTGTCAGTGACTTTGTTTCATGGTGTCACATTTGAGTCTTTAGTGGTTCATTTAGTTGGTTTTTTTTTTTTTAGGTTTTACCTGATATTACAGGTCAAACACCAAGATTAGTTTTAATGAGTGTTCCATATCATTTCATATACTTACCAGGCACAAGGTAATAGTGGGCATAAATTAATGAAGAGAGGAGATTATTCTAATGGAGGAAAAGTTAGCAGTTATCTAGATAAACATGGAGAATAGGTATTTCTTCTTATTTTTTTTTTTGTTAAAAATAAAAGATGTCTTCTGCACCCACAATTGATCTAGTCTCCTTTTGCTGAGACAAAATCCTCCACATCATACTTGAAATTCATTCTATGTTAATCATATTGGTTGAGATTTGTTATAAGTTTGATTTTTGTGAGAAGCTGAGAAAATGTTACAGGCGAATTGCCACCATCAGGCAGAGGTTTCAACAGAAAAAGCTTCACTCATCTGTTTTCTCTCCCAAATCTCCTCAAGTAACTCTATTTGTAAGCTTTTATTTAAGTTAAAGTCAACTGTGTGTGAAACCCTCTATAATATTGACAGCAACGACTTACAGCTAAGTAAGTGTAGTATTGTGGATCTTCTCCATTTGCTAACGTGGCAGAGATCTTCTGCAACATCCAGAGAGGTTATTATCATGCAAACAATCTTCTGCTCATCTTGAAGCAGATGGATCCTGTCTTATTTAAATCGCCTCACTTTCTGCAAATGACAGAGTCCTCATGTTTCCACATGTTGGATTGCTCCCGAAGGAGGAAGGCAAACAGATTCTGTCACTGCTGATGCTGGCACTGCTTCTGCTCCCCCTTGCATGGATCATAACAGCAGATACATTCTGCTTGGAAGTATCAGGACTTGTCCCCCACACTCCCCCTTTAGAAAGGAAGCAGTGTTAAGAAGAGAGTAACAAGTTTCAAATAATAGCAATTAACTTCTATTTGGAAAGTTGAAAGTGCTGGATTTGCTTTATCAATGCAAAGAGGTGTTGTTAGAGAAACAGAAAATATTCTAGCACATCAATACTGCTATCAGGAATTTGTGTCATTTCTGCACATGGGATAAGATACAATCTTTAGACACGATTTATGTAAGGAGGTAAGCCAGGAGTTTTTAAGAACAAGTCATGCAAACATCTGCTTGGAATGTCCTCGGTATGCACTTCTTCCTCCCTCAAAGAAAGGAGATTAACTTGGTAATCCCATTGGATTCCTTTGAACTCAGCACATCTTTGATTGCTAGGTACTTCCCTGGAAATACTTCCTTTTTGAAAGAATAGCTTAATAAAATACAAAGGAATGTGTTACCCTCTAAATCATAGATATATTTGAAGGACGGACTGCTTCACTGGAAAAGATTTTTGGAAGGTTTCCAGTTCTTTACTCTTGCCCATCACAGTACTGCTCTGCTAATTTGGACAAGTTGTTTTAAATGTTATTTTTTCCTGAGTGCTATGTGAACAGAACTCCAGCTATAATCCCAAGTGAGTGATTGCTACATCAAATAAGCACAGCCTATTTCTTCAGAGGTATCAGGTGACTGTCTTTTTGGGACAGTCATACAGATGATCTTTTTCAAAAAATCTTTGACAGTCTTCTTTGGTAGAGAAGTATTCTGTTTTGTTTAGGAAGCTTACATTTTCATAATAGCCACTTGGAAGTTGGTTTTAATAGTGTTGGGAACTTCTCTTGGTTTGCTTTCAATCTTCTGAAATGAATGGAGCCCTAATTCAGAGCCCTAACTCTTGCTGTAGGTCTGATTTAATCATACAAGTTTGAAACAACATAGTTTAGAATTGGATTCCTCTTTTTTACGCAAGAATCAAAAGTCTCTAGTTCATGAATTTTTGGATATACAGGTTTTTTTTAGGTTTTTTTTTTGGTCATCATTTTATTATCTTTTCAGTAACTCCACAGGTTTGACAACTGTCAGGAGATCTCATATTTATTCTACTATAACCTAATAAAGTCAGTATTTTCAGATAGCTTCAGCCTTCATTTCAGAAGTGTAGTGCAACTATGCTGGGAAATTGCCAGGCCCTTAATCATTCTTGAGTTGACTCATTTGGTGTGAACCTTGCAGGTGTTGGGAGGGTAGTGCATTTTCTTTTAATTATTCTACTGAATCACTGAGCTCTTCACCCAAGCCTCCTCTTTATATTTTCTTAGATTTGTTTGTTTTGTTTGTAGTGGGATTTTTTTGTTTGTTTTTGGGTTGGGTGTTTCTGCTTTTGTTTTGTGTTTTTTTGGGTTGGTTTGTTTGTTTGTTTATGGTTTTATAGGATTTTATGTCCGTTTTAATTACTTTCCATTACTGATGGAGATAGGTGGATGCTAGGTCCGTAACACAACTACTGGTCTTGAAAAGTATTGCTACACTTCTAATCGGAACAACTGATGTAGCCTAATACAAAGAAAGTGTCCCAGGAGACTTTGCTCTGTCCAAGCTCTTCAAGTTAAGTATTATTTAAACTGCCTGTATATTTTCTATATTTCAGGCCATTTGTAAGCAGCCTGTAAGGAATTTCAGCAAACAGGGATTAGATTCTCCCAGCTGCCTTACATCAGTGTGCAAGAGGAATGGTAAAGCAAGAGAGGATGTAAAGGCCACTGTAATTAGAATATTCAGGTGTAATCTTTGTCAGGCTTCTTAACCAGGCTTATTGATGTTTATAGAGAGGAAATTAAGACTACAAAAAGAATGACACAGCAAGGAAAGAGTTCATGTGAGGTGATGAAAATAAGTCATGGTACCTGGATTTCTCAAAACTTAACAACAATTAAGCTTAGCAATGAAATCTGAATTTCTTTACCTCCTTTATGTTTGCTGTTTTCAGTACCCTTTGTGGCTACTGGAAACAAATAAGGAAGTATAAGGGAACAGTCTCTTCCTGGAGAAATAGTGTATATTAATAGTTAAAAGCCATGCTAGCAAATAGAAAAAAGTAAGTTCCCTTTCCACATGCTCGGTAAAGGCAATACATGGCCTGGTATATCACCTCATCCTGTTCTCAAACTGAAACCTTCCATGTTGTGTCATCTTGTCAGTGTCTGAAATAATCAATTATATCTTGGAATTATGATTTGTTTTGTGATATTCCATTCTTTCCACTAATTTTTGTAATTATTAACTTCTTAAGAAATAGTTTTATCACTGAGCTGAGACTCCCAAAGGTGTAATTTCCACAGTGCTGTGGCAAGAGATAATAAAGCCGAAGGCTCAAGCCCATATTTATTTTTTATTTTCTCAGATACTGTGCTACTCCAGAATATGTAAGATTTAAACTGGTATTACTGAGGTGAGAGGTTGAATATAACCTGATTGTTGGCTTCTCCTTATGCATCTCACCATCTGCTTGCAGTTGTTTAATTTTCCCCCTCACCCTTGGTACTCTGCCTTGGAGAAGCATTTAAAGATGGTACTCCTGTCTTCCTTCATTAAATTGTCAGAGGGTGCAAGTGCCAGGACTAAGCAGTTTTGTGTCTGGTTCACTAGAGGCTGTAATTAGTGAGAGGGTGGGGACCCCAGAGTCCTGACAGCCTTTGATGCTGTCACTGCCGGAGCCATCTCATGGCTGCACAAGCTTGTAATGATGGCAGGCTTGTCTCCACCTTGGCATGGTGGGTGCCCTTGGAAGGAATTGTTTCCTAGCTTGATTGTTGGATTGAAAACTGTGGGTTTTGGAGGGCCTTGTTACACCTTTTTTCCCATATGTATTTCATATGATGTTTGTACCCAAATTCTGCTAGAGCAATTATGATCATATTTTCTCTTTTCAGATCTTATTGGTTTGTCAATGCTTTATCTAAAGCAGAGGATTATCCACACTATTACTTTTTTCTGATGATAGACTACAACATCTAAAGCTTTTTCCCCTTTCCTTGTCCATTTTATATATTCCAAGACTTTGTCAATTGTAGCTTTTAAGAAAGTTTGAGCTGGTATGGTTTAGTCTGTGCTTCTTTTTAAACTGTTTTCCTTACGCTTTAGGTTTGCCAAAAGCAAGTTACCAACTTGGGAACTTTGTGGTAAAAAGGTCAGAATCTTAATGCTCTTTGCCTTACGTGTGCTTTGTGACCCACTAAGGAATTTATCCTTCGTTTTTATACTTCATAACTGTTGTCAGTTTATATCCACTGACACTTTAAGCCTGAGTCATAGCTGGAATCCCTGACTTCTCTGTATTCTCTGGGGCTCTGTTTGAGTCACACAGTAAAGACTGTGTTCCATCAGTACCACAGCTCTAGCAACAGAGAGCATTGCTGGCCTGGGAATGGCAGGAGCCTTTTCTCCTCAAAGGAATTGGTTTTGCCCTTGGTTGCCTCATTGTAAAAGCAAAGTTTGTATAAAACTATTTGGTTTGGCAGAAGGTTGTTGTGTTGTTTTTTTTTTATGTTAACAATTCTTGTGTAAGTTTTTGAAATGCATTTGCCAGCAAAAAAAAAAAATATCAAGCTAACACAGAAATGTCATCCTTTTCTTCTGAATAAGAGTAAAAATAGATCTATACTAATATATACAGTTGAAAAGTCTTTTTGGGTTTTTAGCATGTAAGTAAACTAACAGGCAGATGAGCCTCGTTTTCTCAAATAAATTGTAATCAATATTTCAGAGGGATCCATGAATAAGTTATGCCTAATTAACACCACATTTGTGTTTATTAAGCATGTTACTTAATATTAAACATCAGAACTAAGTAATTTTAAATAACCATCTGTTTTCATACATTAAATCACAGTATTATTTCTGTAACTAATGCTATTCTCTTAGTCTTCCAGGCAAGATAATAAAGCAAAAAAATTAATATTTCTACATATGAATCCATCACCAAAGAAAAACAAAATGCTGATGAGTATCGGAGAAATAGGTAGTTAATGAGTACTGTAAGTGATAGGATATTCAGCCTTGGAAAGGCTGAACAAACAAAAATTTAAGACTACACAAATATTGAAGTCAGCTTGCCCCTGTTGGTAGATATCCTCCCATGTCTCGTATGTCAAATATTTCTCATGTGGCTTTTTAATGATATATAAATGACATTAATTTCCTTGACAGGTTGTAAATTGTCCTGAATATAATATAATGGAATAATTTAGCTTGGAAAAGACCTTTAAGGTCTTTGAGTCAACCATTAACCCAGCTCTGCCAAGTCCACTTCATAACCATGCCCTAAAGTGCCACATCCACGTCATTTAAATATTTCCAGGGATTGTGGTCACTCCTAAGCTTGGCTGTTTCCATCGTATTTATTTTGCATGTTTTCTTTCCTGTCTTTAAGTAGTTTAATTTTATTAATTTGTAAAGTTTTTTATTAACTAGGTTCTAGTCAAGATTCCCTTTACTCAAAATAGCTGTAGACAATCTTTGGGAGTAGAAAATGTGTTGGCACTAGAAGACTACACTGAGAAGATTTTGTTCCCTTGCATCTTCTTGCCTCATTTTACTTCCAAATATCGCTTCTCAATACAACCAATATTAAACAACATGCCAAGGAAACTGCAATAGATATAAACAATCACTGCTTTTAAAAAAATCAAAAAACAAAACACAAAAGACACCTTTATATTTAAGTATAATCTGGCTAATATTAAGGCGTACAAGGCTGTTCAGTACTACTGCTGGAGCTGTAGTGAAGGCCTACACCTCACCTATAAAAATATGCAATACAAAAAGTCCCAAAACCCTTAAGAAAAGGAACACAAAACAAAGCCTTTTGCTGTGAACTCATTCTGTGGGAGGAGAGTAATATCTCACTGGACTTCAGCGAACAGAATTTCACCCCACACCTTTTCTTTCCTGAGCAAAAGAACGAGGTGGTACTTCAGTCAGAAAAGAACAAATTTAGAATTGGAAATGGATGTATTAATTAGCCCAATGGATTACAACAGTGAAATCCTAGCTTGTAACACCTTAAAGACTTGTAAGTTTTTGAAGAAGTCTGGTTTTCAACTACATCCTTAGGTTGGGAAAGTCATTGGATTTCTCTCCATCTCCTATTGATAAACCCATAAGATAACAAGGTAAAGCTGAAAAGACCTGTCAGCTCATATTGTTCATCGCTCTGCACATTCAATGCTCCCCTTTACTGTCTGCATTTTTAGTACTTTGCAAAGGCCACAATTCACCATCTCACTGAGCTCTGTTGAAAAATATTATGGAGTCTAAACCATAAAATCAGTTGTGTGGCTGTGGTGCATAGTGACAGGAGCTTGATTCTGACCTGTCTCTAGTTAAACAATGAACCCCCTCTTTGATGTTTTTTTATCAGTCTTCATGCATGGAGAGACAGATCAATGCAAATGCATCAGTTTTAAAAATAAGATCAAACTGTATGTAATTCAATAATGTTGAATTCATTCAATTTATTCATTCCAAGAGCTGGCTTGAATGTGACATCAGTAGGCAAGTACTTCATAGTATGATTACCTCTTCTGTTTACTTCTTGCCTCTTGATTTTTTTTTTTTTGTGAGGAAGATGGCTTTAAAGAAAAAAAAATTAGTTGTAAGTTTATTGATTATATACTAGAGGGGTCCTGTGAGAATTAACAGCTCATTTTTGCTTTTAAGTCAGGTTTCAGGACACATTTTTCCTCATTATTCTGAGTAGCTCAAATCAGCAAGCGTTGTCATTGTTGCCATCATTATCATTATTATTTCACAGTAAAGATCACACTGAATAGCATAATAAAAGGTCAACTACTTCATTTCCTCTACAGTTATACTCCAAGTGCTTCCATAATTTTCCTTCAAGACAAAGTGGATGTTAGTTTAAAACCTCCATGCTCTGCAGGTCATTCTGTATAAGCATTAATCTTTGTTTCAGAAGAACGCTATTTATATCTTAATGCTTTTACAATAAATTTAAATAAATAATCATTGTAAAGTGTTTTTGCATTGCCTATATCTGCAATAAAAAGTCAGATCTGATAGGAGATGAATATACAGATGGTTAGAGAAATTGGCTTCATGAAAACAAAATAATGTATTGAGTAGATAAGCTGAAGATATGGGGTTTGTTTTAAATGTAAGACACTTTCTGAGCAATCTGAAAGTTAAACATGAGGTAAAATAAAATTATTCTAGCAGAGTTCTTTGTAAAAATTAGATGCTTAGAGATCCAAAAGGACGCAGCAAGAGTAAGGGGGGTGAGAGGAATTGAATTCTGCCAGCCTGTCAGTCTTGAAATCAACTTGAGACAGTTTGAGAGACCTGAGCAGCCTTTCTGCATTTAGATATGATTTAGCAGTGCAGCCAGCAAGGCAGGCAGCTCTCCTTGCTTTGGCCACTCAGGGCCACTCCAGGATCTTACTGACAACAAGCACACCTGTGAGACATTCATTGCACACCAAGCCTTGCCCCAGATGTGGCACTGGAAGATTGATTGATTATGGGGGTCTGCACACATTGCTGCTGCTTCTTGAGTCTGCTGCAACCTCCCATTTCCTCCTTGCTTTTTAACATTGACAACACAACCACTAAATAAAACTTCATTGTATCTGTTTCAATCAAAATCAAAAGAGTTGCTCACAGAATCTGAAATGCTGTGAATTGTGCAGCAGGGTGGGTATATTGCTGTCCTGGATACTTAAATGGTGCTCTTTTTTTGAAGATGGAGTATTTAAAAGACAAATACAAGAATTAAAATGCAGAAAAACTTTTAATTTCTATTTACCCTTTCCCCCTCTGCACACTATTTCTAGTTGCTTTGTAAAGGTCATACAGCTCATTTCACAGCAGGGTGAAGGAAGGGGAGTTCATTATATTGAAGGCATTTGGACTAGTATAGCACACAAAAAGAAATGAAGATAAATAGGGTGGATGGGTGGTGGATGTCATAGATTGCTCTGGTAACACCTTAGTGTTACTTTATTGATAGCTTCAGTTAAATTTAGACAACAGCAGGCCAAGCTGTAAGGAAATATTAAACAAAGAGGTCTAGCATATCTTTTTCAACAGATTATGGGGCTCAATTACAGAATTAGTACTCTAGCTGATATTATTTTTTATTCAATAGTTTATAAATACATTCATAAATGCCTCAAAGTTTCCAAAAGGCATAAGCACCACTTAAGTTTGTGATAAATGCAGAAAGCATCAGAGTTTCAATACAAGCCAAGGTCAGGACATTTGAATTTCAAGTCAATCTTTTTAGAGAATACTCAGCAAAACCACCTTGAAGTGATGAGCCTTTGTGAGAGAACTTATGCTTTCCCAAAAAACATTTGCCCACGTTTTGGAAGCAAAATCTTCCAGAAGACTTTCCCTGTACCGTAGGTAGTCAACACGTTCTAATTTCAAGTTGATTTGCTTTAATAATTAAAATTCAGGGGGTTTATGTGGTATGAGTAATAAAACCCATAATGTAAGCTGTTATTTAGTGAGATTTCTCTCTTCATTTCTCCTTCACCATTCCAGTTATTTGTTAGAAATATGTTTTATGATACACAACCTGATAGCCCTGAAAAAAAAAAAATTGAAATCTTCAGCTAGAGCAGCTGAGCAGATTTTTTTTTAACCTTGGAATTCTTTTACAAGTCCCTGACTGTAAAAAGGTTAAAAAAAAAAAAAGAAAGAAAAAAAAGACCTGAACTTCCTATGATATTTTGCTGGTTTAGGTTGATAGAAAAAAACTTTTTCCCTTTTCTCTAATCCTTAAATTACACAGATATGCACACAGGATTAATGCTTAGACTGTAGTTTCCAAAAGGTACCATTTCTTACACGGGGCAAGGCTCTCCGAGATGTTTAAAAAATAGCTTGAGTTACACAGAAATGCATCTAAGGATCTGTGTCAAGGTGCCTTGAAATACTGAGACCAAAACACCATCTGGTTCTATCAAAAACTAATGTGTTAGACAAGTCAAGCAGTTCTGAAAAATCAGGCCATTTAGTGCTCAATATGTAACATGCTGAGCAACTCCTGCCCTTCAGGATCAAGCTGCTTTAAAAAAACTTAAGTTTGAAATGTTGGACATAATTAATTTTCTGCTACAGTTAGTTTGAGGCTAAACAATAGAATGCAGCCACAGATCCAGGCTTTAGATGGATACTAAGGACATCCTTGGTTTGAAATGTAATATGCCTGAAGAAAGAGTCCCACGCTCTTTGTTCTTTATGAGAATTTAAATATTTAATGTGCAAGAATGTAGAATTACATTTTAAATCTATGTACTGAATATGGCTATCTAAGCCACTCTTATTACATATTTCGTTGCTAAATTTGTTCTTCAGAAATCCTTTTGATGATTTATTTCCCACGTCAACAGCCATTACAGGGAACATTACTGAAACATTTCATGTTATTGTTAATTTTTCATTAGGTTTTATTATTTTAAATTGGTACACTGTTGCTAAACCGCCCCCCACCCTTTATTAATCAAAACTCCTAATGTAGTAAAACCAACCACATGGTATAATTTCTGCTGAGCTGATTGTTTGTCAGTGTTTTGTTTACATTCATCCTTATCCAAGGTCATAAATAATGAATGTTTCTCTCAGTAGGCCTTTGCAGCCTAGTCCTGAAATCCCTGAGGTCTGTGGTGAAAGACTGTTGAGATCCTAAACCTGATAGCACCCATCCTACTGTTTCTGTTGAAAGATTTAGATTGTACCTTGAGCTTCTTCAGCATCACTGTTGGTGCCTTTCAAAGGGCTAAAAGGCTCTTGTTTGCATACATGGTTTAAAACAAAGCCAGAGGGGAATGCAAGGCGCTGTGCTGGCAATCACCTGTCCTTTCATCACACACATCACATTTCTGAGGTATGCTGATTTTTGTTCCTCCTCTTCTTGCCTACAAAAAAAGACGTTTCTTGATATGAATCCAAACATGAAGGAGATGATGATTTTCAAGCTTAATGCTTGGCTGTAGAGCTTGCAAAACAGCCACTGGGGATAATAATAGCTTCGGTACGTTTACCTGCTCGCCAGAAATAGCTGCTTCCCACAGCTTTTCTGGGGTCCCAGAAACTTTTCAAACCATAATTCAGTGAAACACTTCCAAAAGCTTTAAAAAGTAGGAAAAAATAAAAGAATAAAGAATGAAACCCCACACAGCACAGCACCACCTCTGGGATCTGCCAGGTATACACAAGATACTTACTGTTAGGAACATTTCCTTGTTGTTAGTTAAGTGTTCCTACTGTATAAAACTAACAAAACAGGTTCCCTTTTTCTGGACACAGAAGTTTTGTGTGAGCTGCTCAGCACCTGCAATAAATGCACTCATCCCTATCCTGTTCAGCCAGGCTGGAATAGCAGCACAGATCAATTATTGTCATTTCATACTGTTCAGGAAGAGTCTTAACCCCAGCAAACCCAGGTTCAGATAAAAGGATGCAGTAAGAGCTGGCAATGAGGGACATCCATAATGGTCATCAACAGTGCTGCTACTAATATAAGTACTATATAGTAAAGACTTTCAAGTTATTTTGATATCTGAAACTGATGTCTCAATCTTATTTCCCAATGGGATTTAAAAAAACCCCAAAAACTACCAACCTGTTTTATGGCAAACTGTTCCATCACCGTTTCATACTTGTTGAAGTACCATACCTTGTGAGTTCATGTCATCCAGTCAAGATGCCCGCAATAAAAACATAAAAAAGAAAAAAATCTCCCCTCAAAGTAAAAATTAGCTTCTAAAATATCTCCTTTGGAGAAACTTAGTTTTCACCAGAAACTTTAGAGTAGCTAAACAAGTGCTTGTGCTCTGGCTTTTCTTCTTAGTCTTATGAATTTTCTCCTACGCTTTCACTGGTTCAGCTGCAGTCTCATACTATTGGGGAACACTACTGCAGAGAAGTGAGGACTTTGCCAAGGTCCAGCATTCATTATGCCTGGTGCAACTGGAACTCATCACTATTAATTAAAATTACTAAAGCCCAATCTTCACAGGTCAAACAAGCAACACTCATCCTAGAAATAACAGGTCAGCTCTGTCAGGTGGTGGTGGTGGCCACTTCCTCTTAGGGCCAGGATGCATAGTAGACCTGGGGGGATAAAAAAAGAGCAAAATCTGTTATAGCTGATAACAGAAGTACCTCTATTGCTTCAGTGCTGACTATAAAAATAACTCCTTTGCAAACAATGAGATGCTTGAAAAATACACTGATTAGTAGAGCATAATTTCTAATTACCACATAGCTGAGTGAAACGTGTTTCAGATTCCAGGGGCAGTAAGAAAATCTCCTAACATACACACAAAAAAATTAAAATAAGGAATGCCTTGGAAATGCTGCTTAGGCAGCCGGGTGAATAAGCTCATTGCTACTTCTGGCACAGCACAGGAGCAGTGTGGCTGCTGCTGTGCACTGATCCCAAGTGGTGTGTTGAAAGTGAAACACAGATGAAAAGGAGCATGGGGTGGATGGAGAAGAAAAGGAGAGACAAATACCAAAGAACGTTGCTCGGAGGGACAGGAGGGCTCGACTAGAATTTTTCTCCAGCTGTCTTGTTTACTGAATGTAAATGCCTAAAGTTGTTCAAAGGAACTTCCCCCCTTTTCAAAGGATTTTAATGTATCTCACACAGTGCTTAAAAAACCACCTTTGAACACAGTTTGTTTTCTCTGTGTGTTTTAGGAAGTGATTGATGCTGCTTACAGGACTTCATTAACCTCCTCCCTATTCCTGCCTGTGTTTTGTTCAGTTTTGTTATAAATGTTTGGACTTTAAGTAACTTGCTCCAGGTTATTTTGAAATGTTGCTCCCTGCCAATGGCACCTTCGTTCTGTTGCCTCCAAGCAGGTTCATTAAAATCTCTGTGGAGTGGCATGCATTTCATTTGGCATTAACTCTAGCATAGCTCCTGAAACAGCAGTTTCTGATTGATCTTGAAAGCTACTTTGGTTTTGGCTTTCCTGCAAACCCCTCTGGTGCACCTTATACCTTCTGACAGTATTCACCACAGACAGTTTTTCAAACAGTTTAAACCCTTATAAAGCTATTGCTACTTTAAGCTTTAGTGAGTTTGAGGGGAGGGGGGAGATAATTTTTTTTTTCTTTAAAATCTGAGGATAGAATGGTATAAAACTCTAGCAAGCAGTAATTTTTCCCTCTGCTAGTCACGTCTTTTTACAACATCTCTCTCATTCCTACAGCTGTATTACTTCTTCTTCCTGCAAATTAACATGATTTGGCACTTATTTTCCTTTAAGCTATACTAGCTTGTAGAACTTTTTAAGATTCCTTGTTAATGTCCAGCATCTGATTAATTATAAATTAGGGAAAAAATGATCTGTTTACTCTTTTCAGACAAAGTACAATTGCAGTTGCTTTCTCATCCACTCCTCCCCCCAGCTCTGGAAATTTGTTAAAACAACTGCAAGTAAAATCTCTAAATCATGAGTATCTTCTGGTATTTGCAGAGAAATGAGTGTTCATATTTCTGTCTGGCATAAGTAAGTCTTAAATTATAGCTATTTTCCAGCAATAAGATGCTTAATCTCTTTTATGGCTTTCTCTCAAGGACTGTATCAGTACATGAAGTACTGCCTGGTTCTGTGTTCTTTCTACTGACAAAGTCAAAATTATTCAGAAAACCCAATTACTGCTTTGGTAATGTCTTCTCCAAGTGACATGGCATTGTTGGAGAACAGCTTCTTTATTCTGGCCACTCTCATTCCTATTATTAATTACAGCCATATTTAAAATCCTTATTCTGCGCTATGAGTAAGTTGCACTATATTTATAGAGGTATTTACAAAACAAGGAATTCCTGCCTGATTGGCTTCTGATCTAAAATTAAACAAAGGGCAGCAAAGAAATATTTGCAGAGTCAGGCAAACAAAGACAATACTGACTGGTTTGGAAGAAATATAATGAAGCTTACAGAACTTCAAGCTGTTAAGAACTTAAAGTTTATAAAAGTGGCTTTAAAGTGTTTTTGATGGAGCAGAAGAAGGTGACAAAGTTTTTAAGAAGGATCTGTGGTTTAGTATGACCCTCTTCCTCTTCCAGCAGGATAAGGTGGTGACTGAAACTTTCAGACAGATAAAAATGTTCATGTAAACCCACAGGTACACTTCACCAGACTGTCAGTCTGAAACCACCAGGACTTCCACCTGAATGTGTGTTTGTCTCTACATGGAAGGGCACTAAAAGGCAGCCTTCGCTGCTTACTGCACATGTTTCATATCCTAAGTTTTTATCTTTTTATCTGTTAGGAAATCCACTCTGTCTGCCTATGTTTTCTACCTAGTAGATATTCACTTTAAAGAACTCAGGTGAAGATATTTTTATTTGGCCTTCTCTCATTGATTTCCTCAGACAAATAGAAATTATTGGGGAAATACTTTCTGCTACCCAGGATTTTCCTATGTTCAGTTACATTGCATGACTTTTATTATAAGATAGCCTCAAACCAACCTTTATAATAACATTACCCTCCTTTTTTTCCTTTGATGTCACGCTAAGACATTCACCATGTTTTTGAGTTGGAATGTGGTATAATATAAGTTTTTAAAAATGTTTGATGTTGCATTTGCAGTGCCTCCTTTTCCGCTACTTTGGAATGGCACTCAGCTTTCAGCAACAAGGAAATTAATTCCCATCTCTCAATTCCAATACCCATGTTTAAATTTTTCAGACTGCTCTATTTTGCCTCAGAGTTCTGCATTCTGTAAGTTTTTAAGCTGTGAAACTCGATATTAATATTCTCAAAGACCATCTTACTGACGGTCTCTTTTCCCCTTTTCTGTTTCCTTTGAATCTTTCCACTTGACTTGGCTATTTTTGAGCCTCTTTCTCTGAGAATGAACCTGGGATCATACATAGAAGCATTATGAGTCCCAAACACCCCAATGAGGTCACTGAGGATCCTGCAGATTGCCAAGCTTGGTGTTCCAAGGCTGGCTGAGCTCATCCCCTTTTCCCCATGGCTATAAAGTACTTCAATTTATGTACTTCAAGTTATGTATTTCAATTTCACCAGGACTCTGATAGCATTAAGGATTACTGACATTCTCTGAAACTTGTCCTCACTTAAGACCCTTTCCAGCCTCTTCTCGTTCTCCTTCTTGCCTTAAAGCCCTTCCTTTGTGATTTCCTGTGTGTTCCACTTCCCTCTCAGCCACACAATGACTGCTGTTTTCTGGGTCTGCACAGCCCCACTCTGAAGCCATCCCTGTCCCTGGAGAACACGTATGTGACCACATTGTCATAGATTGTGTGTGCTCATGCACATGGAAGAAGGGTAGCTTTATCTCCCTTTGCTGATGATGGTTGTTTCAACATTGGATTTCTCTCCCTTGCTCTGCTTCCATATTTCTTTACTTTTCTGTGATGTTACTTTTGGCATTTGACTAAAATAAAGCTTTTGTAAGTTCTGAAAGACCAGGACTATTACAACACAAAGGAAGCTAAGATAACACAGTTAATTCTTTCAAAAGTCTTACTTATTTGGTTAAACAATGAATGTTCAAAGGCTGTCCACATCAGTTCTGCATAATGCCATGTATGTTTGTTACTTTTTACCTTATATAACAGAAACTTAGGGCTTTACCTACTGTATATCTACACATAAATGCACATACCATGCATAATAATGTAAGCACATATCATGATATTCAAAAATATCCCATGTCTATCAAAGGCTGAAAATCCAACCAGCTCACAAACAAAAGAGCTCATATTCCAACTCTCTTTACAGGCTCTTCAGAGTGTAATAGAATTATAAATGAAGAAACATCTTTTTTTAATCGATAACTTGATGGAGACTAACAATTGCAACAGAAAAGACAGAATAAATTCTTATTCCTCCAATTGGTTGAATCACTTCTAATGATAAAAAGACAATTCACATTAACAGAATTACCTTGTTTAAGGAGAAGAGTTTTACACATTCAGGCAGAATTAGGAAAGTGCAATAAAGCTAAAAGCAAGTTAAGAAACTTGTTTTTTGGTTTTGTTTTTGTTTTGTTTTGTGGTGCAGCATACCCTCCTTTCTGAAAAAGAGGCTCTTTTTGTTACCTTTACTCTGACCCAGTAAAGAACTGCTCTCCATCCCACTGCAGGGGCTACAAGTGATAACAAGATGAGGAGAGCATTGGGAGGAAACTGGAAGAAAGGTGAAACCTCTCCTGGTTTGATCTTGGTATAACACAGATTCACCTGGCAAAATATCTGATAACCCTGAAAGAAAGCAAAATAACAAACAGTCCTCTTAAATGTGTTTCATTGGCTGTAATATGCACCTAGCTCTATAGTATCCATTTTTGAGCAGATGTTCCAAAAAATTAATTTCTGCTTCTGAATGTCAGCGTGTTTTTCCATTCTAGCATATATGTGAAGTATGGAAATAGAGATGGAGGTGGTTATGGATTTTCAGAGCACTCTATGACTTTTCGGCAGCAGCAAGACTATTTGCACATACTATTGAAATTAGAAAATCAAATTTTAACCTCTCATGTCTATTTAAATATAGTTAGCATGTAAGTAAACAGCTGTGCTTATTATTATAAGATCCAGATTATAATAATAAAATAATCTAATTTGAAGTTCACCCTTCCAAATGTTCCTCTGAGATGAATTCTCATGGCTCCTAGCAAAGGAAGTGGGAGCTGAGCTTCTCATCTTCACAAATCAGGCCCGATGAGAACAGTATTTTTGTTCTTTGACATTGTTCAGAAATATTTAATACCCAGAAAATGCAGATTTCCAGCTGTTACACATCATCTCTCAGCAATAACACACTATGATAGTTAAATCTTACAGTTGTTTTTGTATAAGTGATACTCGGTATAGTTTAAAGTTGTCAGTAAATAAATTAAGTTTGGCTTAACTTTTTTATTGGTTCATCTACTTGGGAACTTGGTGATAGTCATCAATATTTCAGAAAATCAGGCCAGCAAAAGTGATTTGAAAAGAGTTTTCTATGTGTTTGTGCAACTATGTAACTGGGCATGGTTTATTCTGCTCTGGTTGAGCTGTAATAGGGAATCAGGAGGCAGCCCCACTTTGGGAACAAGCAGAGGGAGCTGCCTAAACCTGGCAATTGTACAATCCCCTTGGGGCTTGCCTGAACTGAGCAAGGCTGAACTGTGATGGATTCTTGGTTTGCCACTCCTGATTTTCTCTTTTTTTTTTTTTTTTTAATTCCCCCTGTTTGTGTAATTTGCCTCTGAGATATGTGCACGTGTGTGTTTAGGATTTAGTTTTGGTGGATTTTTTATAGTTTCATCCTGAGTGGAAATAAAGTGGCAAGAAAGCCTATTCCAGCTGGCAGAGCACAGGCAGGAACCAGTAGAGTTTCCATCTCTTCTTTTTTTCCCCCCTGCACACCTGCCAAAGAGACAAAACCCCTGGAGCAGTTAGAAATGCAGTTGTCTGTCCCCATGAATGCAGTGAGCTCCTAGCAGGACAGCTGCTGAATGCAGGGGCAGGGGAAGTTCCCCACAGGCAAGCTTTCCTCAGGCAGCACTCGTGCCTTCAGCCAGGCTGAACCAAGCTCTCCACTCTGCACGCCCAGAGGATGCTGTTGGGAGAGCGTTTCCAAAGGACGCTGTTGTACAGCATTTAAAGGGAAAATGTAAGAACCCCATGAAGGTTGGCACTCCATCTGGATCAGGAAAAGTGGATTGCTTAGCAACTAGCACTTACTGTTCTTCTCAATTATTCCTTTCTGTTGCAAGCATATCTCCAGAAAAGTCTGTCTGAATCTTTTCTTTTTAAGCCATTTTAAATGCAAACAAACAAATGAGAAAGGCTCCAAAACTTGGAGATGCCTTGTAACAGAATGCATTTCAATTCCTATGGGCCGAAGCCAAAAATCAAAATTACAATCTTGCATGACCCTCATACAGTACCATATAAAAAGACTTTTCTGTAAGGTCCTGCTATCCATGTATACTTGAAAGCTCTCTCTCATTGTATTCATTGCCTGGATGGGATATTACATCTCCTAAAATAAGTGGCACACTTGAGTTAAGCACTTCCTTTGCTTCCTACACAAACTAAGTATTTTTCTTCTATTTGGCTTTCTAAAATCTGCAGTATTTGAACTCAGGAGACATAAAGCATGAATTCACACAACAGTAAATAAACACACACCCATGTATATTTCTGCAAACTGTTGGTGTGTCCCATTTATGTGAGAACAGCAGATCACTTTGAAAATATTTATTCAGTTCCTTCTCTTGTTGGATGATCAAAATTCGGCATACACAGGTGGTAAGGTGAAGATTCAACTACTTCTTAAAACTATATAGTAGTACAGGAAAACCTACTTTATGACTCCTGAGTTTGATACAGAACTTTTGCCCGTTGACAACAGTTATTTTGCACAGCTGGCTTGTAGGAATCAGTTATACTGTGAATAGGGCTTTTTGTGTTAGGAAAGCTATTATGGGGAGATAAATTGGTGCAAAATCATAATAGTATAAAAAAATTTTTAGAAGATATAGGTTATTTTCCACATTTTCAAGGAGTTTTAAATCCTATTTACTATGTAGTGAAAATGTTCACAGATTATTGGAAGCATTTTTCACTTCCCTTGTTAGGGTACAGGGTTAGGATGTGCTGTGCATGAAGCACCCACCTCATACACTGCATTCTTTTGAAAAAAAGCCCTCATACTCGAGCCTTTATGAAAATATTTATCTTTAACACATATTTCAGAGGATGTCTGATTAATATTTGAACTACACTCACTGGAACTGAACCTGGCTTTTCCCTCAGAGTTTGCAGAGTACCAAGAGGAATAAGGGTCTGACTTGATGATCTGGTATTCATTATTAAGAAGATAAAATCACTCTGAGGTGAGCCCCTTCCCCCCTCCCCCTCTTAGCATTGTCATCTTTTTTTTAACATGTAAGACAGCTACTCCAGCACAGACATAAAATTAGTTTTGCTCAATGGATTTCTTGTCATGCATGTGCAAAAAGCTTCATTTGCCTCCAATTTAAATTTTTGTTTTCCTCTGGTGACTCATTTTGCCGCATCTGTGTTTGTTCTATAACCTGTGGATAAGGCATGTTTTCCTAGCTGGGAGCTGGCTGGGCTTTTGCTGATGTCTGCCATGTGTTGGTTTAGTCTTGCATGCAATTCTCTCTGGATTTCTCTAAAGCTCTCACAGTCAGCATTTTCCCAAGGTGCTCCACACAGGTCTTCTGGGAAACCCTTCAGGTAAAGTTCATCTTCAGGCTTATGTAAGACATCACAGATTCTTTGTCCTTTGTAACAAAGTTTATTTCCCTCCTATAAATATGCATACTTCACTCGTCTGTGATAGGTGGTTATTATTGTAGTTCATCTCTTGCTTTATAGATTCTGTTTTGATCACAGTGGTTTGATCAGTTTGATCTGTTTGGGTTTTCTTGCATTTTACACTTATTTCTTGGTATAATTTAAGTCTGTATCCTTTCAGTGAGCTGCAGCTTGCATCACTGTGCTTTGTGGATGACAGGAAGATACTTACAAACCAGAAAGGTTAATGACAAGAAAGAGGTCAAGTAGCTGTTTTCCAAGATAATCTTCTAGACAGTCAGTAGTGTGAGTTTGGGAGTTGCTTTTTATCTATGAGAGACTAAACTTTTTTCAAGTACTCCTGTCGGTATGTTCGCTTTCTACTTACAGTATAAGCCTTGTCTGTATATTTTATTTGTTCTTATTATTACTGTAGAAAGGATGACATAGGTGCTTGAATGTATTGTAGGTTTTCTGCAATGTCCTCTCAGCCCCTCCCTAAGCGCCCTCTTATCTAAGTGCCTGATCTTTTCGGAGAAGGTGGAGCCCTTTTAGAAACTAATGAGAGCTTTACCCAAGAAAAGACTGTAAAATTGATTCATTGCCTTGCAAAGGCTTATATCAAGTGGTAAACAGCTAGGTCAGGCTTCATCTTGTGGATACCTAGATTTAAGGTTTTCACTTTTAAGTTGCTTTTGGGTGGTGATTAGCAGAGTGTTAACCTGTGTTATGTTAGGAAGTGGTGTATCTGTGGTGTTTAAGGTAATACAGTTCTTGTACCAAGTACTAAATGACTTGTGGGATGCAAAATTCTTTAACCTGTAACATTTGCATAGGAACAGTTAGTATGTTTCTGTCCTCAAGGAATACTGCAATGGCAGGATTATCCCGAAAATTATTTTGATACCGTTCATAAAAATTATTAGTATTGAAAATTTTTTTCTACCTTCCTTTTATGTAGCTGTTTGGGTCATTCAGAATTTTTTTCTACTCAGCATGACCTCACATGACGATGCAAACTTAATGTCATGGTAGACTGGTTTATTCACCTTTTCTTACTAAGCACTTGCTACTTTATTAGAGGCTGCTGGTGACTTTGTCTCTTCCTTTGTTACTGAGGTGCTTCAGCGTGAAGTGTTTTTGTGCGTAAATAACAACTCACTCCACGCTGTTATAACTCAATGGGATGATAGGGATGATGGATTGCTTGCTGAAATGAAATACCAGTTTTATTTATAACCTCCCCTCCAAAATTTCTGATTAAGATACTTCAGTACAAATCCATTTCTTCCGAGCCTCAACTTTCGTCCCTTTAAAACTGCCTTAATAATGCTGCGTGCAATAAGAACTTGTGTCAGTGCTGATGCAAATGTTTGGTTTAAGGCATGTATGCACAGACTCCTTAAGCAGGCATGGATCACGTAAGTTTATGTCACACGAGGAATGCTCTCTGTCTTCTTCACTGCAGTGTGCATATGAAATATTATTTGGGGATCCAAAGCACCTCTGCCTCTCCATGGCTGCAGCAGAGTGACTGTGGCTGCAATGCAGGATTTATGAATGTATCACCCCTCTCACATGACAGCGTGCACAGATCCCATTTCTGCTGTACATTTGCTACCTCTAACAACTGAATGAGTTCTTAAATGATAGTAACTACTTTAAAATGCCTGCTGTTTAAAATGCCTCCCACCAAATTGCTTGTCTGTCACTGTAAAAAAAGAGCAGTTACTTCAGCTACTACCAAACCCTTTCCACATACAAAGACTGCTTCTCTCCCAGTCTGCACAGTCCTCTACAGTGCACAGACCCAGTCAGGCAGCCTAATTCAAAAAGTGAGAGGAAAAAGGCAAGCCTCGTTACTCTTTTCTTTCTCATTTTCAGTTCAGGCTTTCTCATAGTCTTTTGGGTTGGAAATAAACAAGATTAAGTCGATTCTACTGCATACAGCACCAACTCTGAGAATTGTTGATAGGAATATTTTCTAGAAAGGTAATCAGCTGTCACTGGGTAAAAGACTGAACATTGTATCTGAAGCTTACTCTTACTAGCTGATACTACTGAAGAGAACCTTCAGTGTTGAAAGCAGGCATAGGATCTAAAAAAAACCCAAACCATTAAATTATTTTCATTTGGAATTAAAGCTTGAGGACACTGTTAAACTTTGCTGTGTGGTAGGACATCATCTGTTGGGCAGAGAGTCTAAGCAACTTGTATCAAACCTAATTAAATTTTCTGAATCTTTCTATAGCTCTTTTTACTGTCAGTGCTGCTCTACTGTCAATGATCACTTTTTGTCAAAGACCTTGCCAAATTACTGATCAGAAAAGATCATGTGCAGACCCTGAGTTTGTTGCTGAGGGTGAAGAGAGATGGAGTAAAATGCAAAGCATTAATTCATATTCTTGGTGTCTAAATCCAGGTTGTGTTTCCTGCCAAAGGTATTAACTTTTATATAGCTGCAGCAGTTGGCTTAGCTTGATAAGTGTAAAGATAAGACAGGTCAAGAACAAAGGAAAGTGTCAGTGCCAAATAATTTTGTAACTCACAAAATAATTGGCTTTACAATGGTCTCAATATTTTAACATTTTTACGGCAAGGATATGAGAGCTATTCTGATTAGTTATTTTTTTATAATATATTCCCTTAAAGGCACTTTCCAGTACATGATATAAGATTGGGTCAGATCTGGTTTATACACTGTATTCTCCTTAATGAAGTAGGGAGACTTGAGAAGTACAAAAAATCCCCAAACCTCTACACTTCAGCCCTAGTGAATTCTCATATTTCTTCTACAGGTCATATCCTGGGGTTGTCATAATCTGTAATACAAAGCCTTTCAGATTTGTACAGCTTGGCCACAGCAGGCAGTTCATAACCTGAAAGGCAAGAATATTCCCATTGAGAGCTGTGAAGCTGTGCAGTGAAACTCTCTGGAGTTTATAGAGATGCACTTATGTGTTGCCACATTTAAACTCCTACATTTTGCTACTGTTCCTGGGATAAATAGAATGTTTTTGCAGAGACTGTGCATTAGGAGATTATCCTTTACTTTCAGAAAATGCAGGCTAGGTTTCTATATGACAGAGTCCCAATAGAATGCCCCAAGAAAGGCAATGTTAAATGCTGCTGGCATGAAAACAGAGGACACACACCATTTTGGAAAGGCAAACCTGCAGGGTTTTTTTCCTCTCAGCCTTGCCTGAAGTACAAAGAAGATCTGTTAAGAGACTCTTGCCTAGACATGTGAACATCCTACAAATGTTTGAAAAATGAGAAAATCTGACAATTTGAGACAGCATCTAGCAAAAGAAACTTTTAAATTTCAAGGGGCTGACCAATACTTGTATGAAAAATTATCTTTTTTTTTTTTTTTTCCAATATAAGAAATATTATGTGCAGTTTTTGAAAACACCAAGAGTTTGGAAAGCAGTTAATTATCAGTAACTATTTTGGGCAATATAGTGAAAAATGTTCACATAGTGAAAAATGTTCAAGCGTAATTTTCTACAGTTTTAAACAGCCAAAAAAACCTATATAACTTATAAGGTAATGGAGAAAAAACTATAGTCTTTTAGTTTCACAGACATCATGAACTTCTGCAACAGGTGGCTCTAAGAAGCTTTACCAGCAGCTGGAATTCATTAAAACGTTGATTTTGAGATCAATATACACACCACAACTCTGCCCACCCCTTAAATTTAAAGTATTGCTCTATGGCTGTAGCAGCCCTGGTATTGAAGATATGATGCAAAACATTGGGAAGGCAAAATCTCTATCATTTCTAGGCAGGGAAAAGAGCAAGTTTTGATAAATATGCATTGACTGAGGGCCCTTCTAAGATTGTAAATGAAACTCTAGAGTTGAAAATTTGAATCTTCAGTGGAGATTAGAGCCTACAACCCATTTCCAAAGTGGGCAAACTCAGGAGAAGTGTTGCATACCTTTGAAGCCCTGACCTAGTGAAGTTATTTGGTGGGAGATGCTCCAGAAGCTACAATACTCTCACAGAGACTTGTGGTAAGATAATCAAGGTGAGATTTGGGTAAAGTTAAGCTAAATGCTGATCAGATTGCTGATAACTGGTCAAAGGGAGAATAAGCAGCAGTGGGAAAGGGAAGGAGAATGAAAGGGAATATTTAGGCTCCTTTCACCATTATTTTCTGTGCCTTTCAACTGTACAGCCTTCATGTTATTGGATGAATTTCATTAATTTTAACTCCGTTCTTAGGATATCAAAACCTTTATTCTCGATGAAAAGCCTTTCAAGGATCTCATAACTAGATGCTGAGTAATCAGGACACAGGCATTTGTGTGTATGCCTAGAAAACAAATCATGATTTTGAGGTGACTTCTGGAAACATTGATATTTGGCAGGATTGGGGTAGTTTTGAGCTGTTTGTCTCTACCTCGCTCAACTTCAAAAGGTTAGGCTGAGTTAATTTTGGCTTTTTGCAGTGCTGCTGAGGATACAACCATGGTCCCCACTGAGGTATTATACTGCTGTAAAGATTAGACTTAACAGTCTGTCTGTACTTGTCAGCAGCTGATACCTTTAAAGAATTTCTTTGGAAGATGCTGTTTGTGTTGTTTTGACATAATGTCAATTTTATGTAGATATACAAATATTTTTTTACAATATATCAACACACCCAAAATCAACAACCCACAAAACTTCAGGAAAGTAAGAGGAAAGCTTTTGATGTTCCTTTATAACTCTGAGATAAATTGGGGTATCAGGAGTGTATGATAGTTATAGATGAAACTTTATTTGTTTCTGATGGCCCCCCCTGCACCAAGTTAATATAACTTGCATAAAATTATCCCCACGTACAAGTAATACTTGAAATTTAGAGAAATGAGACAAAGTGTTAGACACTATATAATTTTCCTATCTCAACATTAAGAAAAAAGCTAGAGTAAAAATAAGATACTGTAAAACTTGCAGTTGCATTTAGGATTTATAGCAAGCAGGTGACAGTATAACAATTTAAGGGCAACTGTATGGATTATGGGATAACTAGGAGAATATGGTCCTGGCTGAAACCAACAGGACACACCTCTGTCATCAGGAATGATTAGTATAGCTTTTCTGTTTTAATTATGACTGTTTTATCAGTAAATAGTATAAAATACCCTTTAATAAGATATGCTATCTGCTTTTAGACACAGTGCTGCTTTTTTAGTTTTGTTCATTTTTTTTACAAAAAGTTTGCAGACAGACATTATTATGCTGGTCCCAACACAAGAATTTGGTACCAAATATCTGCAGAGATGCTTTTCAGTAAATCTGTAGTCATTTGGGAGCCAGAAACAGGATAAAGGTTTGCAAAGAAACCGAGGACCCAATAGTAACACAAGGAGCTGCTGGCAGCAGCTTTATTTCCCGATAAGGTACATCTGTCTTCCTTCTCTATCTTTCTACCCTTCCTTGGCCTCTCTACATCTTATGAATAAAATGAAGGCTAATGGTCCTCTGATAAAAGAAGCTAAAGGCTTATCAGAGGTAGCTGCATGCGTTTATGATAGCCTCCTTACTGTACAGTAACTCTAAGAAACCTTTAGCTGCTGCAGCTTTTTTAGAGGTGCAGATTTGTTTGTGGTGGCTCTGACCATGGATGCACATATTTTTACTTCAGAAAGAATGAACTAGCTGAAAATGTGTTATAATTTACTTTTGCTGTAGCAATATCCTGTTCTTCTCAAAATTTTCAAACAGCATTTCTGCAAGGAAAGGTTATTTATTATCAATGGGGTTAATGTGGTATTTGGATGCTGCAGAATGAGCTGTTTTCTCACCCTTTAACTATTTTTCTTTTTAAAAAAAGCAATTTATAAAAGCTGGCAATTTTATTTATTAATTTATCCCTATAGAGGATGATGAGGAAGCTCAAACAAAAAAGGCTTCCAGGTTGTTATGGTCTGTCATGCAGAGTAGAGATAGGTGTTGTGCATTAGGCGAGACAAATGCTCTATTTTTTAATTAGTCCCCCCTTTTCAAAAATTGAAATTATTAAGTGCATATAACTAATAACATGAAATAATGCCCTCTTAGTATTTCCTGGTATGATGAACTGATCTATTTTAATTAGCAGTTGCTGATCTAGCTGGGATGAGACTTCAGCTCAAGCAAATTCAAATCAAGCAGTGCCTGTGATGGTGATGGTCCCTGGCCTGTCTAAACTACTTCTCTCTCTGCTGCGTGTAGACGTACTGTGACAATATCAAAATGAGGAAATTGCTTGCAATGGATTGCTGAGGAGCCATGAATTGTTTTCTGTCTAGAGCTCTGTATCTTTTAAAATCAAATTGCTTAGCACGTGGTGAAATAAATACTTGAGTGGGACTAATACCTTCCAGAAGCCTGAAGGCATAAGACAAAAAAAAAAAAATTAAAAAAGAGCTTTTCCTCTCAGTTCATTTTAACACTGTGGGAGATCAGTATCAGAGAAGTTAAAATGCAGAGAATAATAGAAGCATTACACGAAGTTTCAGAGAACAAAATAATTTCCACTGCCCTCTGCTGACTGCAGGCTCTGCAGTTGTGCAGCTCAGCCCAGCCGTGTGTGGCTGTGAGAGCTTCCCTTGGAGCCTGCACTGAGCAGGAGGTGAGAGCCACGTTATGAATGGAACTCAGAGAGTGAGTCATACTTGGAGGGTAGTGTTTTGCTGCAGGAGGGTAGCTTTTCTTTATGCTCACCTGCAATGAGCCATGATTTATCTGCAGATGTGAAAAGCTTTTTCAAGTCCGTTTTGAGTGCTGGGTTACGCACGCTGCTTTATTTCGGTGTGCTCTCTTTGCCCCTCCACTGCTTGGAGCTGTGTGAATTTTGGGCTCTTAGAGAGGTATGAAACAGTGGTCTGGACTATTTTGTGTTGCAAAATGTCAGTTTTATCCCAATTATTTAAGAAAAGGTGAAAATAACAACAAAAAAACTCAACAAACAAAAACGCCAAAACAAAGGGAAAAAAAATAATGGAGGAAAAGTTTGCCCTGTCTTTCCCAGAAGAGCATGAAAAGAATTTAGAGGGCAAACTAGGCTTTAGTATTACAGCACCTTCAAGCATTCTCTTAACCTGTGATGGTTTTGAGGTCAAAACAGTGTTTGGGGGCTACCTTAGAATGAAGAGGCTACAACTTTCCTTTATGGTCAATGTTATCATTAAACAGGCTTAAGACACAGTGTGAGAGCAGCACAACTCAGCTTGCTTTCTGTGGGATACTTGGGAGTCTTGATTTATCCATCTAAAGGTGAAATCCTTTCCCTGTACCTGTTTTTGTTGCCTGGGTCTAGTACCAGGTTAGGACAGTGCTAGTGAAGCAAAAGGTTGGGGCTGTTCAAGTACTACAAATCAGAGCAAGAAAACAGGATAATTTTGAGTCTTATAAGAATTATGGCCCTAAATAGTATTTCCATGAATTGATTATAACCTGTCTAATGTTATTCTGGTATTTTTTTCCTTCAACTTTAGTAACATCTCTGTGTTTCAATATTCCAGTATTCCCCCTCAGCTTCTGTAGTGTCTTAACTCTGACTTAAACTGGAAATGCCAATGCATTAGTTTCCTGTGCTAGTTCCTCTGAGGCAATTTCTTTGGATGTTATGTGCAGGTATTGATGTGGTCAAGCACCAGACACCTTCTACATTTTCTAAACATAAAGGAAGGCAACACTTCAAGGCTAGGCTACTATTACAGGCCAAGTAATTACTCTGGGTCAGTAGATGTATTTCAGTAAATACCACTTGGTTAGATCAGGTTCTAGAAGGAGATTACAAAGAGCAAGACACTTTCCAGGTAAGTCTTTTATCTCCTTGTGGGCTCTGTGCAATGTGGCAGAATGTTACTTTGTCTGAAGATATGCTTATACACCGTGAGGAAAGCAAAATGTGAGGTAGAGTCTCAATTCTGTAAGTATTTTCATCAAGCTATTGTTATTTGTGGTTGTGCTTTCATTCAGAGTTCTTCCAGGCTTCAGTTTCCTCTTTCATGTTCAGTGTCACAAGTGGTCTTCGGGGTTTCTTGGATGCTGCTGCAGTGCAACCTGTCCTGTTGGCAGCCAGAGCTGCCTCTGAATCCTGTGTCTTCCTCTCCTGCAGATTTGAAGTGCTCTTGGCACTCCAGCATGAACACGTGGGACCTGCTGTAAGGAAGCCTGTGCCCCTGATCTGCTGGTTTCAGATGCCTCTGCATCAGAGACAGACAGGGTTTGGAAGGTTATGTGACTGCACAGTGTGAATGCACCCGAGGGTCAGGATGTGGATGGATAATGTGGGTACTTAGCTTATCACACCTGTGGTGTCCAGTATGTTCAGTTCACTGGCTGAAGGTGTAGTCCTGTAGGAAATGGTTGTCTAGCCTCTGCATCCTTAAATCAGGTCAGTGATCACAGTTAAATGTAGCTTGGAGGAAGGCAGCATATGAAAGTCTGTCATTTTCTTTAGCAAGAAACTTGATAGCAAGAGCTGTGCCAACATTAAAACCTGTACAGTTCTGAATGCTTCCATAGATGGAGCACTTGCAAAATTCCAATGATCACTAGTTATAAAAGATGACCTTGTAAAGGAAGGTAAACCCTAAGAATGCACTTGTAAAATAATGTTTGGTTGACCTACTGCAAGCAGTGAAAAAACCTCACTATTGTTGTCTTTTTGTCTTGTGTTCAAAACACTTTTCAATCAGTTCCAGCATGTGATCTAAATGAGATAAATCAACTGTTGCTTTTCTTGAAAGAAAAGCCCTTTAGAGGAAGGTTCATGGGATTTTACCAAATTTAACTTCAGCTGCTGCTTATGTGTAGCACTCATCCAATTCACAATTTTTTCAGAAATCTTATGATTGCAGAATGAATCCTGAACCATAAGCTGTGATTGCCTATATATTACTGCTCCTTTATTTTACACTTACACCTCTTATTCCTGTAATTTGGATTTTGCAGTACCTTTCAGGATCAATGGGTACAGAAGTGCATTTCAAGGCTGTTGTTTCATTTGGCGATTAAATATTGACAATGTTAGTAAGGGGGAATTTTATTCTGCAAGCAGACTTGGTGATTGCCATTAGTTTCTTTGATAAAAAGATACCCCAGATATATCTGTCTATTGACTGAGTTAATTAGCTATAAACCGACTTAGAAATAGACAGTCAATAGTTATTTATTAAATGAGCACAGTTAATTTAGAAGTTATTCATCTTGCAAACAAACTGCCAGCTCTGTAAACAGCTATGGGTACAATTATGATTACATCTTTCCAGCATTCATTTGATCACTGGAAATAGAGCTAATTTAAACCTTCTTCACAATACATTTGCAAGGTGTAATTGATTAGAACTTGGTGACAGTTCTGTCAGGCAGGTATAGAAATAGCATGTAGATGATTCAATTTATTCCAATCCTATAGGACAAGGAGGAGTAAAATATATCATCTTTTATTTGACCTGAAGTCAGATCATGTGAAACTGTCTGTATGTGAAGAGAGTAGAGAGTTCTCATTTTCACATTGTCATTTTTCTGAAGAGGACTGCAAATTAACAGTTCAAAGGAGAATTCCTTTCTTAATAGATTGCTGTAGAGTTTATAAAGGTGTATTCTTAATCAAATTTTGGTTTTGGACTAAGTACGTGCTCTTCAGTGAAAATTATTGTATCTTCCTTCTAGTTCTGATATCTGTAGCACAGCAATCAAGAGAAGAAGGTTCTCAGCCTGGTATGAGAAGCAGGACACAATGATGATATGAATGATTATAATCAGATCTATTGCTAATTCAGTATTTAAATACTGCAGTGCAGCATCTAAATAACAACACTGTCATTTATTACAATTGATTATACTATAATTAGGTTGTGGTGCCTTCTGTTGAGTCATAAGCTTCAGTTAGACCTCATTGCTGTCTAAATTTCTCAGAGAAGTCTAGGTGGCTAAGATCACTTAGACTTGATCGACAGTCCATGTCTAAAGAGTCAAATATAAGAAAGCTTGGCTAGATATGTGCAAATTGAGTCTTTGGCATTGCAGAATGCACAATTACAAAGCAGCAAAGCACTTAAGTAGCTTCTTTAAGATTTTATCTCATTTCTAATAGGACCTGAGTGATTTTATTTGCCCTCCCAAAAGTGAGTGTTTCCCCCATCTTCAGCCTGCAGGCTCCTTGCTGGGGCCAGAAGGTGCTCGCCACCTTCGAAGGCTGTTTTCTTCGTTTTAGTTTCATTTTCATTCTGAGCTGTAGCTGTAGGGTGGTTGCATGCCTCAAGTCCCTGGATACTGTTGGAGGTTCATGTGCTTAATCAGGACAAGGGAAGCTGCAGTTGACAGAAGAAAGAACCAGTTACTTGGTTTTATGCTTTGACAGCTATTTTGGGAGCTTGCTGTCCTATCTATATTTACTTATGCTGCTACTTGCTGCCAAAGCTGTTTGTTTTCTAGTTTGTCTATATTATCCATGTCTTTACTCTACTTGCAGATATTTGGTATGCACAAAGGCAGGGGCATGTAATGAAACAAAAATCTATGGCATATAGTTGGTTTAGAGCCCTTTCTTGGCAGTCAGAAAAGATATTGAGGGATAGTCAAGGCACAGATTTGGAAATAATGTCTTAACAGTTCTAACAAAAATATATAACAGCATCAAGTGCTTTTTGGCTCTAGGAGAGAAACTGAGCTCATTCTTCAATTTCCTGAATTGAGGGTACTAGAAACTCATCTTTAATGTAAGAAAACCATTCCTGGCTTTAGTAGAACCAGCACCTGTTTGAGAGGAAAAAACTGATCAGGTCCCTGTGAGCAGTTGTGTGCCTTGCCCCTGGGGAGGATTGGGGGCTGCTGCAGGTCAAAGTCAAGCACAGTGTGAGACCAGCTCAGGATTCAGTGTCCGGGGGAAGAGAAGCATTAGAAAATATTGTTGGCATAGCATTTTACACGGACTAGTTTGAAGTCCTTGCCCCATTCTGTAGAGACTTTAGATGTTCCCCATACACAGTGGGGGAAACTTTAGAGTTTGATTCAACTTGAGAGGCCAAACTGCTAAAAGCTCAGACATTTCTGTATCTAATCTGTCCTAATGCAAGGTTCTTTACATAACACTTTAAATAAACCAGAGCAATTACTCAGAAGGTGCTATTCATTTCTTAAATCAGTTAACAACCCTCAACACTGTGTCAGGAAAATTAAAGCCAGATCTGTTGCATCAAACCCTGTTCCAGCCTATCAGATCATATTACCCGGCTTTTCCTCCCTTGTGGGTAAATAAGGATAAACTAGTGCTGTCCCATGTGCAGGACTGTAATGAAGGTCTTCTGCAGGCAGGTTCTCTATTGTTCAGAGCCACACCAATATACTGGGGTGAGCCTGGAGTCCCAATGAGAAGGGTATGACATTTATCAAATGCTACTTAGTGAGTGCTGTTGTGTATGGGAAGAATGTAGCATTTCAAAGTGCAGGTATCAGGGCTGACCACAGAGAAAAACTGCTTCAAGTCAGGTCTCACAGTCCTTTTGGCTAGAATTTTTGGAGAGAGTATTCTGTAGTGAAGCTTTGCCTTCACTACACACAGGAACCTTTGGAAGGCAAGGCAAGGAACTCTGCGTAGGACAGTGCCCTCCATAAATCTCTGAAACAAACAAAAAAAAAATCTACATTTTGGTTTGTTTGCTTGTTTTTAATGGAGGCTGCAGGTAAATGTGGATTCCTGGCATTATCCACAGCTTATTCATGTCAGACTGCTGTGTACCAGCGCATGAGGCAGACTGTCACTCATTTTGGTGTACTGCAAAATGACACATCTGAATTAGTTGTACAAATTCCTTATAGATTATATTATTTAGAATAAAAATGAACCCCTTTCATTGTATGTAGAAGAAACATTTTAGCATACGCCATTTTCCTTGTAAACTCACTCTTGGAAGGGATTCTGATACATTAAAAAAGATCCACAGATTAACCGCTGAATATTTTCTTCAGATTTATGCATATTTTTGAGGGCTTTTTCATTTTTACCTGCCATCATGGAGACAGACTTCTATACATGCATTGCTTTCAGAAAGCACAGATAGATAAGTAACTTTTTCAGGCATTGCCTTTAGGGAAAGAAAAAAAGTCAAAATTTCTTAAAGGTCACTTTGTAAACCAATAGCTTGTGTCAAATGCTTCTGCAGTTCTGGACACTCTCTAGTGGTCACCTATAATTGAACATAGTAAGAAAATGTCATATCTTGTCTTTTTGTCACTTGTTCTTTATCTTTCTGAGGTGCTAACTTGGCTCCTCTCCCAAACCTTCACTGGCTTTTACATTTCAGTAGTTCTGTTTCAATATTTTTTGTTAAAAAATATTGCAAATGACCCTATAGGTATGCTTTTCTCCACAGCAGAGAAATTTATCAAAATTTGTACTTTGCCCCAAAAAGAAAATTTTAGACAAGGAAAGTGTTATGCTTCTGTCTTAGAACTTTTTTTTTTTAAAAAAGGAATTAAATATGAAATTTTATTCCAACAATGTTCTTCTCTCTGCTATTGATCCATGGCATGAGTGCAGTGCCAAATTACTTGTGTACTTGTGCTCATTTCCCTTATTTGTGTTGCGATTATAATTATAAAGGAAATGTTCATTTTATTTCCAGGAGAGTTTGGGATGCATGATTTTGTCTTGATCCCAGCAAAACGCAGTTGAATTAAAGAGATGTCTTTCCTTGTAGCTGTTCTTAGGATGTGAAGTTTTGTTTGAGTGTTCATCTTAAATGATGATTACCATGAGGCTGTATATTTACTGCTAGTGATCAACTAGTCTCTCTAGACTTCCTTTTCCATGGTGCTTTAATATATTAAGTGCTTAGCTTTGCTTTTATTAGCTTTCTGTCTTTAGCATATGTATGAGGAAATTCACAAGATCTGGTTGAGTCAAAATCTTTTAGTTAAGTTTTGGGGTAATATTAAATTACCTGTAAAAATTAATTTCATGAGAATTCTGATGTAACACTTGGTAAACAGCGTATCTATACTTGCCTGAACCCTATTAAGCTTTACAGGCACATGTTTTGTAATTAATGTAGTTCAAAGCATCCCAGGAATTTAAAATATCTATGGATTTATGCTCTTGTATCATGCAGCTTTAGTATATCCTATGGCAAAGCACAAGACAGGATGCACACACAACATCTAAATCCTGTTACTGGATGGGTGCACATGTGGTGTCCAGCACTGACTGCCTCTCTTGCACCTGGGCTGACACTGCTGATTGCATTGATTTCCAGTTGGACAAATCAGTAAAGAAAAAAGTGTGCAGGGCACATGCTTTATGAAAATATTAACTTTTGGCTGTGCTGACAATAGGTAGCCAGCGAGACTTATTTACAGTGTTTCCAGCCTTTACCTCCAAACTGGGAGCTAGTGCCATCCTCCCTTCAGCCTTTCAAGTGCTCATTCAATCACTCTCATCTGACTGCTTAGCATATAACTATATTTTGTACTCGGCCTGACTGTTGTACAGGTGCAGCTTCATCATCTGCAACAGCAGCAAATAAGTGGGATCCTTGAAAGAGTGATAGGCAAATGAATCTCTCTGACAGGACATCAATTAACTTAGTAATGTATTACAATTGCCATCCGCGAAGAATACAAGCCAGAGCAACCTTGAGCATATCAGAGCTCTGCAGGATCCTGGCCTGGCACACCTTGCCAGTGCAGCACTGCTAAAGGGTGGAAACAGCCAAACAGCACTTGCAGAATTAAGAAGCAACATTTTCAAGTTATACTGGTGGGTTCAGTACAGCACAACTGCTCCTTCCTCTCCTTTTACACGCAGAGTTTGAGACCACCCTCCACCAGAGCATGCTCTCTGTATTGTCAATTGATGGGAAAAGAGTTGGCAGAATACCACTGCGATGGTGTGCCACCAGCAAGCTGGCACTGGTGCTGATGGATCCATGCTGGTTAGTTAGGCTCTACAGACTTCCAAAGCAGCCTCGGCTGTAGGAGCCACAGATTCCATATGCTGCTTGCTTTAGCTGCAGAGAGTTGTGGTAAGGAGGCTGTGGACATGTGGGGCTGTTTTTTCTCCCAGGTAGCAAGTGATAGGACAAGAGGAGATGGTCTCAAGTTGCACCAGAAGAGGTTTAGACTGGATATTAGGAAAGATTTCTTTACAGAAAGGATCATCAAGTGTTGGAACACTGCTCAAGGAAGTGATGTTAAGTGTTTTAGATACAGGTAGTTGTGTGTGGAGACATGGATTAGTGGTGGATTTGGGAGTGGGTTAATAGTGGAGCTTGATTTAAAGGTCTTTTCCAGCCTAAATGATTCCATGAAGTGTGTTAAAGTGGAGGCACTACTTCAGAGGCTTGACTGGTCAGAATATGCATGGAGCAAGGTAGTAGCCTCACATTTTTGCTACTATGCATGTGGTACCTGCATTTGCAGTACTTAGTTGCAACTTCATAGTGAGAAAAACACCCATGAAGACCTGATTTAGGTTACACCTACCCCAAGATGATCTGGTGAAATCTTCTCTGAGAAAGGCCCTCACACCAGGGATATTTCTTTGGATTGCTAGCTACAGGATTTCTGGAGGGAAGGGGATTCTTTAAAGCTGAGACAATCAACTCTAAGCTCTTAAAAAAAGTTCTTGATGGATTTTATGATTAAAAAGCTTATTGTCCTGTGTCATCTTAAAAAAATATGTCAAAAATCAAGTATTTGAATATATGAAAACACAACAGTTCTAAATGTAAGAATGTTAATTCCGTATGTTAACTTTCTCTGCACATTCCTGTGTGCATCCCCAAGGTCAGACAGCTTTTGCAAGAAGGAGAAAAAGAGGACATGACTGACTAATGACTGTCTGGATCATAATACCAACTTAAAGGAGTAAGATTAAGACAGAACTTATTGTAGTGCTTGATTTTATAATTTAATGTCCTTTTGTTACAACTTCCATGGCTTCAATTTCTTCTGGAAAGATGATAGTAAAGATTATCACTTTCTTCAACTCCTAAAATAGAAATGCATCTATTTTGCATGTTGGCATTTTCAGTTTTTTCCTTTGCCTTCATTTTCCGAATGCAGTGTGAATACACAATATGAACGAATAATTTAATATTTTTCTTTTTACCTTTTTAAATAATTTTGGAAAAGTTTAGCTTTTCTAGATTTATAAATGTTACAATAATAATTGTAAATGAAAAACATACCTTTTTTTAGCTCTGTTTCTTCAGAGTGGCAAGGCACATCTGTTTTCTAAAAGTTTTTTTGTTTGTTATTTTGATACCTGCATAAAACTGAAGGATTTAACATTTTTCCAGCATAATTAGAAAGAATCTTAGGCTCGCTGATAGTTTCAAATATAGAGAACTTGACATATGGCTATTCTATTTTAAAAACAGTAAACTGCAGGAAAGAATATAACTTCCTAAATAATTATTAAACCTTGATAGTTTTCTGTTTTGACATAGCAAACTACCATTTTTTTATAGATATGTTCTCAAATCTCACTTCCTATAAAAATGATGCCTGCTGTTCAACAGAGGTCTGTGGATCATTGCAAGGCTCTCAGAAAATGATGGGATATTTCATTATGCCCTTATCAAAGAATGTGCTATGTAATGTAATTGTAAGTGATTTTTTTCCATTAAGGTGTACCAGTTTCCAGTTATAACTCTCTTCCTAGCTAATAATATTTCTTCAGTCTCATTAAGCTATGTTATGCAAGTATCAATTGAGAACTATCATTTAGTTCTTCTGCAAGTAATAAAAGCAAAGAACTGAGGAAGGAGACTGAGCTCTTTGGATAGTTCAAGCTTTCATAAACACTTTTAAACAGAGCTCAAAAAAGAAAGGATACAGTTTAAACTTCATTCAGCCTCCTACACTGACCCTGCTCCTGCTGTCCTCATTGGAGGGTAAATCCTGTTTCACCTCTGGTGGTAACTTTACATCCAGGCTTACAGAACACAATTTTTCTTCGCCTTTCAAGATTCAGTCTTCTTGTACAAATATTTTGTAATTGCTCAGCAACAAGGGTTCAAAACACGTTGTTAAAGCTCTGTGAAAATGCAACAATCTTGTGCATGTTGAATTGCTGCTAGCTATCTAACAGACATATAAGGAACACTACTACCATTTTATTGTATTAATTTTCCGAATAATAGTTACACTATATAACATTCTTCTTTCTATTTCTCTCTCTATTTTATGTTTTTTAAAATTTGGATTTTATTAAAAATCATACTCTGGTCTTTCTGCTGTTGGGTAGTAATTTTCTCAGCAAATACTAACTCAGGGTACTGGCAAAGCAAAGTGCTGTTCAACATGATTAAGGATGTTGGAATTACCCTAAACTATTAACCTTGTTCAGATACTATCATATTTGAAATTCTTGTTTTCTGGAAAGGGGGTGGGGGGGTGGGAATTGATCTCTTAAACTGAGTTAGAAATAAAGTACTAATAAATTGGGATTTATACGCTGAGCCACCTCCAGTATAATTTGTTTTGTATATTATTGTATATTATAAGGCATAAGGGACATTTTCTCTCTGTATTTCAACAGAAATTCAGTAGTCTAATAGATGTGCAAGGGATTTAAATTAGCTTAACTTATCTTTCTGTGATTTAAAGTATTCACATATAGCAATAAAGGCGTAGCCTTTCTCCCTGAGTTGCTACATTAAAATATTTGCAATAACACCATAGCTTCATGACTTTATGGTTGAATTGTCAAGTTGAATATGTTTTTGTCTAGTCCTTATTGGGATGCTTATCTGGAACATCCACAATGGCAATGACGGTTTGGGGTCCACCCCCACCCCCACCACCCCCAGTCCTTTATAGTTCAGGCTGTGCCTAATTGAATTCATATTTATATTTAGGTTGAGTAGAAATGAGGGGTTGTATCTGTATGCAAAATATGGGCTGACAGCAATTTCTGCCCTGGGTGCCTCTAGATGTCAGTGATTTGGAGGTGAAGGTGATTACCTGCTATTAGTCATTACAATGGGCTTCTGGGCATAACAGCATTGAACCAGACAAAAAGCCTAAAATGCCATAGAATCAGCAATGACAGGACCCAGGTGGGTGAAGGAAAAGAGCAGCTTTGCTGCTGGACTTAAAAGGCAGCTCTTATACCTCTCCTCCTTTAAACCTAAGGGAAAGAAAAAGAGAGCAGTGATGGGTGGAGCAGTGAAAGCAGTGAACCCCAGACAATTTCAGACAGTCTGTTCAAACTATGAGGAAAAATATCTTGAGGCAAAATATTAGGTTTTGTGACACAGGTTAGGCAAGTATATATGGGGATGGTTTAGCTCAGTGTGCTGCTTTCACCATCACAACTACAGCAGCTGATAAAGTTGCTTTTTTTCTGAAGTGAAGCACTTCTGAGAAAATGTGAGTTATGCACTTCCCTGAAATGCCTGTTTACTCATGAAAACTTGCCTGATACTAAATGGACTTTTACTCTTTTCCACATCCATTAAGCCATTGAACGTTCATTGCGATTGCAGTGCAGGAGCATCCCTTATGCAACATAAACCAGCTATAACTACTGTAATCTGAAAAGTATGATGTGACTGTAGCTAATATTAGGCACAGCATTGCAATCCTACACTAATAGAATGTCTAATAATAATAATAAAAATAATGGTAATAATATCTTGTGTCTCAGTCCTTGTACTTGTTTAGATTCAAGTGGAGGCAGTGGCATTTTGGAGCTAAGGAAAACACTGGAAAAGAATAGATGATAATCTTAAAACTTGCAAATACTTTCTGAACAAAAGATTAAGGGGGCAAAACTCTAGAGGAGAAGGACAGTCCATAGAAGGTCATGCCCTGAAGGGTGAGGCCAATGAGGCTGTCCAGTCTTTCTGGTAAAGGTCAAAAAGCTGGGTACCCAAGAACATTCCTTTTGCTCTTATGCACATATGAAGTGGTGGTTCCTAAAAGGAATTGTTTTCATTCAGCACACTTGCATGAAAAAATCTCAGGCAAAATTGGGGTTTTGGAGTTAGTCTTTTGGGTGATTTTACAGTATCTGAGTCAATTTATTTCATAAGTGTCACAGAACCTGAGTAGCACACACACACCCCTATAGGACACACAGTTGTTTACAGAAAATCCATTTCAGCTCATACGGTGTGATAGAAGACAAATAAAGGCTTCCTGACACTCAAATTAAGGGAACAAAATGGAAATTGAGCATGAAAAGTGCTTAACAGTGCAGCAAAAGATAGGATTGCTAAAGAAAATAAATCTATTTTGTTATGAAATTGCAGCTTAGAATTGTAAGGTTTAAAAATGGTCACAGCTCTCTAATTATATCCTATTGTCCCTAATGCATGAATGAAAATGGAAACAATGAGCATAATGTTTTCATCTGAAACAGTTGGTTAAAAGTTGTGTTCAGATGAATGAAAGCAACTACAATATGTAGTTATTCTTTGTCACATTTTAATTGATTATTTATACAGTCTATTATAAATTTATATAATCTACAGAGGATATTAGTGTGACTTCTTTATCAGTTGGTAATAAAAATACAATGCATAAACAGTAAACAGGCTTTGGGGGGGGGGGCGAATTTTGTTAGTGGGGGTTTTTTGTATCTTGATTACTTTTGCTGTGTTAAGGGCTATTGAACTTTGATTGTTTCAAGCCACCACAGTGATTTTTATTATTTTTGTTCCTGAATTTTTGACTCAAGCAAATCCATATTAAAAAAAAACAAAACAACTCCATCATTAATACTTAACCTAGATACATAGCAGTAAATCTTAAAGTAAGAATTCTTCACATCTTTATTGAAAAAAAAATAAAGTTGAACAGATCAGAGTAAAATGAGATGAAAATTAGAAAAGATTTGGTATGTAGCACTTGATCTGCAATTATTTGTGTTGTCTGTACTTATTTTTCTATTCTATCCTATTGTGCTGTTTTTCTGGACACACTCCCAGGGATATAAAGCTCTGTGGCTATTTCTTCAAAATGAAAAACCCTTTTATGTTCAGGTCAAAAAATTGATTTTTTTTTTTCATGTGTGTATAATTGTTGTTATCCAACAGTAGGTTTGAAAATGTTTTCCAAGAAGCTTTTTTATTATCAAGGGCTGCACATTACCAGCATATAGAGAATTTTTTTTTTCTCTTCCAAAACAGAAGATGCAGACTGAACTCCAGGAGAGGTAAAGCTCAAAATCTTAAGAGACAAATGGAAAAATATCTTCTTATCCTCATGTGAATAGTTGGGGGGAAAAAAAAAGAAAAAGAGAAGAAACATAGAATCATAGAAAGGAAAAAGTCTCTAAAATCAATGAGTCCAATCATTAACCCAGCACTGCCAAGTCCACCACAGAGTCTGTACGTGCCACATCGACATGTCTTGTGAATACCTCCAGGGATGGTGACTCCACTTTTTCCCTGGGCAGCCTGTTGCAATGCTTGACAACCTTTTAGGTAAAGAAATACTTCCTAATGCCTAATCTAAACCTCATCTGGCATAATTTGAGGCCTTGTCCTATCACTTGATAGTTGGGAGAAGTGACCAACCCCCGCCTGGTTGCAGCCTCCTCTCAGGCTGATGTAGAGAGCCGTAAGGTCCCCCAGTGCATTCTTTTCTCCAGTTCCCTCAGCTGCTCCTCACAGGACATGTGCACAGCCCCTTCACCAGCTCTGTTGCCCTTTTTTGCTTTTTTTTGTGCTGTGTAGTTTTAGTGTGTCACTCTGAAGCAAAGAAAGATGCATCTTGAGCAGAAAAATTGGGGATGAGTGAGGGTGAGATAACACATGTGACTGTAGTATGAAATTTTTTGCTAAACTGGTGAGTTTTCTACATCAAAATATGACTGGCTTGCGTGGGTACAGTATCTGTACCATGACTATTACTAAACTGAAACTCAAGGTACAACAGGTGTCACTTTGCCCATCTGTTTTTCTCTTTATATTTGAAGACACTTAATATAAGGAAAGAAATAAAAAAAGAAAAAATCCTGACGGATGTCAAATCTTGAAAATAACAGTGGTCAGACACACAGAGAAGAGATTACTTTGTTATTCCTGCAGGAAAGTTTGGGACACTATTAGAAAACAAATGGAGAGAAGTAGTTAAGTGAGTCCTTCATTGCAGGGAGCCTTAAGGATAATGAGGATGATAAAGATGAGAATTAGAGTAAGATCCTAGAGCAGAATGCAAAGGTTAGATATCACATAGAGTGTGTGCTAGTAAATTATTGTTCTGTTTCTTTGCGGTGATGTAAAGGAACAATCATAAAGATTGATTAAAGTCCAGGCCAGTTTTATCAGTTCAGGGAAAGCAAGTGAAGATTTCTTTTTGAACAGATACTGTTGACTTGCTTGACTTGGACCAATTATGTCAAGTAAAACTGTCTTATACCACATGTGTTTCATCCCAGTTTTTTCTGTGACCTAGAAATACTTTGCTCACAAGGAACTTTGACTTTGAAGAATAGAACTTATAATATGAGAAGAGGAAGTGCAATGTAGAGCAAGTCACAGATCCATTGAGACTGAAACCTCGATAACTGAGAGAAGAGAAAAAGTACTTTGATACTCATATGAAGCCTTCTAATTGAAACATTGACTCACTCGAGTTACTGCTTCTATAAATTGAAGTGCACAATACGAAGTGACAATTTCCTCATGGGAAATAGGCAAGACCTTGGCCCTTTAGCAAGATGTATTCAAAATAATGAAGTGCTGTTCTATGCATTACCTTCAAATATATTTGTAATTTCAGATGTACCAATTGATGAATCAAAAATTCTTAATTTGGTGTTCTCAGCATGAGAAACCAACTTATGTCAGTCTGATGACTTAATTAAAAATAATAAATTACGTATACCACATTTATATTTTATAACTGAGCAAAAGAGATAACTATCAAGGCTGTAAAAATAATAACTTGAACAGATTAGTTATTTATTTTGTCAGAAGTGTTGCTCAAGCTTTTAAAAGCTTGATGTGCAAGTGCTTTGGCAGGATTTTGCCCATCTCTGAAAATGAGCTTGAATCCTGCACTATAAATGTTCCTTAGCTGTCCTTGCAGACACATCATCCTCCTCCTTCAGCAACCTTAATCACAACTTATGATGATAGCATATAACGTGCCATGCTGTACTATGGGAAAGTGCCAAGTGAGGCCTTCACTAACTGGAGCTTCCTACTCCACTTTGTAGTACTCTTTCTTTGGTAAATGGAGTCCTCTTTCCCCCCTCACCCTACAAAGGGCATTTCTAAACATTACAGAATAGAAAACAATTAGAAACTATAGAAAAATGTATGTGTCAATGGCTGTTCAAACAACTTAATAATCGGAAGAGATACACTGTGCTGTTTTGTCTAACAGAGATTTAATTCTGGTGATTCTCATGCAATAGGAGCCTTGCAGCCTAGACAAAGATGATCAAGCTCATGCATGTGTTGGGAAAGTAAGGCTGAGGTCTGTGTAATCCGGTCACTATCTGCTGTAACAGAAATAGGAGGATCTTTCCAAGCAAGTAGGCAATTATGAGAATGTCAGGGTACACACCGTCGGATATGTCTGTTATTTTAATTATTAGTTTAAGTAACTTAATTTCAGAACTGGCAGGTTTTTGTTCTCTGCAAGTATTCAGGGTTTTTATTTTTTCCCTGAACATTATCTCAAACTACTGAATGCAAGAGCATTTCAAGTCACTGTAACTTCAGGCAGTGTGGATTATAAGAACACACCTTTTGTCTTTCAGTGCTGAACAGTTAGCCACATCCTGCAGGAAAACACTCAAATATTACTAGTAGTACTGCAGTACCATGTCAAACTCTCATTGATGAGCTTGTGACTGCCCCTCTGAGATAATTTATACAGCCCACAGTGGAGGAGGAAGCAGCATTGTCCTGCCCGTCCTCAGATTGCCCTCAGTTATTTAGGTGCTCTTGGACAAAGCTGCAGCTTGACCACTGTTGTGTGGAGGCAGCCACAGCAGTGACCCTCAGCAGCTGGAGCCACAGCAGTCAAGTTCATGGAAGCTTGTAAAGTCTGGCCAATGCAATTCAAAACCATGGGAATGAAACTAGGTGTTCGTTTAGCTAGTTAATTTCTGACTTCAGAGGCATGCCCTGGGATCATAAAACTGATCTTCTCCACCTGACTGCTCTGAAGCATTTAATAATGCTGCAAAGGTAAATGGGTTTTTCAATGGTCTGCTTTTTTATCTTCAGGCAACAGAGAGAATGTGACAGTTTAATGATCAGCTGGAATGCTACTGTATCTTCACTGCTCCATTGGTGAAACTGAGGTTTTTCTTTTTTTATGTCTTAAATTAAATATTAAAATGAATAATATACTTTATTCATTATATCCTAAGGTCTCATCTGCTTCTCTTGCCCTCCTGTTTTTCTTTAATGGTTATTAAAGATAATTTTCCCCATTGATAAAACAGTTAACAACAAAAACATTCTTCCATCCCTTGTATAAATCAGCTTTTTTTTTTTTTTTTCCCCTCTAATCTTTCTATCATGAGCTCCTTTCACAATATGTACTTTTTTCAAACCTCAGAACATGGACTTCCAAATGACTGCATTAGCAATCTAGTCTACATTGAATCCATGTGTGCTGTTAAAGCCCCATGGTACAAAAGAACTGCCAAGAACCTGCAAACAGTTTCATTTTATTAATGTAATATTGCAAAAGTAGTCCAATGACTGCAATGGGAAAAATAATTTAAAACCAGAAAATATTAGATTCAAAAAACTTTTCTAGTTTTTCTGCAGTATTTGCTTGTAACTTGTTTTCTCTGCTAAATGTGACTTTTGGTAACATGCTATGCTAAAATACGACTTATACCAGACCTCAAAACGTGAGAAGTGTATGATTATAAAAATTGCTTTCATTTAAAGCATCAGTTCCTCACATAGGAGGTTTGGCTGCCTTTTTGATGTTGCAAATGAAGAAAGCAGATCATAGCTGTCCAGCATCTATGGTTTTACAAAACACAGAACTGAATTATTTCTTCAGCATTAACTTCTCTGTGATTTTCACAGGCTACTTGAATACCATGCAAAGAGCTACAGAAAAACTGGTCATTGCTGATTTTACTTGGGTTTACTGCAATGTGACATTGAGAGACAGCTGCCATTGCTAGTAGAAATTCTTGTTTCTAATGCTCTGCCCCCAAATCAGGAGCACATCCTTTTGTTTTGTAAGATGTATTTGTCTGAATGGAAAAGTATTTATTCTGTACAAACTTGATTATAAAGCATCTTCTTGCAGAGGAAAATTGAACTACTTTCATCTTCTGAGGTAGAAAATAGAATATAAATATGTCAGTTCATATACCTTTTCTATCCGATTATTCACTTTTTCTCCCATAACAGATATTTCATTCTATTTGAAGTACCTTTGTTGTACCTTTCCTTCATGATTGCAGGAATGTAAGTCAATAAGCAGAGACTAATAAAGACATAGTATTCATTAGAGAGATTACGACATTGGAGCATATTTCTCTAAGCTGAAATCAAGTATGCCAGTAGTATAAATGTGTTTCTACCAGAATAAACTGCTATCCAAGAACACAGTTTCAAAAAAAAAAAAAATTGGTTCATAATTAGGCAGTTCGTATTTGGAGGTTTTAGTTGTTGAATGGTTAAACCTTTACGTTGCCTCTATGTTAAAAAGCCCCTGTACACGTGGTGTTGTGTATCATGGTGTGTTGGGCCACAGGATTGTTAGACAGATTGTTTCACTTTAAGTGGTAAATTTCCAAGTGCTCAGAAGAAGAGCTTGTTTTTAAATATCTGGATTTCTCTGCCTTAGAATTTGCTGAAAGAATGAACCCCACAATTATCACTGACCTGCTAGCAGTTTTATGTGAGGCCTTTACCTGAATGGTTGTGCACTGAGCATTTAATGTGACCTTTCCACAATAGAGTATATGGAATTTCTAAGTGGATGATATTGTCTCTTTGCTTGCAGCTACACTACTTTCAGTTTTATTTAGTTTTCTGTGTCTATAACTTAGCATCATGGGAACTGTAGATAGTTACAGAGGCTTCTTAGGCTTATCAAGAAGAGATATCTGAAAGGTGGTGGAATTAGGTGACCCAAGAAGGCGATAGACCTTTCAGCAGAAAATAACTGTAATTCATGGTGCAAAGTAAAGAAAGATTGGTTTTTTCTTCACTGTAAATTTACAGTGTGTTTTTATTCATCTTCCTTCAAAGGTGTTTAAAGGCATGGGTCTGTGAGAAAAAGAAAGGGCTAGCTGCACACCACCAGAATTGATTCAAAGAGAAAACAAATCTTAATTGGACTTTGGAACTAATAATACAGGGCTGTGTCTTTTCCTGTTTGGTGGGGGTGGTTTTTTGTATACATAGCTTTTTGTTTGTTTGTGCTTTATTTTTTCCCTTTCATTTCCTAGGAAACAAGCCCAGAACTCAGGCTGACTTACAAACTTAAAAGCAAAACATAAAGTCCATTGAATGGTATAGAATGTGACATTTTAGTTAATGCAAACTAAATAAAATCTCTTTTCACTGCTCAGGTATGTTGATTGAATTTAAAGGAGAGATCAAACTTAAAGACATCTTAGACTTTGATTTGAATAGTATCTTAGTCACCGCTTGTACACTTTTACTCTCAATTTTAATCACATAAGGACAGGACTAATGGATTACTGTCAAGACTAGTTATTAAGTGCTTGGTTTGTATAACTAGATATTCCTAGAAGGTGAAACTTGCCGTGTGCATTAATATTGAAGGCAAAACAAAACCGTATTCTGGTACCATGCAACAGTATTCTTTTGCTCCTGAACCGAAGGTGAAACTTGCATTTTTTGGGACATTAGTATGAGTGACATTTCACTTGAGGGCCTGATCCAGGTTCTGTAATCAATTGACTGTAGCAGAGTGGTAGAGAGAAGACTCTTGGTCAGGCACAAGAAGCATGACACTGATAATGTAGATGATTATGGTTAGATTTATTGCTAATACAGTGCCTAAATCTTGTCAGTGCAGTATATAACATCAGCAGGCCTAAAGGGCTGTAATATACGGCAGGTTTGGCTAGAAACATACAGCTTTACAGCCTTTGGCCTTGCAGAATGCACAATGACAGAGCACCTATGGAGCTATGTTAGGATTTTATTTCTGCATGTGTCCAGATCTTTGTACTTTTCCTCAAGCATCTAGAAGGGAGTGTTCTCTGTCTTCAGGGTGGACATAGCCTAAAGGCAGCCCTGGCTGAGGAAGAGATCCACAGGGAAGCTGCCTGCAACCTCAGGAGAACAGTTTGCCCCACTGGACAAGTCTGCAGAATTTTACACCATGTTGCCTGCCAAAGTGCACCAAAGTCAATTAAAATCTCCCCAGCTCCCCATCTCTGGGATGCATTAATTACGTGAGCATCCAGACAGTTCCTCCTGCAAATCCCACCTATCTTTTGTCATAGCTGCAGTCGCATTGACATGAACTCCACTGAGAACAGGAGTGAGCTGTGCCAGTGTGGTGCTTCTTGACAACTGTGGGAGTTGGGTAGACATATTCCTTCAACAGCACACTGTGAAAACCTGTCAGACCATCATATTCACAGATAAGTGGCTTCTAAGAAAATTCAGGATCGTAATTAAAATTTACTAAGCATTTGTAAAACTTGGTTCGAGAAAGTACATTTCATTTGCAGATCAAAGTTGAGAGAGGATTTAGTGTGGGGTTATTTTAACTCAAAGTGGGCAAATGAAGGGGTAGGCCCAAAGAATTATGAGCAAAATTCAGATTAAAACATTGGAAGCCAATGGTTTAGCTTAAGGATAAGGAAAAGTAATGCAATGAAAAGGTTGCACTGGGACAGGCAGGACATTTATCTCTCCTGGTGTCTTGTCTCCAACACTGTCTGGGGGGGGGAAATGCAAATACTCGAGGGAGAGTATAAGGCTGTTGAGGCAAGTGCATAGCAATACGTCTCTACTTTCCCAGCCTCTAACCATTTATAATTTGGAAAGTTGCTGGCCTAGAAGGGCTTCCTATGTAGTTTTATTAACCCTCAATGCATTTCTCATTCACGAAGGTACCCAGCCTGTCCATGAACTTGTACTAACTTGCAGTGTCCTGCGGCCAGGAATTCTACAGCTTTGTTACAATTGAAGTGCTTTCAGTTATCCAGAATTTTTCACACAGTAATTTTAATTTGAAACAATTTAACTCATGCTAGAAGAGCTGTAGACCTTTTCCTTCCATGTTTTAGTAGTTAATTGCTGCATATCCTTCTCTTGATCCACACTAATAAGTCTGTATCTATGAATTAATAGAATTCAGGTTGAAAGAATTTCAGGAGGTCTTCAAGTCTAACCCCACCCAGCTGTATAAAATCCATGCAATTTTGCCAGGGCCTGTGTAGACGGGGGATCATACTGTGGAGTCCTTGAGATGCAAATTTGCTGTGAGTTTATAGCATATTATAATGAAATTTTAAAAACAGCCTCTTCAAATTGTAGGACATGTACAAAGATATTTTATATATTATAAAATCGGATTTGTGAAAAGAAGTTATGTGTGTAAATTTTTTTCAGTTAAAGAAATGCTACTTGTTGAAAATCTGAACTTGTTCAACAAGTGCTACTTGTTGAAAATGGAAAATGCAATATATTTCAGTTGAGAGCACATTATATAAATGAAGCTTCATTAGAAAAGTTCTGCCTTTCCACTGTTAATATTCATAATAATGGCATAAGAATAAGAGACAAGACATTATACTTAACATGATATTAAAGATAGAAGTTGATGGAGGCAAAAACTCACAGGAAACCCCTCTCTCGATTAGATTTAAAACTGGGAGAAAGGGTAAAACTGCAGCATTTTGCAGTGAACAGCACAGCATCTGTCTGAACTGTGGAATTCATTATACACCCAAGATTCTTATTCTATGTATTATAAACAGCAAACCTTATAACCAGGGTTTATAAAACCTGAAATTGTATCCTAGGAAGCTGAAATGTACATCTCTAATGCAGGCCTGTTACGGTGGAATATTGGTAACACTGCATTTCATTTGTGCATTTGATGATGCAGGTCATAAGCTTTCACATGTCTGATTGAAATAGTGATAAAAAGATGGCCCAGGCACAGGAAAGCACCTAAAGCTTAATGTTATCAAAGGGAATAAACTAAACAAAGACACATTCTTCATCAAAGAATATGTAGAGCTGAGGCAGTACATCACACAGACTGTCAAATCAGACTAAACATTTGCTAAGGGCAAGCAAAGCTTTCATGCCAGGTGAGGTGTGACAACAGAGAGCACAAAGCCCATTACACATTCATCCTTTCACACCACTTCATAAAAAAAGAAGAAAAAATACTTTTTCAATCTGTGGAACTGTGTCTGAACAGTCTTCATGTTGGTCATTGCTGTCTAACTTTTTATATAAACCTGTGCATCATGATTTGGCTTGTCTTTAATGTCATGCATGTAGCCCTCTGAATAGGAACATGATATAATTGGTGGCAGTGCTTAAAGGTAGACATGATTATACATGGGCTGATCACCAGCAAAATGAGGAAAGGAGACCTGCCTACTGCATTATCATTAATGGCAAAACCTTAGCTTAATTATTATTTCTAACTTTCCATCCTATTTCATGCAAATTTTGGCCAAGGGAATGAAGTCTAGAAAATTTCACCGACAAAATGTTAGGAAGCTTAGGACATTATAATGTTTGGAGAATTCTTGAAGGCAATGGATTCTAGGATGCAAAGACAGCAGAGGAGGTGAGGTGATAATTTTCACGCAGATTTGAATTAGCTGCACTGACAGAATGAATTATTTTTCATATTCTCCTATGCATCGAGCTGATTGGCATATAACAAAGATGGGCTGTTATATGCTGGGAGAAGTCTTGAAGCACCTGGAAAAAGGCTTGAGGAATCTATGACACTAGAGGTTTAAGAAAGAGATTGCAGAAACAGTATAGAAGTATTGAAGAAGCAGTATAGCTGCTGCTGCCTTGTTTTCAGTTGTGATGAGACTGATTCTGGTGTACTGCACAAGCTGATGTTGGTATTTAATGGAAAAACAACCTGCAGAAAATGTGAAAATGAGCTATAGAAGAAGATTGACAGGCTTGAGAAAATGTACTAATGGGCTCTTTAATCTAACAGAAGTATCATAACAAGAACTAATGACTGGAAGCAGAAGATGCATAAACTCAAATTAAAAATAAGACACAGATTTTTATGCTGAGAGTGATTAACCTTTGGGAAAAAAAAAACTGCCAAGGGGAACTGTGGATTGTGTATTTCCTGAAGATTTGAAATTAATACCAAATGTTCTTTCTGACAGTTAGGCTACAGTTAGGCTTAGTAACAGTCCACAAATAGCAGATTTTTTTTTTTTTTTTCCCAGAAGTGGAATTTATGAGTTTCTTTGGTTTGAGGTGTTGGTTTCCTTTGGTTTATTTTCAACATAGTCAATTTTTACTTCTTCCAACTTGCTACAACCAGTGTTTACTTCTTACAACCTGCTGACCTTCCAATCATCAGCGCCTGTTTTAAATAGACTGCGTAACAAATACGTCATAGGAAACAGTAGTTTGGCTGTGAGAGGCTCAAAATGACATCACAAATTCTTTGTTATTCTGTTTACTACAGTAAAATCTTGGTTATATGTATGCTACAGGAAAAATGGGCAAAGTTTAATTGGTGAAACACTGGAAATTGGGGTAGATGTGGTCTTAAAGCCTATGAATATATTAATTCATATACAGCTACTACTAGCAGATGGTAATGGTGGGCTTATTTCTGTTTAGGAACTTGTGCCTTGCCTGACTTGATGCTATTATAAATCAATTTCCTAAATAACATTTAAGTAATAAAACATGTCTTTTTCTTCTTTTATGATATTTTGGTTTTTGTATTTAAAATTCACCTGTAAGTTGCACTGTAAATTTTATGTTCAATGTCATAGTTCAGTATTAAAACCAACATTCTGTGCAACATTAAATTCAGTGCTCTAACCCCAACTATAGCATACAGAGCACTGCAAGCAGCCTGATGGGATCATATATTCACATTATTAGGCTCCTGTAAACCATTTGACTGTCATTAAGTCTGTAGTCAAAATAACAAAGACCTTTTTTCAATTTTACCATGTCCTTTTGTATGCATAAGAATATAGCAGTATTTTTCAAGTATAAAAATTTAGCAGAAGAGAAAGGAAAAAAAAATATTCATCTTTCCTTACTTGACATTTTGTTATTAGGGGAGCTCAGCAACGAATAATTAGTATAGGATTCTTTGCTTGCTTAGACTGCTTATTTACTCCCTACTTAATATTTGTATATTCAATAGTGTCTAACAGCACAACCAGAGTTTGTTCTGCATACAATAAAAGCTACTCCCTGTCTCTGGAGTTATATAGTTTAAGTGTCAGCTTGTAATACCCTTGCTCATTTTGCAAAGATATATACTTTGCAAATAGTAATTTTGTATTAAGCAATGTCCTACTCAGAAGGAAGAAAGGATGCAAAATGTGGCCCTAAGGATAAGATTCATCTCCCTTAAATTAGCTATTCAAAGTGGAGTTAAACATTTCCTACTTGATCCCTTTTAATATTGATTCAGCTGTCTGGCCCAGGCAGACACTTCCCTTGTATATATAATGTACTGTACTTTGAGCAGTCAGGAGCTTCACTTGGCAGTGAACTTCCAGGCTCTTAGACTCCTGCCATGATTCTTCGAGCTCCCATCCTTTCCCTGCATTGATTTCCTCAGCTGTCCACTTTTTGCTGTACCTGTCTCATCTTCCTTTTATAGAGTCATAGAATTATTTAAGTTGGAAAAGGCTTTTAAGTCCAACACTTAACTCAGCACTTACAAGACCACCACTAAACCAGGTCCCTAACTCCTTTTTAAGTATCTCCAGGGATGGTCACTGCACCATTCCTTGGGCAGCCTGTTTCTTTCTGGCTTTTTCAGACAGGCATTTAAGTACCCTATTCCCAAAAGTATCATATTAAATGAGGGCCAGGGAGAAAGAGAGCAGCAGGGAAGAAAGGCTGACCAAGCTGAACTCCATGTGCTTACGTCTCCTGGCGTGGTGTTTCAGATCATATGGATGCAAGACCTGATTTTTCTCCTTCCCACCTCATCATTTCAGACTTGATACCTGAAGCAGAGGTAGCTTCAGAATAGAGGTCTGAGGCATCAGCACAACTATTCTGGGAAATTGTAGAGTTTGAAACTGGGACGCTATTGCTGAGAAATGGTGTGTGTACCAGGAAAAGCTCTTTGTTAGGCAATGGTGTGTGAGGAAGGAGGAAAGGCACATGTGCCAAAGAAAACTGCTCCACAAAGACTTGTGCTTCTCTGTCTTTTATAAGAAAACTTCAGGGAAAGAAGGTGAACTCCAGAAAGCATGTCAGAAGCCTTCAACAACTTTTTAAAGCAAAAGGTGTGTTTGGTTGTCCCCCCAAAAACTGGGAGAAATCCCAGATTTATGTAGCTGTACAGCCATCTAACAGCTCAAGAGATAAGTATGTACCTTTGATCTGATGGGTTAAGTATGAGCCTAAACCTTTCTTCTGCTTCCACCTCTGTGTAAGCCAGTTGTATAATCCTTTGCTTGCTCTCACTGCTGGTTTCCCTGTGCATAACACAAAGACCATAAAATTGAGCCAATTAGCTTCTGAATTTTGGTGCATGGACACAACGGAATTGCAGGCTGTACTCAGGAACTAAAATAATTTAGAGGATGAGTTAATCAGCACTTCTTGCTAACACCCATCTACTTGTGAAGTGCTCAGGCATTACGTCAACTACCGTATGTTTGGATTCATTATGCTGGAGTGGGCCCACATCTATCTCAAAGATAGATCATACAATGCTTAGGCTATTCTTTGTCTCAGACCTTGGCTAGCAATCTGGGGCTGTTATAAATCTGGGGTTGTTATAAATCTTTGCTGTAATTTCTGTTATACCAGACTGGGAATTGAGTTTTTGTCCTGCGTGCTTATGGTAATGGATGGCAGGTTACCAAAATTACCGCTTATTGTATCCACCAAATGCAAGCCACTAACTGACAAAATTACCAATTACTCTAATGCAGGTAATTGTTTTCCTTCAGGTTTTAAGTCTTTTTTTTATGGGATTCTTAATTCCTCTAGATGTTGTTTGTATCCATCTAGCCAGCAAAACAAATAGATCTGTTAGTGCTTCCTCACTTTTAATGACTTTTTAAATAGGTGTTTCTTATTCATCTTGAGTTCTCGTGTGTTTTCTGAGAAAGTTTAAATGGAGTTTTCTGCCTTGGAATAAATGCACCTGTAGAATAATTGTCTGTTTTCTGAAGGGTTTTCTTTGAGCAGAGTATTTATGCAGAGGAACTTATGAGAAAAAAAAGCAAAAAAACAATGGGGTGGAGGGGAATGGAAAAAAGTGTTCTGTCTAGATACTTATAAAGTAATATGTGTAGATATAACTTAATGCCTTTTTTTTTTCTGCTTCTGTAACTGCATTCCTGCAGAAATGCTATTCTGTGACTCACAGATAACTTTTAGCAAGCTATTTATGTATTTTAAAAAGTTTGGCTTGTCTTGAGTTTTGCCTTTCTGGTTTTTTTTTTTGGCAGGTGGACAATGTAGTTAGAAATCTCTCCCTCGCAGCTATGTGCTTGTGGATAATTAGCTGGAGAGCCTAATCCTCTATTTCTTATCCGTGGCATAAAATGTTTGGATGCAAGTGTGCCTTTCCAATGATACTGGTGCTTCTATTTGTCTCATTTATTTGGGGTTGGGGTTGGTTCTCCAACCAACTCTGTTTATCAGTGAAGGAGGAAAGAAGGCATTCACTCTGCTCTTTAATTTGTCCCACCTGATTTCCATGTACTTTGAGACATCCCCAGAGAATACTATTTCAAGCAACTGGTGGAGAAACTAAGCTTTAGTTTTGCAAGCAGTCATAGGAAACTCTCTCACAGGAACTTAGAGTTTGGGAAAGGTTTCTTTTAGAACAATATTATTTAGACAACAGTATCATAGAATTACAAAATTGTTTAGGCTAGAAAACACCTTTAAGATCATCAGGTCCAACCAGCAACCCAGCTCTGCCAAATCCACCACTAAGCCACATCTACACATCTTTTAAATTGCTCCAGGAATGGTGACTCAACCACTTCTCTGAGCAACCTGTTCCAATGCCTAACCAACCTCTCAGTGAAGAATTTTTTTCTAATATTCAGTCTAAACTTTATCTGATGCAACCTGAAGCCATTTCCAGTCGACCTATCACATCCTCTTGTCCCATCCCACTCCTCTGTTTAAATTGGTATTTTAGCAGTCCAGGCTTGATATCTGACGTGTGTCTGACTTGCAAGATGAAGTTCTCCAAAGAAACCACCACCAACATTGCTTTAGGGCTGGGGAGAAGCAGTGCTTTCTGGAGATCCACAAGGCAAACTCTTAAATACATTTGTAAGGACTGTAATGAAGACCCATTATATTGTTTCTCGAGAGCTAAAAGCAAACCTTTTTTAAACCGAACCAAATATTGTGTTCCCCCTCGAGTGAAATATTCTGCCTTATCTGTATATTCCAGATGGCAGATTTTATCTGCTCATTCTATCTTTAAGGAATGTATAGACAAGTTGTTTTTTCTTGCAAGATCTGATAAAAAGCTTGTATCTTTGTTTTCCATAGAATTTTAATTAAATATACTATTCCCTGCTTGTGATAGGGCTTACCAGAGGATAGCTGCTTTTGTTCCCTTGTGCATCATGGCCAAATAACCTGTTGGGATATGAGACACTTGAAGAATTGTAGGGCACTGAAATGGACTGCAGGATCTCCTTCTTGTTCATTTACAGGTTTTATTAATTTCATTTGACCTTTCTATTTAGCTGCATAGTTAAAAAATATTTTGAAATGTGAAATTGCTGCTGGAGTGGTACATTAGGTATTTTTTCTTAAGTCCTACCTAATAAAAAGTTCACTAACATTTAGACATAATATCTGTGTTCTGACCATAGTAAGAACAGAGAAAAATTTCCAATGCTTAATGGAAATAAACTCTTCTTTATTTAAAGGTTCCACTCTTTTTCTAATATTTCTCTTAAAAGGAGTACTATTTCATGCTATACCACATGTTGCCTTTTGTTCCCATCTTTTCCCAGCATAACCTAAATACACAACTACATGAATCCATGATTTTTCTGTTACATTTCAGTTCAGGGTTATAAACATTGTTGAGAATGTTTAGTCAAACGTCAAGGGTTTGAATTTGTGCTGCTGATTTGAATTTTGGTCACCTACTTTCCTCCTCCATTTATTTCTACACTATTTTATGTAGTCCATAAAATGTTTAGCAGTTGCTGGAAATGTTGTTTCAGGAAAAAAAAAGAAAGGTCACTCAAATAAAGACACAAAATTATGAAGTGCAGCTAGAAAAGGCTCAACCATTTAAAAGGTCAGATTAAATAAGACTCACTGTGGGGTAATTCACCCCCCAGCTGCTTGGCTTTTGTGAAAGTTGATGAAAGCACAGAGGTGAAGGAGCTGTGTTTGTGGTAACAGTTTCTGAAGGAAAAATTGATGAAGATTGATGTGTCTTTTGTAAAGTGCCCTTCAAAGATACCTATCCACTTAGAAGGTGAATATCTTTTTCTGATGCTCATGAAGTGCTTTTTTCAGCTCTCACGTCTCATAAAGCAAATACCCTCAAGATAGAATTATAAAGGGACAAAGACAGAAGGAACTTTAAGAACTGGTTCAGACTTCGGTGCATTTGCCCTTGAATTTTTTCTGATGATTCTGAGTGTTGACAGATTGAATACTGTAATACGTGCTGCACATTGGCAACTGATAATGTGTTTTCATTAAATGCTGCAATTTTTTTTCAGATTCTTCTTTGAGAAAAGCAATGCAATACTATTTTTTGTAGTGTATTTCAGTGAACATTGTGTTGTCAAAGAACTTCCCTGTGTGCATGTGGCAAATTATCTGTTTTAAGTCCGTCTTTTGAGTGAAAGGTTCTATGCTATGTGTTCATAGCAGTTCAGTTTTAGATATAATACTTATCGGTTTTACAACAACTCTTTGGGGCTGCTTCAAAAAACTGGTAGGTAATATTCTACATGCAATCAAAAGACTTTATATTTGTGGGAATGCATGTGTAAGGTATGATCTTAGATATGTTGATCTAAGAGAGTTAACAGTGAAAGGAAGGAAGAGGAGGTAACAGTGGCCATCAAAGGTATCTGTGTCTCAGAATCTGGGAAAATTGGGAAAAAACTTTGTGAAAGTTGTTGCGTTTTTTAAGGAATCTTCTGTTTTCCCCAGTTTTCTTCAGTGTTTTTGTAGAATGACTGGAAGTGTTCATGAGGAATTGCAGATGACAATAGGATAATCACATGCCCTAAATCAGTTATTTAGTTACTGTTAAGGAGCATATTCCCTTGCTGTTGATGTTTTTGTGTCCACAGCAACTATTATTCACACGAGAAAGGGGGGTTGTGGTGTAGCGTTTGGATGTGTTTTGGGAGGGATTCGTTGCTAAGTGCTTTACTTATCTAACTTTCATCCAACCTCCACCTGGAGGGTTCTGTTTCACACCAAGTGTAAATCACACTGGTAATCCTGGAACTGCATTGAGAAGACATTGTTCTACAAGCAAATTTTTTAGGAATTTTCAGACCTTAAATGGCATTGAATTTCCCTCTTTCAGAGGCTGTTTTTCTTGCAAAGCTGTTGATCAGTAGCAGAGTTAATAAGGAACTGGTACTGCTGCCCCATCAGTTTGAAGAGCAGGGAGCCCAGCCTTTGTACACTCTGGTGAAGATAGGTCTCACAGTTCTCTCATTGGTACAACAAATTAACCTGCAGGACACAAGAAAAAGCCTATTTTCTCTGATTTTGAGATATTTGAAACGGATAAAGAGAAAATATTTTTCCACAGTGTGAAGCTTGTCTCATAAGCAACTAAATTTTGAGGGGCCATTTTATTTGTCTTATTTTAGGTGGAGAGTGTCCAATTACCTTTCATTGTGCACTAGTCTTTTTGTATGGTAAGAACAGCAAAAATGTTGAGAGCTTAGCTTCACACTTTTTAAAGTGTTATGTTAACATTAAGTAAGAAGTGAAATTACTTACTTGGATAGCATTTTCATCCTGAGTACTTTTAGCAGTTTTTACCTACTTTTATATTTTTAAAATAGGCAGTTAATTTGAAATAATCTGTAAAGGTGACTGTTTATTCCACTGTTCTGTCTCATATTCTCAAGAGTTCAGTTTTCTCTATCAGCTTTGACATTTAATCTTTGTCAAACTTGTTTTTTGGACAGAAAAACATGGTGTTACCTGTTTAGTTAGGTGCAACTACCAGCTCACGGTTAAATCACAAACTGATGGTTGATGGTCATAGCAGGAAGGAATGTTCCAGCTGAATTACAGTATGTCTTTTATTACAGTATATGCTTTCTGTGACATGGTCAACCACCCCACTTCTGAAAAAACAAATAGGTGCAGAACTCTATAGTGCCTATGAAATTAATCAGTGCTGGGGCCCTGTTCTTGAAGGTTAAAATGCATGTTAATGAATAAACCATTAGTGTACATTTTAATGGCATTGGTTCTTCTCATTAGGATTCTCTGCTACTCAGAGTGCTCCTTTTAAAACAGATGAGATGAGATGAAAGGGGTACCTATATGTTCATAAATTTACTGTATAGAGCATGCCTTTGAATGTGGGGGGACAAAACCCTAACATATTTCAGGGGGACTCTCCCGGACTTCCATCACACTAATGTGGTACATGTATTGAATATTTTTTCTCATTAATTTGGACTAAATTTCAATGATAAACAGAATTCTCAGTGCTTGATTACTCTTGGATTGACATTTTAAAATTTACATTTTTAGCTATAGAATGTGCTTTGTTAAACTCTACTTGGTGGCAGTCTTGGAAAAGATTCTTCTATGCTTTTCATCCTTCTTCATAAAGCACAAACCATACCCAGGGTATTCTTGGTGACCATGTAGAAGAGACGTAGGTGTAGGAGAAGGTGAAGTGCAGTCAGCTACAACAGTTTCTTTGGATACAAGATTGCTTTATAATTCCCCAAATAGATGTTTTTGTTCCTGTAGTGCTACACTAACGGTAGTATTCCTGTGGTACTTACTTTATTAAGTGTATTCCTTGTTTCACTCTAGTTGGGTATAGATCAGTGAATCATTATAGCATTTTTAGAAGGCAAGAGACTGCATTCTTGTACAAATCTAAATTCCTATAGTTTATTTGATAAAACTAAGCAAAGCAGAGTAGTTATTTTTAATGTTTGTATATAAAAAGGTAAAAATCACTAAGACAAACGTGCTGCTAAAGATGTGCTTTACTGACCATGTGCTGGGGGATAAAAATTTCTGAATAAAGTGCACCTTACTGATAGTGACTGTCTACTGAGAGATATTCTTGAGGTATTCACCACTTCTAAAAATACAAGGAAGTAAGCACTTTTCATTTAAATTCTCTAGTCATGGGAGATTTTCAGAGCCGCCTTTGGAGTCTAATTGCTTACAACTTCTTCTTGCAGTTTTAGTTAGATTCATTATTTCCTATCACTGCATCTCAATGTAAATGAGCTGTGTGCAATTATACCTTCCCGGTGACAAAAGCCATTTTTGTACCTGGCAGCATGTAAAAATTCAGAATGAAAAATTGTCTGAATGGTAAACAGCATGAGATTCTGACATTTCTCCTGAGCCATGTTAAATGAACTTCTGTGTTTTACATTCAGTAATTAGTTGATTGTACAGAAAGGAGAAGGTAAAAGATGCGGTAAGTATGGATTTTGTTAGGACATTTTTAGTCTCTGCTAAATAATACTTTTATTTGGTTTGCTGATATTTTGTGTTTTCTTTTAAGGGTGTTTTTTTCACTGAAATGCAGGCAATGCTACACAATGGTTAGATCATATTATGATGTATTATACCTGGTCCAATCCAAATCAAACTCAGTTTCCAGAACTTACTGGTTTAAAGTAAAATCAGAAACAAACATGCACAAGCCAGCTATTAGATTCTCTTGACATGACCTACCACGTTTTCAACAAACCCACGCTGTTTATTGCTTTTACCATGTCTACTCCCACATGTTCACATTGTGCCTTCTTCCCTCTCTGCTTGTTGCTCTTGATAAAACATAGATGCATGTCCTGCTTCTGTGTTTCATTGGCACATCTTCTTTTTGCCAGTCCTCCATTGTTCCTCCTGTTGCCTGATTTCCTAAAGAACATTTTTATGCCAGTGTGACTTTTTCAGTTTACTTGTTTAAGGAGCATCATGCTCCCACCTTAGGACAACAGCTCATCTCTCAGGCTTAAGCTGCGCAGAATTCTGGACCTGCACAGAGCATAGGAGTGTGCTGTCCAACTCTTAAGGAGAAGGGAACACCCAAGATTTGCAGATGCTGGTAGTTGAAAGGAAAGACAAAAGACAGAGGGTCCATAAAAACTCACAAACTTTTATCAGTAAGTTACCCAGTTGGCATGGAAGCTGGTGTGTTGCTCCCTAACCTACGAAATGAGCACTCTGCAGTGAGCTTTGGATATAAGGGTAAGATGAAATGAGAGAAAGATCACTAGCCCTGGCTCTAGTGTTGATCCAGCTGATGGGATGTCCAGGGTTCCGGAGCATGTGACACCCTTGGTGGGGATACCTTTTTATAGACAAGTTGCTCACTTCTTATGCAAATTAGTTCTGTGCAGAATGTTTTTTCAGACCTTTCTGGAAGTGGGCCAGAGGGCTGTGGGAGCCTTGGGTGGTCTTGATCTTCCCCTACAATCTGTGCCTTCTTCTAATCCTCATTCCTGCTCTTGTGCTGCACTGTATTGTGCTTATTTCCAGGAACTACAACAGGGATGTTTGGACTGGAAAAATGATGTCCAGCTCCCACATTGTCCCTGCTCCAGTCACACCTTGTTCTTTCCCATGGCATGCTACTACCAACAATTCTTGTCTGTTATTGCCAACAATCCTTGGTTGGCTGCACAGCCATCTGGCTGTCGTATTTGAGACATGCACATTAGCCCCTCATCCTCTGGCATTCTACAAGGAGGCAGCGCTCAGAGGTGAAAAGTGGAGCAGACTTAGTGGAGGCCTGAGCAGGATGGGAAAAATGAACTGAAGACATTGACAACAAAATAGCAAATGAAGTTCATTTTGAGTCTCAAGATGCCTTCAGGTTGTATATTGCAAACCACTTGCTTATTTTGCCCTCTTGCAATTGCTTAACACTATTTATTTTCAATTTGAAGCATGCCATCTTACAGAAAGGCTCCCAATTTCTTTCTGAAAACTCAAAAACTCTGCTTTTCCTTGGTGCTGTACAGGAGTTGTGAATTATTTCCAAACTAAAACCCCCTGTATGTGATTCACAGCATCACCCTGCTTGACTCTAAAACCCACCAGGCACAATAATCCTGGCTCAGCACATACAGTTACTAGGGTCCAATTCTCTAGTACAGCCAAGATAGTCAATCTGTCTGATTTTAAATTTGGAACAGGTATTGGGCTATGAGCAGCACTGGACTTAATTTTTAGCTAGAATGTAAGTGGCAAAGGCAAAAAAAAATTTTTTGGATGCTTGAATCACTTCCAAATATTTTGTTTCCTGTCCGTGCATTTATGACTCCTTTTTCTTCACTAATTTTAGTGAGGATAATGTTCTTCCTGTGTGACTGGTTCTAAAAGGTGAAAATTGCATCTGTGGGTAGAATACCACCGATGGTTAAGGACAGACTACCTCTGCTCATGCTCAGAGGTAAAGAAGGAGTAGGCACTTAGCTTATTCTGGACAACTCTGTGACTCCAACCAAATTGTAGAAAGCCTCTTCTAAATTTCCAGCTCCCTGACTGAGAGTAAATAGGTTGAAGGGGGAGTGGAAAGCAGAAGAAAATCTCACTGCAGTCCCTGCTCACAGCAGGAGGTAGGCAGGTCTTGCCACAGCTGAGAAGAAATTATTTTAGTTCTGTCCCTCCTGGGCACACATGGAGTTAGAGAAACTGAGGTGCTCTAATTTTTCTCTGTTCATGGGACAGTGGGCATTAAAGCCCATTATGTGAAGTTGGGTAATCTTCTCACCATACAGAACTAGTGTGTGATTAAAGTGGCACACCTAATAGATTAGTAACTCTATTGTTGGAGAGCAAAGGAATAGGTGAATAAATTACCAGATACTACTGATTAATTGGATAGAAGTTGTTGTAGAATTATTTTGTTTGTTCATTTTGAAATAACTAATTACTGTATATAGTACGGTGTTTTTAGATGCATAATATATATTAATTTCCCCAAATAGAAGAAAAACATCAAAGCAACAATTAACTCCAGTGCTTACAAAAGCATATGTTAGTTTCTGAACCTTTAAGACATTTGTTCTCATCATTGAGCGAGAAAACACCAATACCAACACCAAATATTAATTAGAGATACACTTTGTAGAAAAAGTTCTGTAGAGACAAGTAAATATGATGAATGTATATTAAAAACATTGACCATTTGGAAACAATAATAGGAATGCTAAATTAGAATAGGATGTGGTACTGTTCTAGCCAAAGTGCAAAAGAATATTTTTTCTGGCTTTCAGAGCAGCGTATAATAAATACACATATTAGTGTAAATGCACACTTTTCTCATACATCAGAAATTAAAAGAGAAGTTTTTTGTATTCCAAGTCCTAATAGTAAAAAGTTTTAGGATTCATCTCTGCTGAAACGGGTAATTTTTATTTTTGAGACTCTTCTCCTTTATTATACTTGTCAAGCTAATACTCCTGTTTCTTGTTTATTCCCTCTGTTTCTTTGTACTAATCATTGAAACAAGAGCCTACTTGTGATAATGGGCTTGTATGTGGATCGGTGGTGTCACCATGAAAGGGTGACATTGAAGTTAAAAGAAGCTACTAACGAGGGTCTCGGGGGAAGAGGAGCTAATTAGTCAAGTTAAAAAGGGATAATTCATTGCAGCCTTTGTCTTAGAAACACATTTCAAAGTTTCATTTCCATTTCAAAGTTGCAGTCTGTAACTTGCAGAGTTATCATGATGCATTTAGCTGGAGAAATAAGAATCTGGTTCTTTCTGACTGGCAGCTGAACATGATTTCTAATGGCATGTGAGTCCAGGTCATCACCCTTTAAAAAATCCTAGAAGACCACATTTCAGGCTCATCCCTTCCAGTTATTTTGAACATATTTTCCCTTCTTTTTTAGCAGTCTTACAAACCTTTTAAGTAATATGCATATACATGTAAAATCAAAAATTTCTACCTTTGAAAAATGTGTCACCTTAAGTTCTGCACAGAATTGTGCACAGTAGCTCAGTTGTCTCCATATTCTATAGAATATAGAAGGTTTTTAAGCAATCAAAATGCCTTCTAGCTATCTTTACTGAGATGGTGAGAGCTGTGCAATTGGTATAACTGAGGTTTTATGTCCCTCTAATCTAAACTTTGAGATTCAGATTAGAGGGACATAAAACCTCTATCATCTCTTTTGAGAGAGGTCATTTTAGGATATAAGGAAAATAATGAAATATTACTTCCCCTATTTCTAAACAAAAGAAAATATTTTAAACTTTTCCAGCAATTATATCTGTGAAGCAATGTAACTTTTAATGAGCAGTATTTTATAACCTGTCAAGCCAGTGCTTCAGCGATCATACATTTAATTGGAATGTGCCAAAAATCTTGTTTCGAGAAGAAAATCATGCTAATCTGATGCTATTGTTTTGAGATAAAAGTCATATAGTTGAAGAAAGTATCTAGCTGGCAGGAAATGATCAGGTTAACATTCTATCATCATGTTAACGTTGCCTCTTGCATGTGTGTGTTGGGATGCAAACATTTTCTCAAATCGTGTCTGTAGAACTATAGAGATATTTCTGATACAGACACTCATCTTTAGATGTGATTAACTGCAGTTCATGGCTACAGAGGGTCTGCATATTCATGGTATAAAAGCTCAGTGAGGCATTTCTATTCAACAAGCCAAAAGTTAATTATAATGATGTAAAATGAGACAGAGAAACTTCTTACACATGATACCTGAATCTGCAGTTGAGCTGGCTTTGCAATTTGAAAGGCGTTTGGGAATACATATATTTTGAAAGCTGAAGAGAACAGTTAAAGTAATTATTACTGACTAAATTGGAATATATTTTCTAGCCAGTTGTTCTCTTAGCATATTTTACTGTCCATAAGGGTTACTGCAGAATTGCAAGGAAACACCTAAAGCAAAAAAGAATGAAAATAAAAGCTGAAATATTATGGAGGAAGCTTAATCATGTACCTTAAGTATTATTGTTACTAATAGGGAAGAAAAATAAAAATAAGATTCCTTCACCTGCAAATGTACAGAATAAATAATTTCTCAAGAAAGGGGGTATTGAAAAATACAGTAAATGAAGTAACTTAATATGGAATATAATTTAATACCTATAACCTGCACAGAACGAATTTGCCAGTATTTTGCATGAAATGATAATATTAATAAATAATATAATTAAAATATTATTGTATGAGTAGACATGTCCCTTGTGTTTAAAGACCTGTTTCTAGAAATAGATGAGAAAATCTAGAAACCACAAATCTCTCTGAACTGTACACATTGCAGCCTTAAGAAACAGTGACTTGAGTGTATCTGATGCTTACATTCTATTCTCATTCTGTGTAAGGTGAACTGGAAAAAGTCCTCCACGGAAAGCAAATCCTGTATAAGGAAAGATGTAGTGTACTTTCTCTGACAGACAGGTCCTCAGTAACTTGAAAAGGGTACAGATGGAAATGCAGATTCTGATTTGGTGGGTAGAATTATTTCCTAAGCGAGGCTGCAACTTCAGTAATAATGCAGGTCTTTCATATCTGGAGTTTTCTGGAAAATGTGAATAATCTTTCAGTTTGATGTTCAGAGCTTTGCAATGTTATGTCTGGTCACTGTGTGACATATTGAAATAGACACAGAGCTATTGTTTATTCAGATAGTAGGCCAGTATACTCAACAACTAACCACCTCCATTTCTTAATACTCTTTAGAAAAATGCTGAGTGAAAGAAATCATTTGGAATAATTTTGTTTGTGAAAGACTTAAATTGATAACATCTGACATCAAACTGGCCACAAAATTCAACATTAACAAATTTCCCTGTATGACATGAGGGTTGCTGTCCTCCCCCTTTGCACTTCAGAGAAGCACTAACTCCATTTTCTTTGTGTAGAGAGGAATATTACAAAGACACAATGTTAGCTTAGGCTTTCTTCAGTTTAAGCTTTTAAGCATTTACATTGATGGGAGACAGGGTGATTCTTGACCTTTTGAAGTAATTTTGCTTTGTCCATTACTCATTTGCAAGCTCATTTGAAAAGCACCTCAGAATCATCCTTAAGGCAAGAACTTCACTTATATAATTATTTTATTATACAAAGGGAAAAAGAAATGTCTAGTTGGTAGTAGATTCAGATGTGTATTTTCCCCTCATTCCAGTGGAATCTTAATTATGCAATTATGTCAGTCAGTCTTTTATGTCAGCAGACAGTCTTTTCCTCAAAAGACTATTTATTCTATTATGTAAGTCTGTGAAGTAATCTTTGCTCCATTATGACCAGCAAAACCCTGTGGCATTGTGACTTCATTTTGTTTAATTCCCTTGTGAGAAAAATTCCCTCTACAGAAGTCCTGCAGAGAGCTTTTCTCACTATCTGTGTAGAACACTGGAGTCACCAGTGCAGGACCAAATTTGTGTGGTGTATTTTGTCCTCATTTCTCCTTTTTGTGTGGATGTTTGTGTGCGTGGTGTGTATTTCTTTAGTATTTTGTTTTTAAAACAGTGAAAGGCAGCATATAACATGGTGTATCATTGAGTGGGTAGCTAGTAATCTCTTTTAAATTATGTCAGTTCTGTGTCTAAAATGCTTTTCAAATAAGGTGTTTGAACAGAAGCTTTCTGTAAGGATGTGGTTTAACCCCAGCTGGCAACCATGGGCTGTGCAACTGCTCACTCCCACCCTCCTGGTGGGGAGGAAAATCAGGAGGAAAAAAAAAAAAAGGTAAAACTCGCGGGTTGAGATAAAAACAGCTAATTAGCTGAGACAAAATACGCTAGTAATAATAATGATAATTTTAGCGAGAAGGAGAGAGAGTAATAAAACCCAAGAGAAACAAACAGTGCCCAATCCAGTTCTTGCTCTCATCTCACCCAAGCCCAGACCATCCTCCAGCAATGATCAGTGCTTCCAGCCAGCTCACCCTGGTTTATGCAGTGAGTATGGTGTTCTGTTGTGTGACATATCCCTTTGTCTAGTTTAGATCAGCTGCCCTGGCCATGCTCTCTCACAGCTTCCTTGTGTACCTGCTCACTGCCAGAGCACTAAAAAATCCTTGATTTAGGGTAAACAGGACTAATTAATAACTAAAACATCAGTGTGTTATCAGTTATTATTGTCATGCTAAATCCAAAACCCAGCGCTGTACAAGCTACTAGGAAGCAAATTAATCCAGTCAGAAGTGCCTGGAAGAGGTGCAGGGCTGTGCTTGTAACCAGGTGGTCTCTAAAGTCCCTTTCAACCCAAGTCGTTCTCTGATTCTGTGCAAACTAGGACGTGTATTTAAAGCAAGATTCTCATGTCCTTGCTTGTGTAAGTCAAAGGGCCCAGGTTTTCCTAGGGATATGCAGTGTTCTATCTGCCTGAATCAACAGTGTCACTAGCCCAAATAACAGGGCAGAAAACAGGACACTTAAGATATAAGTTGTTGGTAAACATTGTTTTCTAGAAAAGTGATAGAAAAATCTCATCAAGCTGAAAGTACTAAAATTATTTGTAACATAAAATATTAATAAGTTTCTATCTGTCACTTAGAAATAAATGAGCCATGTGGAGACTTGCTAAAGAAATTTCTCAAATTGTAGAGAAATAAAAGAAAAATTAAAAAAAAAAAACTTTTCTTTTTTCTTCCCTTTAAGTTGTGGGTCATTCAGTCCTATCAGCTGAAGCCAAAACATTTAATTAACTAGGCCACCATCAGTTTGAGTGGACATGACTAGAGCTGTTTTAAGACAATGTTGTGTGTCAGACATAAGACCCCATTTTTCTATACAGTGGAGATAAATCCAGCTATTCCACTGTTTCAAGAAGCATAGCAGATGTTGGTTTCTTCTCTTTATTGATGGCCTGCAAACTAAAAATGTAATCCCTGTTCCACATTGGATGGTTACAAGTAGAGGCCACATTTCTTGTGTTTAGAGATCACCTTACTTTCTCATTGACCTGTATCATATGTAAAGCAGGACATAAGAATTGCTTTTAACTTCAACGGGAGTAAAGAAAAGCCTGTATTTCTTTGAAATAGAAATGTTACATCTCTATGGTCTGTTGTTCCAGTTCAGTAGAAAATTTAATCTATTAATACTGATAAAATGAGAGAGGTGTTTCTTCAGAAAAAGCTGTTTTGGGATTCATCTAAAGCCTAAGTAACACTTAAAATCTAGAGAAATAGTAAGCCATTAGCCTAGTTTTGGGAGCCAGATTGGGGCAAATGATCTCCAGAGGTCCTTTCCAACCTAAACTATTCTGATTAGTCACCAAACAGACAAAGCAAGCAACAGTATAAGTACAGCCTTTATATTGAAGTCCAGCAGTGTATATTCAGAGACACCTTTTCTTTTTGGCTTTTTTTCCTATCTATTCTATGTTGAATTCTAGTAAATCTTTATTGAATTTTCATCTTAGTGTTCATCAGGTTTAGACCTATTTAGGCTTTTAGCAGATCCCAGAAATCACTTGACCCTTCATAAATAGTCTCTACAGAGTAGCTGAAAATTACATGTTCCAGAAGCATAAAGAATTTTCCTGCAATTTTTGTAGTTGCACATGTCTGGGTGTGGTATCTGAGGACAGAAACACTTTCTCTCTTTTGATTGATGGATGGGAATATCAGTTGCATTTCTGGTTCTTCTGTTGGAAGTAATTGTCTTATCTTTTCTCTCCACTTAAAAATTCAGACTTCTGAGGACTTCGTTTGGGCTTTTTATAACAACTGTTGACAGCTGTTCTGAGCAAGATACAAATTACAGTTCAGACCATCCTACACAGGATTTAGATGAAACATATTCAGCAGTAGGAATGGCTGATCCAGTGTTTTGGGGCTACCAGAATACAAAGGTGTTAATTGAAATTGAGTATTGCTATTTGAAGTTTATGAAACTTTTATTCAGGGTGCGGAGGAAATTTTTGGTCACTTGTGCCACCTGTTTGAGCTCAGTGGTTGCATTCAGATCCATCTGGAAACTGTCACCTTGTGACAGTTTTATATCCTTCTGTTCTTTAAATCTTACAATCATGATGTAAGTTTTAGACTGGGTCAGTACTCTCCAGCAAAACAAGAAAAGACTGTGTTTTGACTGGTGTTTCTTCTGGCTATCAAAAGCTGTTGGGAGGCAGGGTATGCAGAATGCGGCAGTTCACCCCCTATCCCAAAATTACAGACAAAATTTAATTTATCAAAATAACAGTAAGAATTTGTCTTGCTGTAGTCTCACAGTGCTTGCAGCATTGAGGGAGCTCACACATGCAGTGCAAAAGATCTGTGTGAGAAACAGGTTTGCTGTGTGCACAGGAATGTCATGCTGAGTGACATCCCTTTGCAAAATGATCTGCTACATCTTCATCTTTGAAGGAGAAAAGGGTTGGAAGATTTTTAAATCTAAGACCAATCTTGAATATTAGATTAACTGTTTACTGCTATTACCTGATTAACATTATTATGGTGTTAAGGATGTCAGGAAGGTGTTTGCCAGCTCTGCTTTACTCATGGCTCTGAAGTCTACTGGGCAGGGTTGGAGAGTGCTTACAGAGACACAGGACCTAACCTGTTTAAAAAGAAATTGATTGTTTGGCTGTGGTTGTCTGTGAAAAGTCTAGTGCTATGTAGAAAAACTTACTGAATGTGAAAATTGGAAGTGCAGTTGTGGCAGGAACATAACTGTAATGTAACTCTACACCATTCCTGTGGCCTAAAACTCAGAAGGGCAGGACTATATAATCTGTAATTGGGAAGGAGACCAGAATGCCTATGTTAGACTACGATTTTGCCATTGAGTTATTGCTGGATGCTCCTTAGGATGGAGAAGAGACATGAGGGAAAACTGGTATTGTGGACTTTATTCAGTTGTTTATAATAACAAAGTTTTGGGATTACACTTTTCTGCAAGTAATGACTGCTTTCATAGCACCATAGAATACTTTGGGGTTGAAGGGACCTTCAAAGCTCTTGTAGTCCAAGCTCCCTGTAATGGGCAGGGACATCTCCAACTCTATCAGGTTGCTCAGTGCTCCCATGGTTTGTTGTTAATCAGTTTCCAAAGAAAAAAATTGAGTTGCAGACAATCACATGACTTGGCAAACTCCTGTTCACAGAAGTACCCAACCTGAACATATGTTTCACAGACTCCTCAAAAATTCACCTTAGCAACTATGCAGGCTCCCACATGCTTTGGGAATTGAGGGCTACAAGGTCATTCCCCCAAATCTTTTTGGTGGCATGGTGATAACCCAGTGCACATCCTGTGAGAAAGAGAGCAGTGGAAAGATGAAGGCTCATTGCTTATGGATTTCTTTCAGGATACTACACTGGCCTCTACTTGCATGTCCATGTACTTTTCTTGTTCCTCAAGCTGAATATGTGTGTTCATTTCTCTTCAGAGGAGAGGAAGAAAGGTGATATTTAGCCCCCTCCATTCAATGGTTTATATATGTCACTGAAAATTAAAATATTCAAATCTTTCATGAGTTACAAGGTGATGAATATCAAGTAGGAGCCTACTCTTTGGATGGCTATGCAATTATTCATTGGGTGAAACAGCTTTTGAATTCAATGGGTGCTTCTCACATCGTGCTATCAAATGTTACCGTGAAAATATCTAGAATTCCCTGGCAGGTCCCTTCTTTGGATTTCACAACTCTATAAAAGGTGAACCACCCCAGAGATTTGCTTTTCAGCTGGAGGACAAATGTCATTGCTGTAATTGCAGGGATCCTGTTTTGTATAAACACTAATACATTCATCAAAGCAGGGGTTTTTGTCTCTGGCTTTGACCTGTCAGTTGAATGCCTCAGATGCAAATAACCAGTAATAATACTGAAAGCAGTATCTGCTTAAAATTTTTCAGAGTCAAAATGTTTTTTCTGAGAAACATGCACAAGAAAACAAAAGGTCTTGATTTGAGAACAGTGAGGTGATCTTTTAGCATGGTCTGTGTTAAGTGTCAGACAATCTCTTGATGCAGCTCAGTCCATGGGGTTTTTAGTACAGCTGAAGAAAAACAGAATAATGTCAAGAAGGGATTTGCTGTATCGGATTAGTAGCAGATCTTATAAGACTGACATAAAATCAATCATGAGAGCCACCAAGAAATTGAAGTCATGTGCTTTCCTGAGCTTTTAAAATTCAGTGTTGATGAATGGTGTATACCGTGTGGTAAAAGACTCCTTCAGCTTTGGAGTAAAGACATGGGTTCACAGTTTGTTGCTAGACCACACTTGGAAACATAGAACACAACTGCAAGAATAAAAGGTAGTTTATAGGAGTGTTTCTTTTTAATGGTCCAGTGATTTAGGAGCACAAATCCACTGAAAATCCTTACCTCTGTTACAAATAGAAAATGATAGATATGAAAATACCAGTAGCTTGCATAAAGAGCAGAACACAGATTTTTTTTTTCCAGGTAGTTTCCCACTACACTGGTATTAAGCTGAATCTGTTACCGAAATGCAGAGAGCAAAATAATCTTCAAATATCTCTTCACAAACCATGAGAATAAATAAAAGCCTTTGAACTTGGTGCCCTAACATTTCATTGTTGAAAGATATAACTGCTGGATGAACTTGTGTCATCTTCTGAATACTGTAAATAAAATCCTACAAGCATTTTAATGTTAAATTTATACACTGAGGTCTCCTCAGGAGATGGGAAAGATATCAGAAGTACATCTTTTTGAATTGTCTCTCCAGGTAACATGGGCTATTCGTATATTTCTTTTGTAGGATTCTGTGTTCATTATATTCCTCTTGTTTTGGTTTCGTTTTGTTTTTTTGTTTTTTTTTTTTTTTATTCTCCCTGTTTAATGTATACTTGTTTGTAACAAAATCTGTCTTGCAGCCCTGCTAGCAGATCTAAGATTTAACAGTCAGACTGACTTTTTTCCTTTTCATGTATTGTCTGTAGTCAGAGAAAGCCTGCAGGCCTGTCGCTTCCCCTAACTTTTCCTGAGCAACTCAAATCTTTTTGGATTATTTCCCTGAGCTGCAGATCCAAAGCCATTTAAGACTAATAGGTGTGTACATGTGTAACTGAGTGAATGACCTGAAGCCAGAGAGGATTTTGCAGATGTACCTATGGGTCTGCAGTCCCTCTTTTAGCTGTGTCAGTGGGTTCCATACAGAAAGCTGATAAAAAGGAGCATCTGATCCCGGGAAGTTCACAGTGCCAACATTATTGTAGAGAATAAATATTATAGACAATTCAGTGGGAGAACCCTGCCCGTGGAATTCCCAATTTCCACCAAGCTGTTTTCACAAGAACCACACATAAGATCAGACTCTGCTGCTAGTCCTGGAAGATCTGTGACAAAGAGATTGGCAAGATCTAAAATTTTTTAATTTCCATGTAAAAAGAAATTTTCCATAAATTGAAATTTCACTGCCAGAGGAAGTGAAACCAAGAATAATTAAAGAATTCTGGTTTTCTGCAGCTTTTGTGTCCTAGCATTTACAGCAAAGCCTTATTAGATAGTCTGTTGGTTGAAGCATTAACAAAATAGTTTATTGCAGCACCAGTAAACCCTAACTGTTCCTGCCTCACATGAGTGGGGATCTTACTGTCTGCTCTTTGGATAGAGTTAAGTAGTAGGCTGAAATACTACTCTGTAGGGGCAGTTAAGGAAGAAACTCCTTTGCTGGTGAATCCATTTTAAATGTTGACTGACTGACCGTGGAAACTTGAGATGCTTTAACAAGTGTGGAATTAATATTTGGAAAGAGCAGAAAGTTTAGATGTGCACCTTTCTGAGACTAAGTGAATGCCAGATGAGGAGGAGTAAGCTTTCAAGATGTGTATTAGAAAATGGAAGGCAAAAATACATGATTCGATTACTAAAGGAATTTTATGCACTCAAGGAACATCACAAAATTGACAGCTTTGACTGAAATGAATACATCAGCTGAAAGAAATTCGGATGTCTGAAAGAGAACAAATCATGTGGAAACAGTCTGATGTATCTAGATGAGTTGTTAAAATGTCAGCAGAGTATTACATTAGCAAAATATGAATCCTCATAATTGTCAGGGTTCCAAACCTACTTATCAGTATTCTTGGTAATCAAAGTAGTATTGCTAGTCTAAAAGGATATATAAAGATTTATCTATTAGATCCTATTGAGCAGATCTAAATTTTAATAAGGGATAATCAATGCATACCTATCACAATTACATTTTTAAATAAATAATAAATTGATACATAATTATCTCTTTGATTGTTTTCATCAAACAGCTTGTTCTTTTCCCCAGCTGCCTCTTTAAAGTGATTTCAGAGACTTGGAGACCTATGATTCATACATGCTCTTGATACTAAATTGCTGTTGACCAGAGTATATTTGTATTTTAGCCAAAATTATAAGCACTGAGGTAGGTATAAGATTAACTCAGCAAATTTTAGTCTAATGATAGGAAAAACCTTTAGGAATGTTTCTGGGCTGAGAGAGAGACTAGGAGCAGAAGTCATACTTTTTCTAAATGCTGTATGATTGATATTATACATTTATTTCAGCATGATCATTAACTTCATTATATGAAAGAGAAGCTGAGAGAAGACTTGTCTTTTAGAGAAATTAAATACATGAGGGGGTATCCCGTCACCTTTCAGTTCAGACAATGCTCCTTTTGAGGATAGGGAGATCAAGTTCTCTCTTTTAACTACCGTCATTCTATTTCTGGTTAGTGAAAATTGGTGTTCTAAGGAATAATTTAAGTCTAATTTTTCTAGGAATTCATGACAGTTTAAAGTAAAATTTTTAGTCTTGTCTTGCATGGCAGACCATATTAATACATTTCATGCAGTGAAAACAAAGAAGACTTCAAAGCAAATGTGAGTGCCGAAATATAAGTGCGCATGTATATCTATATATAGAGATGTCTTATTTGTATCTTTGTGTTGAAATTGAAAAAGTTTAAAGTGTTTAAAAGTTAAAATTTAAAAATTGCTTATTGACTCATGGAAAATTAAAGCTCCCACTCTATCTGAGATTTTTCTATACTTTTTCTTTACTTTTCTTAACTCTCTTTTTATTTTGGGGGGTATGTAAGATAAGCAAAGAAACTAATATTTACATGCCTTCTTGAAAGTAAAAAGAAGTTATTGAAATGTCGAGAGGAAGAACTTCACTGTTGGCATAACAGGCTGTGGCTTTGCCCTGCTGTCTTTTTGGTAACTTCATTAGGTCAAACTGATATAAGGGCAAATCTGACTTTTATCAGCTTTGTTTGAGAGGTGCTGATGAAATCTCAAAATTATTGCATCTTTCAAGGAACTTGCAGGTTTTCCCCTATAAAGGAAACGGGATTTGCTTGGCTCCCTAGTCAGTATAACATTTTGTCACATAAGGCATCAAACATAGAAAGAAGGAGAATATTAACACAATTTTAGGAAGAACTGAAAGCTACATCAGTGTACACAGAACTTACCCAGGTAAATTCAAAATCAGCAACAAATTATGTTTATATTATGTAATGTATATGAAAGTAATGCAGGTAAAGTTATCTTAATGTAAGAAGGTTTGTAAGATTAAGTGCTCGTGCTCTCAACTGAAGTAGTTTTGTACTTTGGGAATAGGTTTTCTCTTTTGGAAAACCTCAAATCTACTCTCAAATATGCAGTACCGGTTTAGATGTAAATTTAAACTCAAAGCCCATATAAATGATGACTTTGAGGCAAAAAAAGTACGTACATTCAATAAGCAAATACCCACATTTTTTTGCCTCCTTTTAAACTCTGCTCCACAATTGAATTATGAAACATGACATACTTAGAAAGGATATTATCTGTATGTGAATGTATTTAAAGTTTTCTAATTACACAGAGAAAGCCCAAACAAGTAATTTACCTTCTCTTTTACGCCCCTGTACTGTCTGTTGTGTACTGCTGTGGTAAAAAGATAGCACTGTTATGAATTGCAAGGAAATTTGTTTTGCAGAGGTGGTTTTCACATATAGTATGTGAAACTCTGAGACAGTGTGGACTAGAGATGTCCATTAGAAATCCTCAAGCAGAGTATTTACCAGAAAACTGCAGAGCTGAAGGTCTCCTAGCTGATTATCTATTATCAAAAATGTTGCTAACCAGATGAGATATTTTGGAAGCATCTTCCCTGTCTTGTTTGAGGCCAAGTTGCATATTTCAGAAATCTGCGTGGAGGTTCAGTTGCATGAGGATGCTTATGCAAAATATTATTTTGGTTAAAAAATCAAGCATCCAAAAATTTCCCGAGAGTTATTATACATCATTAACACTTAGTCTTTATTAATAGTTTTCAACTTTTTTTTTTTTTCATAGCACATTATTAACTCTGCCAATGGCACTATTCTCAGGTTTTTCTCTGTAAAGATTTTTCAGACTGACTTCTACCAAGGAGTGGAAATTGTACAAACAGCCAAGAGCAGTGGGGACTGTTACTTGTTGCTAAATACTGCCCCTGTTTCTCTGTCTCCCTGGCAATTTCCCACACATAAAGCGTTCTTGTCCCTTCTCTAGATGCACTAAAAGGAGCTGAAACAAAGGTTATTCACTTTGATATTAAGCTGGAGTTCAGGAAAAAGTCTCTATGTTATAGACTGCCTTTCCTTTTAATGGTTATAACATGCTGGGAATGCAAGCAGATTGGAGATAGGCTCTCCTACCTGTACTGACTTTTACGGCAAACTCTTATAAAGACCAGCTGAAAATACCACTGATGCTTTCATCTATACTCTTTCATTTTTACTTTTTTTATGTCCTGTTTTGTTTGGGTTTTTTTAAACAAAGAATGGTGTGCATCTTAGTCCTTTACCTTGTGTCTGTCAGTACTTTTAAAACTGAAGCTGAAGACACAGAAGAGTTTCAGTGCCACTGGTGTTCTCTGCAATGGCAACTTCGGTCTAACACCTAAAAAAAATCATGGAGCCATTTATAATATATGTGGATCTAGTGTGTAATACAAGAAATCTATTTCACAGATGTTTTGAAATTTTTTATATCTGCCTCTTCCTTTAATTAATCTTAAATTTTACCAAGTATATTCTCAACCACAAAAAAAAAAAAAAAAAAAAAAAGAAATGCTACTTATCTTACTATAGCTGCTTTTATGGACTGAACCATTCACAACAAAAGTAGAAAATTCAAATTAAATAGTATGCGAGAATGGCCTGAGCAGAGAGTCAGTCTCCCTTAGCTAGAGCATTATTTATAGAAAGTGGGACAGCTCTGTCTGGAGAGGCTCAGGTGCATTGTTTAAATTGCTGTACCAAGGAGTACTGAGCTCCTAGTGCTGCAATTTCACCCTCACTGTGTCAGGCTCTAGTGCTGGGTGTGTGTGAGAGCCTCTGTCCTGCCAGTGATTTGGTTATCTGGGGAAGGCAAATGTTCCTGTTCTGGCCAGGTCCTCACACAGAGAACCATGACCTGAGAGCTCACAACATTCAGCCAGATCTAATTTATAGCATAACAATTCAGGGGCTCATCTGGTGTACAGAGATTCAGATTCCAGCCACCATGTTGCCTTACAGCTTATTATGTGATGATATTCATTTTTTGAAATTTTTTTTTAATAGCAATGTATCATTGAACATTTTGGTTTTAACTTGAGGTTTTGCTTTTGTTTGGTTTTTTTCTTTCAAGAGAAACTAAATTGATGACAAAACAACCAACTATTCAAATGTGCACCAGTCTTGGATGAGCCCCTTTCCATTGCTTTGTATATAACAGAAAACTAACATGGGATTCAAAATTCAAAGTTTAGTGTGACTCCCCATAGGGTTTATGGAAGTTCCCCCCTGCTTTGGTCCTTATCCATGACCTTATGCTGTTTTATACAAGGGTTTGGACAACAAAAGTTCATCCAGAGGGAAGGACATGTTGTGATCTGTCCCCCCTTATAAAAAATGTTAGAAGGATATCACATTGCTGCACATTAAACTGGTTTTGTTTCTCTGGATGCTTTTGTGCTAAGTCCTGAGTAACTTCTTTTTCTTTCTTTCTTTAAAGGTGACTTTCCAACAAATAGGAGAGATCAGTCCCTTATTTCTGCTCCCCTGAGTAGACCCAAAAATTCAGCTCTCACTTCATTCTACTGGAAGTCTGATTTTTCAGTATAGAAATAATTCTCATTTTATACATAGCTTGATAGAAGACAGAGCTAATTAGTCTGAAATGCTTAATTCATTACTTCATTTGTTTTAACTCAGTTTAGCCCGTCAAAGTTCACCTTTTGTGACACTGGTAACACATTTAATGACTATATTTAAGCTCAAGTCCAATCTTGATATATTCTTGAAAAATTATTTTCATTTACAAAGGAGTAACTGCTTGATTTGTCTTTGTAAAGAGACTAATTCTGCTTCCTGTTTTGCCTGGTAGTTTCACCCAAAGTTGGGGGTAGAAGAATCTGTCTGACTGACAAGGTGCTTATTAAAGTTGCTTATGCTCTGTCATCTACTAGAGTACTATTTCTTTTTTCTCCACTTAACTTGGACATCCAAAAAGGAGACCTGGAAATTTCTATGGATTATTGACTTTTCTGCTTAGTTTTTTAAGAACAGAGGTTAAAAAATTATATGGGGAGCAGATAGACAAATCATATGCCCTTAAATACCAGACCTTCAAACTTATATTTGTGTGTTCAGCTTCTTGTATGTGGGAAAAGTCTCTGATTTGATTGAAACTCTCTGAAGCAGAGAGTTGAGCAGATGTGTTTAGCCTCAATTTAGTTGAGACTTTCACTGCTTTGAAAGGGAGTTGGGTAACCAAGTCGTGATGCTAACACAAGTTTCTGCATACATCCTGAGTTTTAAACCCCTGAGGTGATTTACTGCTTTCTGCTTTGTGCCAAGATTCACCTGTCAAAAATGTTTTAAATGAGATTTAATGCAATTATTGTTTCCCCCTCACTGGGTTCTTCCTCTCTCAGTGCGGAATTTGCTTTGCTGCAGTGACAGTTTAAAGTCTGGGACTGCAGCTCATCAATTAACTTGGACAGGTCAAGGGCCACAATGTTGTTTGCAGACCACTGTCACCTGTCCTTTACTCCTCACACAATCCCACTGCAATTCCATGCAATTACTTGAGGAGCAATTTGCATTAAATGGCCAGAACTCCATGTGTTTGCATAAATGTCTCACCATGTCCATATGTATGTGAAAGAGAATTGAAATGGGGAAAAGCACAGAATTTACAGCAGATCTTTAGTGAAGTGGAACATACTGAACATGAATAACTTTTTGATATCCAAGAGAAATATGCAGTCAGGCCAGATACTGAGGCTAAATGGTTTGCAGCTTTTCAAATAAGTAGCTCATGTGTCAGTAGAAGTCCATTCATTCTTCTGCATGTAAGGAGGGTCATAGAACATGTAGTTGCTTATCTACAAGAACAATTTATATGCATTTGCACAGTTACTCTACCTGGAGGATTGTATAGCAAGGTAATTAGAAGATGGGTGGTTTTGATAAGGTGTATAAAGTGTTCAGCTTTTTCTTTCAGCCCTTGCTGAGCATTGGAATTTATTTTGTTACAGTGTAATATAGGCAAGCATTCTGTTTATTGAACACCTCCCCTTTTCCCACAACCAAATGGCAAATGGAAATACTGAATGTTATGGAGCCATTCACTACTGGCAATAGCTTATTTTCTGAAAATAAAATGCGGCCTTTTAGAAGAACTTCAAGGACAGGAGTGAGGTTATACTCTTAATTCATGGAAGGAAGAAATTATTAATTACAAATATCACTTAAAAGATCTAAATGATTGTTACTGCTTGCCACTTCAAAATATACCACAGACATGAAAGGTAAAAGACAGCAGAATGGGGAGCTTTGTTATCATCCCTAGTGGTGAATTTGTTCCCAGCGTTTCACCAAACTGGTAGGTGCTCAGAAACATCTTGCTCTTCATTAGTCTCCTAAATGTACATTGGCCATCTGCTTATTTTTTTCTGATTTAAGATGGTGAAAAGAGACAGAAGAGTGAACATTAAAGAGGAACAGAGAAAGACATTAAAGAACATGGAGAACAGTAATAGTTGGCAAGCTTGTTATGTAAATAGATCTTGTAGAATTTTTGTCTGTGTAATGGGGATGATGCATGAACACTCAATATCTAGAATCATCCAAAACACATTTTGCAGTCATGCTAATAGGAATTGTTTCAATTTATCAGCATGACTTCACTAATGTGAAGAAAATGTTTAACCTAGTCAAAACAGAATGTGCAGCTTTTGCTTTTCAAAATCCACTTGTTAGTAATTCTAAGCAAATGAAGTAGGCATCAATGAAAATTAGGTCATAATAGGAAGGTAATTTTACTTTATGTTCCCTTTTTTCCCCCATATATTGTAGGATTTTATTAGAATTGTATGTTTTCAAAAGCCTCTTTGAAATTAAGTCTTTCTGACTGGCTTTCATTGAAATAGTAGCACTTCAGAGCTCTACAGCCTTTCCAGTCCTGTTGGGATGTTTATACAGGGTAAATATTATGTGAAAAGTACTTGCAGAAGCCAGTCCAACTGAGAAAAATAGGTTGTTTATTTTAATTTTAGGTACTGTACAGACAAAGTTGAATTATCTTAAAAATCACCACAAATAATTCATCATGTTATTTAGGCGCTTTTTCCTTTGCCATGTCATCAGATCTAATGGTTCTTTCTTAATTTATGACAGAAATTCTGTGGAATAAGGTAAATGTCAACTATAATGATGCTGTTTGTTATGATGAAAACACAGAGAGAAGGAAATTATGTTTAATGCATCAAAGAAAGAAATTTCAAATAGGTTATTTCAGTTACCTTGATTTAATATGTCTTTTGGGGAGAAGGAAAGGAAGGAAAGTTGAGGGATTAGTACCAAAAGTAACAGGGTGAAAATATGCATCATAAAGAATGGTTAGAGACTCTTAGATATGGAAACATATTTTTCTCATTTATGAAGGGAGAATTCTTTTAGAGACTCCTAGATATAATAGTATCCAATATATGATGACCAGTTGGTGCCTTCTTGGCCTGGAGAATTGTTTGACTCTTCACATAAAGAGTAGTGACTTATCCAGTTCTCAAAATTTTCAGTCATCTTTTTCTACCTGGGTCTTTATTTGGTTCAGTTAATGCTTTGTTTGATAGAAAAACCCAGCACCAATATTTGTACTGGAAAGTAAATCTTAGGCAAGATGTGTTTTATTTTGTACTGAGAATTTTCTTTTTTAAAAAGTCAGCACACCGGAAATACTCACATCATAGCTCAAATCTTGTGTTACAAGAACTTATCAAGTGTTTCTGGGATCCTGGCACTAAAAACATGTGCAAGTTTACAGGTAAAAGTAATTTTTTCTCATTCTGCAGCTTCTTCTTGAAAGAGACCAGAGGGTATTCCAGTGCACCAGGAGAGAGTGGATAGTTTTGGTGAGGACTTTCCTGTACTGCAACTTGGCAAGTTCAAATTCTGCTTCAGATTTTGTTACATAGATCTTGGGAGTATGTTTGCCTTTTTTGTTTCCCTTCCCTACTCTCATTTTTCTTGTGCAATCAGAATGTACTGTATTGTGATGAGGATTATTTTGCTGTGCTTTTTATTCTATCTGCCAAAATGAAATCTTAGTCTTGCTAATATTCTCAATATAACAGTAACATAACACTAATGATTATTACTAAATAAAGATGCAATAGAAAAATTTGTAGAGCTTTGCAGGTGTCAGCCTAACTACAGTGAGAAATAACCAGCAACGCCTGCACTGTTTGTCTTTCACAAATAATAGAGTACTATTTTTGTTAAACCACCAGATTTAACAGGCTTCCTGCTACCTTTCCCAAACAGGTAAAAGAATCTGGTGTGCCAGGTTTTCCCCTGCTGGATCCACGGGCTCACAGAGCAACAGTAATTCTGTTTTCCAATACTACGCTGTTCTGATTATCTCTTCTGCCACTTGCAGTAGGAAAGACTGAGCTGGTTCTGGTCTTGCATTATACAGAGCAAACAGCATGTGGTATTTCTGGTTCAGTGATGACTTCCAACTGGCCTTTCTTTTACTGTCGCAGTTGAAACTGTCTCCTCTCTTCTCAGCAGCAGTGAAGGCGTGGAACGAGACCAGTTAAAATGGTTTGCTCTTGGTTGGCTCTTTCACTCCATGTAGTACCCAGAATAGTCTGAGTCCTTCAGCTGTGTGACACTAAAAGGCTAAATGAAGAGCTACTTGGATCTGAACTGTGAATTCACTGTGCTTTGCCACCACTCTGCTGTCTGTCATCAGAGCATTCCTACAGATTTCTCTTTACTGTAACGTGTTGTGTTCTCAAAGATAGCTTCCCAACCTTCCTGACTTCTCCTCTATGCACACCTTCTCTAGGGACTGGAGTATTTTGCTTGGTGCTTCTCCACCTTGGTGGCTTCTAGCCTGTGCCTAGAACGAGCCTGAATTAATCAGAGGGTGTTGGGAGAGGAGCTAGGAGTAAGATGCACAGACATGGAACAGAAAGCACACCTGTATCCGTGGCCAGTTGCCAGGAGTGCTGTCTTTACACTCTCACTGCCAGTCACACCCTTCCCAGGTTCTCAGACCTGTCCAAGCACTTGCTGAAAATCACTCCACTCCTGCTGCCAACAGAAGATCCACAGGTACGAACTGTACCTGTGTCTGCAGCTGTCAGCATATTCCCTGCTTCTCTTGCTTCCCCTGCAGGCTTTCTCCTCCATTTGTGACTCGCTTTTAACCCAGCATAAGTGTGAGGTGGCTTTGGCAGAGTGTGCCTTGCTTCTCTTTTACCCTTCTACAGCTCTTGAAGGAAAAGAAAAGAAGGGGCAAAGGGATGACAGCAACAAAGGTCATGACTCTGAAATGCAGGGAATAATAGGAGGAGGAATAGAAGGACAGGAATGCCAGCAAGAAAGAAAAGTAAAACTGTATATTTACCATGTAGAGGTACAGTATAGAATCTTTGGGAGGAACCAGGAAAGACGTGGAGGACAGCTCTGCAAACTGGTGAATAGCAGGGAGTTTGAGTGAGATTCTGAGAGACTGAGGATAGCTAGCTGGGTGATTACAGAGACAGGAAGGATTTGGCATTAGAAGAATTTGCCTTAATACTCATCGGGCAGAAGCAGCAAGAGAAGGGGAGAAAGGCAGAAATTATTTTCTGGTTTCTTTTTAACATATATAAGATTGAAAACATGTTACACATCCATGTATCTCAGAGCATCACATTTATCGCATTTATTCTGGCACCAATGAAAGTAATACCCTGATACCACTTTGGTTTTGTTTTCTCAAGGTTTTTTTTGTTTGCTTGTTTTTTAGGCTTTTTTTTTTCTCTCTGGATCATGTCCAATAAACCTTATTGCTCTTAGGCCGTGTCCTCCTCCCCACAGCAGCCTAATAGCTTCTAATCAAGGTACATCACAGGAAGGCTCACGCAACACAGGAGATCTATAATGTGAGTTTAAATGGAGACAATATAAATCTACCTCAGCAGCAGTCCCTGCTAAATCACTTGATAACACTGGTTGCTCCAAGGGTTGACTTTACTTCATAACCACTTTCTGAGTTTTATGTGGTGAGGCTAAAGGATAAAACACAAGCTCTCAACTAAACTCAATCATATTGTAGGTTTTGACAAAGCAGAAAGCTTTGAAGTGCTTGCTATGTACTGCATCAATACTCTTTATTTTTTCAATTCTACAGCCCAGCAGCCCAATAACTCTTGATTCTGGTTTCGTGATGCATTCCTTTGTGATAAGATATTCAAGGCCACATCATGCACTGTCTGTTGAAATGCAGTAAATATTTAATGTTCTGTTTATTTCTATATTGGCCAAATGAAATTACTTTCTATCTATTTACCAATCTGCATGTGCACACACACATACACACACAAACACACACATCTGCAGATATACAGACATTCACATATTTAAACTATGCAGAAAATGAGTGAAGAAAATTGGAAAAATGGTATAATACTTAGCATTTTTAAAAATGAATGTATTTAGTCCTCAAACTATTCCATCAAGTAAAAGCAAGATTATCCCCTTTATTCAGGAGGGATGACAGAGGCCCAAGAGTGTATGTTTCACTCCAAGTGTGACAGGACAGATGGAGTCAATGTTTGGGCCACTACTTGGAATGGGAACGGTCCTATTAACCTGGACATCTTTCATAACACAGAGAACAACCTAAAAGCTGGCAGTAGGCAAAAGCTTTAATTTAAAGGTTATTTGGCGGTCACTGAAGCAAGTCTATTTCCTAATGGACAGATGTCCACTTAGCTAAAGCCCTCCCAGATGACTTCTTGCTTGAAGCTCTGCCAGGTAAAGCAGAGACTGAGTGGATGTGTCAGCTCAAGTAACCTCTTGGAGTGAGCAGTGTTCCCCGAAAGTCTGGGCACCAGCTCAGTGGCACAGGGACATTTGCTTGTGGCACATGGTCTCTTGGTAGGTCTGTCATTTGTTTGCTTTATATCAGCACTTTTAGAATGCAAGTAGTTTAGAGAAAACATAGTGTTGCAAAGTGAGAGATACTAGGCAGTTTCTGTTTTTAAAATGGGGAGAAACTGTATTATTTAGGTTGAAGTAGTACTGTCAAATGGAACACTACATAAAGTAGGGGTTGGAGGCCCATGGTTGGTTGTTTTGCTGTCATGGAATATTTATCTGTCCAGCCTTGAGTACACTAGGTTTTAAATTTAGGTAGATCTTAGAGCCTACATCATAATAATTATAAATAGTGATAATTGATATTATTAACTTTTTTTTCTGGCCTCATGTAAATTAGAATATGATCTGGGAATGGTGTCCTTATGGGAAGATCCTGTGCCAATTGAAATAGCTCTCTACAGGGAGCTGCCTATGCTGATCTGGTTCCTGAATCTGCTTGTTATCTTTCTGGAGTTGTAGTATTGAAGATATTACAGGGTTCTGCATTTCATCTATATTGTACTATTTAGTGGTATATCAGAACCTCCAATATCATCTGAAGAGAGATAAAAAGCCATCAGCAGAATTACCATTAATTTTCTCATTTAAAAACCGACCCACAAAGACTTCAAAGCAGAAGCAGCAAATACAGTGAAATTGGCAAAAAAAAATTAAAATTCTATACATAGAAACCAATTTTAGCAATAGTAGGCGGGCCTTTTCCAGACCTTTCTCCCATGCTTAGATGGTATCAATAAAGGTTTGGGTGTGACTGTTGTGTGTTTCTGATTAATGATTCTCTCCTGCCACAGATGATCTTTTCTTTTTAATCCCAACTCTTATTGCAGTAATATTGGACTATTTTATGAAAGACAGTGGAGTCAATAAGATCTAAGCAAAAGAGATGTAGTTTCCCATGGCCAGTTGACACTGCTAGAATCCACAGAAGGTCACCAAGTTTAATGTGCTAGGTTGGGGGTTTTTTCCTGTTTTATTTATTTTATTTTTAGGATAACTGTGTCTGTTAAGGTTCATACTACGCAAGCTAAGGTGGAAATGTTAACTGACAGGAGGTGATGGCTTAGTAGGGTCAGGAAGGAATTTCTCCTATTTCCTTTCCCATTGAGAACAGTGCAGAAGAATCAGACAGGTGCACACTGGTTGGTTTGCTCTTTTTCCTCTGAATGAATAACTTATGGACCTACATGGAAAAAGGTGTTAGAGCAAATGGGCTGGGGGACTAACCCAGGATGTAATTTGGTTTTATCTCATTAAACATTTTTTAAGTTTAGTCAATACACTTGAACAGAAAATATAAAATTTTAACGTGCAAAAGGTGTGTTGAATGTTCATGTGTGAGAACTTCTTATAGAATTTAGAACTGTAATTGTAAGGCTTAGTTGTTCTGTTTATTTTCCAAAACTGAAGGTTGTAAGTGTGTTTGTCTTATCAGTATCTGAATTTCTTCAAATACCTGAAGGATCTCCTGGGACTTAATACTAAAAAAAATGAAAAGTTGACCTCTGCATGGTCAGAGCTGTTTGTATGGCCAAGCAGATGGGGAAAGTGGTATCATATTACCAAAATTAAGGCTCTAGATGACTGAAAAGCAGGTGAAACTTTTGGATTTAGCTCTCTCTCCTCCACAGACAGCAGCTCAGGTCCCAGGTTGACTTGGTTAAGGTAGTAGTGAGTTACATGTGGGTGTGAGGTGATAAACTCTATATTTCAGTTTTTTCCCCCCTGCTGCCTCTGTTTGATAAGAACATCCTCTCTTTGCTGCTCCTCCAGGGGCGGCATCAATGTGCAGCACTGCAACAGCTGATCAGTGCAAACATGAGGTACATCCACCATTAACCACACGGGAGTCAGGCTACTGGAAAGGAGACAACAACTCCCTGCTGTCAAAAACCACAGGTGGTTGCTGGTGGCCCTTCTTCCACAGAGGCTGGCACTGATGGAGCTGAGGGTGTTTGGGAGGGAAGCTGTAGTGAAGGAAGAGAGACATGGCTGAAATCTGCAGGACTTCAGCTTCCAAAGTGCCTGAGGCAGCTGTCATTGCAGTCCTGAGAATGGTGCCTATGGCTTTTTAGGGGTCTGGATGTGCACATTATTTTTTAGGGTATTTTCACAATACTGGTAACTTCTTAGGTCTGAAATGCTTTCTTTCTCCCAGTTGTAACATTCTGCAAATATTTTGTATCGATTGAATAGAAAAGACAAATATTATTTTTCAATATTTTTACGATACCTTGAACTAACATAGCATAAGTTGTTGGATATTTTTTAAATCTAAATTATTGACATCATTTTTTGTTTTTAATGAGTTTTAAAGGCAATGGAAGTGAAAATTACTTTATCTCTGTGGTAGATGTATAATAAGTCAATAATGTGTTCATTATTTAAAGTAATTTTATTTGAATTTATTTTTTAAATTTACTTCAGTCACTCTCAGATTTTCATGCGGTGTTCTTTACCACTGGAGTTATTATTAAGATCTCAATTTTTTTTTTTTTATTAGTTAGAGGGTATTTGTGAGCTACAAACTCTTGGCGTCTTGTATTCTGTTATATGTGTCCGCAGACAAAATTTTGCAAAAAATTTCATTTAGTGTGGCCAGTTAAGAGCACTAGATGCTTTAAGGAGTCAGTAAGGATATCTGGTTCCTTTATAAGGCCTCAAAATTCTTAGTAATATCTAAACTGAGGATTAAAAAGTTATAATTTTCCAAAGGTTTCCATTACATTTCCTATTCTGCCTACTGTGCATTGTACATTATTAAAGAGTACTGCTCTGACATGCCCCCCCAAAGAAGTGAATTAACATTTCTTGTGAACTCTGTTCTTTTATGAAGAAGTAATAATGACTCAAGCAGCTCCAAAAGTTTCTCAGATGAATCAGAATTTATTACTTGTAAAATTAATGCCCATTATATTCACTGATACTGTGCATAAATTGTCATTTGTAGGAAAAAACCCTCCCTATTTTTTACTGTTTGCCCTTATTGATAACAGATCTGTGTCTTGTACAGAGGATAGGGACAAATGCAACATGTGAGTGACATAATTTGCAAAACTTTAGCTTCACCCTGTTCATCTGTTTTTCTCTTTACATACCTTTTCTTTTGTCCCTAAAGCAATTCTAGCTGTGACTTGTTACAGATGTTAGAAGAGAAAGAGCCCATCCTAGCCTGTGACAAGACGAGCCCTGACTTGTGCTTTGGATTGGGCTTGAAGTCTTTTCAGTGCTACCATCTCTAGAGAAGTTCTCACCCACCAGGGGGGACCTAAGCATAGTCAAAATTGCTGCTGGTGCTTTTTCTTGGTTATTTTTGTTATGGATTTTTTTGTTTGTTTGTTTTTCTTTTAGTAGAGTCATTTATCTTACCATTGGTTTAGTTTAGCTTTTCTTGAAAAGCTTGTTTTTCCCACTTGAAATAAATCCTTAAATTTTATAGGCATACAATTGTTTTTGTCAACTAGTCCCATAGTTGAAAGAAGACATATGCAAGACAGGAGAAAGAGGAGAAACATAGAAATATGATGAACTTAGAAGTATTATAACTAAGAAGATGCCTTCAAAACAGGTTTCTTCTGAAGAAAATGGGTTGATTAACCTCTCACTGGTTGACTACCAGGACTTATCAATGGCTTGAGTGAGTTTAGGATATAACTACTATGTTCTGAGCAATTCTTTGGTTTCTGCTTTCTGTCTCTAGTGGGACTGAAAAAATCAAAGTCAGAAGAAAGTGGAGTAAGACATAAAGTGAGGATTTAGACTGTTTTATAGGAACATACTTAACCTCTCTGTACAATTCTCTGTCTGTGTAATGGGGATAATGTATTTAACTACAGCAGGAGAAGTCTGAGGATTAATCGGTTAATGAATTCATAGAACCCTGAGCATGAAAAGTGTGCTCTAAATGTTTCCCATAGAAATTTCTCCATTACCTAAAGAAAGGGGGAAAAAAAAGCTAATTCACCGCTTTAAAGAACTGTGCAAATTCCATCAAGAACACAGATAATTAAAGTAATATTAATAGATTTTTAGGTCTTCATATTCCCCTAGAGGCCAAGTGCCCCTGATTTTTTTTTTTTCTTTTCCCCTTCAAGTGATGTCCCTGACTCAGTTGTCAAAGACTGAGAAGCAGAAGTGCCCATCTAGCTTTGAACTTGATCCCCACAGTGGAGTTACAAGGTTAAATAAATGGGGTGGGGTGGGTTTTTTTAATTTTAAACTGAGCATAACACTTCAAAAAGATTTTCTCTCCCCCCCTCCCCCAATGTATTTTTAGGCTGTATGCACTCCTGCCTATGTCTGTTCCTTAGTCCCAGTTGAAGATTTCAAGGGAGACGAGGGTTCTATATTGTTTCTCCCTTGTATTGCAGATAGGGGGAGGAGGTGGTTATTAGAGAGAAGCGCTCTCACTCGCTCGCTCTCTCTGTTTCTCCCTCTCTGGCTGATAGCACTTATCTCTCGCTCTCTCTCCTTCTCCTAGGTGATCCATTTCTAGGCAACGTGCTGGCTGGTGCTGGAGCTGCCAGCTCTCTCTGCATCCCACCAGCAAAGCAAGCTCCAAAAGCAACCTGCAGACCATCATCTGCTTTCCTCTGCCTCGCTCCGGGTACTCCTCCTCTCGCTTCTGCCCTGTCCAACCACCACCTTGCGCGACAGAGACAGCACGCTGGGCTCCATTGGCAGATTTTTTTTTTTTCCTCCAGTTGTGGGAAGCGATTTTTCTGAGCGAAGGGTGGGGGGAAATCTCTGCATTACTATCTGCATTACCTTGAAGTTCACTTTGTTTTTTGGCCTCCGGGGGGGGCTTTTCCTGCAGGAATCTGGCTGCTGGGAGCGGGATCGCCTGCTCCCTCGGTCGCCTGCTCCTCCCACCTCGCTGAAGGCGAGCTATTTGCTGCGGGCTCCTGGGGCTTCTCTGGCCAAGAGGGTTTGTGCGTGTCTGCTCCCGTGTGCGTGTCTGCTCGTGTGTGAGCGTGTGTGTCTGTGTGTGGTGAGCGTGTGCGTGGTGCGGGTTGGAAGTTGCCGTGCAGCAGCGGGACCGAGCGGATCCCTGGACCCGGCGGAAGGATGGGGATTGTCTGACCAGCAGAGGCGTCTGCTGCCCGCGGCGGCGCCCGGGCTGGATGGATTTGCTGTCGGCGCTCCCAGCAATTCTGGTGCTGCCCAGGAGCCCCGCGAAGTGACGCGGGGTTTCGCCGAGGAGAGAAGCGCTCGGAGCCCCGAGCTCGCTCCCTGACCAGCCGCTCTGCGCCAGCCATCGGGATTTACACGCTCCTCCGGCTGCGCCTCAAACTCTTGGGCTTCCTGCGCTGCGCTGTCCTCCGCGGCAGCACCGTTCGGCGAAGAGATCTCTTGTTACAAAGCCTGGACCTCCGGAGGAGATGGAAGTTTTCTCCCTCATCCTGGTCGTGTCCGTCTGTTGGACTCGAACCTGGAAAGCGGCGATTGCAGATTCAATCATTCATATCGGTAAGGGGGTGCTGCGACTGCTGGTGCTGCTGGACACTTTTCCAGCTCTCCTTTGCAACCTTCCCTCTCTTGGAAGGCTTTCTCCCCTCCCCCCGCAGCCCCCACTCTCTTTTATCGCTTGCTCGCTTGCTTTTTTTTGTTGTTTTGTCCTCTCTTATAATTGCTTTCCACCAGGACCTCAGGCGTCCTCTTTTTCCCCTGCCGCGCTGTGTGAAGGTTTCTTGGCGGCGGGGTTTGTGCGTGCTTTAGACCTTGAGGTTTTGATGAGGCTGATGATAGGGGGGGGCCCAGGGCTCGGGCACTTCCCGGTCCCTCCCCGCCGCCCCTGAGCTCCAGCCTGCCTTCCGCCTGCCCCGGCTCGCTTCGGCCCGGGGAGACCCTACGCCTCCCCGTGTTCCTCACACCACGGTGACAGCCACGCAGAGCCCCCCCCTCCCCACACTTTTCCTCCCTTCGCACCCCCCATCCCGCCCTCCTCTCCCGCGGCGGAACAGGTGGTTTGGCAACGTGAGCGCTTCCCGAGCCGCGGGAGGGCAGGGCGGCCGCGGGGGCGGGGGGC